>CM072092.1:46757370-47957370 GCA_036850905.1 Luffa acutangula | reverse complement strand
TTCTTGAGAACTTTATCCAAAAAGTCCCAATCAACATGATCATACACTTTCTCAATGTCAATCTTAAAAATATTTGTTTCTCACAACGTCCTCGATAATCCTCAATAGCCCCGTTGGCCCTAAGAGCTTGATCTAGAATTTTTCTTCCATCAATAAGCTCATGCGGTTTGGAATTGTTTCTTTGAGGCATTTGGTTTTTGGTTTTCTAGACATAAGGATTACAAAGAGATGATGGAGGAGTTCCTTCCCCATCCGTCATTTTGTGGGGCCTTTAGGGGAAGAGGAATAGAAGGATCTTTCGAGGTGGTGATAGGACTCAAGTGATGTTTGGTCTTTCAAGAGGTTTTTTGGATCTCTTTGGGCTTTGGTGATGAAGTTTGTTTTTAATTATCTTTTAGGTCTTATTTTACTTGACTGGAGCTCATTCATTAGTTGGGCTCCCTTTCTATGATAGTAGGTCCTTGTATCCTTTTATTTGTTCTTAATAAATTTCAATACTAGTAACCAAGCTGGTCGGCTGAAAATTCCTTACTTCTTCTACTTTTTTTGTTTTTTATTACTAAGGTTAGTGAAGTACTCCTTATTGGGGGAATTCAAAATACCATTCACAAGGAAATTCTTGAACACCTCCATGACCCCATCCTTAAGAAAGAAAAAAATTTTGTGAAAAAGTTCCATCTTGAAAGTTGAAACCATCTTGCCCAAATGCTTTTGTCTAAACTCTTCTTAGCAAATAAAACTTCACCTCCTCCAAAAGGTGTTTCGAGCCAAATATTTCCATTCTCAAAGATTTTCCATGACCTCTATAAATTTGCCCTCCCTGTATCTAGTGTAGAGCTTGCTAAAGAAAGTCATAACTTCATCATAACCTATGAAAACTAGCTGAACAGTCATCTCACTTCAAGTCGAACCAACGTTTTTTTTCTTTTTGTAGAAGTTTTACACCCTCTTTGTGACTTAACTCCACAAATTTCTATTTAAGAATAATTCTCTTCCCCCTGTCCTCAACCAAAAAAAAACTACTCAAGAAGTAATTTGGTAAGATTCAATCAAGTTGGTCAACCCTAGACTCTTTGAATTCAATAACCAATCATCGAAAACTCCCATTCACGCATTTTATTCAAATCTTTTTATAATCTATTATTACAATTACATTGATTGGCATACATTTATGTCATGACTTCGTAACTCTTTCACCTTCGCCTAGATTAGGGGCTTCTACAGAGTATTTTTCCAGTAAAAAATATCCACCAACGTCAATGTATTGAGGATCCCAAACTAAGCAAGACAAATACAGTCCATCTTTCAGAGGGCGATATACATTAGATCTTCAAAATACTTATTCTTTTCCAAGTTCCAACTAAAAGCTTGCTTCTCGGAATCATAAGAATCCTACAGATTCCTCTTTCATAGCCTCAAAAACAGTCAAAATACCTCTCACATTGCCGCACAAGCACAACTATAACAATAAGCCTAATCCTTAATTCCAAGAATACTGCCATAATATAAAATCCTGTGGGCGGTGCCTCCTAATACCTCAAAAGCAGCGCACATCTTCTAAACTTTAGTGAATAGAAAAACTTAAGCCTCAAAAGATCTCTATGATATGATATGCTTCTCACTGTCCATGCAAACCATTTGACATTCTTTGGAATTTGGTTTGCCATATAAT
The DNA here is from genome assembly GCA_036850905.1 of Luffa acutangula. NCBI lineage: Eukaryota > Viridiplantae > Streptophyta > Magnoliopsida > Cucurbitales > Cucurbitaceae > Luffa > Luffa acutangula. The sequence goes on along the minus strand of CM072092.1, from coordinate 47,955,698 downwards.
GGGGAGTAGAAAGTAGTGATTACAAGATAAGAAAAAACATTTTGAGAAGAGCCAATACCCCACATCCTCCATTAAGTCAACAGGGAAAAGGGAAACCCTAGACAATATATCTTAGCTGAAGAGAATATAAGAACAACAAAGTCATTATTGTATACGGTATACCACAGAAAATGGAAAATAATGGTACAATAACTTGATAAAAATAGCAGAATATGGATGGAAAGGCACGGGATGATTTCTTAAGAAATTTGCACTAATTTCATCGCTCCCTTCCAGAGTTAATCACTTTATGGTTTCGAAACAAAATATCCATTGTTGTCAGAAAGGCTTTGGTTTATGATAGCACAAGTGGCTTATCTACCCTATCGTAGTACACCTAGACCCATTGTGGAGACTTGTATGAGTAGAATTCTTCAAACTCCAACTTATTGCAAAAACTCACAGCGAAGCTAAATTGTCCCCAGAAATGAAATGTAAATATGTAGAAAGTTAGATAAATATCGATAATACCTCCCAAAGAACATACTACGGTTTCCACCAACCTGCCCATCAGCTATAAACACAGACCAAAAACTTGCCAATCCATCCAACATTAAGCTAACTGGCCAATTTAAGCCAAGAAGACCAATAAAAGAATAACTTGGGCCAAAACTTCCTATCTGGCCAAGAAACCACAATATACAACTACAGTAAACATCAAAAACAAATGCCAACCCGTCTCTAACCAACCGAAATAACCCCACCCAAACCAAAGGAAGAGAAAAAACTCATTCAATCCCTAAATAAGCCCCAAAATTAGAATATAAATAGCACTGAATCAATATAACACTACAACTTTACAATAAACTGACCAATTGCGACCAAGCACTTCCTCCGCCCGATATCCAGTAACCATTTCGAAGACGGTGTTGACATAAATGATGGGATGGTCAGGTTCAAGAGAATCGGTGACGACGAACCCACATGGCGCAGTTTGAAACAAGTTCTCAACAGGGAAAGGAAGAGGCCCGCCATCGTTGAGTAGGAAGCCCTCCTCCTCCTCGTCTCCGCTCAGATCCGAATTGCTGTCCCACTCCATTTTCCTTTCTTCCAAAACCCAAATATTCTGTTCAACCCATTTACAGATATCCAATTTGGAAGAAAACCCAGAAAAAATTCCGCCGATCAGAGCCCAGAAAACAGGGTTTTGGCACAAGAACGAACAATTAAGACGGTGGGAACACTCGTAAACCGAAATTGAAGAAGGTTGAGACGATTGAGAGATGGAGAGATAACGAGTGGTTGAAAGGGTTCGACAATTTAGCTAAGAGTTAAGCTCTCGGACAGAAAGATAGAGAGAGAAAGAGAGAGCTTTTGGGTTTGACGGGGTTAATAAAAACTTGGGTTGGTTTCGTGTTCGCTCACCACCGCCCTCTGATGAGAGAAAAATCTGAGGGATAGAGGAAACTGGGTGGTTAAGGCTTAAAGCAAAGGAATGGCCTTTTTGCGGCTTTTATGAGATGTGGATTTAACTGTGGCTAAGGCAACGAGCGGGGCTTGGCTTGGCTTGGTTCGATCGGGCTTTCATTGAGCTTTAGGTCTACGCTAACTCTAACTCCTGTTTAGATTTAGAGAAAGAAAAGGGCATCTCATTTTCTCTGTTGTTTTTATCTTCCTCCATTTTTCTTCCTGCTTTCATTTTCCCACACCGGATGCTTGGGTCCTCTCACATGTGGGGTAATTGACAAAAATGGCTCAAATATTGGACCTCCTTACATCTTTTGTGTGTTCTTTTATGTGAAAATACTTGCTTACCCTTGTTTCAAATATATATACGGTAACTCATACTTACTAGGTAAAGTGAATGTGAGTATAGCTCAGCGGTAAAGCATCATCTCCTCTCTTTGAAGTCGGGAGTTTGAATCCTCACCTCCATATGTCTTAGCACGTAAAGCCAATGTGAGTATAGTAGCCCAATGGTCAAAACACCATTTCATTTCTTTGAGGTTGGAGGTTCGAATTCTCACTTTCACATTTGTTGAACTAAAAAAGACTTCGTAATTGAAAATTTGAACATGTAATCTTTTTTTATGGATGTTGTAAATGTGTTTAATAAATGAAGTTCGTTAAGAATCCAAAATTGAAGTAGGTTGGGGACATGCTAAATTATGGTGTTCGGTGAGTGTCTATGTACAAAGCCAAACTAGCATAATGGCATGTGCTTTCTACTATATAAGGCAATATAACATACTGTCATAAATGGAAATGTGCACATAAATGGTTTTTTTTTGTTTGAAAGGCATGTGCACATAAATGGTTATGAAAAGCTTAAGCCTCAAAGTGCACATCATTACAAACAGAACATGCTAAAAGGGATAAGATCATACAAAAATAGGTTTTCTTTTTTTTCTTTTTGAAAATATACCACAAAAAAATAGGTATCTTCTTTTTTTTTTTTTAAGAAGAACAAAAAATAGGTATCTTTCTTAACCAATGTTGTGGAATTGAATATATAGGGAAATTCTTAGAAATTGCCAAAAATTATAGGGTAGTTTTGAAAAATGGCCAAATCGGATTTTTTAATGAAAAAGGGCTAAACCGTTTTTTAACCTATTTTCGTGAGGATCGTCTTTCCAATTATACCTCAATTATACCCTTGAGTCAAGTTTCAAATTTAATTTAAAAAAAAAAAACAAAACAAAACAGTTTATCCCATAAATCATGGAATTACAGTATCTATCTTCTCTCTCCTTCCTCTCAAAATTCAAATTCAGATTTTATCTCTATTAAAACTAAAAGATTACATAGAAATTAGGTTTTCATTTTTAATTTTCAATTAGATTCTTATATTTTAATTATCTAATTAGCATTTCATCCTTTTCCAACTTTTTGCCATACATCGATTTTTTGTTCTGTCGTTCATATCACCATTGAAAGGGTTATTGATCTACATCATAGGTATGTTAAATATACTGTATTTTGTATTTATCTATCATTATTTTCCTCTTTGTATCCTATTTTCCAACACAAAGTATTTTTTATTTTTTATTTTCAAAGTCTTTACTGATTTTCAAACGAAAACTTTTGGAGGAAGAAGCATTTGGAGGAAGGTGCTCAAAAGAAAATCAGAGGTTTCTCAAGAATTTCGTTTGTAATGGTTCGAAGAAGATGAGAATGGGAAAGACCGCACAAAACGAAGAAAATGGGAAGAATCTCAAGGGTTTCATATTTTTTTATTAAAAAAAAAAAACAAAACAAGGTGAATACTCAATCCCAATTTTCAAATTAAGTTGGGGGAAATAGTGAGTAATGATTTTTTCTCGTTTTTTAGATGATTTGATGTTTACCATAGTAAATTATTAGTTTACTGAATATACTGTATTTGCATAATTTGTGTACTGAATACACTGTATTTGCATAATTTTTCTTTTTATAAACTTGAATGTTTTTTATTGTTCCAGTAACCATTTGTGAGTAATGATTTCTTCCTATTTTTCAATATTGAAATTATCTGCAAGTTTACTAAATAAATACCCAACTAGACAATATTTGGTGAGGGTTTGGAAAAGAAAATAGGGTTTTGTGTTAAATGAATTTAGTAATTTAAATACACACAAGTTAACCGATTCAATCATTTTCATGCACTCTCTACTTTTAAGGTAAGAGTTAACAATTTTTTTAAAAAAAAAAAATTCTACAACTATCTCCCTCAATTCGTGCTAATTAGTTCGGGTCCGGGTAAACCCTAGATTCTCTCCTAAATTTGAGTTGTATTTTTTATTTATTGTTAACTAGTATTTGAATTGATCGGTTTAGGGGCATTTTCGTCTGATTGATTGTAAAAAAAATCTACTAAAAATAGCAATTGACCATTTTTCAAATGGAAAAATCATATGGCCATTTTTCAAAATGCCCAATTAAAATGAGTCATTTATCGAGTTGCCACCTGAATATATATATATATGATGATGATGATTTGAAGTACAAGTTGGGCTTCATCAATATTTACAGCCCAACTTGAAGCCCAACTTGAGGGAACCCAAGATCCAAGGCCCACTTCACCTTTGACCCATTTTGAAGGACTAACCTTTCCATTTATGGTTGTGTCCTTTTTGTGGAGTCCAAGAAAAAATGAAATGTTTTTTTTAAAAAAAAAAAACTAATAAGATGTATAAATTAAGATGCATATTGCCAAATATTTACATGTTATTCATAACACAATGTACAATGTTTATAACAAAATCATATGGCTTATCCATGTTTATGGGTTGCATTATTGTTGTTTTTTTTTTTTTTTGAGTTCAACAACAATTGAGACTGGTGGGGGATACGAACATCTAACCTATTGGTCAAAGTACATGTCAATTACTGTCGAGCTATGCTCTTCGCATTTATGAGTTGCATTAATAAAAATAGATGAGAATGATAGTGTATTAAATTTTTTAGGAAAAGTCAATTTATGCCCTTAAACATGGGATTATATCAATTAAAATCCTAAGTTAATAATGGTATCAATTTAAACTTATTTTCAAGTTTAGACTCTCATTTATAACTATTTACACTTGATTCCATTTAAAATCAACTCAAAATCACTCAATAAAATAAAATTATTCTTATCCCAAAATTCTACCATAGTAGTAAGAAAAATTAAAAATAATTTTTCCTAAATAAGTAGAGAAAAATATCGGAACACTAAAAGAAGAAGAATGAAAAAAGAAAAACACTCATGTTAATGAAGATCCACTACTGTCTAGTTTTTTTTTTTTTTTCTTTTTTTAAATAATCCCAAAATTTTTACTAATGTCTAGTTGATTATAGCATTTAAAGAAGTCTAATACACATGTGAAAATTATACATTAATTGTGGATATAAATTGATTCAATTTGGAAAGTGTATGAAAGTTTAGAATTTTCATTGATAAAATTATTAAGGGAAAAATACACTTTTAGTCTATGAGGTTTGAGTTAGGTTTCATTTTAGCTCCTGGGGTTTCAAACTCAACAATTTAGTTTCTGAGGTTTGAGATAAGGAGCTATTTGGTCCCTGCCATCCATTTTTCTGTTAAATCTAAGGAAAATACACTTTTGGTTCATGAGGTTTGGGTTAAGTTACACTTTGGTCCTGAATTTTAAAACTCAACAAAATTACCCCTGAGGTTTGAGATAAGGAGCAATTTGGTCTCTGCCATCCATTTTGTCGTTAAATGCTAACGGATTGCTGACGTGGCCACATTTTTTTAATTAAAAAAATCATTTTTTTATTGTAAAATAAAAACAATAAAATATTATTATTTTTTATTATTACATTATTATTTAATTATTCTTCCACATCTCTCTACTTTCCCTCTTCTTCATCCTCCTCCCTCACCCTCATCTTCATCTTCTTCAAGTCTCTGGGGCCGGCGACCGGAAACCGCTTGCCGTCGGCCAGTGACTTTTTTTTTCTTCTTCTTTTTTTTTTTTTTAAGTATTGTGGAGGGAGGAGGGACCCTCCTCCTCCATTACCGGCCGGAAACGAAGGAGGAGGGAGGTCCCTCCTCCCTCCACTATATATATTTTTTTAAAAGAAAATAATAAAAAATTGGGTAAGAGAGAAGACGGAAGAAAAAAAATTCACCGGTCGCCGGCCGCCAGTCGCCAGCGCTGGAGACTTGAAGAAGATGAAGGATGAAGGTGAGGGAAGAGGATGAAGAAGAGGGAAAGAAGAGAGATAGAAGAATAATTAAATAATAATATAATAATATTAATATTAATATTTTATTGTTTTTATTAATTTTTATTTTAAAATAAAAAAATGATTTTTTTAATTAAAAAATGTGGCCACGTCAGCAATCCGTTAGCATTTAACGGCAAAATGGATGGCAGAGACCAAATTGCTCTTTATCTCAAACCTCTGGGATAATTTTGTTGAGTTTTAAAACTCAGGAACCAAAGTGTAACTTAACCCAAACCTCAGGGACCAAAAGTGTATTTTCCCTAAATCTAACGGATCGCTGACGTGGCACTATTATTTTAATTTTTTATTTTTAAATTAAAAATATTATTATTTTATTTTATTTTATTCTTCTTTCCCACCTTTCTTCTTCCTCATCCTCCTCCTTCTTTCTTCTTCCTCATCCTCATCCATGGCCGGCGACCGGCGACCACGCTTGCCGGTGGTGACAACTTTTTTTCTTTCTGTTTTTTCTTTCTTTCTCCTCTTCTCTTCTCATCATCATCATCTTCTTCTTCTTCTTCTTCTTCTTCTTTTAATAACAGAGAAAAGGAGGGAGTCGACCATGGATGAGGATGAGGACGAATAAGGTGGAAAAGGGAGAGGAAGGAAGGAGGAGGATGATGATGAAGAAGGAAGGAGGAGGGAAGAATAAAGGTGGGAAAGAAGAATAAAAATAAATAAATAAAATTAAAAATAATAATATTTTTATTATTTTAATTTAAAAAAATTAATTTTTTAAATTAAAATAATAGTGTCACACCAGCGATCCTTAGATTTAACAAAAAAAAAAAAAAAAAAAAAAAACCAAAATGAAACCTAACTCAAACCCCATAGACTAAATGTGTATTTTTCCCAATTATTAATTTAGAATTTTAAGTTATACAATCCCAAAGTTTAGGCTATAAAATGACTTTTCCCCTCAATTTTTAGTAAATTAATGAGATATTTTATATGATCCATGTACTTTAGAGCCTAGATCCTGCTATATTTTTTAGAGTCATCAATATATCTATCACAAATTGTAGATATATTTAATAGACATTATGATTAAAGAGTTTGCAATGAGAGATCATAATAAATCTAAAACTCAATCAAGACTTCAATTTTTTTAATTTTTTAATTTTTTAATTTTTAATTTTTTTTTAATTTTTTTTTTGTGCGTGTGTGTGAGAGAGAAGATCAAGACTTCAATTAAGATCTTTACCCGTGATTAAGAAATTCAATAGGTTTCAAATTCATATTTGTAATTACTTTTTTTTAATACATCTTTGTAATTACAATTTAAAACCTTAACCTAGTCTACAATTCTATTAACATGGCTATTGGAAGGTTTCAAGCTAGGAACAACTATCTCATAAGTTGCTCATTAAATTAATAATAATAAAGAAAATGTTAAATTATAAGTTTAGTCCTTAGACTTTCACTAGCATGTCAATTTAGTCCTTAAATTTTAAAGATCGTCTAATAAATTTATGAACTTTCAATTTTTTGTTTAATAGGTCATTGAATTTAAAAATATCTAATATGTCATGAACTTTCAATTTTGTGTCTAATAAGTTCTTAACATATTCAAAATTGTGAAAGATTAACTAATCTATTAGATATGAAATTTTGCTCATTATGACTCTAAACTTCCAATTTTATGTCTAGTAGGTCTGTGAATTTTAAAGAATGTTGAATAGGTCGAGGACTTAAACACAAAATTGAAAGTCGAGAAACCTATTAAACACAAAAATGAAAGTTTAAGGCCATATGAAATGTTTTTTTTTTTTAAGTTTAGAAACCTATTGAACACAAAATTGAAAGTTCGAGAACCTATAGGATACTTTTTAAATTTCAACGATCAAATTGCCACATACCTACACTGATTTAACCTAAAAAAACCACATTCATTTTTACTAAAAAATGCAACAAAATTACGATCAAACATATTTCAAGTCACTATTTTATGGCCATCGCAATGTTTTTGTCCCAGTACTTCTATATGAATATGAACTCGAAAGAATTTATTTAGTCTTGATTTTCAAACAATAGTTTCATCAGATCACTCCCCCCACATTTTAACGTTAAAAATCATTGAAGATTACATTAAAAGATTGCATTCTCTCAAACAAAGACCTAAATTATTGCCCATGGAAGAATAATGGGAGCCAACAAGAGCATGACTCAACTGGTATAAAGTATGTGTTTATGATCAAGAGGTCATGAGTTTGAATTCCCTATCTCCAAATGTTGTTGAACTAAAAAAAATAATGAAAAAAAAAACAGATGTAGAGAGATCAAAACAACAAGAATATATGGACCAGAAAAGAAATATGTTTATTATATACCAGCAGATTGCTACAGCCTACAACCATAATTTATGTTCAAAGGTAAAGAATATCCTTGAAACTGAGACTGCTGCAAAACTTCATGAAGATGAATCCATAATAACTCAATATATTCTCCTATCAGAACCATCAAGTGACTAACCAGAATGAATTATAAGTGAGCTGGTAAGGTGTTTAATGTTTTGTAATGGTTATTATATATCTACACGTACTTCTCTATAGATGAACAAAGAAATAACCAGCAGGAATACCTACCTAGAGAGATCAAGAATTCATCATCTCCCTTACATGGGAAGCAAGCCTTTGCGTCGAATGATTATCGAACGAATCATCGATGTTCTTGATCTGAAACACGAAATTCATAGCGTCTTGGTATTTTCTTGCTTTACAATAACCATCCACTACAATCTTGTAGGTAAGTTCATTGGGTCTGCAATTGTTCTGAATCATGTAACTAATGACTTCATCTACCTCTGCAAACATTCCGCGTCCTGCATACCCTGACACGAAAGTGTTGTAGGTGAATATGCAAGGACGAATCCCTCGAGCTGTCATTTCAGACATAATTCTTATAGCTTCTTGCATGAGCCCTTGTCTGCAGAAGCCTTTAATTATGGTGTTGTACGACACGAGATCGGGTTTTTCGCCAGATTTCATTAGTCCCTTGAGGATTTCTTCTGCTTTCCAGCATTCTCCTCTTCTTGCATACATATTCATTAAGCTATTGTAGGTGACCAAATCCGGTTGCAGTCCACCTTCACGAATCAAGTGCAACATCTCGTGGGCCCTTTCGTACATGTTATTTTTAGCAAAAATTGATAGCATAGAGTTGAATATAACCATGTCAGGCTTGTATCCATTCTTCATCAACTCCTCAAATGCCCTTTCCATTCCTCTAACTGCTCTGCACTTGAAGTTTGCAAGAATGAGGGTTCTCAAAAGAACCCAGCTGGGGAAGATATGACCATCATAAATGTCTTTCTCAATCCTCTCTAATCCTCTTACATTCCCTCCTTTTGCATAGCAATGAAGCATCAATGAGAATGAGGTTTCATTAGGTTTAAATCCCTTGTTCCTCATATCTAGCAAGACAGATTCTGCTGCTTTCCAATCCCCTCGCCGAGCCAAAGCATTCAGAAGGGCATTGTAAGTTGTAACACATGGTGTAAATCCAGCTTTAATCATCTCATCATACATCTTCGCCGCGTCAATCTCTGACCCACAACGGCCATATGCACTAATCAAAGTGTTAAATGTGTCTCTACCTGGTTCAAAACCACAGTTTTTCATCTCCCTAAAAACATGGTTCACAAACTTGTGCTTCCCCTTGTCGCCACACATGGCAAGCATAGTGTTCCAAGTTATCCGGTTTGGAGAACATCCATTTATTCTCATATCACCAAGTATCTTTATCATTTCCTCTGACCGTGACTTCTTTCCCAGCAGTGCAAGAATAGAATTGTATGTGCACACATTAGGAACACATCCCGATTTCTTCATCTGGTTAAATAATTGTAACGCCTTCACCTCGTTCCCAGCCCTACCATAGGCATTTATGACAGTAGTATAAGTCACAGCATTCGGCATCACACCTTTGCGTGTCATTGTGTCAATTACAGCAGCTCCTTCCTCGTAGAATCCCGCCCGAACATAAGCTGCTACTAGCTCATTGTAAGTAACAGAGTCCGGGGCACAATTATTATCCTCCATTTCTTTCAAGATGTTTAAAGCCTCTGAATAGATTCCTGCTTTTCCAAACACTTGAAGTAGAGCATTGTAAGTGACAGTTCCTGGCTCATAACCACTTGACTTCAACCCAACAAAAAAATCTTTAGCTTCATTGATTAGACCCTCTCTTCCACAAGCAGATATCACAGTACTACAGGTGAATTCATCAAATTGCAAACCTTCACTCCTCATTTCATCCAACAAGCCTAAAATTTTATCCCAAGAGCGACCCATTTTCCCATAAACATCAAGCATGACATTGTAAGTAACCAAACTTGGAGAAAGGCCACAGTCCTTCATCCTCTCAAACATGGCAATAGCTTGCTTATACTTGCCACTGCGAGAATAAGCATGAAGAATGGTGGTGCAAGCTCGAACATCAAGCGAGTATTTGTCAATGGGAATTTCGTCAAACAGCTTGAGTGCAATCGAATATTTCGATTCTCTTCCAAGAATTCTTATCATAAGTTCAACAGCTTTATTTTCTAGTTTCACATCTCCAGAGCCAGAATTCGACACAACCCATTCAAACAACAAAATAGCTCTCTCACTATTACCCGAAAGGTCTAGCGCTTTCAACAGACTGACCAAATCAACTTCAAGCAACTCAAACTTGACAGAATCAAAAAAAACATTCAAGCTATCAAAAGGCTGTTCAGCGATTGAATTAAGCAACCACATACCCTTTTTGGAGAGAAAATGAAGAGGCCCATCTCGAATCTCCTCGTCATTGTACTCAAATTGCGAAGCTGAATTCATCGCGGGTTTCTTCAACTGAGGCCCTTCTCTCTGTTTCTTGGTTGAATCCACCGAAATTTGAAGAGAGGGCAAATGGGCAACATTCTTTTGCGCAACATTTACAGGTTTGAGCTTGTGGACACTGTCATTGGGCGACAGAGACAATTGAAGAAGATGCTGAAGAAGGGTATCGATCGGAAAAGAGGAAGACGGCGGCGATGGAGGAGGAGGTGGAAGAGTTGTTGAATTGAACTTCAAAGTTTGAGATGGTTGAATGGGCCTACTCACTGGAAGTGGGCATCTGTTGGGGAAGAGAGCGCCTTCCATTTGAGCTTGAGGTTCGAGCTTTTCGACGGAATAAAAATGGCGGATTTGAGCTCGATTATTGATGGGGGCGAAGGATAAGGCGACTGAATCCACAGAGTGAAAGGCTTAGCCGATGCATTTGGGCTTAATTCAAAGAGTGTGAGAGAGAGGAGGAAGGAACGGTTGGCCTTTATTTGGAGAAGATGGCATATAGCCATTTGAGGGGAAGATTGACATTTCAAGCCACATAAGGTTTTGGTTTTTTACTTTGGAAAAGATTTTGGATAAAGTGATGAACCGTAGAAATAAAATGTTATTTATTTATTTGTGAGAAACAAGTAGAAATGAAATGATACTCAAAGTCAAAGTCAACTCAATTCAACGATAATTGTATATACTATCGACTCAGAGATTAGAGTTTCACATATGAAGGATTGGAATTCCATAATTCCGTAGAGCGGAAGCGTGATTGGAACCGATTCGTAATTAATTTTGTTTAATCTAAAATACCAATACTGGCAATAATATTAGAACTATTCTAAATATATATTAAGGCTAAGCATACAAAAATGTTAGATCTAAATCTAATTTACAAAATGTGACTCAAATTAAATTCACCAACACAGGGTCTATTTATAGGTAAAGACCAAGACCTTTTTCCTAATAGGAAAAGGAAGATCTTTTCCTAATAGGAAAAGTTCTCTAATTTTAATAAATAATTAATTAATTCCATATTTAATTAATTTCCCTAATTAAATATCATATATTTAATATTAGAGATTTTATTAAAATTAAAATTAATATGAATTGATTCATATTAAATTTATTTGGTCTCTAATTTTAATAAATAATTAATTAATTCCATAATTAATTAATTTACCCCAATTAAATATCATATATTTAATCTTAGGAATTTTATTAAAATTAAAATTAATATGAATCCAATTACTATTAAATTTATTTGAACTCTTTCAAATATTTTCTCTCAAGAGTTAATTTTTGAAATTAATTAAAAAATTATATTATAAAGTTTCATAAACTTTATATTATAATGCATCAATATACATTATACGATTCCCCAAATAAATTGAACACTTTCAATTTACAATTTATACATAATTGCCTCAAGTCATTGCCCCAGTGAGACCTAATGGACCTACAGATCAGAAGCTCCAACGATACGAGACTAATTGGCCAAACTCATTGACCAAGTTTAGTCAACATTTGTTAACTGTGGGTCACTCCACTAAAGATCCACAACTGCACTCTTCTCACGGTAGAATATTTCTGTGTCCATGGATATCGACCAAGCAATAAGTCAATCCTTCACGTGTGTTCGTAACACCAGCTGGGTCAAATTACCGTTTTTACCCCTGGGTTACCTCTGGTTCCTTAAGTACTACTGATTCCTCTAATGAACAAGTTGTTTAGGGTCCAACCACTAAACAGGAGTTCCTCTCGGGCTAGGAGAGGACGACGCGCCTTTGTTCAAGCCCTGAAATCAGCCCTTAAGGGAACACACATCTACTTACCCCCAATAGGGGAAGGAGTGAATTCCATCTTGTACTGTTATGTTCCCAACCCCCATTCGGTCTTGCCCCTGAAATGGTAGGATTGTTGAGTCGGCGAACTGACCACTCTCACCCATACAAATCTAAGGACAATCCCTACTGAAAGGGGTTCATAACAAACTCAGGATTGAGATTGAGTTACCTAGGTCATCCTATTGAAATAGAAACCTAAACTAGTTAACGACATTACATCTAGTGGTTACTATTTCGCGGTCCGGTCTTATGCAAACTCATTGCATAGGATACCCCCACCCGCATGTCTCCTACATGGATGCTTTGGATCATTGCATCTGTATCGAATACAAGGTGGGCCGTATCACATAGTGTCACCAGGATAAGGTACCCTGATCCCCGTATGTCCCCACATACTAGTCCAAGTTTCATTTAAACAACCTTGGATCTTAGTTTATTGGATTTAGGGTTTATTAATGCAAACTCGATTATTCAATAACCAAATTACTGAATTACTTAAATAACACTTTATTGAGATCAATTAATTTGTTTCATTTACTATCTACGAGTTTTAGGGCATAAAACCCAACAACCTCCCAAATGTTGAAGTACTCGAGGAACAAAAAAAAAAAAAAAAAGAAGTAGAAATGAAATGGATTTCTTTTATTCTATTTAATAATTCATATATATAAATTGATTTTTAGTTTGTCAATTCAATGTAGATATTAATTCATAAAAGAAATGGATTTTCTCTAACTTTATCAATTATGTAATGTTGCTCTTTGTGTGTGTTTCTTGGTGATAAATGAAAGGCCGATGTTTGGGTGATAAAAAAAATTACTCATAGGCATATATTGATGGTGTTTGAAATTTCTACAATATGGGGCTACATGTACAAATGTGTTCTTTTGTTATTAAACCAAGAGAGATGAAAATTTATGAAAACGTTAAGAACCATGAAAATGTTTAAGCAATTCATTACTATTTTCTAATTTGATGAAGGGGCCAAATTAGAAACGAATTGTAATTTACCATAAGAATTTTCCCTCTTTAATTTATGGTTGGTTACAAAGTAATTTATGGTCCCCATGTCAGATACTTTTCATGTTGTTTTTCCTCTCATCCCCATCCGAGAGGTTTGCCTCTTCTTCTCCTTATAAAAGGAGGAGAAAACATAAAGATAAAAACATAAAGATAAAAACATAAGAAGAAAACATGATCTATCTAGATTTGGAAGATCATATTTACTATTATCAGCTTTCCACGATGGATTCAGGTAATGCTTCCGTTTCCGCCTTTGAAGCTTAGTTCTCTTGAATTTGACATGAGAAATTGATTTTTGATTTTAAGTTTATTGATTTAGAGTTCTTTAAAACTACCAATAGATGGATATTTCAAAGAAAATTCTTGTAGATCTTTTGTGAATTTCATCGGTAACAAAAACTTATTTGAGACTTGAACTAATAGTTGATTATCTAATAAAGAATCAAACTTTGGTTCTTGTCAATAAATCATTAGAGACTAAAAGAGTAGGTTATAAGTTTTTTTTTTTTTTTTTTTTTTTTTTTTTTTTTTTTTTTGAGTACTTCAACAGAGTAGGTTATAAGTGGATTTATAATTTTTTTTGAACACCCTCGAGATGAAAACAAATCCTATACATAAGGCTAGGTTAGTGGCTAAACGGTTTATAAAAGAGAATGTATTGACCATGATAAAGTATTCTTTTTCGTTGTGAGAGACACACCTCTATATTTTGATCTTGCTTGCTTTTGTTGCTTGTTACAATCTTAAGTTAAAACAAATGTATGTCAAATTGGCTTTTTGTATGGTGAGCTTAAGGAGACCATTTACATGGATCAACCTCCCAATTTTGAAGCTCCTAAACAAGGGAAAAAAAAAGTTTGTCGTGTTAAAAGATCTATACAGAGTAGGTACAAAATGAATTCTTACATGTTGTGTCCATTAACTTTAATAGAAGTAAATATGATAGTTATATTTATTTAAAACATTTTTTTTCTCTAAATTTGTTATTATTTCTATCCGTTGATGATATGTTGAGTGTTTTGTTTTTTTTTTTTTGGTCTCAAACTGATTATGTTAAAAGACATGTCAAAAGATTAGGAATGCATATAATAGATATCTTGCATCTTGTTGATGGTCGATTTTGGTCAGAGGAAACTCACCTGACCTTCACGTGCCACCAACGGTAAATTTGTAGATGAGGGGGGAAGACGTGGCCTGCAAGACAGTAAACCTGCACACCGGTGTGGTGCTCGCCACACCGGCTCCGATGCTTAAGTCAGCAAGCAGAACGGTAGGGAGTAGAAAAGTAAGAGCAAGAGGAGAGAGTAGAGAATATAGAATAGTGTTTAGGGATAGAATTCGGGTCCCCTTCTTCAGTGGCGAAGAGGGGTATAAATACCTGCTCATCCTCCTAGGGTTTTTAGGGATTCAGAGGCGTTTTAGGTCAAACCAGGCGAAACCGGGGCAGCCAGAGGCGGTGGGGACCAGACGAGACCGAACGGGCTCGACCTCGGCCCATGACCGAGGCTGAGTAGGGGGTCGGGCCAAAAACTCGACCCCTTCGACCTTGGCCCGTCCCGCTAGCCGGTTTCGCCTCCTTGGTCCGTATCCCAGCCCGATTTCTCCCCGGTTGTTCTCGTCAGCTCCTTGTACATCGGGGTGGTCCAAAATTGACTATAACACATCTCATATTAATTCATGTCTGATTTAGGGTGGAGCAAAGTTAGAAGATTGTAAAATGAAAGGGATAGAAATAGAAGAGTTTGCAGATATTGATTATATTGCAAATGTTAACAAGTGTAGGTCTTTGTTTGGTTTCGTGTTTAAGTTTTTTGATTATATAATAAGCTTCGAATCTAGTTTACCATCAATAACTACATTATCTACAACTGAATTGAATATATTGCCCTTACTAAGGTTGTTAAAGAATCTTCCTGACTTAAGGGGATTGTTTTTTTTTTTTTTTTTTTTGGTTGAATTAAGGGAATTGTTTTTCAATTAAGTTGCAGTAGTAATGTAAATGTAATTGTTTTTTATGATAGTCAAAGTGCATGCATTATACTTATCTAAAAATCATTGTCACCATGAAAAAACTAAACACATTTGTTAGAGGTAATTTTGGACCACTCCGAAATGTAAGGAATTAGCGAGGATAACACAACACCAACTCGAAGTCACGGCCAGAAGCGGACCCCGGAGGAGGAATAGGCTGGAGGATTGGGCCAAGGCCGAAGGGATCGGGCCTTGGCCCAATCCCATGCTCGGCCTCGACCCACCTATGTGGGTTGAGGTCCCTCCCCCTCTACTCGATTCCTGGTGTCCAAGGTTAGTCCAGTTTGACTTGGTTCGACCCCGAATCGTCTCCAAACGCCTAAAAACCCTAAAACAGGAAAATATATATAAACCCTTCGATCTCGAACTCTACTCTCTGAATTCGCTCTTCTTCCTCCAACTCTCTGGTCTTGCTCATCTTCCTTTTGTTTTCTGACTTAAGCATCAGAGGCGGTGTGACAAGCACTACACTCCTTCTGCTTTCTGACTTAAGCATCGGAAGCGGTGTGGCAAGCACCACACCAGAGTGCAGGTTTACCTTGTCTTGTAGGACACGTCTTCCCCCTGACATACAAATTTACCGTTAGTGACACGTGAAGGTCAGGTGAGTTCTCCTTGTCTAGATTTTGGCATCAACAACACTATTGTATGCGTTACCAATTTGTTTGAGACATAATCAATGATGATTTAGTTACCATTAAAAAGGTTGATACTGAATTGAATGCTATTGATATATTTACTAAAAGCATTGCCTTGTGAGATAGATTTAACTTTTGCGTGAGAATTTTGCAACTGTACCATGGGTATATTACCTTTTTTTTTTTTTTACAATATGTAGGACAGGGGATTCGAACCACATACCTCTTAGTCATTAGTACAAGTTTTATGTCCGTTGAATTATGCTCATGTCGACGTGGATATATAACATATTGGTGTTTGACTAAGTTTGTACTTAAATTCGTTCGACAATTTGTTGGGTCTATTATTGTTATTATCAGGGGAATTAGGGTTGGTGACCATATTTACACCCTCAAATTGAAAAATGGCAAAAGCACTGGATATTGTACCAATGGTTATCCATAATTTAAACTCATAATTTTACTTTGTGTATGGTCTATTTTTTCCTTTTATTATGAAATTTTTAAATTTTGTTTAGAATTAATTCATGGTATGAAAATTTGTTTTCTAACATGTTCTTCCATTGCTACTTTGACAATTTAAATATATTTCCTATATCATTTTTTTAAGAACTTTCTCCATTTCATAGTTGATACCGAAATTCAAATTAATCTTTACTTTAACTAAAAATAGGTAAATGTAAATTGCATAAGACTTTAAAGGAATAATACGAAGATTGCAAGGGAAAAAGTTGTAAATTTAAGAAAAGAAAAATACAAGGAAAAAGAAACTTAGAATTTTTTTTAAAAGTAATTGCATAATAACTGGATTATTAATATATTAATACCAAAAGATTTTATTAGCCATTTTCTTATAAAAAAAATTGAATAAGTTATATGCATGTTAACGAATGTGGATAACTACAATTCCATATACTAGTGGAAGTTGTGAGGATGTTTGTGTAATAATGATTAAATGTGAGAATATTTAAAATTTTAAATTTCAATAAAAATAATTTTATATAATGAATATGGTACTTATTTTGTTATATAGTCTTTCTTTTTGTTATACTTTAAAATTTTAAAGTATGTTTCATTTATAATATTTTAAGTAAAATAAAGTGTGACATCTAACGAGAGTTATTGAAAAAAAAAAAAAAAGGGAATGCTCACTATATAACCAGTAAAATGAATTAACAATTTTGATAAAACCATCCCATTTTTACAACCATCAAACTTAAAGAGTATTTTTTACAATTATGTAAGTTTAAGGCTTAATTTATAGAACTAAAAATTTAGGATTGCAATTGCAACCATCACTATATTTTATGGGTGGTTTATGTTTTTTTAATGGATTTTGATACAAAAAAAATGTATACAGCTCCAAATATGTATAAAATTAGAGGTGAAAAATATGTACACAACGTGGATATTGTACAATAAAGTTTTTTTTCTCTTAAGTCACAAAAAAAAAAATGCATACTTCTCGAAATTCCCACCATCATAATTAAATCATATCGATTACGCTAACATATTAGGATTCAAGAAATTACGTAATTTGTACGTATAATTATGGAATAGTTATTAAGGTTAAAAAAAACGTGTTACTTTCATCGGATTTTTATCATTGCAACTTAGATGAGTAGAAATTTTGCAAGAAAAATTTGTGTTCTCATACCAACTCCCTCTCTTCCTGTATAAATTAAACTCATAAAATTTTAAGCTAAGAATTACTTCAAATATTTATAACTATATGTTAAAGGGCATTCAAACATCATTATAAGAAAAAATCATCATAATCTAATAGAAATAGTATTTCTTATTTACAAACAAGATATTCATAAAGTACTTGCCTTTCAAGAGTCATATGATAAGTGCATTGTGTCAATTTGGATGATATTTCTTCTAACCTATGATAATTTAGTTATTAAAACAATTTTCTATCTAACAAGTGATATTTATGTAAAGGTAAAGAAAACTCATGTACAGTAGATACAAAAGTAAAATAAGGACAAATGAGATGTTGACATTATATGAATAAAAATTATATAATCGACACATGTAATTTTCTTTTGTCCATGAATAAAAATTATAACAAATAAATGAGTTGTGCACGACTCTTTCTACGTTCAAATCTTCCTATTGTATGATTTGATAATATATATATATATATATATATATATATATATATATATATATATATGTATCTATAATTTATGTTTTGTTTGACAATTATTTTTATTTTATTTTCTACACTTTTTTCTCTGTTTTCTGAAAATACTCTTAAAAACTAACCAAAGCTATTAGACCAAGAAAAAAAACATTTATCTTTTCTTAAAAATAAAAATAAAAATGTTAAAATTAGCTTGTTCGGGCGAGTATAAGGGTAAATTTTCAATTTTTTTTTATTTCGAGATTCAATTAATGAGTTGAGTACATTATGACTGGATAGAAATATATCGTATTAAATTACATCATACAATCATGTCTAGGTGAATTAAGAATTCAAAAGCTTCCAAAAAAAAAAAAAAAAAAATCAAAAGTGTCTTATATATAGAAACTAATTTTAAAAATAAAAATAGAAAATTTTGTTATGAAGCAGGCAATTTTATCTAATTGCAGACCACATTAACTTCTAATTAATTAATTAACTATAAGGGGCTGTTTGGGGCGCTGAATTGGTTATAATATCTGGTGGTTATAATAATCTGGCAATTATAATAATCTGGGGTTATAATAATCTGTGTTTGGGGTGCAGATTATTATAGTCTGGGATAAAATAATCTGTGTTTGGGGTGCAGATTATTTTAATCTGGGATAAAATAATCTGTGTTTGGAGTGTTGATCTGTTTTAACATGAGGTTCCGAATCAAAGGTTCAAACTGACTGTTTTCTTTTTCTAGTTTTTTTTAATGATATACAACACTTTGATTTGATTTAGGGTTATGTTTTTTTTTTTTTTTTTTTTGTAACAAAGCAAAAAAGTTTAGGTTTTGGTATAGAAAAATCATATTAGTTAACTTTTAGTATTGCCAAAATAAAAATTGTAAATGTTTAGTTCAAAAATCATATTAGTTTTTTTTTTTTTTATCAATAAAATCATTTGAAATAAACTTGAGTGTGGTAAATATAATTTCGTTTGAATTTTTTTTTTAAGTTGATTAACCTTCGATGTTGTCAACGACTTTTCCGACAACCTTTGATGTTTTTTTTCTTTATTTTTATTTTTTATATTTTCCAAAATGAAATTGAGAAGAAATATGGAAAAAAAATTGGTGGCCGGAAAAGTCATCGGCGATCGTCGGAAAAGTCGTCGGCGGTCGTCGGAAAATTCGTCGGAAACTTCGCTGGCTGACGGCGGCCGGCGGTCGTCGGAAAAGTCAAGGAGTCGCATGGAAGAAGTGAGGAGATAGTTACTGTGGTGGGTTGAATAATGGTTACTGTAGAAAATGGATAAAATAACCGGGGGTTAAAATAACCCACCTCACCAATTATTTTTGTTGGTGCCCCAAACATTGAATAGGTTATAATAAGGGGGTTATTATAACCTATTCAGTGCCCCAAACACCCCCTAAATCAATTAAGTTATTTTTTTAATAAATAATTTACAATTTTTTTTTACAGCAAAGAAACTCCAATATGTTATTATCTTATTGGTTTTATCCTTTTTATTGCAAATGGATGATAATATATTATCATTCATTTTATTTTCTAATAATATAAATCAGTTATATATATATATATATATATATATTGGGTTGAATGCCTTATGTGACTTATGATTTAATAGAAATATGATAGAGAAATTCATCCCGGGTTCTTTGCTTTCTCTCTAGAGAGCAGTGGAAGTAGGCGGTGGTTTCTTGCCGGTTGAGGAGCGGTATTATTTGCTTTTGGTTGTTTTTATTCTGGTTTTCTTTTTTGATCTCATCTGTAGATCGAGTGCAAAGGTTAGAAGGTGAATTATGGAGACGAATGAGGCTACTGAAGAAATATCGGCACAATTAGCAAGTTTGAAGGTTACGGCTGAAGAGAAAGCGAGCATTTTTCATATGCAAGAGAATGAGATAGATAATTCAGAGAAAAAAAATTAGTCAATGCAAAGCTCTACAAGATCTTAACGCACAAGAAGATTAATCCGGATGTGTTCAGAGGAATGATGCCTCGCATATGGGGGCAGGAACAAACAATCATCGATCATGTAGGCTCAAATATATTTCTTTACAAGTTCAAGAATGCAAGGATAAAGGGATACATACAAGAAGCAGGGCCTTGGTTCTATGACAAGTCCCTTCTTGCGTTTGAAGAACTGAGAGGCGATATAAATGCTGAAGACATGGATTTCAGGTTTGTATCTTTTTGGGTTCACTTTCATAAACTACCATTAACTTGTTTTTTACAGGAAGTCGGCAACAAAAATTGGTAGTCTTCTAGGAAAAGTCGAACAAGTAGATATAGATGAGGAGACGGAACCAAAGATGGGATGTTCTCTCATAATCAAAATCCAAATTGATGTGAAAAAACCTTTGAAACGTGGGATTTTTATGAAGTCGAAAAAAAAAAACAAGGGAGAAAGATGGATTGGCATTACTTATGAGAAACTTCCTGATTTCTGTTACTGATGTGGATGGATAGGACATACTATCAAAGAATGTGATACGTGTAATGATTCAAAAGAAGAGGAGCTGTTGTATGGACCATGGATGCATGAACCGGTGAAACTCAAAGGTAAGGAAGTAAGCTTTCCCCAAAGTTTATGAATTTTGCAACAGGACGGGGTAGAGGCAAAATGACGGCAATATGGAGAAATAATCTTTATGAGGAGGAAACAAATGAAGCGGACGAACAACAAACTCCTGAATCTCAAACAAACAGGACTCAAGCTGACCGAAAAAATCCTTCTTCGTCGGAAAAGAATAAGATTTGGCTGGAAAAGATTTGGGGGAACAAACAATAAAAAATCCAAATAAGGAAAGAGAGAAAAATGGAATTAATGAGGGAAATATTATCAACATTAATTCTAACGGGATTTTAGGAGATCTTAAAACCAAAAAAGCAGCCTCAAGTGAAGAGATTTTAGAGACTAACGGGAAGAAAAATAATTACTCAATGATGGAGCTAGATTTAAATTATGATGGAGAAAAAAAGGAAAACAAGAATGTCAACACCCGGGAAACAGCGAGACCAATAGCAGAGAGGGATAAAAATGAAGAGATTAAATTAAATGAGGAGAATCCCATCACACACAATAGAAAGGAAGCTAAATGGAAGAGGGTCCCACGACAACCAATAGAGGAAATGTCAAATAAGGTGATGAATGATATGCTACAGAAAGTGTCAGGAAGCAAACATATGACAGAACGAGAAGAGGAAAGTGACAGAGAGAAAAAGGTGATGAAAACAGTGAAAAATGAAAATGCGATATCGGTGGAGGCTGCTGGACAACCCCGTCGGGCACAATGAAAACAATAAGTTGGAATGTCCAAGGGCTGGAAAACCCTAGGACATTGAGGGCACTACGACATCTTATCCGTAGGCATCATCCCCAGTTGGTTTTCTTAATGGAAACCAAACTCCACTATAGTAAAGGAGAAAAAGTTCGTAATCAGCTTCAATTTGAAAATGACTTGATAGTCCCATGTACGGGAAAAAGTGGCGATTTTATGTTATTATGGGAAAAAGATACCGACGTTGAAGGTGTACATATTACACATGCGGAAGCAATTGAAGATAGAAAGCACTTAAGACATTCAATTTTGTACCTAAAGCATGCATGTTCTAGAAAGGGTAGAAAAGAGAGTAAATGAGTACCAACCTCTTTAGTGTCTTCCCTACTATTCTCTTGAGCCTAGAAAGACTTGTGGGAGTCTATAGAAGAAAGAAATAGGAAGGGAATGCTTGATGGTACAAGCTTTTGGAAGGAGATGAAATGAGAGAGAATTTGAGGGAGAAAATTTTCAGCATAACACTAAAATGAAAGCTTGCTCTCTTGAATCTAATTCAAGCCCCTTTTATAGATCTCTCCCATGCAAAGACAAGCTTCATGACACTTAGCCACATGGTCAAGATGCAACTCAAAGTGGATTCTAGGTGTCTACTTTACAACACATGCATCTAATGCATGTTTGTGTTGTTTTCCACTATGTATCATTATGCAAGAGTGGAAAAACCACTAAATCCACTATGAATTGAATCCTAATTGTGAATTTTCAGCTTTCAATTCATTTCAAATTCAATTCAAAATTGAAATTGATTTCTAGGCAATTAATTGAGACATTTCCAAGTAATTTTGATATGATTGATCCAATCAATCTTTATCACCTAATGCCATGAATTATATATGATTCCTAATACATATATATGGTATTTAAAACACTTTTAAATACCTCATCTCTCAATTCCTAATTTAATTCATAATTAAATCATTGTGTCGAACACGTTTTACGATAAAACCCTATTTCCCGTTTTTGAACAATTCAAAGTTTCCTATCAAAATATTCTAGGCTTTAATCCGATATGAGCTAGTAGGGGGATGATGTGCAATTTGCTTACCGCAAGTGTACGGGTCAAGTAATAATATAGTGTTTTCGTGTAAATGAGTGTCGTCCTCTGGATTGGATTTTTAAGCAAATCAAGTATTGTGAATTATCTTGCCCAATTTTATTTAGGGATCAAAAAGTGATGAAAAGATGATGATAAAACCAAATCAAAGCAAATAAAAAGAATGGAAATTCAATTGGGAAAACTACTTAGGGAATTGATTTCGCCGATTTCGTTTAGGATTGATTTTAAAGAATAAGTTATTATGCACAATGAAATTATGAGCCAAAGACCCTTTAATCACAACTACCTCTCCCGAGTATAATTGATTCTCATGCAAATTAACCAACTTGATATCCCTATCTAAGTTTATTAATATGCAAGGCAATGAGATCTTTTAACCAATTCTAAAGTTAATCTAAAACCGTCAAGAATTAGAAATTAAACTTTATTCATGCAATCTTGAGTAAGTCTAAATCAAATCCCCTCTCCCGAGCTAGATTCGAAACTTAAATCATCCAACTAATGGCCAATTAATTGAAAGCATTAAATCAAGATTACAAACACAATAACATTGCACAACTTAAACCATAAATCAATCCATAAACTTAATCAACTACATCAATCCCTAAGCTACAAGTTTAGCTACTCATGAATGTAAATACAATCTCAACTAAACATGTGTAAGCCATAAATCTAACTAAAGAAAGAAAAGGGAAAAGAAAACTCAATGTAGGCCGAGTCCCGACGTCCCCGTCACGATCCCCACGAACAATGGGTTGATTTCCAAGTTCCTCCTTTGTTTTCAGCTCCAAAAGTGCTCTATTCTGTCCTCTTTACGGCTCCAAAAGGTCCCAAATTGATTCCCCCAAAAACCTAGCCGAAAGGATGCTTAAATAGCAAAATTTCGTCGTAGCGTCGAGACGCTGTCGAGATCCGCATTTTTGGAAATTTTGTCGATAGCGTCGCGACGCTGTGATTTTTTTTTTTTTTTTTTTTTTTTTTTTTTTTTTTTTTTTTTTTAGATATGAAGCTCCATTTGACTCCAATTGATGAATTAAGCTTCAAGCACATACTTCCTACAAATAAAACATAAAAATGCATAAATTTGGGCAAATAATTGAAAAAGACTAGCTTAATTAATCAGAGAAAAGTAGCTAGCTATGCTCGCTATCAGGGGACCTAATGGACCTATAGATCATGGGCTCCAACGATTCGAAGCTAGCCGACTAATCTCATTATCTAAACTAGCAAACATTCGTTAACTACCGGGACACTCCACTATAGCCCGATAGTTGCACTCCCCTCACTATAGATATATTTCTGTCCACTTGATTTAACCATGTTTAGTAAGTCGTTCCTTCACAGGTTGTTCGTAGCTATAGCTAGGTCAAATAACCGTTTCACCCCTATAGTACTTCTTGTTCCTTAAGTTCCACTAATCCTCTAATGAACAATCGGTTTGTGGTCCAACCATCAAAACTAAGTCCCTCTCGATTCAACGAGAGGGTGGGGCGCCTTGTTCAAGTCCCGGAGTTAGTACTTAAGAGAACAACCTCTCTGCTATCCCTGAAAAGGGTAGGAGTGAATTCCGTCTTGCGAAACTATGTCCCCAGCTATCTATTCGATCTTATCCCCAAAATGGTAGGCTTGTTGAGTCGGCGATGCTGGCCACTCTCACCCATGCAGATCAAAGGATAATCTCGTATAAACAGGAGTTCATAGCTCGCTCAGGATTAAGAACGAGTTACCTAGGTCATCTATGTGAAATAGTCAGTTTCTACGGTAAACGACGTTATAAAGAGAAAGTGACTTATTTCGTGGTCCTGTCTTATGCAAACTCATTGCATAGGACGCCCCCACTCGCATGTCACCACATGAACGATTTAGGATCTCATCGTTTGTACTTAATACAAAGTGGGCCGCGTCCATAGTGTCTCCAGGATAAGGCACCCAACCGTATCCTTATACTATAGACTATTTTGACTATAAACTTGAACTTGATCCTACGATATGTTCCTACATATAGTTCGAGTATTCATTTTATAGCCAAGGATCTTAGTTTATTGGATTTAGGTTAATCATTCGCAATTTATATATTCAATAACATCTTTTACTGAATAACCTCAATAACGTCTTTATTGGAAATAAAATATGTTTAATGATTTACAAACTACGAGTTTATAGGACATTAAACCCAACAGACGTTACCATCCGATCTTTTTCGAAAGGCCATATAGATGCGTTTGTTTCAGACATAGATGGAATTTGGAGGTTTACTGGTATCTATGAGAATCCTCATCAAGATAAGCATCACGAGACATGGACTCTCATGAACAAATTGAGGGACTTTCTGGAATGTCGTGGGTTGTGTGTGGCGATTTTAATGAGATCACGAGCAATGTTGAAAAATTGGGAGGTCTGGCTCGGGCAGAAAAAGATATGCAGGATTTTAGAGAAAGTATAGACCTATGTGAGCTTAGTGATCCAGGATTCATTGGATCTGACTACACTTGGTGTAATAATCAATTCCAATCTGAAACTATTTGGGAGTGTCTAGATAGATTCCTTATAAATCCTGAGATGAAAGGTCGATGTAATGAGTTTAAGGTTTTCCATCTCCCATTCCTAGCTTCAGATCATTGCCCCTTATTGGCAGAATGGTCAAGGGAAACGACTTTTCCAAGAAATAAAGGGGCAAAATACCCTAAACGTTTTGAGGAGGGATGGACAAAGTACGAAGAATGCAGAGAGATAGTAGATCGAACCTGGAAGGAAACCAGACGAACAGGGGGAAGACAGGTCTTAGAAAAGACCAAGGAATGTCTGACCCGGTTATCAACTTGGAGTCGAAATAAATATGAGTGATCTATTAGAAGAGCTATTGCAAGAAAGGAAAAGGAGAGTCAGGGTTGTACTATGAATAGTCAAAGCAATCTCATTCAGTGAAGAAAATATCTAAAGCCGCCACCGAACCACATTAAACCGACCGTTCGATTCGATTTTGTAAACGGTGAACCGTTTCGTTGAAGAGCGGGAATGGGATGGGGTCGCGGGTAGCTTGTGTGTGTGTTTGGTCTTCAGTCTGAGGAACAAATTTACACGCCCTCACATATACTAGTTTTATGTTTTAACCGCATGAGCCATTTAAGAACTTTGGTTATTACATTGCTTGAAAATATATATATTTATCGGTCGACTTGATCTATAACCGGTCTAACCATTCCAAAACTCGAAACCAACCAAATTAAACCGTTTTCATTATTTTCAAACCGAAACTGCCAACCCGAACCATTAGTTTTTCGGGTTGGTTTGGCGGTTTTTTTCTTTCGATTTTTTAGTTTTCCCTTGCACCTCTAATATGGTGATAAAGAATATGCATCCATCTAACGCTCTGGGACCCGATGGAATTCATGCTATGTTTTACCAAAAGTACTGGGACATAGTGGGAGAGGAGGTCTATGATTTTTGTCTGGATTTTCTGAATGGTGAAGGATCGTTAAGTCAAGTGAATAAAACTTTTATAGCGTTAATTCTGAGGACCAAAGATCCTGGTAATATGAAAGACTTCCGACCCATTAGTTTATGCTTAGTTCTTTACAAAATTATAGCCAAAGCTCTTGCCAATAGATTAAAAACAATGTTAAATAAGATTATTTCTCCTAGTCAATCTGCTTTTGTGCCGGGAAGAATCATCTCTGATAACTTTGTGATTGGGTTTGAATGCCTCCACTCCATAAAGAATAAAAGAGGAGGAAAAAAAGGGTGTTGTGACGCTCAAACTGGACATGAGTAAAGCGTATTATCGTGTGGAATGGAGCTACATTAAAGGGGTAATGAGCAAGATGGGTTTTAATGGAAGGTGGATTGATAAAAACAATGAAGTGTGTAGAATCTGTGAGCTTCCAAGTCTTTCTAAATGGAATTCCACGCGCAGAATTCAGACCAAACAGAGGGCTCAGGCAAGGGGATCCTTTATCTCCGTATCTGTTCTTAATCTATGTTGAGGGCTTGTCAAGTATTCTCACTACTTCAGAAGAGAGGAGGGAGTTATCAGGTTTGTGTATCAATAATTATTGCCCTTCTATAACTCATCTATTTTATGCTGACGATAGTCTTTTGTTCTTTAAAGCTGTGGAAAAAGATTGCACGTCTATCAACAGACTTCTCCATATCTCTGAGAGGGCGCAAGTCAAACCATCAATTTCGAGAAATCGGCTTTTATGGTTAGTCCGAACACGAACCTAGATCAAATAGACAAGATCGAGGGAGTGTTTGGAGTCCAATACAAGAAGAGTTTGGGTCAATACCTGGGCCTTCCATCACAAATTGGCAGGAGCAAGAAGAAAGTTTTTTACAACATCAAAGACCGAGCTTGGAAAGCTTTACAAGGATGGAAAGGGAAGTTCTTTTCAGCTGTAGGAAGAGAAATTCTTATTAAATCAGTTGCTCAAGCGATTCCAAACTATACGATGAGTTGCTTTAAATTTCCTAAATCCCTTTGTAACAATTTGAATTCTATCTGTGCTAGGTTCTGGTGGGGAGCAACGGACATAGGAAGGAAAATTCACTACATAAGCTGGAAAAGACTATGCTTGCACAAAACTCAGGGAGGCTTGGACTTTATAGATATGAGTATTTTCAATCAGACAATGTTATCGAAGCAGAGCTGGAGGATTATTCGTAATCCAGATAGTCTTTTGACAAAGGTCCTTCGTGGGAGGTATTTCAAAACGGGAGCCTTCATAAACGCCCCTATAGGAAATAATCCTTCGTATATATGAAGGAGCATAGTCTAGGGGCAGGAACTTTTCAAAAAAGGTTATCGTTGGAGAATTGGGAATGAGATTAAAGTGGATGCTTGCAAGGACCCTTGGATTCCGAAAGAAGGCGGCTGCAAACCAATTTTTACCCACCCCGACATTAATGACTTCACAGTAGCACAACTACTAAGCCCCCAAGGAAGGTGGAATGAACCATTAGTGAAAAAAGCCTTTATGGAATATGATGCTCCAGCCATTTTGAATATTCCTATAAATCTTAGGGTCAAGGATGATGAGATTATATGGGGTTTAGACCCGAAAGGGATTTTTTCGGTTAAAAGTGCTTACAGATTGGGAATCCAACTTTATCACAATACAGAAGCTTCCCCCTCGAATATCAAGCATAAGGAAGAGTTATGGAAGTGTTTTTGGAAAGCTCTAATTCCCCCTAAGATTAAAATTTGTGGTTGGAGAGTTTATAACGATATTCTCCCTACACTAGAAAATTTAAGCAACACGAGGATGGATATTAACACAAATTGTTATTTTTGCAAGACGAAATTAGAGACGTTAACTCATCTCCTCTAGGAATGTAAACAACTCAAAGGTTTGTGGTTGTCTTTTTTCCCCTATTCTGATGGGTTTTGTTTTGCTGGAAAGAATAATTGGACTTCTCAAGACTATATGGAGCATTTTTGGAAAGACACCAAGAATGACAGGATAGAAATTGAGAACATTTGCAAAAGTCTGATTGTCTGCTGGCAGATTTGACAGCAACGAAATGAGATGGTACACAACAACTCCACAGTAGATACAGATCAGATTAAAGTTAAAATCCAACACTACTTGAAGGAATTCAACATTGGGAGGGAGGAAGAAGAATTGTACCCAAAACCAGTGGGCCGAAATAGATTCTAATCGTAGCGGGTTGCTATCACAACGGGGGTCTCTGATGGGAAGCTCAGATGAATACCTTTGGCCTTCAATCACAGCAGACCCAGAAATTCGAGAGGGCAACTCTTCAGATGCGGTAGATCCAGTCGATTGGAGGTCAGTGTCGAAGTGGATGGCGCCTCCGGAGGGGATGTGGCAGTTGAATAGTGACGCCTCTTGGTGTGAGAAATCGAATCGTGGTGGTATTGGATGGATACTTCGTCGATGGGATGGTATACCAGTTGCAGCTGGTTGCCACTGTGAGAAGGAAATGGAAAATCAGCTGGTTAGAAACCTTAGCCTTGCTGGAAGGGATGAAATCGATACCTCAAAACTCTCCAAAACTGGTTTTCAAGCTTGACTCAGTGCAAGTGATACACCGACTTCAAGGGAAAGAAGATGACATTACTGAGCTCTCCCTTTTCATCGTTGAAGCCAAGTTTCTTCTCCCTGGTCTTCAAGTCCACAATATTCACCACATTTCAAGGAATCATAACCAAATGGCTCACCAACTAGCAAGAAGAGCTTGTTCTCTTAACTTATCAGATAGATGAGTTAATACTTTTCCTTCTTGGTTTCTAGAACTCAACAATTTTGATATTGGGATTCATGTTAGCATTGGTGGAGGTGCCTGTCCCACAAATGGCTACCCAATGGGAGCTTTTGCTCACTTTTAATCTTTATAAAGTTCTTTTTTTATATATAAAAAAAGATATATGATAGATTTTGAGAAAAACAAAATAGAAATATGATAGTATTAAACTGCAAAGTGAATTAGGAATTCAAAAGCTTATCAAGAAAGAATGAAAGAATTCAAAAGTGTCTTTAGTGTGTGTGTTTGTGTGTGGAGAAACTAATTTTAAAAATAAAAATAGAAAACTTTGTTATCAGGCAAACAATTTTATATAATTCGTACCAACATGAGCATAGCTCAACTGACAAAAAGCTTGTACTAATGATAAGAGGTATGTGGTTCTAATCTTCCACCCTAACATGTTGTCAAAAAAATATCTATATATAATTCGTTCATTTTAATTGCAAATGACAGTTACTTTTCATTAATTAATTAACTAAATCAATCAAGTTTTCTTTAATTACAATATTTTATAATCTTATTGGCTACATCTTTTTCTTGCAAATATAATGTATTATCATTCATTTTATTTTCTAATAATATAAATCAATTATATTTATTTATTTATCAAGCCTAAAATCAATATTCTTAAAATCAAGCTAGAAAGTGCTAAAAGAAAACTAACCAGTAAATTACTTGAAATTCAGATAAAAGAAAAAAAGAAAAAAGAAAAATGTACTTTTAGTCCATGAGGTTTAGGTTAGGTTTCAGTTTGGTCCTTGAGTTTTCAAGCTCAACAATTTAGTCCCTAAGGTTTGATTTTAGTTCTATTTTGGTCACTCCATCCAATTTTCCGTTAATAATTAACGGAATGCTGACGTGACAATTTTTTTAAATTATTTTTTTAAAATATAAATATAATTAAATAATAAAAATATTATTATTTTATATATATATTTTTATTTATTCCCCTCCTCTCTCTCCTCTTCTTCATCTTTTCTTCTTCTTCACCATACCACCATCACCTTGCCGCCGGCTGCCACCGACTGCCAACGGCCACCGCTCGCCGGAGACCGACAATTTTCTCTCTCTCTTTTCTTTCTTTATTCTTTTCTTCATTTTTCTCTTCACTTTCTTTTTTTTTTAAAAAAAAAAAAGAAAAGAGGAGAGTTTCAGACGCCGCTGCCGCCGCTTCAGTCCCGTCGCTTTCACACGAACCCAACCCAGAAGTTCCCTCGCACGAACCCGACTCAAAAGCTCCCTCGCACGAACCCACTTCAGTCATGCTGCCACTGTCGTAGAGTTCGATCTTCGATTCGCCGCCTTCAGTTGTTGCCGTCTTCAGTTGTGTCGCCGCCTTCAATCGAATTCCAACGCCCAGATCTGAGAGTTTCAAATATATTTATTTCCCTCGTCGCACGAACCCGCTTCAGTCACGCTGCCGCTCCCTCGCACGAACCCGCTTCAGTCATGCTCAAAAAGATCTAAAACTCCCAGATCTGGGTTTCATTTCAAATCTGAAACGCCAACGCCCAATCGTGTCCACGCCACAGTCAGAAGAGCTTCGCTTCAGTCACGGATCTGGCGTAATCGAACTCCAGCGACGGTGGTAGCTGAAGAGCTCGAGTGTGGATTTTTTGTTTTCGAGTTCTTGTAGCGTGGGTCTCTTGAAACTCCCTTTTTTTTAAGGAAGTGAAGAGAAAGAGGAAGAAAAGAAAAAAGAAAAAAAAGAGAAAAAAAAATTGCCAGTCGTCAGCCACCGACGAGCGATGGTCGTCGGTAGTCAGTGGCCGTCGGCGACAAGGTGGTGGTGATGGTGGTATGGTGAAGAAGAAAAAGAAAGTGGTGTGGAAGAAGAAAAGATGAAAAAAGAGGAGAGAGAAAGGAGGGAAATAAATTTAAAAAATAATAATAATTTTTTATTATTTAATTATAGTTATATTTTTAAAAAATTTAAAAATAATTTTTGTAGTAAACAAATTTTGCGACATCAGTATTCCGTTAAATTATTAACGGAAAATTGAATGGATGGACCAAAATAGAACTAGAACCAAACTTCAGGACTAAATTGTTGAGTTTGAAAACTCATGAACCAAACTGAAACCTAACCCAAACCTCAGGGACTAAAAGTGTAATTTTTTCCAAAAAAAAATATATTCTAAATCTAGACATAAAAACACTCAAATTTTGTACAAAATAATCAAGAAAAGAAGGGAAACCCAAAACAATAACAAAATGATCAAATAAGTATTAACATTCAAGTTAACCAAAAGAACCATATAGGAAAAAAATCCAGCAAATTAGCAAATAGAAACTCTAGACACCAATTTCCAAAAAGAAAAATCAATTCAGTTAGCAAAGGATATGCAAATTTTGAATTTTATTTTTAAAGTAAAAGTGAGCCATGTTATATGAAAAGGATAGGTTTTCAATTTTATGAGTGAACAGATTCGTTTCATCAAATTCTAATATGTTTTTTTTTTTTTTTTTTTGTGAGTTCAGTTATTTTCAAACCAATTAACAAATCTTTATCAAAATCAAATTATATATATATATATATATATATATATATATATATATATATATATATATATATATGTTACAGGCAATACTGGACCACTCCAAGATGTAAGGAGCCGACAAGTACAGAACAACACTAACCCAAGGACACGACTAGGAAGCAGACCCTGGAGGAGAGGTAGGCCAAAAGGAATTGGGCCAAGGCTTAATACCATGGCCTCGGGCCACTTCGGTGGGTCGAGTCCTCTCCCCTCCGCTCGGTCCCTAGTGTCCTGGTCCAGTCTGAATCTGTCTTCAGATGCCTAGAAACCTTAAAAAGGAAAGAGGTATAAACCCTTTTTGAAGCATGAATAAGGGATCTCAAACTCTACTTCTTTGAACTCTCTCTTCTTCCTCTAACTCTCTAGTCTTGCTCATCTTCCTTCTGCTTTCTGACTTGCATCGTAGGCGGTGTGGCAAGCACCACACCGGTGTACAGGTTTCTTTTGTCTTGTAGGCCACGTCTTCTCCCATCTCAAACAAATTTACCACACGAGAAGGTCAAGTGAGTTCTCCCTATCCGGATTTTGACATCAATATATATAGAAAGATTTGAACAAGAGTAAAATGATGAACGAAACAGTAATATCAAAATTATGTGGTTAGGCTAAAAATTAGGATAATTGTAATGGGTGGCAACATGAAGGTAAATAATTACAAATATAGCAATTTTTAAAAATATTTGCAAATATGGAAAAACTTTTTAATTAATTTTTTATATTCCTAAATTGCCCCTGTGTGCCCATCTTCTTCTTCCTCGTCAGTTTTTTTTTTTTTTTTTTTTTTTTTTTTTTTTTTTTTTACCGATAGAAAGTCTTTTTATTACTGATAGATTCTATCGGTGGTAGAAAAATTTTCTATCAGTGATAGAAAATTTCCATCACTATAGAATAAAGTTTCTATTAGTGATAGAAAGTTTCTATCACTGATAGAATAAAGTTTCTATCAGTGATATTTCTATCACTGATAGATTCTATCAATGGTAGAAAAATTTTCTATCGGCGATAGAAAGTTTCTATCACTAATATTTCTATGACTGATAGATTCTATCAGTGGTAGAAAAAATTTCTATCACTGATAGAATAGAAGATTTCTATCACTAATAGAAACTTTTTCTATCAGTGATAAAAGATTTCTATCACTGATAGGTTCTATCAGTGATAAATTTTTTTTTTTTTATAGAAAATCATAGAAAAACTTTTGATAAAAAAATATTTCAATCCCTGATCACCCATAAAAATCTTTCTATCTCCGATAGAAATCTTTCTATCACCGATATAATCTATAAGTGGTAGAAAAACTTTCTATCACCGATAGAAAAGCTTTCTATCAGTGATAATAGATTTCTATCACTGATAGAAATTTTTACTATTCTATCAGTGATAGAAAGGTATTCTATCAATGATAGAAAACTTCTGATAGAAATCTTCTATCACTTATAGAAAATTTTTCTATGAGTGATAGAAAAAATTTCTATCATTCATAGAAAATCTTTCTATGAGTGATAGAAAAACTTTCTATCTCTATCACTGAGACTGATAGAAAAACTTTTCGTGAGTTATAGAAAATCTTTCTATCACTGATACTTTTCTATCAGTGATAGAAGATCTTTTGTTTCTATCAGCGATGGTGATACATGGTGAAATCGAGCATTGAAAAATAAAGCAAAAACGAACGATTATAGAAATCAAACACTGAAAAGCAAAAACCAAACACTGATAGAAAACCAAATAACAACAACCAAACACTGATAGAACACCGAACAAGTGATAGAAAAATATCTATCGCTGATAGAATCTATCAGTAGTAGAAAAATTTTCTATCATATGATAGAATCTATCAGTGATAGAAAATTTCTATCATTGATAGAAAATCTTTCTATCAATGATAGAAAATCTTTCTATCAATGATAGAAAATTTCTATCACTGATAGAATCTATCAGTGATAGAAAAACTTTCTATCAGTGAAAGAAACTTTCTATCGCCGATAGAATCTATCAGTAGTAGAAAAATTTTCTATCACTGATAGAGTCTATCAGTGATAGAAAAATTTTATCATTGATAGAAAATCTTTCTATCACTGATAGAATCTATCAGTGATAGAAAAACTTTCTATCAGTGAAAGAAAATCTGGAGGGGTATTTTAGTAAATGCAACACACAAACTATTAGATTTTGCCATTTTTGCAATTTTTTTTGTGGGTTGCTAGATTTGCAATTATTTTGGTCCATATTGCTATCCTTGCAACCGGCCCTAAAAATTAAGTAGAAGTATAGTATTTTTTAAATATCAACGGAGATATACTTTTAGAATTATAAAATTTTTGTGCTTTTATGAAATAACAAAAAATATTATATATTTTAATTATTCTTTTACATTAATTTTAGGATTAAATTACAAGTAATTAGTTCCAAAGTCTCAGGTTTGTGTTTATTTGGTTCTCAACTTTAAAAATTGTTTTTTTTTAATCAATAACTTAAAAATTGTCTAATTACTAATAGGTCCTAAACTTTCAATTATGTATCTCATAGGTCCATAAACTTTAAAAATGTCTAATAGGTCCTTGAACTTTTAATATTGTGTCTAATAGGTCATCGACATGTTCTAGATTTTTTAAAATTAAACAATCTATTAGATATAAAATTAAATTTGATGCCTAATGAGACCATAAACTTTTAATTTATGTCAATAGGCCAGTGAATTTTAAAAAATATTGAATAGATCAATGGCCTATTAAACACAAAATTGAAAGTTCGAGAAAGTATTTGACACTTTATAAAGTTTAAGGACCAAATATGTTGAGGATCCCACATTGAAAAGATAAGTGGAGACCTCAAAATTTATAAGATTGATGGGTTACTCTACTAATTGCCCATTGATTTTGAGATGGAATCACATGTTATCTAATATAGTATCAGAGCCCATGAAACCCAAACGAGTATTCAGTTATCCCTACCTCCAATTTTAGTGGTTCTTTTTTAACAACATCAAAATTTAAGGGTAAAATTTCAAAATCTTCAAGCTTCATTAATACCCGTCCAAAATTCAAAAGATATATTTGTATAATTTAGCCATTTTAAAGTATCACTTTACTTGCTTAGATCATCCCAAAATCACACAATTAAGCTGGACACGAGATTTCAAATGTGGATGTTAATGAAAATGTCGAAGTCTCATATTTAATGGAAATATCAATGCAAATACCGATAAAATGTTGATGTCGATATTTCTGTTATCCCTACCTCCAATTTTAGTGGTTCTTTTTTAACAACATCAAAATTTAAGGGTAAAATTTCAAAATCTTCAAGCTTCATTAATACCCGTCCAAAATTCAAAAGATATATTTGTATATTGCTTAGATCATCCCAAAATCACACAATTAAGCTGGACACGAGATTTCAAATGTGGATGTTAATGAAAATGTCGAAGTCTCATATTTAATGGAAATATCAATGCAAATACCGATAAAATGTTGATGTCGATATTTCTGGAAAATTTATAAATAAAAAATATTTAAATTGAAAAATAAGTATTTTACCCTTTTTAAACACGTTTAAGTTTCTTATTATAAATATTAAGTCTACAATAATGATATTTTACTGATATTTTAGTTATATTTTGTCGACTTTTCTCTAATATAACGAAAGTGTCAATTTATCGACCCTCATGTCAATATTGAACTCATATACATATGAAAATATCGATAGAAATATCAACATATCCATGGAAATTTAAAAGTCTGGCAAATAGATTATTGATGCATACAACAGGATGGGATCAGGAGATTTTATTACAATCGAGGACTTTCCCGGCAGAATTTTAATATTAATTTCCTCGTCCTTTTGCTCAACCGTCCCTACGTACTGAATGATTTCAGTTGTTTTCAATTTCAGTGCCTTCGTGTTGATCGTTTTAAATGTTTGTCCCTCCCAAGTCCCACCTGGTCAAGTCAATTATTTATTTTATGTCCTATTTATCAATTATTTTCAAATTTCAGCCTTTCCTTCAGGGTAAACTTCACAAAAATGTAGTTTAAAAAGGGGAAAAATAAACTTTTGGTCCCTGAGGTTTGGGTTAAGTAACACTTTAGTCCCTGAGTTTTCAAACTCAACAAAAATACACCTGAGGTTTGAGATAAGGAGTAATTTAGTCCCTACCGTCCATTTTCCGTTAAACCCTAACATTTTGTTGACGTGGCACCATTATTTTAATAAAAAAAATCATTTAAAAATTTTTTAAATAAAAATATTATTACTTTATTAATTTTTTTAAATTCTTTCTCTCTTACTTCTCCATCTTCTTCTTCTTCCTTCCCCACCCTTCTTCCTTCCCAATCTCTTTCTTCTTTCACTCCGGTGGTCGGCAGCCGGCGAACGGCGGCGGCGGTCGACAGATTTTTTTTTCTTCTTTCTTCTTCTACCCTTCTTCTCTTTTTTCCCTTTCTTTTCTTTCTTCTATTTTTTTAATAGAGAGAATCGGGGAGGCTTCCTCCCCCTCCCGTTTCAGATCACCGCCGTTCGCCGGCTGCCGGCGATGGCCGGCCACCGGAGTGGAAGAAGAAAGAGATGGGGAAGACAACGAATTTTAGATTTCTTAGAAACAGAGTAAGGCCAAAATATTATGTTATTTTATTAATGATGATGGGGATTTAAATACCCCTAAAACAGTTACACTATTCATCAGTTTAACCACAAGGAAAGTGGGAGCAGAATCGTGGATTTACAAAACAAAATAACTACCCACTTCTGCTTTAACTACAATAAATAAAATAAATAAAAATAACATAAAGACAACTTAACACATAAACAAAAACATTGTCGTTCAGCAGCTTGTACCCTTTCATCTTCTTCTTCTAATAAACAGAAACTCTTCGTCTTCTTCTCCAGACTGAGGCAGCTGCAATACACTGATTTAGTGAGCTGTCTTTACAGCCCCACTCAAACTCAATGGGGGTGCAACAACATTGAGTTTGTTCTTCAGCTCAGTAAATTTGAATTCAGACAAAAGTTTTGTTAACCCATCTGCAATTTTTTTCTCTGAAAGTACATATCTCACTTCTATTTCTCTAGTCATTACTTTGTCTCTAACAAAGTGTATATCAATTTCAACATGCTTACTTCTAGAATGAAAAACTGGTTTTGTTGCTAGTGATAAAACACTTACATTATCACACCAAATTATTGGTGTTTGATTATCTTTGCAATCAATTTCATGTAGAAGAGCTTGAATCCAAGTAATTTCAGCTGTTGTATGTGCTAAGGAACGATATTCAGATTCTGTAGTTGACCTTGCTACTACACGTTGCTTCTTCGAGGACCAAGAAATCAGTGATGCTCCAATGAATACACAGTGACCAACAATGGATTTTCTATCATCAAGGCTACAACCCCAATCTGCATCAGAATAGGCAACAATTTGAGAGTCATCTGATTTGGGTATGTACAAACCATGATTTAACGTTCCCTTCAAATATCTCAATACTCTTTTCACAGCTTGCCAATGTAATGTAGTGGAATTTTGCAAATATTGACTTAACTTGTTGATAATATATGAGATTTCTGGCCGAGTGTGTGTTACATATTGTAAAGCTCCAATAGCACTTCTATACATGGTAGGATCATTCATTACTTGTCCATCATTGGCTGTAGTATGTTTACCTGTTACTGTTGGAGTAGGGCAAGCCTTCAAATGTGTCATATCGAGTCGTTCAAGTAGATCAGTAATATATTTTGCTTGATTCAAATATATGCCATTCTCATCTCTATTGACTTCAATTCCTAGAAAATAAGAAAGATCTCCTAGGTCTTTCAAAGCAAACTCTTTATTTAGCTCCTTCACAAATTGATTGATAACATCGATGTTGTTTCCTGTCACAAGAATATCATCAACATAAACTAAAATGTAAATTTTTACCTTTTTATCAAGAAGATAAAATAAAGAGTTGTCTGCACATGAGTTGTTGAATCCTCATTTGAGTAGAACACTTTTCAGTTTGTCATACCATGCTCTAGGTGCTTGTTTTAAACCATACAGAGCTTTGTGAAGTTTGCAAACATGACTTGTTCTTTCTTTATCAACAAAACCCTCTGGTTGTATCATGTAGACTGCCTCTTCTAGCTTTCCATTTAGAAAAGCATTATTTATATCAAGTTGTCTTATTCTCCAATCATTAGCAACTGCCAAATGTAGCAAAATCCTAATAGTTGAAGATTTCACAACTGGGCTAAAAGTTTCTTTAAAATCAATCCCAGGATTTTGATGAAAACCTTTAGCAACTAGACGTGCTTTGTGTTTTTGTATACTTCCATCTGAATTTCTCTTCACCTTAAAAACCCATTTGCAGCCCACTAGGTTGTAATTTTCAGAATAAGGGACCAAGGTCGATGTCTTATTTCTTTGCAGAGCTTCCATTTCTACTTTCATTGCTTGTACCCACTTTTCTGACCTTAATACTTCACACACTGTTTTGGGCTCTTGATCATCATCATAAAGCCGAAACGTTTGTTCAGTTTGCACTAAAAAATTCCAATGTTTAGGTTTAAAAATTCCACTTTTAGACCTTGTTTGCATAGAATGATGAGGTTGGTCTAATTTCTCTGTACATTTTTTTTTCCTTCATCAACATGCAAGTGACTGTTGGATATGGGTGTTGAAATAGATTCATTAGAATCATCATGAACAACATTATGAGTTTCAACTTCAAGCACAAGATTCTTTCTAGTTACTGTAGGTTTTGGGATAGCTTGATCATTAACTTCTTCAGATGACTGAGTGACTAGATTGTAGGAAGGAAAATTCACACAATAAATAATAGTTTCATAAGACTGTTGTTTTTGAACAGAAGTAGTGAGAAAACCATCTTTAAAAGGAAACTCAAGCTCGTTAAAGATCACATGCCTCGATATATAAAGTCTACCACTTGAGCTAAGACACTTATAGTCTTTGTGAGAACCACTATAGCCTAAGAATACACATTTAGTGCTATGAAACTGGAATTTGTGAGATTGATATGGCCTTAGACAAGGAAAACATGCACTTCCAAAGACCTTAAGCAAAGAATAATCTGGTGTTTTCTTATATTCCTTTTCTAGGGGAGAAATATTGTTAAGAATAGGTGTTGGTAAACAATTTATAAGATAAACGGCGAAACTAAAGGCATCCCACCAATATCTCAAAGGCATAGAAGCTTGAGCTAATGAAGTTAGACCCATTTCAACAATGTGTCTATGTTTCCTTTCAAAAATTCCATTTTGCTCACTTGTATGAGGACAATGATGTCTAAATTCAATCCCACACTCTCTTAGAAAATTAGCAAAAGGTCTAAACTCACCTCCCCAATCACTTTGAAATACTTTAATCTTCTTCTCAAACTTGTTTTCTACTAATTTCTTATATTCAACAAATTTGGATAAGGCTTTTGCTTTGCTTTTGAGAGGAAAAATGTGGGTTAATCGAGTATAATCATCAACAAAACTTATATAGAATTTATATCCAGCAGTTGACAAGATAGGTGAAGGACCCCATAAGTCACAATAAACAATTTCGAGAATTTGACTTATTGTTGAACTGGACTTTCTAAAGGGAGATTTTCCAAATTGGCATGAGTCACAGAAGCTTATTTTTTCATTAGTACTAGAAGGAAAAGATACATTGCTGTTTTTTTGAAACTAAAGACATAACTTTCTCAGATGGATGACCTAATCTTTGATGCCACATATCTTTTGAGACTTGTCTATGACTTACATAAGTAGAAGAAACAAAGGAATTGAAAGGAAATACAACATTTGACTTGAAACTACTAACATAGGAGGATAGATGACTAGTAGACTGCAAACAACTTGTGTTGGGCAAAGAAACATTGCTTCTGTGAATGAGTTGAGGCCCTAGGAGAGGAAGCTTCAACTGGTAGAGTCCATCCTTAAGTATCCCCTGTAGTATTACTTTCCTTGTTGCCTTGTCCTTGACAAAACAATGTGATGAGTGAAATTCAACCAAACAATTATTATCTTGAGTTAAACGAGCAACACTAAGAATGTGATTTAAAGAAATAGGTTTTTGGGTAGGACAATTGATCAAACTAGAGCCTATATGAGAAACTTTAAGTCTATCTCCATTACCTACAGTTAGAGAATCCTTACCACGATATTCAGTTTTCAGATTCAGATTCTGAAGATCAACAGTGATGTGACTGGTAGCCCCACTGTCAACCAACCAACTAGGATCTGTAATCACCTCAGGAGTTGCTACATAGGCTGAATTTTTGTTGCTTCCTCCTTGGTTACCAGGATTAGTTTGCACATTGGTATATTCTTTGTCAAACCTATGGTAACAAATAACAGCAGAATGTCCAAACTTCCCACAAACTTGACATGTTGGTTTGGACACATTACCTCGATATGGAGAGTATCTTCCACGACCTTTTCCTCTCTCATTGCGGTTAGTTTTTCCATAATTTTTGTTTTGTCCAGTATTGTTTTGGTTACCACCAGAAGGTTGCATTTTGTTGTTGTAGGCATAATTGGCTGTAGCTTCTCCAACACTTCCACTTGGAGGATTAACAACATTCAACCGCACCAAGTTATTCTCAAAAGTAAGAAGTGTAGAATAAAGTTCATGCCAAGTAACACCATCTTTGCCTTCAATAATGCTGACAATTGGTAAATACTCTGCCTCTAATCCTGAAAGCACACAAGACATTAGATAACTGAATGTAACTGGTTCTCTAGCAA
The DNA here is from genome assembly GCA_036850905.1 of Luffa acutangula. Classification (NCBI taxonomy): domain Eukaryota; kingdom Viridiplantae; phylum Streptophyta; class Magnoliopsida; order Cucurbitales; family Cucurbitaceae; genus Luffa; species Luffa acutangula. The sequence goes on along the minus strand of CM072092.1, from coordinate 47,915,589 downwards.
GTTTTAGGCTTTCAGCGGTTTGTTTCATGATTCCTAGATATTCAGACATCTTGATTGCTCCCTTCTTGGTGTTTTGCATGATGTTCCTTACTTGATTAATCCTAGCCTTGGTAGAAGCACCATATAGATCCTCTAAAGCACTCAAAACCTCTCTGGAAGTTCTGAATTCAATGACATCGCAGGCAATGGATGGTGTCATGGATCCTAATAACCAACCCAACAAGGCTTGATCAACCGAATTCCATTCCTCAAAAGCAGGATTGATGGTGGGGTTTGATGAACTTCCTTGATTAGCAGCAACAAGAAATTCTGCAGGTTTGGATTTTGTGCCAAGAACAAAACCATCGACTTTCTAACCTCTAAGTACTGCTAGAACCATGTTACGCCATAATGAATAATTACTATCATCAAGTTTGACAGTAAGAACAGTACTTAATGGATGGCCAAAGGAAGGATTAGTTGGTGGATTTGTTGTGGGTAGTGTTATGGCAGTAAGGGAAGCTTGAGTTTGAGATTGAGAAGATTGTTCTTCATTATCATCAGTAGCCATCTTGAACCTTCACATCTCTGATACCAACAACGAATTTTAGATTTCTCAGAAACAGAGTAAGGCCAAAATATTATGTTATTTTATTAATGATGATGGGGATTTAAATACCCTTAAAACAGTTACACTATTCATCAGTTTAACCACAAGGAAAATGGGAGCAGAATCGTGGATTTACAAAACAAAATAACTACCCACTTCTGCTTTAACTACAATAAATAAAATAAATAAAAATAACATAAAGACAACTTAACACATAAACAAAAATGTTGTCGTTCAGCAGCTTGTACCCTTTCATCTTCTTCTTCTAATAAACAGCAACTCTTCGTCTTCTTCTCCAGACTGAGGCAGCTGCAATACACTAATTTAGTGAGTTGTCTTTACAGGAAGGAAGAAGGGTGGGGAAAGAAGAAGAAGATGGAGAAGTAAGAGAGAAAGAATTAATAAAATTAATAAAATAATAATATTTTTATTTAAAAATTTTAAAAATGATTTTTTTATTAAAATAATGGTGCCACATCAGCAAACTGTTAGGGTTTAATGGCAAAATGGACGACGGAGACTAAATTGCTCCTTATCTCAAACCTCAGGGGTATTTTTGTTGAGTTTGAAAACTCAGGGACTAAAGTGTTACTTAACCCAAACCTCAGGGACCAAAAGTCTATTTTTCCCTTTTAAAAAAATAAAATTAGAGTAGTTTTCAAAAAATTAATTTTAATCATGTAAATAAGAAAACAAATTGTAAACCTCGGGTTGGAAAGAAAAGTATTAAAAAATCTAGAGTAGTTTTTACCCGCACCAAACTCACGTACATGGTGTTATGGATAATTTTGAACCATTTCGATGTGTTAAGTAATATCAGCTACAGTGGTTTTACTATTTTAGTCTTAGTTTATTGTACTGTCTGTTTACGTGTCGTACACTCTTTATCCAACCTTGATTAGATGTGATCTATAGTGTTAAGTGACTGGTTTTCTGCTGGGTATTCCTTGTATCCTTAGTATTCTTTTCTCTCTAGTTTTATTCCCTCAATGTATTGAATGTTATTTAAGGCAAGTTATCCTGCCATTGAGAGCATTGAATGAAGATAAGGGAGTTTCATAAATTACATTTTTGTATCAGAGCTTGGGTTCCAAAAAATGACTGATACACGAGAAACTCCATCTGATTCTGACAAAGGCAAAGCTCTTGTGACTGATCAAAGAGAAACTCCAACCGGTGTTGACAAAGGCAAGACACCAATGATCGTGACCTCAACTGAAGCATCAAATGAATCCATCAAAGAGAAACCGGTGAGAGACCTCACTGTGAGATATGGAACACAGTCAGTCGGCACCCCAAATTTGACAAAGCTTCTAAATCATGTGACCTCAATTAAGCTAGACGAAACTAACTTTCTTCTGTGGCAAAACATTGTTCTTCCCATTCTTAGGAGTTATAAACTAGAAGGTCACCTCAGTGGTAAAACTCCAGCCCCAGAAATGTAAATCATCCTTCCTCCTTCAGAAGATGACTCGGATGGCCTTCTCATGCCTAATCTCGAGTATGATTTATGGTTGGCAGCAGATCAGTTATTAGTAGGTTGGTTGTACAACTCCATGTTGCTTGAGATAGCTGCACAGGTGATGGGCCACGAAGAAGCTAAACAGTTGTGGGACTCGGTTCAAGAATACTATGGCATGCAATCAAGGTCTCAAAAAGACTAAATAGACTGATGCTCCAACAGACACAGAAAGGTACGATGAAAATGTATAAGTATCTATGGATATGAGGAGTTTTATGAAAAAACACTTTGATAATCTCCAAGTTGCTGGTTATCCTATGGATATGAGGAGTTTTATTTTACATGTAACTGCTGGCCTCGATGAGGAGTATACTCCAATTGTGTGTGTGATTAGAACTCAAAATATAAGCTGAAGTGAAGTTCAGTTAGAGTTGTTATCTTTTGAACAAAGGCAGGAAAGACTACAAGCTCTCAAGAGGACCATTTCTGTCAACCAAGTTTCAGCCTTATTACCTTCCATTAACTTGGCAAGCACAGAATCATCCAATACTCCATTTTTCGTGACCAACAGCAGCAAACCTACCCAAAATCAGCACCAACAAAACAGAAATCTTTATCACAACAGAGGAAATCGTTAAGGGGTAGGAGTCGATATTCTCCTTATCCACCTAACAGCCGTCCAACATGCCAAATCTGTGAAAAAATTGGCCATACAACTACAACCTCTCCCACTAGTGAACGAAATTCTCAAGGTAGTCAGAAAAGCCATTCTCCAGCAGCCTTAATGGCCTATCCTGAAACTCTTCAAGACCCCTCTTGGTACTTGGACAGTGGCGCTAGAAACCATGTAGCTTTAGACCTTGGGAAGCTCTCTCTAAAAGGTACTCGCTTTTTTCTTCAGCATGTAGTTGTTGGAAATGGAGAGAAATTAACTATCACATGTATGGGGACTGCTTATCTGAATACTACGAATGGAACATTGGCTCTTAAGGATATTCTTTGTGTACCTCTTATGAAAAAGAATCTGATAAGTATTTCTAAACTCACACAAGACAACTTGGTCTCAGTGGAATTTTCTGATTCTGTTTGTCTTGTAAAGGAAAGGAGATCCAGTGAGATATGCCTTGTAGGGAGATTGGAAAATGGCCTATATAAGGTGCAACCCTTGACAGTAGCCTCAGGAAGATCAAAAAACTAAGTTGAACTAGTATGTGGGGACATACGGGGATCGATATTCAAGTAACAACCTAAAAGGTCTATAGTACAAGGATAAGGATGGGTACCTTATCCTGGTGACACTATGGATACGACCCACTTTGTATTATGATACAAACGCTATGATCCAACGCGTTCATGTAGTTGACATGTGAGTGGGGGTATCCTATGCAATGAGTTTGCATAAGACCGGACCGCGAAATAGTTAACCACTAACTGTAACACCGTTAGTTGGCTTGGTTTCTATTTCACTAGGATGACCTAGACAACTCAGTCTCAATCCTGAGTGGATTATGGACTCCTGTTCACGAGGAGTTGTCCTTTGATTTGTATGGGTGAGAGTGGCCAGCACGCCGACTCAATAAGCCTACCATTTTGGGGACAATACCGAGTGTGAAGCTGTGAACATAATCACACAAGATGGAATTCACTCCTTCCTGACTCTAGGGTAAGTAGAGGTGTGTTCCCTTAAGTGGTGTCTCCGAGACTTGAACAATGGGCCCAACCCTCTCTATGGCACAAGAGGGACTTCTGTTTGTTGGTTGGACCTCAAACAGGTTGTTCATTAGAGGAGCTGGGGACTGTTGCCTTGTAAGGTGGGGTTAAAATATTCAATGAAATCCACACAATGCACGTGCAAGTATACACGGCCAGCAGCAAGTGATAAGTATATTAATATCGTCTCCACAGGGATTAGAACACGAAAATTCTTATGCTCAAACTTAATTTCTAGCAAATTCAAGATGGTAACCGATAAAATCTTAGTAATGTCTAAACTAAGGTGCTTTAATAAAATAAATTGCAGAACTGAACATAAAACAAAGTAAATGCAGAATGCTCAATGAAACGAAACTTGCAACAAGATTAAGAAAGTAGGCTCGGATTAGGAACTATTTGTATCTCTCTAAACATTGAATGCTGGAGCAAGAACTTTGCTCTCTCAATCCACACAGCAGGTTCTCACAGAATCTTCCCAGATCCCCGAAAATAGCAGATTAACTCCCATTAACCCACTTCATTTTAAACATGCTGTATTATGTGCATTAGGTGAAGTGTTATCCCTAACTCCTTCACTTAGCTAGCTACTAACCCTAACAAGGAGCTAATGTGATTTTGAGTATTCAGCCACCCTTGTTTTTCCCAAAACTAAAAATGACAGAGCAAAGAAATGGTTGGCCGAACGAAATCTTTGCTTAAGCAATAAACACCCTCAAAACCAGATTAAGAAAGCTAAGGAGCTCAACTCTAATGTTTAGATTAATACAAAAGTATCCTAATCCTCACCTTAAGGTGATTAGTTCATGTTACAAGCTGAAAACAAAATAAAACAACCAGAAAAAGCCATGAAGAAAACTAAAACACAGCTACACAAAGTTCAAGAGAAGAAGAAAGAAAAATAAAGGAAGAAGTAGCCGGAAATGGAAAGGTTGTTGAAGATGCTCCTTCCAAATGTCAGCTTCTCCTTCTTCTATGGAATCTCCTTCTCTTCCCTTCTCGATTTCTCCACACTGCTGTCTTGATGTCTCTCCCCCTTTTCTCCCTTTTGGTTTCTTCTCCTTTTTATATCCCCTCACAAAATGTGGTTGCCCTAAAAATATACTCTTCTCTTCATTGATTTCAGGGCTACATCAGCTTCTTTTCAGCAAGATGGCAGCCTCCCATTGGATGAAAGAGCTGATTGTACTAAAAAGTGCCAGCTCATTTAATGAACTGAATTTTTCCTCGTGAGAATCACGTGTGAACTTTGCTCCAGAATTGATCCAGCAATTCCATCTCCAGCTCCTCAATCACTTCAACTCTACACATGCTGCCTTTAGTCTGCTACCACAATGGCTTAATGGATCTGCACTAAAAGTACACCAAATTTAATGCATTTCACCTTCAAAACAATAGCAAAATATTAACTATTTCCTCAAAGATGATTCAGACCAAAGCATGAGATTTATAGAGGAATAATACCAAAATATGCTAGCCAATTACCCCCATATTAAAGAATCCAAGCTAAAAGATAAGATAAATAACTCTTTTACTAAGAGTTATCAAACCCCCAAACTTGAATCATTGCTCGTCCTCGAGTAATGCTAGCCTAGATCAAATCATCACCCCTTGCCAAAACTCAATCATCTAGATATCATCATCTCAAACAAGAAATTTGCGCTGCCACTTTTGACTCCCAAAGCTCACTAAAAGATCAACACAAACTTCCTTCAAACAAAAGGCTCTTGGAAGACTTAAATGCTGTCCTGTACTTTTTACCCCTAACTTAGCTTATACACTGCACCAAATTCACACCACTCTTTTGCACATGCCAAGATGTTTATCCACAGATTCAAGCTCCTAAACTAACTCAACTAGCATCCAAATCCTCAAGCCAACCATGCAATCCGATAATCAACCTCTACCATCCATAACCCTTTTACCTAATTCTAGCTTTTTTTTTTTTTTTTTTTTTATTAGAATATATACCTTAAGAGAGTCCCCAAGGTCACAACCCTTAATCTAGGAATGACAACATTTTATGATGAAGTGCACCCTAGCCTCTAGGTTCATCACCTTATAAGGATCAACACTCATTTTCCCATAAAGATATCCTATTAGTTGTTTCCCCCTTTGCTCCTCAGAATGGCGACATTTTATGATGAAGCTCACCTAAGTCCTGGGAGGGATGCAACTAGCAGGGCTACACTCATCCTTTCTCTTAGATTTTTTTTTTTTTTTTTTTTTTTTTTTTTTTTTTAAGAGGAATCCTCTTTTTCCTAAGCCACTTTTTGACGCAAGGGCAAACTATGGGTATCATAAATGCCTCTGGTTACTCGGCTACTTAAGAAAAAGATAGATTCTCTTATTTGGAAAGGATTGAGTGCATCTTCTAAGGAAAAGAGGAGTGCTCTCACAAGGGCTTATTTTATTGCTTTTTTTTTTTTTTTTTCAAAGGGAATCACCACACCCCCAAACTTAAATTACTCATTGTCCCCAATGAGAAAATTAGCTAGGAGAGACCCCCAAACTTATTTCTAAGCTAGAATTTAAGGCTTGAGAGTTACAATTAGTTAGATCTTGATTAACGAAGGCAACTCTCCTAAGACACTAGCTGAGATAAGTAAGGCTCTAAAATCATGGACTACACAAGGACTTATTGTGCAAAAGAGTGATGATATTGCTACAAAGATACTCTAAGCTATGGGCAATTCAGAACACTCATCCAGCACAAATTTTCAGCCACAACAAACAACAATATCATTTGAATGATCTACAGCAAACTAAGGGATTCAAAGCAGCAACACAAACTAACAAGATTGAGACAATGCTTACTACTTTGCCCTAGCAAAAGACATCATTGATCCAGCAAAGCTAAACAGATTTTCATTCAACGCAATCATCGATTCTTTATACAGCAGATTCATTCTCCTCTCCTTTTTTTTTTCTATAAATCAGAACTCATGCACGAGCACAACACAATAATGCAGCCCAACATATGATATTTCATTAAATTCATATTCTTTTTCACATACATCTTAAATTAGACAGCCACAAAACAAGATAAAAAGGAAACAAACTAAAGGAGCAGACAATAAACACAAAATAACATAAAACATAAAATAGCAAGGGATTCAACAACATCCCTGATCAAACATTGAGATCTGCATCGACCTCTTCTTCATTCTCTTCTTGATTCTCTTCTGGAAGGTGGGGGATCCAAGGCACGAGCACTTCATCTCACCATAACTTCCTCTTTCCTTTTTCAACGTTCTTCCAAAAATCAGTCAATTCAATCATATCAACCTCTTTCCAAAATGATGATGAATATTAAAACCCTTGCCTTCTAAAAAAAAAATCTGCAACAAAGAAAGACAAGAAATTAAAAGAAATCAAATAAAAACAAATTAACTAAACCAGCAATAAATAAACTCAAAGAAAAACAACCAACTTCGGGAGCTCAATTGAAAACCCACTGTTAAAGCCACAATGCTCCCTCAAAATTTTTACTACATCAATCCCCAACTAATTGGAGAGAAGCTAACTTTCTTTGAACTTCTTCTCCCCAATAATGCTTAATTCTCTGACCATTAACCTTGAATTCCCTACCATCTTTTTCATCCTTCAACATGATTGCTCCGTAGGGAAATACTTCCAAAACTGTGAAAGGACCAGACCAACGAGACTTAAGTTTTCCTGGAAAAAGTTTAAGTCTGGAGTTAAACAAAAGCACTTTCTGACCCTTTTCAAATTGCTTCGGCAAAATTTTCCTATCGTGCCACATCTTGGTTTTTTCTTTATACATCTTGGCATTTTCATAGGAAGTCTGCCTGAACTCCTCTAATTCTACCAATTGCAACTTCCTCAATGATCCAGCTGCCACATGATCAAAATTTAATTTCTTAAGAGCCCAAAAAGCTTTGTGTTCTAATTCTAAAGGTAAGTGACAAGCTTTACCGAAGACTAGCCTATAAGGAGACATTCCTAAGGGAGTTTTAAAAGCTGTCCTATAAGCCCAAAGAGCATCCTCAAGCTTAAGAGACCAATCTTTTCTATTGGGACTAACTACCCTTTCCAAAATTCCTTTTATCTCCTTATTGGAAATCTCGGCTTGGCCATTGGCTTGGGGGTGGTAGGGAGTGGAAATTTTGTGCTTAATGTTATATTTGGCCAACATGCTACTCATTAACCGGTTAACAAAGTGAGATCCCTCATCACTTATCAATGCACGAGGGGTTCCAAATCTTGTGAAAATGTGCTTGTGGAGGAATCTCAAAACTGTCTTAGCATCATTTAAGGGGCAAGCAATGGCTTCAACCCACTTAGACACGTAATCTACCGCTAAGAGAATGTATATGTTACCAAAGGAAGGTGGGAAGGGTCCCATAAAGTCGATCCCCCATACATCGAAGAGCTCTATCTCTAAAATATAGGTAAGGGGCATCTCTTCCTTCAAGCCAATAATTCCCTTCCTCTGACAACTATCACAAGTTTTGCTAAACCAATGAGAGTCCTTAAAAACCGAGGGCCAATAGTATCCAGATTGAAAAACCTTAGCTGCTGTCCTTTGACCACCAAAATGCCCTCCATAAGGGGCTGTGTGACAGTGCTCCAAAATTTCAGGAACTTCCTCTTGAGATACACATCTTCTCACTAACCCATCTGCACATTGTCTATACACATAAGGCTCATCCCAAAAGTAAAACCGCACTTCATGCAAAAATTTCTTCAATTGTTGTTTTGATAAATCAGAGGGCAAAATTCCACAAGCAAGATAATTAGCAATATCAGCATACCAAGGTGCTTCCATATCCTTAATGTGAGCTACTGTTAAAAGCTGCTCATCTGGGAAGGAGTCTCTGATCTCATTTTGAGGAAGCATAACATTTGCTCTCTCAATTCTTGACAAATGGTCTGCTACTAAGTTCTCAGTTCCCTTTTTGTCTTTAATTTCTAAATCGAACTCTTGTAGTAGCAATACCCACCTTATCAACCTTGGTTTAGCATCCTTTTTAGCTAGCAAGTACTTAATGGCAGCATGATCTGTGAATACAGTAACCTTAGATCCCACTAAATATGGCCGAAATTTTTCAAATGAAAATACTATAGCCAACAGTTCTTTTTCAGTGGTGGTATAATTCAACTGTGCTCCATTAAGGGTTTTGCTAGCATAGTAAATAGGATGAATAATCTTGCCATACCTTTGCCCAAGCATTGCACCCACTGCATAGTCACTTGCATCGCACATCAATTCAAAGGGTAGCTGCCAATTTGGACTAGAGACGATAGGTGCAGTGACTAATGCAGACTTCAAGGTGTTGAATGCCTTCAAACACTCCTCTCCAAATTCAAATGGTCGATTGGCCTCTAACAACAAACAAAGGGGCTTGGAAATCTTAGAAAAGTCCTTAATGAATCTCCTATAAAAGCCGGCATGTCCTAAGAAACTTCTAATACCCTTTACTGAAGTTGGAGGATCCAATTTCTCGATGATCTCTATTTTAGCTTTATCCACTTCTATTCCCTTCCTAGAAACCTTGTGTCCTAAAACAATGCCCTCTTTGACCATGAAATGACATTTTTCCCAATTTAGGACCAAATTGGTTTCTATGCATCTTTTCAACACCTTTCCCAGATTCTCCAAGCAATTCTGAAAGGATTCTCCGAACACTGAAAAGTCGTCCATAAAGACTTCCATCATGGTTTCTATCATATCTGAAAATATAGCCAACATGCACCTCTGAAACGTTGCTGGAGCATTGCAGAGCCCAAATGGCATTCTCCTAAAAGCATATGTACCGTAGGGGCATGTAAAAGTGGTTTTTTCTTGGTCTTGTGGGGCTATAGTTATTTGGTTATACCCTGAATAACCATCTAAAAGGCAATAGTAATCGTGCCCCGCCAATCGATCCAACATTTGATCAATAAACGGTAGAGGGAAGTGGTCTTTACGTGTGGCTTTATTAAGCCTTCGGTAATCCATGCACACCCTCCAACCGGTTACTGTTCTAGTGGGAATCAGTTCATTAGCTTCATTAACCACTACTGTCATGCCTCCCTTCTTGGGTACACATTGGACCGGACTTACCCAATTGCTATCCGAGATAGGGTAGATGATTCCCGCATCTAACCACTTGATTATTTCCTTTTTCACTACTTCCTTCATAGCTGGGTTAAGTCTCCTCTGCTGCTCCACTGTCTTAAAATTTCCATCTTCCAAATTAATTTTATGCATACAGAACGAAGGACTTATCCCTTGAATATCAGCTAAAGTCCAGCCTATTGCTTTCTTATATTGCTTCAGCAAATTAAGCAACAATCCTTCATTTTCAAGCGTTAGACTTGCTGATATGATTATGGGAAGAGTTTCCTTTTCTCCTAAATATGCATATTTCAAATGCATGGGCAATGGTTTTAACTCAAGTTTGGGAGGTTCTTTTATAGATGGCTGCATAGGTGGGAGCTTCCTATCAGCTAAATCCAGCAACTCAAAAACTTTGTTCACCTTTTGCATTTCCCAAACACTTTCTGACTCTTGTTTCAACCCAGTAATCTCTAACTCTTCTACTGTAACTTTACCAAATGCCTGGGTGTGTTGCTCTCTCAAATCCAAAGCAAATTTTTCCTCCACTAATTCATCCAAGATTTGAATAACAGAACACTCTTCCACATCAGGAGGGTATTTCAGTGCATCAAAAACACTAAATTTCACTTCTTGGTCATTCACCCTCATGGTTAGCTCTCCCTTTTGGACATCTATTAAAGTTCTCCCGGTGGCTAAAAATGGTCTTCCAAGAATTATAGGGACCTCCTTGTCCGCTTCATAATCCAAAATAATAAAATCGGCTGGGAATATGAACTTATCCACTTGAACCAAGATGTCTTCAATCTTTCCTTCCGGGTAAGTTATGGACCTATCAGCAAGTTGCAATGTAACTGTTGTGGGTCTAGCTTCACCTATGCCCAATTTCTTGAATATAGATAGTGGCATAAGGTTTATGCTAGCACCGAGGTCACATAGAGCTCGCCCTAGCTCTTTACCACCTATAGAAACAGGAATAGTAAAAGAACCAGGATCTTTAACCTTAGGTGGGAAGTTATTTTTCAAGATAGCACTGCACTCCTCAGTTAAAGAGACAGTCTCATACTCCCCAAACCTTTTCTTCTTGGTTAGGATGTCCTTAAGAAACTTCACATAATTAGGCATTTGTTCCAAAGCCTCAACCAAGGGTATATTTATGTGAAGTTGCTTCAATACTTCCAAAAATTTCTTGAATTGCACTTCTTGATTTTTTTGTTTCAATCTTTGGGGAAAAGGTGGTGGAGGTGGTTTAAACTCAGGGATGGAGATTGGGACTAGCTTAGGTGGCTCTATGGGTGTTGTCTTTGGGATCTCTTCAACCTCTTCAACTCCTGAATCTTTTTCAGCAATATTCTCACCTTCTGTTTGTACAGCAGTCTCTTTACTTTTCTGCTTTTGCTTGATCAAAACTTTGGGTTCAGCAAGAGGTTTACCACTCCTCAATTCAATAGCCTGAACTTGCTCCTTACCTTCTCTCTTTGGGACCTCAGTATCAGCAGGTAATTTTCCTTGGGGTCTAGCCTTCATCTCACTTGCCAATTGTCCCACTTGTATCTCCAAGTTTCTCATGGCAGCATCATTTCTCGCCATATATTCCTTAAACAGATTTTCGAGAGAACTTGTTCCTTGGTTGGACTGATTGACAGAATTCTTTTGTTGGGGCATAGTCTGCTGATTTTGCTTCCCAAATCCAGGTGGACCATTCATCTTTTGTTGTCCTTGGAGGCCTTGCGAATTAATTCCTTGGCCACTCCAAGAAAAGTTAGGATGGTTCCTCCACCCTGGATTATAGGTGTTAGCATAAGGGTTATTTTGCTGATTGTTTTGATTCCCAATATAGCACACTGAAGCTGGGTTGCTGGGGCAAAATTCAAAGGTGTGCTCCTCTCCACAATACACACAAGAGTCTGGAGTGTTTTGACTTATATTGATTGCTGCTACATTTTGGTTTGCACTAGGAGTCATGAAATTCGAATTTTGAAATCCTAAGGTCAGTTTCTTCATCATATTCTCCATAGTGTCAAACCTTGCATTGAAAGCAGTAACAGTATCTACCTCCATCATTCCCTTACCTTTCTTTCCAGCCACATTTCTCACATCAGACCATTGGCTGCTGTTGGTTGAAATCCTTTCCAATATTTCATATGCCTCATTAAAAGTTTTAGACAGTAGAGCACCATTTGCTGAAGCATCAACCATGTTCTGTGTAGTCAGATTCAATCCATTGTAGAAAGTCTCCATTTGGATACAATGGGGAAGTCCATGGTGAGGGCATTTTCTTAACAACTCTTTAAATCTATCCCATGCCTCACTAAAAGATTCATCCTCAAACTGCCTAAAGGAAACTATTTCAGCTCTAAGTTTAGCATTCCTAGTGGGAGGAAAATACTTGATAAGGAATTTCTCAGCCAACTCATTCCAAGAAGTGATGGATCCTGGAGCAAGACTATTCAACCAAGCTTTTGCTCCATCCCTCAAGGAATAAGGAAAAAGAGTTAATCTAAGTGCATCCTTAGAAACTCCATGCATCCTAAATGAGTCGCTCACTCCCAAAAAGGATTTTAGATGAAGGTGGGGATCCTCTGAAGGTAATCCATGAAATTGCCCCACCGTTTGTAACATTTGGAACATCACAGGCTTCATTTCAAAATTAGGTGCCTCTATTTCTGGCCTAAGTATCCCGGGGTTTAATTCATCAAACATAGGGAGTGCATAGGCTCTAATGGCTCTTCCCCTATCATTGGCTAGGAGGACAGGGTGTTCAGCTGGATTATCTACTCTAGCTTGTCGGTCCATTTCAGGGTTAGGTTGTTGTGGGTTCTCTTGCTCTTGAGGATTTCTCGGGTGGGCAGGAGGTAAAAGAGGAGGTAGGTCCATGCAGTTTTTCCTATTCCTCTGTTCTCTCCTTCTCTTATGAAATGTCCTTTCAATCTCAGGGTCAAGCTCAAATTCTAGATTAGGAAACTCGTTCATACACCACTACCAAACCAACCCCTGAAAAAGTAACAAACAGCCAAGTTAGAATGCAATTTCAGCTCCAATTTACCAAAAATAAGTTCAAACACAGTGAAATTCAAACTAATCCCCGGCAACGGCGCCAAAAACTTGTTGCCTTGTAAGGTGGGGTTAAAATATTCAATGAAATCCACACAATGCACGTGCAAGTATACACGGCCAGCAGCAAGTGATAAGTATATTAATATCGTCTCCACAGGGATTAGAACACGAAAATTCTTATGCTCAAACTTAATTTCTAGCAAATTCAAGATGGTAACCGATAAAATCTTAGTAATGTCTAAACTAAGGTGCTTTAATAAAATAAATTGCAGAACTGAACATAAAACAAAGTAAATGCAGAATGCTCAATGAAACGAAACTTGCAACAAGATTAAGAAAGTAGGCTCGGATTAGGAACTATTTGTATCTCTCTAAACATTGAATGCTGGAGCAAGAACTTTGCTCTCTCAATCCACACAGCAGGTTCTCACAGAATCTTCCCAGATCCCCGAAAATAGCAGATTAACTCCCATTAACCCACTTCATTTTAAACATGCTGTATTATGTGCATTAGGTGAAGTGTTATCCCTAACTCCTTCACTTAGCTAGCTACTAACCCTAACAAGGAGCTAATGTGATTTTGAGTATTCAGCCACCCTTGTTTTTCCCAAAACTAAAAATGACAGAGCAAAGAAATGGTTGGCCGAACGAAATCTTTGCTTAAGCAATAAACACCCTCAAAACCAGATTAAGAAAGCTAAGGAGCTCAACTCCAATGTTTAGATTAATACAAAAGTATCCTAATCCTCACCTTAAGGTGATTAGTTCATGTTACAAGCTGAAAACAAAATAAAACAACCAGAAAAAGCCATGAAGAAAACTAAAACACAGCTACACAAAGTTCAAGAGAAGAAGAAAGAAAAATAAAGGAAGAAGTAGCCGGAAATGGAAAGGTTGTTGAAGATGCTCCTTCCAAATGTCAGCTTCTCCTTCTTCTATGGAATCTCCTTCTCTTCCCTTCTCGATTTCTCCACACTGCTGTCTTGATGTCTCTCCCCCTTTTCTCCCTTTTGGTTTCTTCTCCTTTTTATATCCCCTCACAAAATGTGGTTGCCCTAAAAATATACTCTTCTCTTCATTGATTTCAGGGCTACATCAGCTTCTTTTCAGCAAGATGGCAGCCTCCCATTGGATGAAAGAGCTGATTGTACTAAAAAGTGCCAGCTCATTTAATGAACTGAATTTTTCCTCGTGAGAATCACGTGTGAACTTTGCTCCAGAATTGATCCAGCAATTCCATCTCCAGCTCCTCAATCACTTCAACTCTACACATGCTGCCTTTAGTCTGCTACCACAATGGCTTAATGGATCTGCACTAAAAGTACACCAAATTTAATGCATTTCACCTTCAAAACAATAGCAAAATATTAACTATTTCCTCAAAGATGATTCAGACCAAAGCATGAGATTTATAGAGGAATAATACCAAAATATGCTAGCCAATTACCCCCATATTAAAGAATCCAAGCTAAAAGATAAGATAAATAACTCTTTTACTAAGAGTTATCAGGGACTTAAGGACAAAGATGTAAACCAGGGGTAAAACGGTAATTTGACCCAGCTGGGATACGAACACACGTGAAGGACTGACTTGTAGTATTGGTCGATATCCGTGGACACATAAATATTCTGCAGTGAGAAGAGTGCAGCTGAGGGTCTTTAGTGGAGTGACCCACAGTTAACGAATGGAGACTAACTTGGTTAATGAGTTTAAGCCAATTAGTCTCGTATCGTTGGAGCTTCTGATCTGTAGGTCCATTAGGTCCCACTGGTAGCTCGTAAAAAGACTTGAAGCAAACAAATATAAATTGTAAATTGAAAGTGTTCAATTTATCTGGGGAATCGTATAATGTATATTGATGCATTATAATATAAAGTTTATGAAACTTTATAATATAATTTTTGAAATTAATTTCAAAAATTAATTCTTGAGAGAAAATATTTGAAAGAGTTCAAATAAATTTAATATGAATTGGATTCATATTAATTTTAATAAAATCCCTAAGATTAAATATGTGATATTTAATTGGGTAATTAATTAATTATGGAATTAATTAATTATTTATTAAAATTATATATTGTTTAGATAATAGATTTGATCTTATTCCTAGACCTTTTCCTATTAGGAAAAGGTCTTGGCCTTTACCTATATATAGGACCCTTGGGGTGGGGTGAAAGGCATCTCATTGTCTCTAATTCTCTAAGAGATCTCTCCCAAAAGACTCCCACAAGTCTCAAGTCTTAGAGATATACCGGTGTAGCCGATTGGTGGTGTTCGCACAAGAGGCAAGCTCTCAAGCGTGTCCTTCGCTATCTCTCGGGTACATCTGATCTTGGGTTATCCATTATTCCTTCTCCTACCTTGTCTCTTAGAGGCTATTCAGACACTGATTTGGCGGCCTCACCCGATGGCAAGAAATCTATTGGAGGCTACCTAGTGTATTTTGGTTCCACGCTTGTCTCCTGGTCCTCGAAGAAACAGGTGGTTGTTGCTCGAAGTAGCACTGAATCTGAGTATCGCTCCCTTTCTCATGTGGGGTGTGAGCTCATTTGGCTTCGTTCTCTCCTTGTTGAACTAAAAGTTCTTTTACAGCTTTCCCCAATTATATAGTGTGACAATCTTTAGTGTTGCAGCCTTGGCCTATAACCCCGTGTTTCATGCCCAAACGAAACACATTGAGCTTGATGCGCATTTCATTCGCGACCAAGTCTTAGCACGCCGCCTCACTATCCGTCATATCTTCTCCCAGGACCAGCTGACAGATTGTCTGGCCAGACTGTTACCGCGGACTCAGTTTTTGTTCTTCGGAGACAAACTCGCCCTTCGGTTTGCCCCTACGACTCGTTTGCGGGGGGCTGTTAAGTAACAGTCACTACAGTGGTTTTACTATTTTAGTATGAGTCTATTGTACTGTCTGTTTACGTGCCTTACACTCTTTTATCAAGCCTTTATTAGATGTGATTCAGTCTTTATTAGATGTGATCTATAGTGTTTAGTGAGTTGGTTTTCTTCTGGGTATTCCTTGTATCCTTAGTATTCTTTTCTCTATGGTTTTATTCTGTCATTGTATTGAATGTTATTTAAGGCAGTTATCCTACCATTGAGAGCATTGAATGAAGATAATTGGGAGTTTCATAATTTGCATTCTGATGTACAAGGAGCTGACGAGAACAACCCGACACGAGTCAAAAAATAGGACAAAAAAATAGACTCCAGAGGCGAAACAGGTCAGAGGGTCGGGCCAAGGTTGGAGGGACCAGGCCTTGGCTCGACCCCTGCTCGGCCTCTGCCCAAGCCGAGCTCTTCCGCCTCCGTTTGGTCCCTGGTGCCCCTGGACGCCCCGTTTCCACCTGGTTCAGCCCGAATCGCCTCCGAAAACCTAGAAACCCTAAGGCAGGAAAAGGTATTTAAATCTTTCTTCATCACTAAAGAAGGGATCCCGAACTCTATTCTCTGGACTCTCCTCTTACTCTTGTTCTCTTGCTTCCCATCGTTCTGCTTACTGACTTAAGCATCGAAGGTGATGTGGCAAGCACCACACCGGTGTGCAGGTTTCTTCTGTCTTGCAGGTCACGTCTTCCCCCCTCTCAAACAAATTTACCGTTGGTGGCACGTGAAGGTCAAGTGAGTTCTTCCTGTCCAAATTTGACCATCAACACATGGTATGCGATTTAAAATGGTCTTTGTGGCGGTGAGGTGGTCAGAACTCGTGTACAACATACACGAGTTTGCATGGAAATCACGTACGACTTACACGAGTTCCATACTTGGAAATCATGTACAACATACACTAATGTTATAGTTCTAATTTTTTTTGTAATAAAAGTATTTATTTCCTTATATATCTATAATGTTATATATGGAAATTCATGTATAGCTCTGTAACCTTTATCGCCAACTAAGGAAACAAACACTTTCTTAGTTCATCTTTTCTCATTTAAGAGTGGTAGAGTCAATGAATCAATGGCCGGAATTTCACTAATTTAGCTACCTTATTTAGATAGCAAATGTTAAATGTTATCAATAATTGTCAAACATTTTTTTTTATTAATATTATATATTTTAAAACTTATTAGTAAAATATGGTTGTTTTGAAACTTATTATTAAAATATTGTGGTTTAAAATCAACGTTAGTAAGTCATCTCTCCCGCTGATGTGGCAAATTCAAAAAACGTGCCTAATCAGACATTAAAGAAAAACGTTTTTTAACGTAGGCGCGCAATTTTAAATATAAAATGGTACTGCCATATTGGAAGCTTGGCTACCACAATGTTCAGTAGTTTTTGGGTTTGAGCTGGACAGAATGCTAATTTTGTTTTTTGTTTTTTGTTTTTCCTTTTCTCGTTTCCTTTTTTCTTGCCTTTTTTCCTTTCTATTATTTTTCTTTTTTCCTAATATTTGTTTTTGAAGAAATCAAATATTTAATGACATTTTAAAAAAATATTTTTAACAAATTGAATTTTTAGAAGAAATCAAATATGTGATGGTATTTTTTTAAAAATGTTTTAAACAAATTGAATTTTTAGAAATCAAATTTGTATTGGCATTTTTTAAAAATGTTTTAAACAAATTGAATTTTTAAATTAATTAATTAAACATTTTATTTTAAAGCCGAATATATATTGATCATAATAGATATAAATACTTGATAATTAAAATTAATTATACGGAAAACTATAATAGTTAAATTTAAATTTAAAATTAATTTGAGTAATATTAATTTGATTTTAATTTATCCATAAAGTGTTTAAATAATTAATACTTAGTTAAATTTTAATTACTTTAGAGAAAATGAAATAAATTGTAATATAAAAATTCAATTTGTTTAAAACATTTTAAAAAAATGCAATTACTTATTTCATTTTTTAAAAAACAAATATTAGAAGAAAAAAAACAGAGATTTGCATTTTGCACAGCCCAAACCCAAGAATCTCTAGATACAAAAGCTGGTAGGTTACCAATATGTCAATGGAACTTTATATATAAAACTGCGCGTAGGGACGACCTACGTTAAAAACAATTTTTTTTAATGTCTAATTAGATGCGTTTTTCAAATTTGCCACGTCAGCGGGGTTTTAAAACAACCTTATTTTACTAATAAAATTTAGGGAAAAATACACTTTTGGTCCCTGAGGTTTGGGTTAAGTGACACTTGGGTCCCTGAGTTTTCAAACTCAACAAAAATACCCCTGAGGTTTGAGATAAGGAGCACTTTGGTCCCTGCCGTCAAATTTTCTGTTAACTTTTAACGGTTGCTGACGTGGCACTATTATTTTAATATAAAAAATTATTTTTGTTTTATTTTTTAAATAAAAAATATTAAAAAATTAAAAAATTAATATTTAATTATTTTTTTATTCTTTCTCTCTTTCTCTCTCATCTTCTTCTTCTCCATCTTCCTTCTTCTCCATCTTCTCCATCTTCTCCCTCCTCCTTCTTCTTCTTCCTAAGTCCGACGACCGGCGGCCACCACACGCCGCCGCCGCCGCCCGCCGGCGACTGATTTTTTTTTTTTTTTCTTCTTTCTTCTTTCTTCTTCTTCCCTTCTTTCTTCTTCTCTTCTTTTTCTTCAATGTTTTTTTTAAAAAAAAATAGAAAAGGGAGGGAGGAGGGACCTCCCTCCTCCTCCATTTCCGGCTGGAAACGGAGGAGGAGGGAGGTCCCTCCTGCTCTTCCCGCCGCGGCGGCGGCGGCGTGTGGTGGTCGCCGGTCGCCGGACTTAGGAAGAAGAAGAAGGAGGAGGGAGAAGATGGAGAAGAAGGAAGATGGAGAAGAAGAAGATGAGAGAGAAAGAGAGAAAGAATAAAAAAAATAATTAAATATTAATTTTTTAATTTTTTAATATTTTTTATTTAAAAAATAAAACAAAAATAATTTTTTATATTAAAATAATAGTGCCACGTCCGCAACCGTTAAAAGTTAACAGAAAATTTGACGGCAGGGACCAAAGTGCTCCTTATCTTAAACCTCAGGGGTATTTTTGTTGAGTTTGAAAACTCAGAGACCCAAGTGTCACTTAACCCAAACCTCAGGGACCAAAAGTGTATTTTCCCCTAAATTTTAAAATATATAATATTAATAAAAAAATTCCATAATAATCATATAATTCCACAATCATTACTTCAAATTCTTATCCAATAGTTGTCAAATTATTATCCATTTATAGTTTAAATAATTGTTTAAAGTTCAATGACTTAGTAGTTATTACTTATTAGACACAAAATTTAAAATTCAAAAACTAAACATGTAATTTAATCTACATATAAATATAATTTTAAATATATTGATTGTTGATGATCAAATTTCGCTAGAAGATCTACCTTTGCTCCACGTGACAATCAACAGTGAATTTGTATGAGGGCGGGGAAGATGTGACCTACAAGACAAGCAAACGTTGCACACCGGTGTGGTGTAAACCACACACACTCCGATGCTTAAGTTAGTCTCGGACTAGGAAACGACAGAATGTTGCAGAGTTTCCTGAGATACCTGTGTGTGTGTTCTGATTTCGGTTTTTCGATCCCTTTTCCGGACAACTTCCCTCGCCTTTATAGTTTTTCCCCTATAGGGTTTTGCATTGGGCACGACCCTAATCTGGATTTGGATCAGTGTTCTTGGTCGGCCTTGGCATTAGGTCGAGGTTGAGCGTTCTCCTCCGCTTCATTCCCAGGCCGAGGTCGAGGAGAATGAAATGGGCCTAGGATCCTGGCCCTTCTTATGCTTGCTCCGGGCTGCTTCTTGTTCGTCTGGGCCCATCGATTCTGGCCCATTTGACATGAAGTAATGGTGGATATTTTTACTCATAACATTGATATACAATATTTTATTTTATTTTTTGAAAAATACAATATTTTGATTAAGATACATTAATTACAAAATTATAATAAATCATGCAAAAATTATCCACCTTTATATAATACTTGAAATATTTAAGTTTTTTTTTTGAAAAAAAAATAGAATTAAGTTTTTTTATACAATTATTTTTTTCTAAAATATACGTTTTTTTAATATTTTTATATTTGTGTGTGTAATTTTTCTAAAAAATAACGGAAAAAACTTCCCTACATACCGGTATGTAGGGATCTTCCTGCATACCACCATTAAAATGTTGACAACTAGGAGAGATAAAAAAAATTTCTCATTTTTTCTCATTTTCTCCCTTCCTCTTTTTTAGTTGTCAACATTTTAATGGGGTATGTAGGGAGATCCCTACATACCGGTATGAAAGGAAGTTTTGTTCAAAAAAATTAAGTTGTTTTTTTTAAGAGCATAAATTAACTAAATTATAATTGTATCCAACTCACTAAATATTAAAATAATATATGTACGATATAGTATACATATAACCAAATTCAAATAGTATATAAAGAAATGACAAAATTAATGTTTTAAAAAAATGAAAAAATTAAAACAAACAAAGCAAAAAAAAAAAAGTTTTGATCCCTATAACTCTAAAGTCTAATATTCTAGACTATCAAACCACTAAACCAATGAAATGAGTTGAAGTCTAGTGTATAACGTACACGAGTTCCACATTCAACTCGTGTACAGCACACGAGTTCCGTGTTGTTCCACGGTGGCGTCACTTGGACTTCCAACCTTCAACGTGTCATGTAAATCGTATATGACATACACAATTTAGTTTGGAATTGTAACCACAGGTCACGTTTCATCAATGAAATCGTGTACATGGGTCACAATTTGACCCATGTACACGATTTAGCTACAATAAATTTGGAATTAGTTTGAAAACTATCGTATATTTGTTTTTTGTTTTTTGTTTTTTTTTTTGTTTTTTTTTTTAAATTACATTATCTTTTTTAGAAAAAAAAAAAATCCTTCCCTTCCCTATGGTGATTATTCCGGTGGCTGAATATTGAAAAAATCATTTCATATCCATGACTTTATTATTATTATTTTTTTTTGGGGGAAAGGTAATAGGTATATCCATGAAGTTTGTGGGTGAGTCCTTTTCAAAATAAAAATAAAAATAAATAACCTTAGAGCGAGTCAATGCAAAACAATAAATAATAATAAGGTTAAAATATCATTTTAGTCCCTGTGTTGTTCTATTTTAGTTCAAATACTTTCAAATGTCCAAATTTAGTTCGTATACTTTTAATAAAACTTAAAATTAATTCTTCTTCTAAAAAAAAACTTAAAATTAGTCCCTACAATCAGTTTATTGTTAATTTTTCTAAAAAAATTAGTCTCTGTTAACTTTCCTTCTATATTTTTTATAAATATTTCATATTGTATCCTTTTTTGTATGTAAATTATTATTATTATTTAACCAATTTTCATTTTAAAAAAATAATTTAAACTTGTTATAGATAAATATGGACTACTCCGGATGTCAAGGAGCAAACGAAGCCAGCACAACACTCATTCGGAGAAGGAGCAAAAGTCAGGCCATTGGGAAGTAGGGAACTGAGGGGAAGCCCAATCCCCGACCTCGGCCTAGGGTCGAGGCTAGGGGTGTTCATCTTCAGACCGAAAACCGACACGACCGACCGAAATCGACCGAACCGACGTCGGTCGGTCGGTTAGCCGACCAAGTCGGTCGGTGTCGATTCTTAGATTGAGGAGGTCGGTCGGTCGGTCGGTCGACCAAACAATTTTACACATAACCTGTAATCTTTCACTAATTGTGAAAGTGTATTCTCATTAATTACTCAACAAATGATACAGAAAGGGTATTTATAGTAACCCAATAACAGAGAATACAAATAATAACTAATTATAAAGAAACTGAATAACAGAAAGATATATTAGCTATTATCCTCCCGCAAACGAAAGCACTGTTAGCAGGGCATGAGTTTGGATCGCAGAACAGAGAACCGGGCACTGGTGAGAGATTTTGTAAGTATATCAGCAAGCTGAAGTTGAGTAGAAACATATCGAAGAGAAATATCCTTTTGAACAACTCGTTCCCTGATGAAATGAAAATCGACCTCGATGCGTTTCGTGCAGCCATGAAAAATCGGGTTACGAGCAAGCTGGATGGCAGATTGATTGTCACACCATAGCCGTGGAGTTTCAGAGCTGAAAATATACAAATCCTTAAGCAATTGGCGAATCCAAAATAAGTCTGCAGCAGTCATAGCAAGAGCTCGATACTCAGCCTCGGTTGAGCTACGAGACACAGTAGACTGCTTTTTGGATACCCAAGAAATAGGATTTTCACCAAGAAAAATGATAAAACCAGTGGTAGACCTTCTATCAAGAGAATTACCAGCCCAATCGGAATCAGAATATGCATTAAGACATAGGCCACGAGGGGAGCGTTTGAACAAAACTCCATAAGACAAAGAGCCATTCAAGTACCTCAAGACTCTCTTAGCTGCAGCAAGGTGACAAAGAGAGGGAGAGTGCATATGTTGAGATAGTTTACCCACACTAAAGGCAATATCAAGCCTCGTAAAGGTTAGGTACTGAAGTGCACCAACAATGGCTCTAAAAGCTGTACCATCCTCAGAAGAACATAATTCATCACCAATGTCATTAAAAGAATTCAAAGAGATAGGGGTATTACACGGTTTGCAACTAGTCTTCCCATAGCGATGCAAGACATCCTTAATGTACTTAGATTGAGTAACAGAAATTCCTGCCTGAGATTGAGAAACTTCAAGACCCAAAAAATACTTTAGGGAGCCCAAATCAGTCATGTCAAACTTCAAGCGTAATTGAGCTATTAAATCAGCAACATAAGAGGGGTCATTACCAGTCATTATGATGTCATCAACATATAACAAGAGATAGGTAATAGAAGATCCACATTTCCAAATAAACAAAGAAGAATCAGCAGTTGAAGCATGAAAGCCCAAAACATAAAGATGAGATGTGAAGCATTCGAACCAAGCACGAGGAGCTTGTTTCAAACTATAAAGTGACTTCAACAGTTTGCAAACTAAAGGAGGAGAGGATGTGTGAACAAACCCTTGAGGTTGCTGCATATAAACCTCCTCACGAAGTTCACCATGTAGAAACGCATTTTTAACATCAAGCTGTCTTAGAGACCAACCAAAATGAGCAGCCAAAGAGAGAATAATGCGTACCGTGGGCTTTTTAACAACCGGGCTAAAAGTTTCATCATAGTCAATGCCTTCTTCTTGATGATATCCCTTAGCGACCAAGCGAGCTTTATGTCGAGCTATACTTCCATCAGGATGACGCTTGATGCGGTAAACCCATTTACAACCAATGGCACGTTTACCTTCAGGCAAAGGAGTAAGAATCCAAGTCCCTTGCTTTAACAAGGCTGTATATTCCTCTGTCATAGCACTTTGCCAAACCGGTTGCTTAGAAGCTTGCGTGTAAGAGGTTGGTTCTATATCACCAGAGGAAAGAGAGGTTGGTATGTGAGTGGCTGCAATAAAAACTTTCTTCTTGCAAATTCCAGACTTACTTCTAGTTTGCATAGGATGAGTATTAAGAGATATAGGCTTAGTGATGGTAGCAGGACCAACAACAACAGCAGTGTTTGGAGCACAATTACTAGTATTATCAACTACGGTAGTGGTAGGAGAAACAGCAACAGTACTATCAATGTGTACTAGTAACAACAGCAGCAGGTAACGTATTATCAACAACATTTTCAACAGTATTCTCAATAGTGTTATCAACAGTAGAGTTGCTAGATGGTAAAGAAGATTCACCATACAAATTTCCAACACAGGAATCAGAGGATGGATTATTGAGGAATAAAGACAAAGGAATAATAGATGAGGAAAAGAATTGGACGAAGAAGTAGTTGTAGGAGAGGAGGGAACAGAAAAAGGGAAGAAATTTTCATCAAAGATAACATGATGTTGGGTTCCTAGAGTGAGTAAAAATATAGTATAAAATACTCTAGAATTCCTGTGCAAGTATACACAGTCTGCAGCAAGTAATATTATTAATCCAAGGTCTGAATGAGTTTCCACTTTATCTATTTTGCGTAACTTCCTAATGGTTTCGAAGATAATAAAATTGTTGGGTTTTATCGGAATTATGCTGAAGCAAAATAAATGACAGAACAACGAGTAAACAAATAGATAGACAGATTAAAGACAGGCGCTGGTTAGGCTTTAGTGATTGTTCTAAGATATGCTCTAACAATATTATTGATCATGCATTTCTCGCAGTATTATTAGCGAATTCCTCCCGGAACTCCGGATCTTTTGGGATATGTTTCAAACCCAATGAAGTGCGACCGATCAAGCACTAGGCAACTGGCTATCCCTAGATCAGTCACTGGCGTTCACCAATACACAATGATCGTAGTGTGGATAATTGCCACACACTCTCTAAATCATCCCTGAAACTAGAGAGAGCTATTCACACTGGCTGGCCAGGCGGGCATAAAATAAGAATAAGCACAACAATTAACCAAAATGCAATAGTCAATTTATTACTAGAGATGAAGCACAGTAATCACATTATTCCTAACAAACACCCTAAGCTACTTAGTTCATAATAGGCATAGGAATACGAATTACAATCTGAGTATGCATATCCAAAACCACAAGTTAATAGAGAAAATAAACTCCCTAATCAGCTTGCGGATGATGGTGTTCTTGATAATCTTCAATCTCTATGCTATTCGGCTTCCAAGGGGAAACATGGAATGACTTTGACTTTGACGGCTACTTCCTTTTATAGAAGGATGGGAGGCTCGAATTAGGTCAACTAGGACACGTGTAAGGCTCTCTTTGATCCTTTATCACGAAAATAACTCAACAGAAGTCGGTTCATGAAGTTGGCTAACGAGCTGTGATGTGGCAGTTTCTGCTCCCAGTTTTGCTGCAGCATAGAATTTGCTCCCTCCAGTCGCTCAGCAACATAATCTGCACAAAATAATTTCCAATGCTTCCATTCTTCCAAATGGGTTAAAACATGTAATATCTATTCAAAACCAACCCTAATAAGCATAAAGGACACACAAATCTCTATATAATTGAGGCCTAAATAACTACCTTTTGGGCAGTTATCACATGACGAGAGATGAAAAGTTTGTCACTGCTCATATTATAACACAAATACCCCTTATACTCCAAAGGATAACCTAGAAAGACACATTGAGAGGTTTTGGGCTGAAGTTTATTTGTGTTATATGGTTTGAGTAAGGGATAACAAGCACAACCAAAGACCTTAAGGTGTTTATAATCAGGGGGGCGATGAAAAAGAAGTTCAAAAGGTGACTTATGTCGAAGATGGACAGAAGGAAGGCAGTTTATGAGAAAAACAGCAGCTGCAAAAGCATAAGACCAAAAGGAAATTGGTAAAGAAGCACTAGACATAAGACACAAAGCAGTTTCAACAAGATGGCGATGCTTTCTTTCGGCTATACCATTTTGTTCAGGGGTATAAGCACAGGATCTTTGGTGAAGAATACCGTGAGTTTGAAGATAGGAAGATAACTCTCGGTTAACAAACTCACCACCACCATCAGTTCGTAAGACTTGAACACGAGATGATAGTTGGTTCTCAACAAAAGGCTTAAATCTTTGAAAAACAGCAGACACATCAGATTTACGAGTAATGGGGAAGAACCATGTGTATTTAGAGAAATCATCAATGAATGAAACATAGTATCTAAAGTTGTTTATTGAAATTTGAGGGGCTGGACCCCATACATCACTGTGAACAATTTGTAAGGGATAAAGGGAAGAGGTTTGGGAGGGAGAAAAAGGAAGTTTATGCATCTTTCCATACAAGCAGTATTCACAGATACAAGGAGAATGAGTACAAGTTGGTACATTTAAGACACGAAGAACAGAGTTAAGAGTTTGGAGGTGAGGATGACCTAACCGGTTGTGCCAAAGAGTGGTAGAAGATTTGATTCCAATATGAGCAGCAGGAGAACTTTCCACCGAAGAAGACAACGACTTGGAGAGATACGATGTGATTGGATAAAGTCCATTCACACTAGGGCCTTGGAACAAAATAGTGCCCGTAAGTTTGTCCTGAATAGTGAATTTGTCAGAATCAAAGAGAATAGTGCAATTATTATCAATACAAAGCTGATGTACAGAAAATAGGTTAGTTGAAATGTGAGGAACACGGAGAAGATTAGAAAGCTGAAAGGAAGAGGAAGAAGAATAAGGAAAAGTTCCTGAACCTGTGTGAGAAATAGGGAGTGAATGTCTGTTACCAACAGCAACATTTTCTTCTCCATTATACTCAGTAAAGACGGCCAAATTCGACAGATCTGACGTAACATGAGCATTGCAGCCAGAGTCAGCAAGCCAAGGAGATCCAACCATGGAAGTAGGAGAAAATTGACCATTCTGGGAAGAAACATACTGACTATTCTGAGTGGCTACCATTGCTGCTAATTGAGGAGGAGGATGCCTTCTTTGAAAATTGTAGTTCATACGATTGTAACAATCGAGAGCCATATGATCAGGGCGGTGACAGATCTGACAAGCCGTTCGAAAATCAACAGAGGGTGAGGAGTTTGCAGAAAAACCACGACCTCTGCCAGAAGGATTGAAAGTATTTGAATTACGGCCTCGTCCTGAATTTCGTCCTCCTCGACCACGACCACGAAATGAAGACTGAGATGAAGATGATTGAGGCGGACAGAACTGATTTACTGAAGAGGCAAGCATTGTTGTAGGTTGAATAACCAAATCTTCTCGTTTAGCTTGTTTTTCAATCGTTGATTCCTCTGCCTTTAGTAACACATGTAATTCAGCGAACGTGACAGATTGAGATTTGGTACGCATAGAAGTGCGAAATGTATTGTACTCAACAGGAAGACCATTGAGAGTGTAAATGAGAAGATCCTCATCATTAACAACGGTCGAAACGTTCGCAAGCTTGTCCTTGATCTCTTTGATACGCTTGATGTAGGAATCAACAGATTCATCGACTTTCTTCGTGATAGACTGCAGATCAGTCTTGAGATTGACAATGTTTGAGCGAGTTGAAGAAGAATAGTGTGTTTCTAGGGCTTCCCACTCCTCTCGTGAAGAATTACAGCCAACAATGTAGGCTAGGGCTTCCACAGATAATGTAGCGTTTATCAAAGTCATCAAGGCTTGATCCTTGGCAAGCCAATCCTCATACGCAGGATTAAGATCACCACCAGAGGATTCAGATGAAGAGAATGCAGCAGACGATCCTGAAAAAAGTGTTTTGGGCGGAGCCTTGTTAGAGCCATCAACAAAGCCAAAAAGCTTGTGTGCTCGCAGCATCGATGAAAATTGAAACTTCCACAAAACATAGTTGGAAGAATCAAGACGAATCGAGATGAGATTGCAGATGTTCGTCAAGAGGAAGATCGGTGAATGAAGATCTTTGAGAGAAGGAGTGTTGGTGGAAGCCATAATCAAGAAACAGAGAGAAAAAAAAAAAAAAACTTGGCGCGAAGCGTAAATCGACTTGGATGTGGGTCCTCAACGCTCTGATACCATGTAATCTTTCACTAATTGTGAAAGTGTATTCTCATTAATTACTCAGCAAATGATACAGAAAGGGTATTTATAGTAACCCAATAACAGAGAATACAAATAATAACTAATTATAAAGAAACTGAATAACAGAAAGATATATTAGCTATTATAACCGACCGACCGACCGATATATTTATATATATAAAAAAAACCATTTTTTTTTAAAAACACATAACCAACCGACCGACCGACCGACTTTACACATAACCGACCGACCGCCCAATATATTTATATATAAAAAAACCATTTTTAAAAAAAAAAACACATAATTTACCGACCGACCGATCGATTTTACACATAACCGACCGACCGTCGTTCTTCATCTCAATTCTCATGATCTTTAAAAAAACCGACCGAACCGACCGTTCGGTCGGTCGGCTGGGAACACCCATTGAAAGTCGTCGGTTTCCAAATTTCTGGAAAACCGACCGGCCGATGAACACCCCTAGTCGAGGCTAACCTCGGCCTTATGCTTGGGGCTTGCCCGGTGCTTTTGGTTCTGGTCTCTGAAGTCGTGGGAGGGGCCAATTGGACCGGATCGGATCTCGAATTGTTCCATAATGGAGGAAAAACCCTAATAAGTCGACTCAGGTATAAATACCCTTATTCATGTTTGGAGAAGGGTTGGAAACTTTGATTATTGACACTCTTTACTTCCTATTTGCTAACTTAAGCATCGAAGTGGATGTGGCAAACACTACACCAGTGTGCATTTTCTACTGATTTTGCAGGTCACGTCTTCCCCAATCTTTACAAATTCATTGTTGGTGTTACATGAAGGTCAAGTGAGTTGTCTTTTCAAATTTTGGCATCAACAAAACTTACGATAAGGATCAATTTTGAGCTTTATTAAAATTACATGGACTAAAATTAAACATTTAAAAGTGCACAAACTAAAATGAAACGTGAAACAAAATCCAAAGTACATGAACCAAAACGATATCTTAACCTATTAATAACAATTATTTGCTTGAGTGAATTAAAACTCCACACTAGTAATTTATTTACTACAATCTTAGAGGTCGGACTCAATTTATACTCTCCATTACATTTTGTTCAAAGGCCGGTAGTTAAATTGGAGTGCATGTGTAAGGTTGAATATTTTATATTTTATATTAAAAAAAAAAAAAAAAAATGTTGCAAATCCATGTTTTTTTGTCTGTTTATCTCTATAAATATATATCTATATCTATGTATCTATATATATATATATATAATTACAAAGGAAGTAAAAACTTCTTTTGGACGGTATTAACATTAACTAGATAATACCTAAATTTTTCTTATTTGGTTTATTAAAAAGCATTAATTAAATTAAACTTTTTAATAACTTTTTCACTACTCACACACTTAGTTGACATCAACCTTAGACTCTCTTTCTCTCTCTTTTTTCTTTTAAATGAAAATTAATGCTATTAAAATGCAAATTAATAACATTAAAACTCTCATTTCACTCTACTTATCTTAAAAAAGGAAAACTATTTACTATCTACACCTTTCTCATATAGTATAGATATAAATTTATATTCATAAAAAAAGAAAGGAAAAGAAAAAAGGAAAAGCTTAAGCGTTAATCCAAAAATGATGTAAAAATATACTTGATTTAATTATAAATGATGAAGTATATAATTTTTTAAATGAATATTTATATTTGATATAGTGTGTGGACTCTTTAATTGAATGGAAAATGTGAAGAGAAAAATAAAGTTATAATTTTAAAAACTAATGTTTTTGAGAAGGAAAACCTCATATACGTTTATCATGATGTCCAACTACGCTCAATAAACAAATGTGTATATGTCTCAAAAAAAAAAAAAACAAAAAACAAATGTGTATAAAAATATAAAATAAAAATGACATATTTAATTTGTTAAAAACAATAGGTTTAAAAAGTATACAATGTATGCATTTGTATCTAAGAAAATAATATATTTATTTTGTTAATATTTTTAATAAGAATTAAGAAAAAAACCAACAAAATTTTTAATAAAATTAACAAATAAATTAGCTTTTAAAAAAATTAATATTGGAAGATTTTTAAGTAATACATTGTAAGTACGAATACATATTTGAAAAAAAAAAGAATATCAATTACAAAAGTTTTTTTTTTTTTTTTTGATAAATTTTACAAAAGAATTAAAAGAAGCGATTACAGGGATTTTCAAAAAAAAAAAAAACAATTATATTTAGGATAACAACAAGAATAGCTAAAAATAAACCATAGATTTGAAAAAGAGCTAAAAATATTTTTCTTATAAAAATGGCAAAATGATAAAAATGAAAATCTACTATTTGCTATAAACGGACAAAAATGCTCTTGTATGAAAAAAATGTGTATTGTGGTCGAGGGTACATGCCAATTACCGCTGAGCTAAGCTCGCTTTGGCAAATAATTTGCATCTTTCTCGTTTATTTTCTCTAAACAAAATTGGACAAATATACCTTTAATAATTAGGTGAACTAGAAAACCAATCCAGAGGACGACATTCGATTTTTAATCACTATATTATAACTTGGACCCGTACACTTGCGGTTAGCAATTTTTGTATCAATAACTATTGATATATGAAATAAATATAAAAGTAGGATATCAATAGTTTTAAACTTTATTTATAAAAATTTAAATAAACTTTATTTATAATATATGAGAAACATGTAGATATTGAATAGTTTAAAAAAATTAAGGTGGGGCGTGTAGGGGTAAGTAGATGTAAGTGAGAGTTTTAATTGCATTAATTTTCATTTAAAACGAGAGAGAGAGAGTTTAAGATAATGTCAACACTTGTAGTGAAAAAGTTGTTACTAACTTTAATTTAATTAATGTTTTTTAATAACAGAAATAAAGATAATTGAGACATTATCTAAAAAATTAAGGTTAACATCATCCAAAAAAATTCTTCCTCATCCGTACTTTTATATATTATAGATATATAGATTATAGATAAGACTTTCATCCTTATAATGAATCTCTGAATTACTATTAAAATATTATTTAACAAATATATGTATGATTAAAGTTGATGTACTAAATGTTTATTTAAAAAAAAAAAAGAAAAAAAAAAAGAAAAAACTCTTATTTCATATATTTTATAAAATTGAAAATACTTAAATTATTTTATTATAAATATACACGTTCATGATATTTCTTTCTTCTTTTTTTTAATAAAATGAATCACACTATTATTCCATCTTTCTAACAAATTAATTTTAATATACAATAAAAAAAAAAAAAAAAAAAAAAGAATAGCATATGCTAGGCACATATTAAAAGGCTAGTTAATATAGAAAATTGTCAAGAAGACTCTTAAAATTGTTGAAATAATTTGGGAAATGCGTTTGGAATGCCTTTTAATTTAAATGTTTTTCAAAGTTGCATTTTTTTCAAAAAAAAAATGTATAAAATTTGTTTAGAATTTAAATGGTTACATTTTCTCACAAATGTTTTTATACACAAATTATTATATACTTAAAAACTCTTTTTTAAAAAGTTGTTTTCAAGTGCTTCTCTGAAAATTGTTTTATTTTTCAATCTCATTTTTTAATCAGTCGTTTTTAGTGATTGTCAAATACTATGCTCTTTTTTCAAATGATTTTTTTTTCAAAATTAAACACTTAGAAAAGTTAAATGAAATATACCCTGAATCTTAGACGTGAAAAAGTCATGTTTACTTAAACTCTATGATTTCTTTTAAAAAAAAAAAGTGTTGTATTGATGATAAAAAAGCAATGTTGCCTCATTAGATCTGCTAGTTACGGTTCAATGATAGTAATAATAATCGATCAATTAGACAGTTTTCGATTTTTATTAAATTGACGAGTTTGTATGTTAATCATTGATTTTGATCATTAAAAGAAAAAAAAAACAATTTTTACCATTAAATTTGTCAAGCTATAACAATTTTCACCATAAATTTTTTATATAATCAAATTGGACCCTATACTTAGATAAGTGTTGCAACAATTTTCATTGATTCACCCACTAATTTCGACAAAAGGCAACATGAAAATCTCTTTAAAGTCACTAATTTTAATAATATCAAATTTTGTACTAATTTAAATTTGATTAATGCACAAATCAATCATTATGGTCCAAACTCACAAATTTTAACCAACAAAAAGAATAGCTCTAGTGTTTGTCTTTGAAATTTTATCAAATTTTTATTAGACATATGTCTTATGACTCATTCAAAGCACATGAGGATACTTTTTTTTAAAGGACTTTTCAAACAAAAACTTATTAAAGGGTAAAATTTGCAACACCTTTTCAAGTAAAAGGTTAATATTGCTACACTTATCTAAATTAGAGATGTAATTTGATGAAATTGATAGTTTACAATACAAGTTGATACAACTTGACAAGTCTATAAAAAAAAAAAGGTTAAATTATCAAAAATACCCCTAAACTTTAGGGTTTGTTTCAATTATGCCCCTAGACTTTCAAAAGTTTCAATTATGCCCTTGAAGTTTCAAAATTGTTTCAAAACTACCCTTAAAGGCTTTTTTTTTGTTAAATTCATGGATGTAAAATGACGTGTTTGCATATATATTGTTGCTTATGTGAATAGATTTGAACACATACGTGGAAAAAACGATAAAAACACATGCAAACGCATCAATTTTTGTCGATAAATTTAACGGAAAATGTCTCCAAGGGTAGTTTTGAAACAAATTTGAAACTTCAAGGGCATAATTGAAACTTTTGAAAGTCCAGGGGTATAATTGAAACAAACCCTAAAGTCGAGGGGTATTTTTGATAATTTAACCAAAAAAAAAATTTAAACTTAAAAAGTTGGAGGGTAATGAGTTAGTTAGAGTTTTTTTTTTTTTTTTTTTTTTTTTTTATATTGAAACCTCTCTTTTTCTCTTTAAAAGCTAAATTAACCACTCAACTTGAACCATACCCAAATCTACAAAATGATCAAGATAAAAACTAAAACCAAAACCTAACCACTAAATTTGACCAAAACTCATTCAAATTGATTTTTTTTTTTCAAAATTTATTATCCAAAAATTGATTCGACTAACAAGTAAATGGAGTGTGAATGGGTTGAGGCAAGGATGAGGATGATTATCCCCATCCCTACCTCACATCATTTCTTGTTAAATTTTGCAAATCGAGATGGAGATTCCTAATGGAGAAATTACATGGTCAAATTTCCTAAAAGAAATTTTGTTTACCGTCTTGTTTTTTAAGGAGGAAAAATTAAAATATATATTTATGGTTTCACTTAAAACAAAGGAAAAAGAAAAAAAAATAATAAAGAACCTCTACCCATGAACTAAAGGAAATTTGATGTTATGAAAAAGGGATCATTTCTAATTCTACATAAATTTCCCTACTATGTTAGGACTATAAATTTTGAGAAAAATATATTTTTGGTCCTTGCATTTTGGTTTTCAAATTTAACAAATATACCTCATGTTTGGATTTAGATTCATTTGAATTCTTTTGTCAGCTTTTCCATTAACTACTAACAAAAATCTAATGTGTCATTTATTTTTTATTAGTTTTTTTTGTTGTTATTTTCATTATTATTTCTTATTTTTAATTTTTTTTCCTTTTATCCTCTCTCCCTTCTCGCTTCTCCCTCTCCTTTCTTTCTTTCTTATGTTAAAAAAAAAAGGAAAAAATCTGAAATGAACCCGATATGTAGGTTCATTCCTGATCCGAAACAAATGAACTTTCCCTTCGTTTTAGACTTAAGATGAAGAAAAAACTTGGTTGTTTTAGATCTGGAATGAAATTAGACCGCTCTCCCCTTGAATGCTATATATATTACAAAAGAGAGGGAGGGTTTCACAATCTCTATTTCACGATAACTATTTTTTTCCCTCACTTTTTTATTTTCTTCGATTTCATCGATTCTATTATTTTTTTTTTTCATGGTGAGAGGAAGCCCAAATTCATTGATGAAGAAATCTTGTGTGGGTATCTTGCACATATTCACGCACATACCATAACACAACCACAGTTCTCCAAGTAGCTGTGATGAGCATTAGAATATATGTTAAAGACAATCAATATTGGCAGTCAGATGTGAGTTGTGGTCGGTGCAAGTAATGGTGGGAGAGGAGGATGAAAATTTTAAAGTTGTTTTAGGAAAGAAAAAGAAGGATAAAGAATTAAAAAAAATAATTAAAAAAATAAAATAAAAATTATTAACGATATTTTTTATATATGGTTGATGGTCAAATTTGGTTAGAGAGAACTCACCTGACTTTCACGTGCCACCAACGGTAAATTTGTAGATGAGGGGGAAGACGTGGCCTGCAAAACGGTAAACCTGCACACTAGTGTGGTGCTAGCCACACCGCCTCCGATGCTTAAGTCAGCAAGCGGAACGATGGAAAGCAAGAAAGTAAGAGCAAGAGGAGGGTCAGAGAATAGAGTTCGGATCCCCTTCTTCAGTGGCGAAAAAGGGTATAAATACCTGCTCATGCTCCTAGGGTTTTTAGGAATTCGGAGGCGTTTCAGGACGAACCAGGCGAAACCGGGGCGGCTAGAGGCAGTAGGGATTGAGCGGAGGCAAACGAACCCGGCTCGTTGGTCTAGTCTTCCTCTGGGTCGTTTCCTGGTCCTATCCCCGCCCGGTTATCTTCGTCAGCTCCTTGTACGTCATGGTGGTCCAAAATTACCTATAACATTAAGCCCCTACTCTTAAATTGGGATTCAGGTGAGACTTAGTGCTACCGGTTGAGCTCCTTAAGCCCGATTTACACTACAAGAATTTCGGCCTATAACATTAAGCCCCCACTCGTTGCGTCGGCGTAGACCCCTCTCGCGTCGGCATGGACAACTCACCAACGCGAAGATTGCGTCGGCACGGACGTCGGAGTAGACACGTCGGCGTAGATGTTGTCGTCGGCGTAGAAGGTCTACGCCGACGCACATTGCGTCGACCTTGATAATCTGAAATTGTTGGTTTGAATGATCTACGTCGGCGTAGACAATATGCCGACTCAAACTTGCGTTGGCCTAGAGCATGACTCCAGTGTTTTTGCCGACGTAAGTTGCGTCGGCATAGACCACCATTCTTTTTTTTCTGGTTTGTTTTTTGTGTCAAATGTAGAATTAGGTCGTCCTGGAGTGAAAAGCATTCTCATGCAAACTAGAGAGTTTGAGTGCGAAAGTTCATGTCATTTCAAATTTTATTGATAACAAACCAAATAAACAAAAGTGCAGTAACATGGTCCCAATCAATGACAAATGGGTGCAAAAATGAAGTTATAAGTCACCTATTCGAAATTGTGTTCAAGAGCACTAATATTCATATAATGAGTTTAATAGAATGTGTTTAAAAAACAATCGTAGTAGGACTTCTAGACTTCAGCCCTGCACATAATGTGAATTCAATGGTCTATACAAAATATCTCCAAAATTATAAAAATACCAAAAGTCTATACTGGAAAAGGATTCAAGGACCTATTCGCATCATTTTCTGATGAACAATCTGAACACAAAAAGTGATCCAACTTCTTTTCTTCTTCAATGGTCATTCTCATGCATGATGGATGAAACCTGCAAAGCATGAACAGAGTGCCTATTAGTATTGTCAAATTTCCAAGAAAAACCATCTACCCCATAAATAGCCTATGTACATAAAAGAACAGTGCACAGAAATAGAATTAGCCTATAAAGGGTGGACCACACTATCTCCAAACACAAGCCACATAAACGCAATCTTTCCTTTCCTTATTCGAAGTTCCACACATAAGAACTAGTTCAAAAAAGCAAATCTAAATTTTGAGACGTACTCCACCCCCACATTAGAAAACCTTCAAACAAAAGCATAACAATGAACTAGAAAAGCTACCCTCACATGCTCAAAACCTTTAACAAGTGAACTAGAGAAGCTAAAAAATTCAAAGCTTTAGAAAAATAACTTCAACACTTATACAAACACACATTAACGACCAACTTTTTGCTAAGTAACCTAAAGTTAAGAAACATGAACTCAAAATACTTCGAAGTAACTAATCCCTCAACTTTCAAAGGTTATATAATAAGCAAGCAAATGAACTAAATCTTCCTTCCATACACAAAGTTTCAAAAATAAGAACTACTACATATTTGAACATAAAAGCAACTCACCCCCAATGCTCATAAACCTTCAAACAAAACCAATTAAACAATGAAATGAACCGTCAATGAAATCAAAAGAAGAATGTGCCATCAAAACAATCACTGAAAAATGATCTCACATATGAACTAGCTACTTAGAAAAGCAACACATCCCTCAAGTTTCAAAAGTTAAACAATAAACAGACATGCATAACCGAACAACTAATGGACATACATGAATCGTCAAACTCTAACTAGCTCAACATGCAAAGCTAATGAAACTAAACAAGAACTACTTCATATTTGAACATAAAAGAAACTCACCCCCCATGCTCATAAAACAAAACCAAATAAACAACAAAATGAATCGTCAAACTCTAACTAGCTCAACATGCAAAGCTAATGAAACTAAACAAGAACTACTTCATATTTGAACATAAAAGAAACCCACCCCCCATGCTCATAAAACAAAACCAAATAAACAACAAAATGAATCGTCAAACTCTAACTAGCTCAACATGCAAAACTAATGAAACTCAAACTCTAACTACTTAGAAAAGTAACTCATCCCTCAAGTTTGAAAAGTTAAACATTAAACAGGCAAAGGAACTAGAACAATCGAAAATATAAGTGTAACACCAAACTTATGACCAACATACGTAAGATATAACAAACTATATTAAGTAAATCATCTCTCAACTCACGAAACCAAACAACTAATGGACATGCATAACCGAACCAAGTTGCACACATAAGAACTAGTTCAAAAAAAGTTACACTCACATGTTCAAAAGTTTTAACAAGTGAACTAGGGAAGCTAACAAAATCAAAGATTTAAAAGAACAACATCAACGCTTATACAACGCACATAAACGACCAACTTTTAAAAAAAAAAATGACCAACATCAACACTTATACAACCCACATCTAGAAAACCTTAAAAAAAGTTACACTCACATGTTCAAAAGCTTTAACAAGTGAACTAGAGAAGCTAACAAAATCAAAGCTTTAAAAGAACAACATATCTAACGAAACTCACCCCTTATATGCTCATACACATTCAAACAAAATCAATAAACAAAACAATCACTACTCAACGACGGCTACCATAACTGCAGGATAGCTACATACAACTTATTACCTATAAATAGTTACTTACATAATAGCTCAAAGACTTAGTTCAAAGCTTTAGAAGAATAACTTCAACAAGTATGCAACAAACATAAACGACGAATAATAAGACTAATTCAAACATCAAGTGGCTACCATAACTGCAGGATAGCCACATACATACACAAATCATATAATAGTCATGTACCAGTCAACTACATTAAGTATAGTACATAAATCACCTAAACTTGGTACATACATATCAGTTCGAAGACCCTCCTCTCGATTGTTCGCCAAACAAATGTTGGATTTGAGTCCATCTTTGATCCCACATCTCCTCCCTGCCCTTGAGCGCATTCATTTCAGATTGCCTCACCTCCTCCCTACCCTTGAGTGCATCCATCTCAGATTGCACCATCCCCTCCCTGCTCTTGAGTGCATCCATTTCAGATTTAAGCCCATCTTTATTTACTTTCGCAGCAACTTCCTTCAAAAATTGAAAAAAAAATAAATAAATTGTTTCCAAAGCCAAACACAAGTCCAAAAGCTCTTTTTATCTTTTCCAATTTTCATCCAATCACCAATTTAGGAATCCATACCATGAAATAGTAGTGGGTCATGTCTATTGTACGAAAAAGAAGCAAAACTAGAGGAGAACTCGACTTAAAAAGTGACAAAGTAAACTAGAGGAGAAGGAATGGAATTAAATAAGGATTCCTTAAAAGAATCGAAAAAGTTCAGTGGTTGATGTCACGTTTTCGATTCAAATCAAAACAACAACAATTGAATTCATATAGATGTAATAGCAGCAAAGTGAGCAGTGATTCGATCAAACACAAGTTTGAAGACATCAATTCAAAGATTCAAAGGTAAAACATATAAGAAAAGAAAAAGAATCAACTTTTAGTCCTATTGGCTACTTAATTAAACAATCCACTTTTTGTAACAAAGTCATTACTTTGAAACAAAAAAGACACCTAAAAGCCAATTAGCTAGATTAGTACCTCAAAAAAGGTTAATGTGTATAATCTAAAAACTACTACAACTAAATAACTCTCAATCATTGAACTTGGTAATTATTTTTTAGGGAAAAATACACTTTTGGTCCCTGAGGTTTGGGTTAAGTGACACTTAGGTCCCTGAGTTTTCAAACTCAACAAAAATATCCCTGAGTTTTGAGATAAGTAGCACTTTGGTCCCTGCCGTCAATTTTTCTGTTAAATCTTAACAGTTGCTGACGTGGCACTATTATTTTAATTAAAAAATATATTTTTTAATTTTTTAAAATACAAACATATTAAAATAATAAAATATTATTATTTTATCTTTTTTTTAATACTTTTCTCCTCTTTCTCTTTCTTCCTCTTTCTCACTTCCTTCTCCTAACTTCTTCTTCCCAACTTCATCACTTCATCTTCTTCAACTCCGGCGGCCGACCGCCGTCGCCGATGAGTTTTTTTTTTTAATTTCTTTCTTCCCCTCTCTTTTCTTCTCTCTTCTCTTCCCTTTCTTCACATTTTCTTTTTTTTTTTAATATAGAAGAGGGAGAGGGAGGAGGCTCCTCCCTCCCTTTCCGGCGCCGGCGACGGGAGGAGGGAGGGCCCTCTTCCCTCACGGCTTCAGATCTGAAACCGTGAGGAGGGACTCCTCCCTCCTCCCGTTTTGCGCCGGAAACGGGAGGAGCCTCCCTCCCTCTCTCTCTTCTATATTTAAAAAAAAAGAAAAGAAAAGGTGAAGAAAGGGAAGATAAGAGAGAAGAGACGAGAGGGAAAGAAAGAAATTAAAAAAAACTTACCGGCGGCGGCGGCCGGCCGCCGGAGTTGAAGAAGATGAAGTTGGGAGAAGGAAGTGGGGAAGAGGAAGAAAGAGAAAGATGAGAAAAGTATTAAAAAAAGATTAAATAATAATATTTTATTATTTTAATATTTTGTATTTAAAAAAATTAAAAAATAATTTTTTTATTAAAATAATAGTGTCACGTCAGCAGCTGTTAAGATTTAACAGAAAAATTGACGGCAGGGACCAAAGTGCTACTTATCTCAAAACTCATGGGTATTTTTGTTGAGTTTGAAAACTCAGAGACCTAAGTGTCACTTAACCCAAACTTCAGGGACCAAAAGTGTATTTTTCCCTATTTTTTACACCTTTAATTTTTGACATAAACCCCCCAAAAAAATTGTAATGCACCAAATCCATTGAAGAAAGAAAAAGAGTTGGACAAATCCCTCAGATTGTCCTAATATTTTAACAAAACTAAGGGCAAAAAAAAAAATTATAGCTTTTGGTGTTTCTTTCTTCGACAAAGCAAAAGAACAAAACATAGTTGTCTTCTTCCCAAACACCCCACTTCACTCGCTCTCACGCTTTTCCTTTTTGTCCCAAACAGCTTAGAAAAATAAAAACAACAAAATTCTTAGCAAAACAATTCATGCCAATTTGTTTTTTTTTTTTTTCCTCACCTAACAAAACACAACAGATTCTGCTTCTTTGATTTCAATTTCTTTTTCTTTTCGTTTTTTACTTTAAAAGACCTGTAATAATTCTTTGATTTCAATTTCTTTTCTTTCTTTTTTTCTTTTCTTTTTTTACTTTAACATACAAGGAATCGAACATATAAAAAATAATTTATTCAACTTTTTCTAATTCAACCAAGCCGCAACATCAGAGACAATAACTTAGAAATTGGTAAAATTCAACATATAAAAAAAACGCCTCAATCAGTCATTCAATTTGAAGAAGAATCGAACCTACCTGGATATTCTGAGTTAGGGCTTGACGAGTGTGATGATTGGTGAAGGGAATAGAGATTGACGGCGGCGAAGAGGGAGAACGACAGCGGCTATTCTGAATGGGTCTTCGGCAAGAGGAGGGAGAACCACAGCGACTGTTCTGAATGGGTCTTCGGCGAGAGGAGGAAAGACAAAGTGTGGGAGAACGAAAGAGACGAAAGGGAGAGGGAAACGTTAGCGGTTGTTGGTCTGCAGAGAGAATCAAACGAAAGGGAAAGGGTCTTCGGCGAGTGAACTCAACAGAGGGAGAGGGAGAATGAAAGGGTAAGGGAGAACGACAGAGGGAGAATGAGAATAAAAGGGAGTGAAAGAGAGGGAAACGAAAGAGACGAAAGGGAAAAAAAATGTTAGGGATTTCGAGGTCTACGCCGATGCATCGTGTGTTGGCGTATAGGTTAAAACTGCGTCGGCGTAAACGAATAAAACACGCGTTTTTTTCCTATATTTGTCGACGCTTTGCGTAGACCCTGTATATGCCTCAACTTTTATTCCACATATACGCCGATGCCAACGTGTCGGCGTAGACCATTATACGCCGACGTAAGTCGTTGCGTTGGCGTAGACCACGTCGACGTATCAAAAAATTCTTGTAGTGTTAAGAGTATAACTCTCGTCCCATGTCGACTTATGTATGGATTCCTTGTTATCCTGCAAGATAGGACAAACTGGACAAATTAAAGTAGAAACTCTCTGAATAGGGGTTAGGTGAAATGGAAATGAGAAATGTGAGAGATTACAGAAATGGTCGGAGGGCCTGTGTGATTGGCCCAGCCTCGGCCTCGGCCTCGGGATGAGGCCGAGCATACCATTCTTCCCCGTACTTGGTTATTCGGAGTGTTTCATTCCAGGTTCAAGTCATATCCACACATATGATTTGAAGATTTTGAGCTCCTGCATCGAAAGGTTAATTTCTGTAAGAGAAAAGTTAGGGAAGAGGCTAGAGTCGGCCTCGGCCTCAAGCCCCTGTTAGCCTAAAATTTTGCTCCCAACATCCATATATTAGTCCTTGTAGGAAAATAGTAAGAGAATAGGCTAGGACATGTAATTTTTAGTAAAACATGTTAAGCTAGTGTGGTTTTTGTTTAATAGGGAGTGCATATCCCCTATTACTTGTTTTTTGTTAAATAGGGAGTGCATATTGTTGGGTTTAATGTCCTATAAACTCGTAGATTGTAAATCATTAAACATATTTCTATTTTCAATAAAGTCGTTATTGAGGTTATTTAGTAAAAGATGTTATTGAATATATGAATTGTGAATGATTAACCTCAATCCAATAAACTAAGATTCTTGGCTATAAAATGAATACTTGAACTATATGTAGGGACATATCGTAGGATCAATTTCAAGTTTATAGTCAAAATAGTCTATAGTATAAGGATACGGTTGGGTGCCTTATCCTAGAGACACTATGGACGCGACCCACTTTGTATTAAGTACAAACGATGAGATCCTAAATCGTTCATGTGGTGGCATGCGAGTGGGAGCGACCTATGCAATGAGTTTGCATAAGACTGGACCACGAAATAAGTCACTTTCTCTTTATAACACCGTTTACTGAAGAAACTAATTATTTCTCTTAGATGACCTAGGTAACTCGTTCTTAATCCTGAGCTAACTATGAACTCTTGTTTATACGAGATTATCCTTTGATCTGCATGGGTGAGAGTGGCCAGCATCGCCGACTCAACAAGCCTACCATTTTGGGGATAAGATCGAATAGATAGTTGGAGACATAGTTTCGCAAGACAGAATTCACTTCTACCCATTTCAGGGATAGCAGAGAGGTTGTTCCCTTAAGTACTAACTCCAGGACTTGAACAAGGGACCCCCACTCTCTCGTTGGATCGAGAGGGACTTAGGTTTGATGGTTGGACCGCAAACCGATTGTTCATTAGAGGATTAGTGGAACTTAAGGAACAAGAAGTACTATAGGGGTGAAACGATTATTTAACCTAGCTATAGCTACGAACAACCTGTGAAGGAACGACTTACTGAACATGGTTAAATCAAGTGGACAGAAATATATCTATAGTGAGGGGAGTGCAACTATCGGGCTATAGTGGAGTGTCCCAGTAGTTAAAGAATGTTGGCTAGCTTAGATAATGAGATTATTCGGTTAGCCTCGAATCGTTGGAGCCCATGATCTATATGTCCATTAGGTCCCCCCACTAGCTCATATCGGATTAAAGCCTAGAACATATTGATAGGAATCTTTGAATCGTTCAAAAACGGAAAATAGGGTATTATCGTAAAATGTGTTTGACACAATGATTTAATTATGAATTAAATTAGGAATTGAGAGATAAGGTATTTAAAAGTGTTTTAAATATTATATATATGTATTCGGAATCATATATAATTAATGGCACTAGGTAACAATGATTAATTAGATTAATCATGTCAAATTACTTGGAAATGTCCCAATTAATTACCTTGAAATCAAATTCAATTTAGAATTGAATTAGGGTAAATTGCAAGCTGGAAATTCAGAATGGAGATTCAATTTAGTGGACTTAGTGGGATTCCCACTCTTGCATGTTGATGCATAGTGGAAAACAACACAACCATGCACTAGTTGCATGTGTTGTGAATTAAACACCTAGAATCCACTTTGAGTTGCAATTTCACCATGTGTCTAGTGTCATGAAGCTTGTCTTTGCATGGAAGATGTCTATATAAAGAGTATGAATCAGATTCAACTCCAATGAGAGGGAATTATCTACTGTTATGCTGCTGGAATTTACTCTCAAACTCACATACCTCCATAGATCTCTCAAGTGCTTGTACTTTCAAGCACTCTCTTCCCATTCCCTATCTCTATAAGACTCCCACAAGTCGCTCTTGGCCCGGAGAATAGTAGGGAAGACTCTAAAGGTTGTCCATGGAGCATAGGAGAAGAAAACACCACAAGGAGTTCCACATTAGTAAGCTACAAAAGGTTGGTGTTCTCCATCTCTCTGTTCTGTCTTTTCTAGAACATGCATGCTTTAGGAGTAAAATTGATTGAGTTAAGTGCTTTCGATCTTCAATTGCTTTTGCATGTGTTTTATGAACACCTTCAGGGAACTCACCTGACCTTCACGTGCCACCAATGGTAAATTTGTAGATGAGGGGGAAGACGTGACCTGCAAAATGGTAAACTTGCACACTGGTGTGGTGCTAGTCACACCGCCTCCGATGCTTAAGTCAGCAAGCAGAACGATGGGAAGCAAGAAAGTAAGAGCAAGAGGAGGGTCAAATAATAGAGTTCGGGTCCCCTTCTTCAGTGGCGAAAAGGGGTATAAATATCTGTTCATGCTCCTAGGGTTTTTAGGAATTCGGAGGCGTTTCGGGACGAACCAAGCGGAACCGGGGCGGCTAGAGGCAGTAGGGACCAAACAGAGGCAAACAAACTCGGCCCCCACAAGCGAGTCGAGTGATTGGCCTCGGCCTTGGGCCGAGGCCGACCATATGGGTCGGGCCAAGTTGGCCTGACCCGTTGGTCTGGTCTTCCTCTAGGTCGTTTCCTGGTCCTATCTCCGCCTGGTTGTCTTCGTCAGCTCCTTGTACGTCATGGTGGTCCAAAATTACCTATAACATATATATAATTTTAAAAATGTCACATCACATTTTGTTTGCTATCATGATTGAAAAATGAATGAAATGACTAAAATGAAATCAAATCCAAACCCAAAGGATTAAATGTTGAGTTTGAAAATTTAGAAACCAAAACGCAACCTAATCCAAACATTAAGGAACAAAAAGTGTATTTTTTTTCATGAATTTTCCAACACGTATGCATACATACAAAGTGGGTTCCACATAGAAATTCGACCACTTAACTTAAAAAAAATAATAACTTCATTAATTAACCCGCCAAATTAGGTGGGGTCCACTTAACTTTAACCAACTCAAGTCCACAAAATCAATCAAAACCAAAACCAAACCACTGCAAACTCATCCAAACTCAATTTTTTTTTTCAAATTTGTTCTTTAGAAAATCAAATCGAAGTGTCAATGAGAGGGTGAGGACGACGCATCCCTACCCCTCAACCACTCCTTGTTAAATTTTGCGAATTGAGGTGGAGATTCCTAGCGAAAAAAATTGTAGGATTGGATTCTCTATGAGAAAATTTTTATATTTACAAGCTTGTTTTTAAATAAGGAAAAATTAAAATATAAAATATATATATATATATATATATATATATATATATATATATCCCCACATAAACACACAAACACAGGGTTTTTAAGAAAAGTAACAAAAAAATAGAAAAAATTTAGAAAATACAGATACTTTCATAAGTATTTATATAAAACAAGTGTCGCGCTTCTCCCAGAAGCGCGACACACTACCTTTGGTCAAATTTTCGTCAAACTTCAAACCGGCCAGCTTTTTTCCTTTTTTCTTTTTTTCTTTTAAATTTAATTATTAGTATTATCAAATTAAGTTAATTTTCTTTTTTGGTACAAAGTTAATTTTCTTTAATGATTTTGTTCTTTTTTATATATATAAATATTAGTTTTTCTTTAATGATTATATTTTTTTAATGATGGATTTTTTTTTTTTTTACAATTTTAAAGTTTTCGTTTTTTAATACAAAGCACCCCACATTAAATTCAAGTCATGCTACAAATAGATTTTTCGAAAATTATTGTACATTTGTTTCAAGAATTTTTCGATAAAACTTTATATAGTTAAACATAATTAAATTTATTTATACATAGAAAACACAATTATGTTTTAAAAATTAATGGTGCGTTCTAAAAAAATTAATGGTGCGTTTGGTTAGTGATTCGAAAACAGAGATTTGAAAACAATTGATTTAATGAAAAGAGAGTTGTATTTCACGGTTTCATATATGTGTTTGATAATGTGTTTATAAACACCATAAACTATTTGTAGTTATTTTTTTTAAAAAAAAAAAACTATTTGTAGTTATTAATTAAATATGAAGCCGAATATAAATTATTATTAATTATTTTATAAACATGTTATATGTTATAAATTTTTTATAATTACTATTTACAATATCATAAAATTTCTAATATGTTATATTATACAAATTTTAATTTAAAAAAATGAATTGAGTTTATAATATGAAATATTATATTTATTAAAGTTTTTATCTTTTAATCTAATTTTGCATTTAAAATTTTTAAATTCAAAATCTAGAT
This sequence comes from Luffa acutangula, assembly GCA_036850905.1. NCBI lineage: Eukaryota > Viridiplantae > Streptophyta > Magnoliopsida > Cucurbitales > Cucurbitaceae > Luffa > Luffa acutangula. The sequence continues at coordinate 47,871,140 of CM072092.1, read as the reverse complement.
ACAATGAAAATATATATAAAAAAAGTTGTTTTTAGAATTTCTACTATTTGGATCACAGAATCCGAAACAGTTTTAAAAAACATATCTATCAAACACACACTCAATGAATCTGAAAAACATAGAACAAAATCTGGTTTGCCTACCAAACACGTCCTAAACATCCTTAAACGTCTCCAATTTAATTTCAAGTACAATTAATTTAAAAATAAATATATAAAGTTTTACTTGTATTTACAATAAATATATATGGATTTATAATACAACACAATGAATTGCTAATCTAAATTAATTTTATCACTTAGAGAAAGAAAAAAAAACTAATATTTATATATAAAAAAAAAGAACATAACCATTAAACAAAATTAACTTAATTTGATCATAATAATAATTAAATTAAATTAAGTTAAAAAAAAATGGCCGGTTTGAAGTTTGACCAACAAATTGACCAAAGGTATGTGTCGCGCTTCTTGGAGAAGCGCGACACTTGTTTTATATAAATAATTATGAAAGTATCTGTATTTTCCAAATTTTTTCGATTTGTTTGTTACTTTTCCTAAAAACCCCACAAACACATACAAAGTGGGATCCATGGGATACTTCATCTGCATGGAAAACACACACACAAAGGAGAGTTGTGGGACCTGGTCTCCAATTAGCTCCAAACCAATTTAACCATTCAACTCAACCGATTTTGTTGACTTTTTTCTTCAGTTGAAAAGCTAGAACGGAAAGAAATTATATTATTAAGGACGTCAATTATATAGATGACTAGTCAGCCTACCATCAAAACTTCACAATCTTAATTAACGGGTTTTTTCTTTTTTCTTTTCTCTTTTTAGTTTATCGATAAGGTTGTTTTTTTTTTTTTATCGATAAGGTTGTTAGTAGTTATTAGAAATTACAATAAAAAAGAAGCAAAGATGACAACGTTGTTGAATCGTCCTTTTCCACAAGGGAACCTTATTAGTTATTAAGTTTGTTCCACCCAACCAACAACCAGACCCGTGCACGACCCCGCAGTTCAATTCACTTGCACACCTCACAACTTGACTACTTTTTGTATTGCACGCTTTTTTTTTTTTTTTTTTGAAAAAAAATACACTTTTGGTCTCTGAGGTTTCGTTTAAGTTTCGTTTTGGTCCCTGATGTTTCAAATTCAAAATTTTAGTCCCCGAGGTTTGCATTTAGTAGCATTTTAGTCCCTCCATCCAATTTTTCGTTAGATTTTAACAGATCGCTGACGTGGCATCTATTTTTTTATTAAAAAAATTATTTTTTCATTTGTTAAAATAAAAATAATAAAATATTAATTTTAAATATATTTTTAATTCTTTTTATTTTTTTTCTTTCTTCTTCTTCAACCCCTTCACCACCCACCCTCCTTATTCTTCTTCAACCTTCCTCACAGCTCACACCACCAACAACCGCCGGCGACCGACAGCCGGCAACCGCCGCTCGTCGGCCGCCGGCGACAACTTTTTTTTTTTCATGTTTTCTTCTTCGTCCCCTCCTCTCTTCTTCTTCCAACGAGCTACGGAGAGAGATAGATCTACCAGATCCGGTGACGACGATGAGAGAGACGTTGGAGACGGAGAAAGAGATCGCTGACGACGCCAGATCTGGGCTCGTTCCAGTCCGTTCGTGCTCCTCTCGCCGCCATTGCTGCCATAGTCGAAGCTCATTCCACCAGCGTGACGTGAGAGGGAGAGACTGTGAGATCTGGACGGCGGGCGTGCTCCTCACGCCGGCAAGAAAAAAAACGAAACTCATTCCGTTCGTGCTCCTCACGCCGGCAAGAAAAAAAACGAAACTCATTCCGTTCGTGCTCCTCGCGCCGCCATCGCTGCCATAGTCGAAGCTTGTTCCACTGGGGCGACGAGAGAGGGAGAGACGGTGAGATCTGGGTGGGTATGCATGAGAGTGACGGTAGGCCGTGAGGGGGAGGGACCGATGAAAAACCCAAATCTGGAAAACGCTTCAATCCATTTGTCTACTACGCACAGATTTGGAAAAACTCTCGAGAGGGAGAGAGAGGTCGAGAAGTTAGAGAGAGATCGAAGAAAGAAAAAAAAAAGTTCGCTGGCGGTGGCCACCGGCGACGGGGAGCTAGAAGAAGAAGCGTTGGGGCGATGGAGAGTTGGAGGAAGAAGGAGAAGAAAGGGGGGAGAGAAATGGAGAGAAAAATGAAATAATAAAAACTAATAAAATAATAATATTTTAATTAATTTAATATTTCTTTTATTTTAAAATTTGAAAAATTATTTAAAAAGAGGTGCAACGTCAGCAAACCGTTAGTTTTTAACGAAAAATTGGATGGAGGGACTAAAATGCTACTAAATGCAAACCTCAGGGACTAAAATGTTGAGTTTGAAACCCCAAGAATCAAAACGAAACCTAAACCAAACCTCAGGGACCAAAAGTGTATTTTCCTTTTTTTTTATATATATATATGTGTGTGTATTATTTTATTAAAAAATAGTAACTATAATTAAAAATGTCCGCTCTACATAGAATATCTCTCCTTTTTAATCTTATTAGATGTTGGGCCAGGTTCAAATCATGCACAATGCAAAGGGTTAGAATTTGTATATATTTTTTATTGTATACCTATTTCAACATTAAAAATAAATAAACTCTAATATCTCACCTCACATATTGTCGAACTCATGTAAAATTAAATAAAAATAATAATAAATTAAGATTTAAATCTCATTTTAGTATTGACAACTGAGCATAACTCAATTGGTTAAGGCATATATGATCAACCAAAATGTTTGAGGTTCAACTCCCAATTCCCAACCTCTATTGTTACCGGTAATTCTGATTGGGTCGAGGTCGAGGCTAGGGTTGGCCTACCTCAAGCCCAAGCCAAGTCTGACCAGACTTGGGTCGAGGCCGACCCTAGGCTTGAGGATCGGGCTCCATTGCCCTACCCTTGCTCGATCTCTAGAGCGTTCTCTATCAGCCTGATTCGATTCATTTCCAATCCTATACCATCCTCGAATGGGTAAACCCCTAAAATAGATCAATGTATAAATACTTTCTTCAACCTTCGAGAAAGGGGTTCCCAACTCTGAACTCTGATTTCTTTCTACTTGCCATACTCCATAACCTCCTAGCTGACTCAAGCATCAGAGTCGGTGTGACAAGCCCCACATCGTGTAGTTTTCTCTTGTTTTGCTAACCATGTCTTTCCCTTCAAATAAATTCACCGTTGTTGTCAATGTGAATTTCCCGATCGAGATTTTAGTATCAACATCTATTATTAAACTAAAAAAAGAAAAAAAAAATCTCATTTTAATATTTGGATCCCCTAAGTTTGATTTATCACAAAATTTAAAGTATCTATTTAATTTCATGATTTAAGAAAACAATCATTTTGATTATTGTTTTGGGGTGTTCAAAAAACCCGACAACCCGAACAACCCGGACTACCCAACCCAAACCGTAAGGGTTGGGTTGGGTTAGGTTTTTTTTCGGTTTGAGTTTGGTTGAAATTTTATAAAACCGAAATTTCGGTTCGGTTCACGGGTTGAGAAAATTTTGGCTCGGTTCAACCCGAACCGAACCGAATATATATAATGTTTGCTATTTATTTAACATGTCACGCATATGGCTTAGTGGTTGTTGCCATCTTTAGGATTCTTGATGTCCTATGTTTGAGCCATATAATTTGCAAATTTTTGTTGGTTTTAATTTTATTTCTTTTTATGTTTTTTTCTTTTCCTTTTTTCTTTTTATGTTTTTTCTTTTCCTTTTTTTAATTTTTTTCAATGATAACTTGTTCTGTGTTTTTTTTTAATTTTATTTAATTATTCAAACTTCAAATAATTATATATATATTTTTTCCCTTCAAACTTCATAAAGTCAAATAATATTTCTTCCTTTTCTTTTTTATTTTTTTTAACTTCCTTTTTATTTAATCTAAATAATTAGACTTTTATGTCTTGAAATTTACATTATAGTATTGTGGATAAGCATAAATATTATTTCTTTTTATGTTTTTTTCTTTTCCTTTTTTTAATTTTTTCAATTATAACTTGTTCTGTGTTTTTTTTTTAATTTTATTTAATTATTTAAACTTCAAATAATTATATATATATATTTTCCCTTCAAACTTCATAAAGCCAAGTAATATTTCTTCCTTTTCTTTTTTGTTTTTTTTAACTTGCTTTTTATTTAATCTAAATAATTAGACTTTTATGTCTTGAAATTTACATTATTGTATTGTGGATAAGCATAAATCATTGATTTTTTTTAAGTATTTAAAAAAAAAAAAAAAGAACCCGGCAACCCAACCCAACCCAACCCGAATTTATCGGGTTGGGTTGGGTTGGGTTGCCATATATATTCGGTTTATTCGGGTAGACAACCCGATCAACCCGAATTTTCGGGTTGGTCCAAAAAATCCCCCCAACCCAACCCAACCCAACCCGTGTACACCCATTATTGTTATTATTTTATTGACTAATATTTGATTTTGACTTTTGTGAATCAAATATTATGCATAACTAGGGTTTGGTTATCAATAAGTTAAATAATTAATGGAGAGATATGAACTTGAGGTATATTAAATTGCTAATAAAGAAAAAAGATGTAAGGTATTTTTAAGTTTAATTGTTTCACAATATTTATTTTGATTTTTGTTATTAGAAAAAGACTAATCTCGACTAATTGACAATTCGGTCCTTATGGTCATAACTCAGATTGATTAGGGTTACATAGAAAACGTGTTACATAATCAATCTGAGTTTTTTTTTTTTTTTTTTTTTTAAAGGTGGCAATCACATATTGTACTTTCAATTTGATTGGCTATGTTAGGTTGATGTTTTATATTTGCTACTATATCCTTGGTCTTTTATTTATTCAACTTTAACCATTTTTCTTTTATTTATCGAAGATATATGTTTTAACTAGTTAAGTTATGTTTAGTTTGGCTACTCAATTTTAAACTCTAATACAATTAACTCACATATTTAGTCAAATTGAGAGGATCAACTCATGCCAAAGTGAGCATAACTCAGCGGTAATTGACATATACCTTCGACTAAGAGGTCGGAGGTTTGAACCTCCCACCCCCACATGTTGATGTACTAAAAAAAAGAGAGGATCATCAACTCATTATTGTGTAGGCTTGCAGAGGGTTAAATTCTTTTTTTTTTTGGACAATATGTGGGGTGGGGGATTCAAATCACAGATCTCGTAGTTATCATTACAACTTTATGCCAGTTAGCTATGCTCTTAAGGGTTAAATTCTAAACGGGATTGAAGAAAAGGTTTAAAATCATAATAATTAAATTCTAATCCCAAATCATAATGACCAAATTGGTAATTTAACATATAGATTTAATATATTTTATGAAACCTAATTGGTTTTCATTTAAAAATAATTAAAAATAAATATAAGATTGAGAGATATATTTTTGTCCTCTAACGAAACTTTTAAGTTTATGTCCAATAAGTATTATTTTTCAGTTCAGTTTAATAAGTAGCTAAACTTTAAATTTTGTGTCAAATAGATCTTTACTAGTTTACATATTCGAACTTCTCAAAAAAAAAAAAAAAAAATAGTTTACATATTCGAGATTTTTAAAAATGAACTCATCTATTAGATATAAACTTATGTCTCGTAGAATCTTAAACCTTTGATTTTTTTGTCTATAGGTCTGTGAAAATTAAAAATATTGAAAAGTGAGGTAAAATCAAAAGTTTATAAATTTATTAGACACTTTTAAAATTCGATAATCAAATATAGACGAATTTTAAACGTATGTACATTAAATTTATAAGATATTTTAAGAAACATTATGTAAGATATTTTAAGATATTTTAAGAAACATTAAATTTATAAGATATTTTAAGAAACATTATGTAAGCCCCACCACGTTCTCATGCCAAAATTTGTTTTGCAACTAAGGAAATTCAACCATTGTTGACGTCTCAAATGAAAAAAGAGAGAATTAATATCACCACTTTCGAACGTAAAAATGCCCAAAAATAATTTAAAAGAAAATGTCTAAAAAAGGGGAAGAAAACAAAAATGTTTAATTAAAAAAAAAATCCTTAAAACTTTAGAGTGAATTTCCCAAATCCCTGTTTGATAATAATTTAACTTTTATTTTTGAATTTTGAAAATTAAACTTAAATTTATAAGTTTCTTAGCTAAAATATATATTTATTTGATCTTTTTGATTTTTCTAATTCACCAATGTTTAATTTAAGAATAAACTAAATTTAATCCTTGAATTTCCAAGGTTTTGTCTATTTGATCCATGAACTTTTCGAAGTGTCAAATAGGTTCTCAAACTTCCAATGGGTCCCCAAACTTTAAAAAGTCTCCATTAAGCTTACTAGATATAAAATTAAAAGTTGAAGGACCCATTAAACATAAAAATTTAGTTTTATATCTAATAAGTCAGTTAAATTTAGGGACTAAATAGACATAAACTTAAAAGTTTAAGGACTAAGTTGTAACTTATGATCATTAATTTTAATCTTTCAACTCTTTGTTTTACAACTTTCCGACCGAAAATGCCAAAAGATCATTTCAACGAAAAAAAGATAAAGGTTTAAATCATATTTTAGTCCGTAAACTTTTAAATTTATTCTATTTTGGTCCATAAACTTTTCAAAGGTCCATTTTAGTCCCTAAGGGCCTGTTTGGTAGGCAATCCAAATTCTGTTTTATGTTTTCAGATTCACTGAATTCAGTGAATATGCGTTTGGTAGACGTGTTTCTAAAAACTGTTTTCGGATTCTGTGATCCAAATAGTGAAAATTCTAAAAACAATTTTTTTATGTTTTCGTTGTATCCAAATTTTGAATTTCAAAATTTTAAATGCGGAATTAATTTAAAAAAGATAAAAACTTTAATAAATATAGTATTTCATATTATAAACTCAATTTATTTTTGTAAAATTAAAATTTGTATAATATAATGTATTATAAATTATATGATATTGTAAAATAATAATAATAATAAATTTATAATACATAACATTTTTATAAATTAATTAATAATGTTTTATATTCAACTTAGTATTTAGTTGATAACTACAAATAATTTATCGTTTATAAATATATTGTCAAACACATTCTGAACCATTGTTTAAATTCAGATCCAATTTCTGAATCTGCTACCAAACACATATCTGAAAACATGAAATATAACTCTGTTTTCATTGAATCCCTTGTTTTCAAATTCCTGTTTTTAGATCACCAACCAAACAGACCCTAAACTTTTAAGTTTTGTTCTATTTTGGTTCTTGAACTTTTAAAATGTATGTGTTGGTCCCTAAACTTTTAAAAATTAACTATTTTGGTCCTCACTTTTATTTAGATTTTAAAAAATTAAAGACATGACTTGAATATAGGTATTAGATTGTTACTATGAGAATCATTTCAAGCTAAATAAATTAGAGATAAACTCGACAATACATATTTAAGGCAGAAAAGTAATACAGCAGGGACCAAAATGGTTATTTTTAAAAGTTTAGGGACTAAAACAAACATTTTGAAAGTTTAGGGACTAAAATAGAACAACACATGGAAGTTTAAGGACCAAAATAAATATTTTGAAAATTCAAGGACCCAAATAGAATAAACTTTAAAGTTTAGGGACTAAAATGAGATTTAAACAAAAAATAAAGGCTAAATTATAATAAATACCCATGAACTATGGAGTTTGTTTAAAAAATACCCCTCAACTTTAAAAAGTTTCCAAAATACCCTTGAACCTTAAAAATGTTAAAAAATACTCTTACCGTTAAGTTTTGGACGAAAACCATTAAAGTTTTAGTTTCATTAATACTCTTGAACTTTTAAAAAATTTAAAAAATACCCTTGATGAAATCCATTTCTTCTTTTTTCTTCCTCCTTCTACAAATTTTTTCTCCATGAAAATTAGTTAGAAACTTTACTTATTTGTTATGCATTCATAGATTGAGAGTTTTTCTTCTCTTTGGACACATCGTCCCAAAAGTTTGACTAAATTATTGTGTTGAAGCTTCAAGATGACTTTTGCTTCGTTCTCGAATTCTTTATATGCTTGATTTATTTTTGTTAATAGCATTTTCAATGTTGTTTCCTCACCGATCACTACCCATTAGCTTTCCCGATTTTCATTTTAGGAAAAATAAATGAAAATATTATCATATGTTGGTTCTCACACTTCTTAAATTTTAAAATAAATAAAAAAAAATAAAGCTTTTGATTAATTAATCTTGTAAATTGAATCAAACTCGCAGTTATTTAACACTTATTCTATTTATCACTAACATACACAAACAAAAGCCAAAACGAGTTTAACTCAGCGGTAATTGCCATGTACCCTCAACCATGAGGTTAGAGGTTTGAATCCTCCACCCCAAATGTTGATGTACTAAAAAAAAATACACAAAAAAAGAGAACAAAAACGAAAAAAAAAAGTATTTTTTCTTCCACTAATGTCACTTTTAAAAAGAGAACTTGATTTCAAACTTTGGTTTTCGTATGCTTTTGTGTTGCACATCGTTTTTATAAGCAAAGTTTTGATTTTTTTTTTTTTTTTTTTTTTTTTTTCAATTGTGGAAGGAGAATTAAGGGAGAGAAAAAATAAGGATTTTAAATAGGGTATTTTTGACCAAAAAGGGAAAGAAAAATAAAATCAATAATTTTACAAACGCCTTCCAAAGCCGAAGTGTACTTCACAACTCGGGTCCCTCTGAAAAATTCGACTGTTCAGAGCTTGGGCGAAGAAGACGAGAGATTGAGCAAAGCTTGCTTCTGCATTCTTCAAAGCTCCGAATCTCCACCATTTACTTTCTCCTTTTCAGAGGAGGAAGCCGTCTCGGTAATGGATTCCGTGTTCGTTAGAGCCTATCGAAGTCATATCACTCTTGCATCAGGTATGCCGTTTTGTTTTCTTCCAATCCAAGTGGTTTGAGACTGTTTCAGTTCAGTTCAATCTTCGATCTCTCCGCCGGATGTTCAGCAGCTTGTTTTGAGCTTCTTTTTTGCTCTTAGATTGGTGCATTTTGTTTATGGAGTCTGTTTTGATGCTTCGTTTTCATTTCCGCTTGAGGAGAAACATCAATAATGTTCTCGCGGTATTCATCATATTGCTTGATTGAAGCTGATTCGAGTCTGTTTTGTTCATTTTGCTGGTTCTGTTTGATAGGTGGGATTGGAAACGGCTGGACGAATCGTGACGTCAATAATGTTTGGCTTCCAGGTACGACCAATTCGTCTTTGAATCTTTATTTTCTTTGCTTCTATCGCTTTCGCTTTCGCTTCTCGTCTTCTCTGTTCTCCTTTAATTCGTCCACGCCACGCTCAGCATCCTTGTCATTTTTGCTTGATTTTTCGAATTTCATGTTTGGTAGTGTAATAGTCAAAAGATTTTGTTGTTGATTGTGCAAGTTGGATGAATTGGACTAGCGGAAGAGGTTTTCCGGGCGGCGGGCATCCATATAGCTTGAAGGGGCTATTTGAGATTTTATTTTGGTTTGGTTTTGTTTTGTTTTGTTTTTTTTTTTGAGTTCGGCTATTTGAGAGGAATTTTAAAATTAAACAATGATTTTTTCGTTTTTCTTTTTTCCCTTTTTTTGAAACAAAAATTAAACAAGAATTTCAATCTCATAGAAACTTCAGTTTTGATTAGATATTCGGTCGTAATTTTATAAAATTTAATTTGGAAACTACTATATAAAATAACCTGCCAATGTCTGAAGTCGGCATAAGTCGCTAAAAATTCTGGAAAGTGCGTTTTATTTCCAGCAAACTCATTTTAAAACTAAAATCTGAAATTTCAATTCTGAAAATTACTGCTTTTGTTTATTGTTATGTTTTTGACCTTTGTTTTGCTAAATTGAGAATATTAATTGAGTAAACTTTCAATAATATATATTAAATATATATTGTTGGATGTTCCTAGCAAGAAAGATGTTTCAATTTACTATAATTTCAATTGTAGCATAGTTGAAGTTTATTTTTTTTAGTGTAATAATTATGTTTAAAAAAAAAAATTATTTTTAAAATCAATGTTTGTGACTGGTTAAGGTTCACTTCAAGAACAGCATAGAAAAGAATCTATTTTATTTATGATTATATAAGAATCTATTTATTATATTTTTCATAGCTGCCGATATTATTTCATATCATAGGAAAATAAAGATTTTTTTTGACTTCAACAACTATGGAATGGGAGATTAACCATCAACCTTTGGGATGGTAAAATCAAAGAAAATTTGTGATAATATAAATGTATAATACTTATTAATCATCAAATGTTATCCTAGAGCCTGTGCAGTCTCATGGGTCTTTCTCTAGTTAAGGTTTCATTTTCTTAAAATAAAAAATAAAAAATCATAATTTATTTATTTATTCCTTCCTTCTAGTTAGCTTTATTGCTTCTTTTTTTTTGAAAGAAGCTTTATTGCTTCTTTAATCAAGGTTGGATGACGTTTTATAACATTTTTTTTGTCTTTGGTTGGAGTTATCTTACGTCCTACCTAACCAATTTTCTTTTAACTATTAATTTGGATTTCCTTTCCATGAAAAAGAAATATCCCAAAATGTGTTGGCAGCGGCATTAATAACGAAATTTAAAAGCATTGATCAACTAGTTATTGTATTGTAGATTTTCACCTTTTCGTTTAGAAGATAAGATTTTTAGCCTTATTTGAATGGTAGCTCTGAAGAAAAAATATGAATCACTGAATATTATGAATATCCTTGAATAATAAATTTATATCTTTGACCCTCCAAATTTAGAAGAACGTTGCACCCGAACTACCAAATGTCGTTATCTGGTGTGATTGACACAAGTAGGACACGTTTAGTAGAGTATAATCGCATGTTGGGCCATTGATAAGAGTGCTTGCATGCGATATTTTGGCCTTTTGTCACTGACTAGTGGCACATGGTTTGCCGTAATTTTGTTCCAAGTCCCTGACCGAAAAAGAAACTAGAGAACAGTAGAGGAAGTGAGAGAAAAGTAGGAAAGGTAATATATCATTATGATTTTGGACATTTTCAACTTTGTAGCTGGTCATGGCAAAGTACGTCAAGCAAGTGGGTTCTTCGGTTATGATTTTAGCCCTCATCCTAGTTAGATTTTTCTCAAGTCTTTTTTGGCTGGATAAGCCTTTCAATATCCAATTTTAATTGATTTTCATATTACTAGAAGGTTAAGAAGCACAAACAATTTAGTTTGAGTAATGTGTCCATGTTTGACACACTTGGACATTTGATGGGCACGTCTTGGACAATTTTTAGCACAATAAACCTGTGTCAGATACTAGTTTAGTGTCTGATACAGATAGTTTAGTTTGAGTAGTTTGTCCATGTTGCATCTATTTGTATTCAGCATGTGTCGGACAGTTGGACATTTGGTGGACATGTGTCAAATATTTGTTAGCATACTAGACATGTGTCAGACACCAAATAAGACAAAAATAATAAAATTTGAGAGCAACATGGATCAAACTCTTGGATATCAAAAAGAAAAAAAACCAGACTCATTTTTAAGCACACAAGTGCATAAAATTATTGACTTTAAATTTCTATCTTGTATACAAATGATGTATGTATATTATATATATATATATATATATATATATATATTAATAAATGTGTCATTGACATGTTGTTCTAGATATTTTAAAAATACTATCATTATATCGTGTCATATCCGTGTCTCGTATCTTGCGCTTTCAAAACCCCATGGAAAGATATTTTTGATGAGTTTCCTGCATTTTCCCAGTTTGTCCATAATGTGGTCGGTGTGGTGGTAGAGGGATACTTACTTTTGGGAGGATAAGTGGTTGGGAGATAGCCCCTTTTGCTATTTGTCCCCATTTATATCAGTTATCCTCTTTGAGGAATCATTCTGTAGCCTCGATCTTTTCTTCTTCGGATAATTAGGCTTCCCCTTCTATGGGCTTTTGCCAGTCGTTGACCAATAAGGAAATGACGAATGTCTTGTCTCTCATCTCTTTGCTTGATTCTTATGTTTTCATCCTAATAGGAGGGACATTTGTTTTTGGAGTCTTTGTCCATCCAAAGGTTTTTCCTTTAGCCTTTTCTTTTGCTATTTGGTCAATTCTTCCTTGGAGGGTGGTTCGATTTTCTCTTTGTTGTGGAAGGGAGGATTCCAAAGAAGGTCATGTTCTTTGTGTGGCAGGTTTTGCAGGGAAGGGTTAATATCTTGGATCGAATCTGGACTAGAGGTTCCTCTTTGTTCGGTCCATTTTGTAGCATCCTTTATAGGAGAGTGGTTGAGGATCTGGATCACTTGCTTTGGGGTTGTGAGTTTGCTTGTGCTGCGTGGAGCTGTTTTTTGAGGAGTTCGACTTAACTTCGGTAGAACTCAAGATTTTAGGGAGGCATTCGAGGAGCTTCTTCTCCATCTGTTCTTCTGTGAGAAAGGGCAGTTTTTGTGGTAGACTAGGGGTTTGTGCGATTTTTTGGGGTCCTTGGGGTGAGAGAAATAATAGAATCTTCAAAGGGCGAGACGACTCTTGGAGCATTGTTTGTCTCTTGTTAGATTTTATGTTTCTCTCTAGGTGTCGGTTTCTAAGCCCCTTTGTAATTACCCTTTAGGAGCCCCTTTTTATAGTTTGGCTCCTCGTTTTTTTGGTAGGCTTGTGTTTTTTGTATGCCAGTGTATTCTTTCTATTTTTTCTCAATGGAAGTCCGATTTATTATAAAAAAGAAGTCTTTTATCCGTATTAGTAAATCGTATCCGTGCTTCTTAGCTAGTAGGTTTTCTAGCCATTAGGTGGAAAATTTATGGGTTCCCCTCCAATACTTTAGATGTATGATCAAACCATAATTTTTTAATTTCTCACCCACTAATACATTGATTTTAGCCCCTCAAATCATTTCTCCCCCTAGGTGTCATCTTGGGTAAATCTAGGAGGAGCTTATTTGAAGCCTCTATAAGTCCTGCACGATTTGGTTCGACAGACACTTTGCTTGAAATTTCTTGGATGCCTGTTGGATAGTTGTTGAATACGTGTTCAATATGATACTTCTAACACTTGTTCGACATATGTTAGATGCTGATGAACACATGTTGGATAATTATTGGACACTTGTTCAACATTTATGGTTTAACAGGCACTTGATATTTGTTGGACACCTGTTAGATATTTGTTGAATATGTGTTCTATTTGATACTATACTTTTTAACACTTGTTCAACATGTGTCAGATGCTGATGAACACATGTTGGATGATTGTCGAACAGTTACACTTAAGTGTTCAATCATTTATTTATTAGTTTTTATTTGAAAAAAAATAATTGACATAGGAAAAATAAAAAAATTTGATAGTTAGAATATCCAACTTTGTTGCAATTTCCTCTATGCTTTCTTATGGAATTTATGGCTTGAAGGAATGCTTGGGACTTTGGAGATAAGCATCAAAATATTCATACCTTTATTGAGTTTACATCTTATCTTGCTTTATCTTGGAGTATATTGTCTCTCCCTTTTTGTAATCATGGTTTATTGTCTCTCTTGATCCATTGGAGGTCTTTTTTGTAATTATCATTGATAGGACTTTCTTTTTTATCTATTTCATACATCAATAAAATGATTTTGTTTCCTATTAAAAAAAAAAAAACATACACATGAAGACTTTTTTTTTTTGGATAGAAAAACTAGCTTTCATTGAGAATAAATGAAAGAAAACAAGGGCATACAAAAAACAAGTCCACAAAAGGGAGACCACTTAAAGGAAAGGGCTCCAGTCCAATAATATAAGACCTAAAGGATAATTACAAAAAAGCTTCATAACCGATGCCCAAAGGGACACATGGAATCTTGATAAAGACCATACATCGCCTGGGCTTCTAACTATCCCCCTAAAAAACCCTGTTGTTTCTCTCCCCTCATAAGTTCCATAAGAGAGCACACATGCCGGCCTGCCATAAAAATCTTCCTTTGCCATGGAGGATTGGATTGAGGAGGAACTCTTCGATCAGCACTCTCAAATCCGGGTAGATGATTTTCTGCCCAAATGCATCAAAGAAAAGGTCCCAACCCGACCAGACAAAATCACAGCTCCAAAGAATATGATCCAAATCTTCCACCGCCTTCCGAAAAAGGCTGCAACAAAAAGGGCCAGACAAAGGGACATTCCTTCTCAGGAGTCTATCAAAGGTATTAACCCTACACATGAAGACTTAATTTTACTACTAACGAAACTTGGTTTCTATGCCAAGTTGAATCATTAAAAAATGTTTATTTGTTTTTACATACTTAAAAATCTTTGACATATGCTATAAGATGTGAGATAATAAGAAATACACAATTCATTTCTTCAATTTCTTGAAATATTTATTTTTATGACACTTATTTTACAAATTTAAATAGTTAAAATTTATGTGAAAATAATTGATTTGCATGGAATTTCAAATATATCTAAATTACATATAGTTTGCTAACGTATCCTACTTTGGCTGTTTTGCAATTATCTCTTCCTAAACAAGGAATAGCCATTGATGCTCTCTCCTCCCCACCTTTTGTCCCATGGCTGAAACACAAAGAATGCATTCTTCTTCCTCTCCATTAGTTGAACCTTCCTCTTATGGCTTACCTTCACCTACGAAACTCTAGTGAAATAACCATTTTCTTACAAGCTCTTCAAAGAGCAATGAAAAGATGCAGAATGCATCTTGTGGGTTGAGAAACTCAATCAACAAGCAAGGTTACTATGTAGACATACCAATCTCAATAACAATGGGGAAGAAACCACATTCTAATATTGTCAAGAAGTGGAAAAAGAGGGTGGACCTTCTTACTCTCTCAGATCTTCTTACTATCTCTCCAAGTTGCTGCTCTCTCTACTGCATGGATAATGAGTCCCTGATCCATTTGTTCAGCAACTGTACTTATGCATAAGCCTTTTGGTCTTTCATAGAGCAAGCATTTGGTTGGTACACCGCTCAACCTGGAGATATTTTCTCCTTGATCAACTTTCCCTCAAGGGAGATCCGTTTAAGAAGGAAAAGAAGACTTTGTGGCTTAAATTTATCTCTGTCTTTCTCTGGAATTTATGAATTGAAAGAAATGCTAGGATCTAGACTCATAAGCACCAGAATACTATCTGCTTCATTGAGTCTACTTCCTACTTTGCATTATCTTGGAGTCCTTTATCTTCTCCCTTTTGTAATTATGGCTTATCAACCTTTATATCTCAATGGAGATCCTTTTTGTAACTATCAAAAATAGGACCTACTTTTGTAGCTATTTCATACATCGACGGTATGATTTTTGTTTCCTATAAAAAGAAAAAAACCTTACTCGGATCTTGAACTTTTTAGGAGGTGGCCTCAAACTAACAGTCTCAACCCCTACCTTTCTTATAGAGATAGCCTACTAAGACATTAACTCCTATCAACCACTCACCAAGCCTTTATTAATATTACCACCACCCAACCCTCAACCCATTAAAATCATTATACTACCAAAAATGAGCTTTCTAACTATTTAAACTTGAACTCATTGATTGGGAAAAAATTGTCATCATTCAAAGGAAAGCTTTCTGTGATAGTTGGTACCTCGACCTATTAGACTTGCCATTGAAGATTCAATTTATAAGCATTGCTTTTGCTCTATTAGCCATTTCCAACTTGTCAAACTTGTCAAAGCTATCATATGTGAGGATCTAGATTTGATCAACCAACTCTGCAACCAAAAAGAGTGGGAAGGAATTGGTTCATTTCAGTTGAAGTTCCTTTGGTGTTACCATCTCCTACATTGGAGATTTATGAAGTCCTCCAATGTATGGACTTGATGGAACATGAAATAAGTTCAAGGGCAACCCATTTGGAATCTTTCTATCTGAATCCATTCTTTCACCTCTTTCTGGAATTGAACCTTTTAATGTCCAAATTGATCCTTACTTTGTTGTTGCTCAACATGTTAGGTGGATGCCTGACATTCATGGCATTTACCAGTTTTCTTCGACAAGTTTGACTTAATTTAGTGCAAATAGTGAAAAGGACGAAAAGGACAAACGTCCCATTCTGCCAAAGATTAGAATCGAGGCCTTTCATAATAGGACTGTCACCTCAGATAGCCTACGTTTGACAGGTCTCTCTAAAGTGGGCCCTAACCTCTTTGCCACAAACCAACAATACTTAATCTGTAGACACTATTAATGCCAACACGAAAATAGCTAGCACCAACACCTCTTCTGCCCCCTAGTTGTCTGGAGCTTCGGTAATTAGCCAAAACACAACCCAATCAATGATGGGTAAAACTTCTTTAATAATGGGTAAAACTTCCTTTACCTTTTTAACACCTCACAGACCCCTTAGGCTTTGACATGGAAGGTTACTTGTCCAACCCTATGCCTACTAACCCTTCCCTTCAAAGTGACCTTCGTTCTTCCCCTTCCTTTCTCTGCAAAGTGTCTCTCCTAGCTCTTTTAAGGAAACCACAAGCCCCATCTTTTCTTTCCCGGGCCCCTTGATGCATCGTACAACTCTATCCAATCCTATAAACCTTTGCCCCCTCACCTCTCCTAAGTACACTCTATCAAACCTCGAAGCTCTTCATCCCCTTGCTCTTGCGACCATTACCCAACTTGTTAACGATTTCTCTCTTGATGATACCTATTTCTCCTTGCTCCCTCAAGTCCTTCATGGAGTAGCGAAAGTTCTCTAAGAATACGACTTCTCTATTGTTTCCATCCTCATTCAGAAGGAAAAAAGGAACCCATATTGCCAAGGAAGGTAAAAGAGAGCTCAAGAACATGGTTTCTTCCATCAACTATGATAGATCAACCTACACAGCTACAAAGAAGGCCTCTTGGGTTTTAAATGAATATGATCTCTTGGAATGTTCTGGGATTGGGGTCATGGAAGAAAAGATCCCTAATTAAAGCTCTCATTCAAAAGGAAAATCCAAACTTTGTTATCCTCTAAGAAACTAAGCTATGACATGTTGATCCTCTCCCAATCAAGTGTCTTTGGAGCTCTTCTTCTATTGGTTGGGTGGTCCTCAATGCCATTGGCTCCTCGGGGGAATCCTTGTTTTGTGGGAAGACCCATTTTATTAGATTTTGGAGACAATTGAAGGTTTCTTTCTCCCTTTTTATCCATTTTTTATTAGTTGACAATTTCTCTTTCTGACTTTTTGGTATATGCGATCCTACCATTTTTATTATCTTTGGAAAGAGCTTGATGACCTTGTTGGCCTTTGTGGAGATAGCTGGTCCTAGGAGGGAACTTTGATGTCACGAGACAGTCATGGGAGAAATCAAGCGGTAGGCCAATCACTAGAAGCATCAAGCTCTTCAACAATTCCATATCTTCCTCCTAGTTCATTGATATTTTGTTAAGACTGGTAATTTCACTTAGTCCAACCTTTGAGAACAACCAACCCTCTGATCATTTCTTGATTACCAATAGATGTGTGGAGAAATTGGGGACAACCTCCTTCCAAAGGTTGGATAGAACTACAACATCAGTTCACTTCCCAATTTTCCTCTCTTTTGTCCTAGTTCATCATTGATATTTTGTTAAGATTGGTAATTTCACTTAGTGCAACCTTTGAGAACAACCAATCCTCTGATCGTTTCATGATTACCAATAGATGTGTGGAGAAATTGGGGACAACCTCCTTCAAAAGGTTGGATAGAACTACATCAGTTCACTTCCCAATTTTCCTCTCTTTTGAAACATTAAATGGGCCCCACCCCTGTTTGTTTTGCAAATATTTGGATCCAGCACAAAGATTCTCTTCTTTGATCTCGAATTGGTGGGAAACCAATTCCTTAAAGAGGGTGACCAGGTCACAATTTTATATCGAAATTGAAGGGGCTCAAGCAAATTATCAAAGCTAACACATTCATGAGGTTTGGAGCCATTTTTCATTATCTTGGAAGCTAGATTTTTGGAGGAATCTCAAAGAAGACGAAGTTATGGAGTGGGTGGTTCTCTCTAATTTATAATCCTCGATGTTCCTTAGAGAAGAGCCAGATTCATGGGTGTGTCCTTTGGAACCCTCAAGGAAATTCTCCGTTAAATCCCTTTATGATGACTTTGATTGACAACCAAGGTCCTGAGCAAAACCCTCTTGTACAATGTTTTTTGAGAAATTTCTTCCCCAAAAGGAATCAAAATTTTCCGGTGGGAGCTTAGTCATGAAGGTAGAAACACTGGTTTGCCTAATAAGGAGGAAGAAGGATTCCCCATCTTTCTTTATCTCCCTTTTGGTGTGTCATGTGCATGTGAAGCTCAGGGTCTTACTACTCTAACCACTAGTTGGTGATTTTTTATGTACTGCACCATTGGTGCTAGAATCCCCCACCTCCCCACATGGAATGCAGAGAGAGAGAGATAGAATTATACAATTTCATAAACAATGTGGAATAGAAATACTTATTATCAAAAGGGATAAGATAATGCACATTGATTTTAGAGTTAAAAATGTGAATCTGAAGTGGGAAGATCAATGGGTTGGAAATGAACCTCTTGCTTGCTCTTCCCGGGACATTTATGCTGTTTCCTCAAAAACAAAAAAAAAAAAAGGTTGTTATTAGTGATTGCTGGAACAATGATCATCAAGCCTGGGATTTGGGATGGAAGGAGGGCTTTTTGATAGGGGAGTGAGGAGGTGGGAGCTTTAGTCAATAAAATTAGTTCTACACGGTTGATAAATGGTCAAGATAGCTTATTGTGGCCTTTTCATCCCTCTGAAGTTTTCTCCATGATTTTTGCTTTCCTAATTTGTTTGATTTAAGAAGATAAAGTTTTTTTTTTGTGGTCTCTGGTGTACGAAAGTCTTAACACTCAAGATAAAGGTGTAAAAAAGTCTTTAGAATTAACCATCTTGAGTTGGCCTAGTGGTGAAAAATGGCCACTTAAATAATAAAGGACTTAGAGAGCATAAGTTCAAGTCATGGTGGCCACCGACATAGGATTTAATATCTTATGAGTTATCTTGGCAATCAAGTGTAGTAGGGTCAGACAATTGTCTCATGAGAATGGTCGAGACGCATGCAAGCTAATTTGGATACTCACGGATGCAAAAAAAAAAAGCTTTCGGGTTGGATCTTATCTCCAATTGCATGCTGTTTGTGCCTTAATGATGGTGAAAATGTGGATCACCTATTCCTCCATCATCATTTTGCTCACTGAGGTTGGCTGTACATCTTAAATGAGCTAGGCTCATCCCTCTGCTTGCCTAGAAGTGTATAATTGGCTGGTTGAAGCTTTAGGGGGATAACATTTATTGGAAAGGTGAAGATAGTTTGGAGTTGTGTTGTTAGGAATCCTCTTGTAGCACTTATGATTGGAACGAAATGTTCGAATATTCAAATTCGATGATAAAATTACTTCCTTTAATTCTTTTTGTGATAATGTGCATTTGTTAAGACTCTAGGTGGTGTTTTAATCACCGAAGTGTACAAAAGGGCATACAAAATGACAGCCTACGGAAATGGCCAAGCTTAATTATGCAAAAAAGGTCTCCAATAATAACATTCCATGGATAATTTTTTTGATTGGAAATTGAGAATATATATTGATGAAAAAGGCCAAACAAAAGAGGGGAGATGAGGAATCCCTCTAAGAACAAAAGGGTTACAAAAAGGAGGCCCAATCGATCAAGATACAAAATCATAATTACAAAAAGAATTTGAAAGAGAACATCAGACTGAGGCATTAAGCCCTGGCGGATGATTACAAAAGTCCTACACCTTAGTGGATAATTATAAAAGTACTAAACCTTAGCAGATAATTAAAAAAGTCCTTGAAGACCACAGTCCAAACTAAGGCATTAAGCCTAAGATTGGAGCAAACTTCCTCACCACATCTCTCAGAATCTCTAGTTGTTCCTTTTTAACCAAAGGCCCCAAAAAACAACAAAAAGACCAACTTGCTAATCCCTCTAAGAACAAAAGGGTTACAAAAAGGAGGCCCAATCGATCAAGATACAAAATCATAATTACAAAAAGAATTTGAAAGAGAACATCAGACTGAGGCATTAAGCCCTGGCGGATGATTACAAAAGTCCTACACCTTAGTGGATAATTATAAAAGTACTAAACCTTAGCAGATAATTAGAAAAGTCCTTGAAGACCACAGTCCAAACTAAGGCATTAAGCCTAAGATTGGAGCAAACTTCCTCACCACATCTCTCAGAATCTCTAGTTGTTCCTCTTTAACCAAAGGCCCCAAAAAACAACAAAAAGACCAACTTGCTAAAGAAGCTGACCTCGGTCATCAAAGGGAGGTTGCTGGAGAACCTCCTCAACTTGGACTCCTTAAAACATATTACTATAGATATTGTTCACGATGAAGATTGATAGGCACTCCATCACAAAAAAGAGCATTTTTGTTCTGATCCACACCCCTGTAAGATTCCAAACTGCAAATATATTTACTAAAACGTTTCTTTTTCCAAGATTTGAAGAATGGAAGCCTAAGCAATATTTACTACCTAGCTTGAGGTGGAGTGTTGTGGGATGACCCACTAGCAAGCAGGCTTATTCTTTAACAAGTTTTTTTCCCCTCTTTTTCCAGCACATTTGCAGCTCTTTTTTTTACTTTCCTTTTCTGTTCTTCTTTCTGGTTTTCCCTTCTCGATTTTGTAGAAGTATTTTTTAACTAGTTTTACAATTGTATTCATGAGATAAATAAAATTTATATGAAGTATTCTCC
This sequence comes from Luffa acutangula, assembly GCA_036850905.1. Classification (NCBI taxonomy): domain Eukaryota; kingdom Viridiplantae; phylum Streptophyta; class Magnoliopsida; order Cucurbitales; family Cucurbitaceae; genus Luffa; species Luffa acutangula. Next base: position 47,850,482 of record CM072092.1, on the reverse strand, counting down.
TGCCCCCATCTTCAATTAAGGAACTATTTATGTCTCTAAATCCGCTTTATTGCTAACAGACCATTATTGCTTTGTTTGGTGAATGAACATTTTGGAAACGTAAGAAAAGAGAAGGGATGGTATTTAAATTTTATGTAGATTATGTAAAAATGGCTTATGACAAAGTTGGCTAAGACTTTCTTAATAAGCTTTGAAATCTTAGGGGGTGTTTGGTCCAAGGAGTTGGAGTTATGAAATCTAGAGTTGTTTTGTCTTAGGAATTGAAGTAGAAGTTAATAAGTTTGTGGAACCCACAATAAAGTGTTGGAATAGGAGTTAATAAGTTTGTGAGGCCCACAATAGAGTGTTGTAATTGGTTAATAAATTTATGGGCGCCGCAATTGGATGTTGTATGTCCTTGGGCCAAACAAGGATTTAAGTGGAGTTATTAACTCCACCTAATTCCTACTTCACAACTCCTTGGGCCAAACACCCCCTAAAAGGTTTTGGATTAAGGGTTGCAATACTTCTTACCCACTCAGTAATGGTTGAGCAAGAGGAAAGATTCATGCTTCTAGAGACCTCTGACAAGGCAAGCCCCCGAGCACTTCTTTTTTGGCTGATTGTCTAAGTTATCTCTTAAACAAAGGAGGGGAAGATGGTTTGATTGAAGATTTGAGTCCTTTGAATAAGTTAGTTTGTGAATGACACTCTATTTTACCGGGAAAAATTAACAATGTGTTCCATCTAGTCAAGGTATTTGATCTTGCTATGGGGTTGAGGATCAATCATTTAGTCTTTAGTCGCAGCCTGCTGGTACTAATATCAAGTGGGGGGAAGTTGAGTTACTGTAAGGATTTAGGGTTATAAGGTGTTTCTCCTGCCATTTGATTATCTTGGTAAGCTGCCAAGAGGTAAGCCTAACATTGCTTCATTGGACTTGTACTGGAAAAGATTCAGTTGAAGGCTATCTCAGGGGGAGGTCATAAACTTTGGCCGAAGCAGTTTTAGGCTAACCTCCCTACTTATTTTCTTTCTGCCATCTGTTTCTTGAGGTGGCAGCCTCAAACATTGATGGTGGTTGTCAACTTGCCATAAAGTTAATTGGAAACATGCTCTCCCCTTAACCAATGGTGGTCCAAGCATCAGTATTAGTAGGAGTACCGTAGCAGTTTTGTCATGAAACTGATTCCCTATGGAATAATCTAATTGTTAGTAAGTATGCTTAAAGTTAAGATGGGTTGCTTCCTAAACTTAGTAGCTCTATCTGTTCCATAGTCTTGGGTGTAGAAGTTTTTTGTAATCCACCTTGGGTGGTTGGAAGGCTTTCCTTCCCTTTTCTATAATTTCATTCAATTCATGAAAATTTGTTTCTTCTTCTTCTTGAAAAAAAAAATCTTGGGTGTAGTATCACTAATTTGGAGCCGCTCTTATCTTTACACTTGGAGATCATGTTAGAGATGACACTATCACGTCCTTCCCTTTTTGTACAATTTCATTCAATCAATGAAAATTTGTTTCTTCTTCTTTTTCTTCTTCTTCTTCAGGAAAAAAGAAGCAAGGTCGTGGGTGTAGTATCTCTAATTTGGAGCAGCTCTTAACACTTGGAGATAGGTTAGAGATGACACTATCACATCCTTTTGGTTGGAATATTGGTTGAATGGTTGTCCCTTTAACTGGAAAGTTCTTGATGGTCTTCAACCTTTCTAGTAATAAAGAAATAATAGTTGTAGAATTGCGGTGTGAGCTATTCTTTGACTTATTTGGAAAGAGAAAGATGAAAGGATTTTCTAAAACAAGATTACTTTGGTGAATTCTTTTTGTAAAAGTGTACGACCTCTTGGTGGTGTTCAAACCAGAAAAGATTCTTTTATACCTCATGATTATTAATGATTGGAAGTTCTCAATTTTTTTTTAAATGTGCAATTATGGTTCTTTTGTTGTTTTCTGGTTCGAAAACGTAGAACAATTATTTAAAAGGACAGAGGTAGAGAATGCTTGCTCATCAATTCACATGTAATTGAAGGTCCAAGGCCTGGAGCACTGAAGATTTCTAGAAGGCACTGTAGTGCGGAATCTGAACCCGAATCACATCATCTTGAATGTGTTTTTAAAAGACATCAGGAAAGATATACCTTCTATCAGAAGAAAGACCACAGAATTCAAGTTAGAAATGCAGCCTCTAATCAGCCTTTTGAATCCGATTCTGAAGTTTTAAGTTCCAAAAAATATGGTGACTCTTTAAAGAGTTTCTTGGATGCTTTCTACAGGTTCTCACGGCCACACACAGTTATTGGTACAGTTACGTTTTAAAACTCACATATCCTTTTAGGTCAATAACTTGTTCTTTCCTTCCATTCTTTCTGAGATATTTATCTTCAGCTTACGCATTCCTTTCGTGCTTGCAGGCATTGAGCATTGTATCTGTTTCTCTACTAGCAGTTGAGAAAGTATCAGACTTGTCACCATTATTTTTAGCTGGTGTGTTGGAGGTAATGTTTCAAATGAAATCTTTAGTTTGAATTTTTGAGGTCGGTTGTATATATTTAACACATCTGCAAACTTTTTTCCAGGCTATAGTTGCTGCCCTCTTTATGAATATTTACATTGTAGGTCTCAATCAATTATTTGACATCGAAATAGACAAGGTACTCCTTATATATTTATTTTCCCATAAGAGCATATTAAATTAGGTCTGCAAAACTTAATTATTTTTCGCTTTTGAAACTTGAGAGAGTATCCTATGAGTAAATTTCTATCAGAATTATATGGGCAGTCATGGTTTAGGACCTATTTTTTACATTGAAGGCATTTCTGGCAGAGTTTCATGCCCATGTGATTTTGTGTAGTGATCTCCTTATTGAACACAATACCATAATCTTTCTTAATCTACGAGTGTGAGCATTTCAACTATATATTTTCTTTAACACGTATTCTTTTCATATGCATGGAAGCGCCATGAGTGTGCAGAACAAACTTTATATGATTTGAACTTCACCAATAACGTTTGAATGATAATGAAAGTGGAGCTCGCTATATTCTTCCTAATAGGCATCAAAGAAGACTTCAAACTTAACCATTCGTATACTTCTTAATTGCAGATCAACAAGCCATATCTTCCACTGGCGTCAGGAGAATATTCTTTCGGAACAGGCGTTGCAATTGTCTCCTCGTTTGCCATTCTGGTATACTAATTATGTATCGCATCATTTGCTAGACCCACTGTTGAATTTTTATTTTATATCTTTTTGGGTTTTATTTGAACCATTTTAATAAATAGAAATATATATACACACTAGTAATGAATGCTTTTTAATAATTTGAAAATAATCATGGTCTAAAATTATTTAAATATGATTAAAAAGGTAATAATAATTTTTTTATAATAAAATGTTTTTTTTTTTGGAGAAATCATAAAATGTTTTATTATTTGATGAAATTATTTTTTAATGAAAAAGGTGTGATATTAGAACTAAAAAATTAAATAATAAAATGATTAATGTGAAATGTAAAGAATATATTTTAAATTTAGATGATTAATAACATTGCATAAAAGAATAATATCGTTAAAAAAATCAATTAAAGTTAATAATATAAAGATGTGAATATTGTCTTGTATTTCACTCTTGTAATCAATTTAGGTTGGTTTTCTTTAATGGTTTTATTTTCTTTTTAAAAAATTAGAATTTCAAGATTTATAATTAATTTATATTAATATTATTATTTAAAATAAAGAGTAATTATAATTTGAAACTAATTATTTATAACTACATTTTTGTCTTTTCAAATATGAAATATCCCTGGAATCTTTTACACATTTCTAAATTACTAGTTTCTGTAATACTTTGAAAATTGTAATTCATAAATTGTAATCTTTATTTCTAATTAGATTTCTAAGATTTGTACTTAATACATACTGGTAATCAAAATAATATTCAACTATAATTTCAAATTTATTAATAATTACTAAATAAAAATAATACTCTTTATAATTTTCGTGACCTTTCAAATATTTATGTGACCTTTATACTTTTTAAAATTGTTTTGTATTGTAATATAATTTTTTTTTTTTTTTTTGAACAATGTAATATAATTTTTATTATAACTATAAATTGTACGACCTTTTAAATATTTATGTGACCTTTACAGTTTACACTTTTTCATTTCATTGATTATAATATAAATTTCGTTCTGATTGTATTTTAAAATTAATTATTAAAAAGAAAACTGAAAATTATTATTAAAATAAAATAATTTTCGTTCTGATTGTAATTTAAAATTAATTATTAAAAAGCAAACTAAAAATTATTATTAAAATAATATCTAAATTGGTTTGCATGTCTAATATCTTCTATACAGTATTGTACTATTGTATATCTAGTCTTTTCATATTTGTAACACTTCAAATATCCTTAATATAAGTTGATCTAGCTCAATGGTTAAGACCTCAATTGCCATTCCAAAGGCCGATTGTTTGATCCCCATCCTTGCAATCGTTGTACTAAAAAAAAAGCCATAATATCTTATTTGTAACACTTCAAATATCACAATATCTTTACTCTTCTTGAGACTGTTTAAAAATTTTCACTTCATTAATTATGATATAAATTATATCTTAAGATGCACATAACTTTTATTATAAGCTTTTAGTAAATATACTTCTTATGAATAATTTCGTTTGTGCATCTCAACTACAATTAATTGAGCCGAGATTCCATTCTGAAACTACTTTACTCTTCCAATGCTTTTGTACAGAGTTTTTGGCTAGGATGGGTTGTTCGTTCATGGCCATTGTTTTGGGCTCTTTTCGTCAGCTTTATTCTTGGGTCTGCTTATTCAATTGATGTGAGTGGGTTCCTTTATCTTATCATTTATTTCCAGCTTCTTGTCTACCAAAAGTCCAAATCACGCATGTTTATCATAAACTAGCTACAGTATCTACATGCTGAATTCTTGATTTGATATATTATCTTGTATCTCCAAGAAAAGTTTAACCTGGAAAAGAGGTGAACCTTCAGCTTAGCGTATGCATTATCATGTCTACACGGATATCTATGCCACATTTGGCTGAAGTTTTATGCTTATTATACATTCTCGGTTAGATCAACATCTTTGTAAACTAATCTTCACATGCAGGTATAAGTCTGTTGCTTTATGAAAAACTGATATTTGAAACTAATCTTTCCATCTTTCCATAATTAAAATGTGAGATAACGATTCGCCCAGCGTCCAAATAGGTAATCAATTTTCACATTCTTTTCCTTATCATGACCACAGTTTCCTCTCTCTCTTTAACCCAATAAAGTTGCTAGGAGGAGTTAGATTCGCAAAACTAGAGAAACGCAACTAAACTCTCATTCTTCATTTCTTTGTTCAGTGCTACTGTCCCTTGTAGTTGAGGGGTGGGCATAAAGTAGGTTTATAGGCTAGATAAGACACGTTGACAAAGGGTTAACAGACCCTTCTTCAGAAAGGCAATAGTTTTTCCATTCCCCAACTTCCTCGAGAATTTTTCTTGTACGAGATTCCAAAACTTTTCCTTTCTAGGATTCCCAAATAGGAAATAGGAAGTAGTAAGATTTGGAAAGGTTCTTGTCCAAAGAAGGTTAAAGTGTTTGTACTGTCACCATGTTCAGAAAGTATTAAGACTGCTGACAGAGTGCCAAAAAGATGTCTCTTTTTGGAGTTTAAGTCCTCAATTTTTGTTGTGCTGTTCGGACACTGAGGATATGTCACCATCTTTTTTTTTCTTTTTCATGTTCTTTCCGGAGAAGAGTCTAGGTGACCACCATGGATTGACCTAGTGTTAAAAAAAGCTATGTAAATAATAAAGGGCTTAGAGGGAATGAGTTCAAGCTATGTTGGCCACCTACCTAGGATTAATATCCTACAAGTTACTTTGACAAAAAAAAAAGAAGTTACTTCGATAAAAAAAAAAACTTTCAAGATATGAAAGTTTGGTTCTTTATCAAAAAAAAAAAAAAAAAAATAGTTTCTTTGACAATCCAATGTAGTAGGGTCGTACGGTTGTCCCACGAGATTAGTTGAGGTCCCTTGCAAGCTAGCTTGGACGTTCATCAATAAGAAAAAAGTGTGGAGTTTCTTACTACAAGCAACAGATCTATCTTGGGTATTTTGTGAATGAGAGGTCTTGGGAGAGGTTTGGTCCATAGCCAGGTCCAATACCTTCCCACTGGTGTTGGTGGCTAAAGAGTTTTTTGTTGCCTCTTTTTGTGCTGGGCTGGTTTCTTGTATTGCCCGTTGTATATCCTTTCATTTTCTCTATGAAAGTATGTTTCTTCAATTTAAAAAAAAAATAATACAAAGCAAGTTGAAACATGAAGTGTTTATTATGCGAGATACTTCAAAAGGTTTCTCAAGGTCCCATCTTCCAATCCTTCTTCCTTCATCTTCTATAATTTTGTACCATTTCATTGGCTATCGAAATTTGAACCACAATTTGTTTATCGCCTACAGATCCATTCCAGAAGGTAACTGCAGTGGGCAACACTTCTTTTTCCTTTTTCTTTTATACACAAGAAACAATGATACAAACTCCCGAAGAGAGTGAGAAGAAAACCAAACAACAAATGGAAAACGAAAATCTCCAAATATTATGAGAGCCAAAAAATAAAATATTGAAGATCAAAATGCTTGAGAAGATTTTGACCAGCCAACGAGCCAAAGCAACCAAAACTACTATCATAAAGCTGCACCAAGCTACTGTCCAGAAGAAAATAACATCTGGAAACCTTTTTCGGAAAGTGCACAAAATATCCTTCTTCACATGACTCCTCGAATAACCCTGTGGCTGCCAATTCTTGATTCAATGAAACAAACTCCTCATTAATATCACTAAGACTAATATCAGAGACGATATCAAATCCTTAAACTCGCAAAATCCAAGGTGCGTCGTCAACTTAGCATTTTTTTCCAATCTCTCTACCAAGGCTTACGAAACCACCTTTGTAAACCTGTTTTTTAAAAGAAAGAATTCACAGGTCAATTAAATTTATTTTAATTAACTTATAAGTTTGATCCATAATATTCATGTACATCAAAAAATTTCTAACAGGTCTAAACTTTTATAGTGGTGTTTGTTTAAGTTTTAAACTCTGAAAATCTCCGAACTTTCAATTTTGTGTTTGATACACCTGTGCCATTAACTTTGTTAGTTCAACGGTTACGTGGCATATTGAATTTACTATTGTAGGATTATGCTTGGAATCAATTTACTACATAATTCTTAAATAATACACTATTAGCAATAGCATGCTATGCAAGTATTAAATGAATTTCATAAAATTGAAAGTTTGGGGATCTATTAGGAACTTTTTAAATTATAAGGATTCAATAGACATAATCCTAAAAGTTGATGAATTTATCAGGAACTTTTTTTTACAAGAACTAAATAGATATGAACTTGTAAACATAGGGACCAAATTTGTAATTTAACCCTTTATTTTTATAAAAAGTTCATCGTATGTTTGCATCAAACGACAGGATAATCATTTCTTAGTTATCTGAACTGGAAGATCCTTCAGACTCTGGACAAAAGGGATCTATAAGAGACCTTTCAATTTAAGCAATAATATATTTTTCTTGTTCACCACCCTGATATTTCTTCCTCCTTAATTTTCCGTTGATTTTAATGTGCTAGATTAGTAGATGAGATTCATATTGATGGAAACTAATATTATTGCGAGCATAGCTGTATAATTGAAAGAAAATTTGATTTTGATGAAGAGCTTGATGGTCTTTAATTTTTCTGTTTTTTCAGCTGCCACTATTGAGATGGAAGAGATTTGCTGTGGTTGCTGCTATGTGCATTCTAGCTGTTCGAGCCGTGATTGTTCAACTTGCTTTTTTCCTGCACATGCAGGTTTAAAAGTATCTCTTATTTTGCATAAATAATGAATGCTACAATCCATGCTCTAGCCATGTTGTGACTTGTTAGATGTGTTTCTTTGCATGATAACTGTTTTTGATGTTTCTATATTAGAAACTAGGTCACTGATTTTTGATGTTCCTTTTGGGGCTTGGTTTTTTTTATGCCCTTGTATTCTTTCATTTTTTCTCAATGAAAGGTTGGTTCATTATCAAAAAAAAAAAAAAAAACTAGGTCACTGATGAGAGCATAGACGTGGGTGAATATATATGTAGATATATAATAAGGACATGGTGAGGACACAACAGAAACTGGTGTGGGACAAAGATTAGATAATATTTAACGGGTAGATAGTTTGATGGCAGATTATGTGGACAAAATTAAGTTTAACGAACAAAATCTACATTAGAAAGTTTAGATAAATTGAACCATAAGTTTAGCAAACATGACGTGTATTAGAAAGTTGTCAAAAACCATGTGATCTAGATTTTATTTGACTAGATAGAATTGGATATGTACATTGCACAGTGATATTAGATTTGAATTAGATAAGATTAACTTGAATATTATGGACCAATGTTAGATTGATACTATCTGGAAATATATATTCTAGATCTACGCTAGGTTATGTTTCAGTTTATGCATGGAAAAGAAGTTTAGTGAACGGCTGTGTTCAATTGATAGATTAGATTAAATAGAATCCTAACTTGTTTGTAGCAATTTATTCATAATAAAAACAAGAAAAGAAAAATTCTTATTTACTCGTGTAGATACTAGTAATTCAAATATAATCTTTGCCATCTAATTTTATACAATTGGAGCCTGAACTCGGAACAATAGTGAAATTAAAACCTTCCTCAAAAACTAACTATGAAGTTATTGAAAAATCAAGCAATAAATCATTTGAAATTCAGCCTGCAAAAATAACCACAATTCAGCTACAAAAATGCTCAAATTGAGCCACAAATAATACCTATACCCCACTGCCCAATCATACAACAACAAAAAAAAACGAGCTTAAAATAGCACTAAAATGCCCAAACTTGACACTCAACACAACCTTAAAAACCAGCACTCATAAAGGTGATTTTGTTCAGCCACAAAAACTCACACTTTAGCTATAAATCTGCAAACATAGAAGCTCAACTGTTGGAGAGTAATTTCAAGGTTCAATTTGATGAAACTAAGATTTTAAGGTTAAATTTGTCTCTCCCAATTAAGTATAGGGATGAAAAATGATTTTCTTTTTCCTTGAAAGCAACAAGTTTAACAATCTGAATCAGTGGTTTTTAATCAAATACTAATGATGTTTGGTTAAGTATTCATCTCTCTCTCCTTCCTTCCCTGTTGGTTATCCAGTAAAAAGTCTAGGGGCTGTTATAAAAAATCCAACAACTTGATTTCAATGTCTTGGTCAAAGGTATCCAGTATGTGCAGTTGTTGAGTGATAGTTTGAGTTAGGGTGATAATCATCATGAAATTGGGAATGAGAGTGGAAATGTATGTTCTCTAAATATTAACATGTAAGTTTTACACATTATCATTGAGGTTAAAAGTTGTTTCATATATTCTTTGTTTGGTGCACTTATATGCTTGGGGATGGCTAATATGTATCAATGTTTACAGACTCACGTGTTCCAAAGACCTCCAATCTTTTCACGTTCACTGATATTTGCAACTGCATTTATGAGTTTCTTCTCAGTCGTTATTGCATTATTTAAGGTAAAAATTGGCTTTCCATTTTAAAATGTGAAGTGACTTTCAGAAGTTTGTTTGTTCTCTTTTCATATTTAGTGTAATAATAATAACATTTACTCTAAATCTTGCTCGATTGTTCTTGTAACTTATTATTTTACTCGAGTTTCTAGGATATTCCTGATATTGATGGAGATAAGATATTTGGCATCCGTTCTTTTACAGTACGTCTAGGACAAGAGCGGGTTGGTATCGAGTAATTTAAATTTTCTTTTTTAATGCAAAGAACCTTCCATTTTGACATGAAGTTGTATGGTCATATACCCTAGCATGAGGATTTCACTTCTGCAGGTGTTCTGGAGTTGTATTTCGTTACTTGAAGTAGCATATGCTGCTGCCGTTTTTGTGGGAGTTGCATCTTCCTCCCCATGGAGCAAGTGGCTAACGGTAAATCTTTGGTTCCTTGAAACGCATACGTAGACTGCATACTTCTCTTTTTAATCAGAGTTCTATCAAAAGAAAAGAAAACAGTTCTTAAAACTAGTTTGCAAGATAAGATGCCAAACAGCTATTTTTAATTTGATATGTTTAGAACTGGAAAAAGAAAATTAAATATAGCTATTAATAAGTACAAAAGTTGCAGTGCTTTAGTTTATTGATGCCGTGTACTTTTTAAAAATACCCACTTTTCATCGAAAAGTTGGAAAGTATGGATTTTTCTTTTTCCCTGAAGCATAAAAACCGAAGAGATTCCAAGTTGATGCTGTGCAATCTTTTTTAAACTACGCAGTTCATTGGTTTATATTATGCAACAGTTGGTGTTAACTGATACAATAACTATCCATGTCATCAAGTGAATCCTTCTTCTATTTATTTTAGTTTAATAAGAAGAATGTTTAATTGAAAGGATGAAATATATAGGTGAACACTATCAAAGGCCAAAGCGGTTATTAAAAACCCTCACCATCAGTAGTCTCTTTTCATTACATCAATGAAAAACTTTGTTTCTTGTTAAAAAATAAAAAATAAAAAACCCTCACCATCATAAATCACAGCCCAAGACAAAGTTGCTAAAAAGACTGTTTGGAGCTCCAAAACATTGCTAAAAGAAATATTGTCCCACACCCTATTGAACTCTCGTATTTCTCTCCCACCACACTTTCCACAAAAGGGTTCTAGTCGCATTAAGCTATAAATTGCTCTGTCCTTGAGCTTAGCCACAGAAAACCAGGACAAGATAACCTTAGTGGTTCAAGGGACTAGTCAATTAAAGATTGGCAAGCTCTCTTGTATTAGTTCCCGGGCGAGGGCAATCTCCTCCCTCGGCTCCTAGGCTGTCTCCTTCTTTTATGATTAATATATATCCTTGATGTCTCTTAAAAAAAAAAAAAGGACCAGTCAAACAACTTAAGAAGCTTCCTCCACAGTCCCTAAGTGAAAGAACAGCAAAAGAAAAGGTGGCCAGTTGATTCCTGAGTTGCTTTTGCAAAGGAAACAGGGGTCATTGAAGAGCCAATGAAGGATATTTTAGTTGAGCTTTCTTTGAAGTGTTGACACCTCCCAAAGCCAAGGACCGAATAAATAATTTTTTGTAAGATGTAATTATGCTAATTGTGGAGTTCATTAGTTGGTGTACTTTTGTTGCTTCAAATTGGAAATCTCTGAATAACAATTTTACTAGTTACGCTCCTGTGACCATTTATTCTGATACTAATTGGATTTTTTTAACCCTGGCTTAGATTTGGTAATGTATTATCTTCCACTCTTTTTTCAACTCTCTCCTATTAATTTAGTTTTTGTTTGCTGTCAAAGAAAGAGCAAAAAGTATCTATTAAAAGTCTCCGGAATTAGTAAGTTAACGTATGATGACGAGCAGGGATAGAGAGGAACCAAAGAACTTTGGAATTTTAATGGGAATAATTGGAACTGGGAAGAAATCTTTGATTTACCAGAGTATCATGGGAAGTATGTTTATAGCAGGAGACGAAAGAAGAATGGAAACGAATGGTTAACTCTGATGATCATTGAGATCGGAAGTCGAGAGGGAGAAAAGACACGTGCGTTTTTCCATGTATTTATATACTTAAAAAAAATTCCGACCCCATGCCTCCTCCGACCCCATGGAACCATGCTACTCGATCCATCACCATAGATCGAAAGACTTTCTCCATAGCTTTTGATGAATATTATCGTGGAAGTAGGGCGAAAATAATAGAAAGAAGTAGGAATTCTTCCCATTCCTTATCTCTTACCTGGAAATCTCTTAATTGGTTAGCTTCTTCCTTTAACACCCTTGCCAAGGAACCGTGCCTGTACAAATTCTTCTCAGAATATAGGGGTGAGGAATATGTCCTGTGTCTTGAAAAGCTTAGCAACAAACATGGATATTTTGTGGAAATCACCCAGCTGCAGAACTCTGGTAGTCGAAATCGTCTTCTTATCCCCTCTGAAAACAACAAACAAGGTTGGTTTTCTTTCTATTCCTTGATTTCAGATTATCCTAGGGAGAACAGCCACCAGAAGACTCTTACTCAACAACCTTCATACAGAGCCATTCTCCAACAGAGACAGCCACCAGTTCTTACTCATACCAACTCCACAGCTTCTCCACAATCGGATTGGACTGGAGTAATTGTTGTACAACGGTATTATCAACGAGATGATTGGCCATCCATTCTCGCTGCAATTCAATCCTCGCTATCTAATCGATGTACCATTAATCCTTTCCAAGACAACAAAGCTTTGCTCCATGTTTATGATCACAAGGTAGCATCAAACCTCCTCAAATCGGCTGAATGGACATTAGTTGGGAAGTATCGTTTGAAGTTCTACCCTCTGACCTCTGAAACATACAAGCAGGACAACTTAACTCACTCTTATGGTGGATGGATTGCAATCAAGGACCTCTCTCCCAATTACTGGACAAAAGAAATATTTAGATTTATTGGAGATCGATGTGGAGGCTACTTAGCGACATCCAGCCACACCGAAAGACTGATTAATCTAATGGAAGCTCGCTTGAAAGTTCGGCAGAATTCTATTGGTTTCATTCCAGCATCAATAACCCTCCCTGCTTCCCTCGCCGGCGACGATATTACCGTTCAGATTAAGGATCTTACCGGAGGGACAAACGGAAGGGGACGAATTGATGACTCGCATCAATCTCGGAAGGAAATTTACGAAGATGAGGAGGATTTCACGGAGCAAACGGAAATAAAATTAAAGAAGAAAGAGAAACAGCAATTAACGCCCAGAGATTCACCGATAACGGAGAGGAAATCACAGATATTTGATGAAGAAAAGGAGGATCATACGCGGTTGACTTCATCGAAAATTGATGAGTCAAAGTTGGCTGAAATCCCTAAATTGACGGACTCCATTAAAAAAGGAAAGCAGCCGCTGGAAATGAGAGAATCACCGACCTCCCAGAATATACCTCTTCCTACGGGGCCCACGAATCTAAAGATTTGCCACAAGGGATCAACTTCTGGACCTACAACAAATTTGGATATAGTGGGCTCTGATACAGAAGCTTACCTATCAAGCCCATCATCAGTCCAATCTCCTCATAAAAATGGGCTTGACCCTTCCACACCACAAAACTTCAACCTATCAATTTTTGATGACCCACATCTTCCCGAGACTTTAGCCCTCCCCGAACAGCTCCATCCCTTAGCTATACTACCGCCACATTCAACAGCCTTTGACCCATCAAACTCAAAAAACCCATCACCCGAATTAACTCCAGATATCTTACCCATGCCCACCCATAAGCAGACCTCAGATATCCTAGCAATTTCACCAAACTCTTCCCCTGACTTATCATCACTCCCACTCCCAATATATCTCCGTCACATTGCTCCTCTTCTTAGTGAGCATGGTTTGTGTATTATGGCCATCCCTCCCATCCATCCACCCAAACGAAAGGCTGCGAATACCACTGGGAAGAAAGCAAAACTCACAAGAGAGCTCGATAATCTCAAGACCACAGTGCATTATGATAAAACTGCTAAATTGGCTCTAATGGAGGGATCTTCAGTTGATCAATGAAATTTATCTCATGGAATATTAGGGGTCTGGGCTCATGGAAAAAAAGGGCCATGATTAAAAAGACTATTCAGCAGCAAAATCCGAGTTTTGTATTACTTCAGGAAACAAAAAAATCTATTATCGACAGCCATCTCATTAAATCTTTATGGAGTTCTTCTCATATTGGTTGGTCTTCACTTGAATCAGTTGGAGCGTCCGGGGGCATTCTTATCATGTGGAGCGAACCAGATTTCACTATAAAAGAAACTATTAAAGGTCTTTTCTCTGTCTCTATTCATGTTTTTTTGGCTGATGGGTTTTCTTTCTGGCTTACTAGCATTTACGGCCCTGCTTCGCGAGAATTCCGTGATGATTTTTGGCATGAATTACATGACTTGGCTGGTCTAGGTGGTGATCGATGGATTATTGGAGGGGATTTTAATGTTACTCGCTGGTCCTGGGAGAAATCACATGGACAGCGAATCACTAGAAGTATGCGTATTTTCAACAAATGGATTGCCTCTTATCAACTCCTGGATATTCCATTACAGAATGGTTGTTTCACTTGGTCCAGTTTTGGTGACACTCAATATCTCTCTCTCATAGACAGGTTTCTCATCACCAAAGATTGTCTGGCTAAATTTGGAGCGTCTCATCTTCTCCGGCTTGACAGAATTACTTCAGACCACTATCCGTTGTCCCTTACTTTTGGTGATATTAATTGGGGTCCTGGTCCTTTTCGATTTGAAAATTCTTGGCTTCATATTGCTTCTTTTCGAGAGGTTTTGGATAATTGGTGGAATCAAAATCCTCTACAGGGATGGCCAGGTCATGGTTTTATGATGAAATTAAAAGGGTTGAAGAATGAGCTGAGAAATTGGAATAGAACTCATCGGTTGACGATATCTCAACTTCCGACTTTGTTTACTCAGTTAAAGCATTTAGACAATCTAGAGGATAATGGACTTCTTACTATTTCCCAAAAGGAATCTAGGAGCAATCTTCGTGAGCAAATTGAAGATTTAACGGCTCAAGAACACATCCAATGGCATCAACGTTGTAAGTTAAAATGGCTTAAGGAAGGTGATGAAAATACTAAATTCTTTCACCGTATATTGGCAGCACGTAAAAGGAAGAATGCGATTACTGAGGTGTTATCCTGCGAAGGAAACAGTTTAGTTACTGCTAATGATATTGAAGTGGAGTTCATTGATTTCTACCAAAAATTGTTCACCAAAGATAATCACCCCCGTTTTCTCCCAACAAACGTTGATTGGAGTCCAATTAGCGAGAACCAAGCGACAGGTTTGGAAGTTGTCTTTTCTGAGGAAGAAGTCTTTCAGGCCATGAATTCCTTAGGAACAAGTAAGTCCCCTGGCCCGGATGGTTTTACAGCTGAATTTTTTAAGTTCTCATGGAATACTATTAAGCAGGATTTTATGATCATGATCAATGATTTTTTCAATACTGGTATTATTAATGTGGCTCTGAATGAAACTTATATTTGTTTGATTCCAAAGAGATTAGATTCCAAATCAGTTGCTGATTATCGGCCTATCAGTCTCATTTCGTGTGCTTATAAGATCATCGCTCGAGTTCTATCTAATCGGTTGAAGAAAGTGTTGCCATCTACTATAGCAGAAAACCAAATGGCTTTTGTTGCAAACAGACAAATTTTGGATGCTTCTTTAATAGCTAATGAATTAATTGATGACTGGAATATAGCTCTGAAAAAAGGGGTGGTTATTAAATTAGATTTGGAAAAGGCTTTTGATAAAGTCGATTGGGACTTCCTCGATGCGGTCCTTTATGCAAAAGGTTTTGGGTTAACCTGGAGGAAGTGGATTCGTGGTTGTATCTCAAGTGTAAACTACTCAATCATTATCAATGGGAAACCTAGAGGTAAAATTATCCCGTCTCGTGGAATTCGACAAGGTGATCCCCTTTCACCTTTCTTGTTTATATTGGTTTCTGATTGTTTGAGTAGGCTTTTATCTCATAGTGCTTCCTTGGGTAAAATTATGACCTATCCAATTGGTGTTTCATCTTTTAGATTGAACCACCTACAATTTGCCGATGATACCCTATTGTTCTCTACATTTGAATCAGAAGCTTTGAATAATCTGTTTGAAGTTATCAGAATTTTTGAATTGGCTTCTGGACTGAATGTCAACCTTGCAAAGAGTGAAATTATAGGGATTCATATTGATGAATCAGACTTGGAGGAGATGGCTACCAAATTTGGATGTAAATGTGGTAGTTGGCCTAGCACCTATCTTGGGCTTCCGTTGGGAGGTAACTCAAAAAGTTCTTTATTCTGGCAGCCGGTATTTGAAAAAATTCAGCATAAATTGCATAGTTGGAAATACGCTTTTATTTCTAAAGGTGGTCGTCATACTCTTATCCAAGCTACTCTCTCAAGTATGCCGACATATTATCTATCTTTGTTTAAAATTCCAAGCAAGGTGGCTAAATCATTAGATAAACTTGTCCGTGATTTCTTTTGGGAAGGATCTAAAGGGGATGGTGGTGTGCATAATGTTAATTGGGAACGAACACAACTTCCGAAATTATCAGGTGGTCTTGGCATTGGTAATTTTCAGCTTAGAAATACGACCCTTTTGGCCAAATGGATATGGAGGTTTTTGCAGGAGGAAGGATCTCTGTGGCGTAATCTCATTGTTGCTAAATATTATGATTCTGGAGGTGTTTGTCTTTGGCCTACTCAAATTCACAGAGGGTCCTATAAATCGCCTTGGCGCTTTATTTCTTCTACTATAGATATGGTTGCAAGTCGGGTTCATCGTAATATCGGTAATGGCCAAGGTACATCCTTCTGGAATGATTCTTGGCTGAATGGTGGGATTCTTGCAACACTTTTCCCACGTCTATATAGATTAACCACCAATCCAAATGCTACTGTTGCTGAAGTTTGGAATTCATCTCAATTGGCTTGGAACCTTTGCCCTCGTCGTTATCTAAATGAGCTTGAAACTAATGAATGGGCTCGACTTTCTCATCTACTATCTTCTATTAGATTTCGGGATATGAATGATTCTTGGTCTTGGCTTCTTCATCCATCCAGTTTGTTTACTGTTAAATCTTTGATGCATGACCTTTTGCATGTCCCTACCACCACATCAAATAATCTATATGTTGTGATATGGAAAGATAATTATCCTAAAAAGATAAAAATCTTTCTATGGGAGCTTAGTCTTGGGGCCATCAATACGGCGGATCGCCTTCAACGAAGAATGCCTCACTTTCACCTATCGCCATCTTGGTGCATTATGTGCTCATCAAACATGGAGAATCCGGGTCATCTTTTTGTTACGTGTCCTTTTGCTTCTAGATATTGGGCCTTTATGGTTGATGCTTTCGGTTGGTATATTCCGTTGCCGGTGGACATTCAGGATCTTTTGGCTTCTATTTTTGTGGGTCATCCTTTTTATGGAGATAAGAAGACTCTATGGCTTGCTCTCAATAGAGCTTTCTTTTGGTATCTATGGAACGAAAGAAATGGAAGAATTTTCAGGGACGTTTTCTTAACTTTCGATTCTTTTTTTGATAAACTTCTCTTCCAAGCGTTGTATTGGTGTAAATGTAAACACCCCTTTGCTCTTTATAGTATTTCCTCTTTGATTTCTAATTGGAAGAATTTCATGTAATCCACCTATAGGTGTTTGGGTTTTTCCCTATTTCATTTATCAATGAAATTTTGTTTCTCTTCAAAAAAAAAAAAAAAATATATTATCTCTGTACTTTCTAATTAACTTACTACTATCTCTGTACATTTTCCAGGTTTTGGGACATGTCACTTTGGCTTCAATTCTTTGGATTCGTGCCAAATCAGTTGATCTGAAGAGCAAAGCTGCCATAACATCCTTCTACATGTTTATATGGAAGGTATGCTGTAGGAGCTTATGTTTCTAACTAAACAAGGAATAGTTGATAGTTAAGGCCTGTTGGATAATGATTTTATTTTTAGTTTTTGAATATTGGGGCTTGTTTCCTTCCAATATGGTTTTCTCATTTCTTAAATAAACATTTAAATTCTTAGTCAAATTCTAAAACTGAAACAAATTTTTTAAAATTACTGTTTTTAGTTTTCAAAATTTGACTTGGATTTTGAAAACATTTTCATAGAGTAGATAACAAAACAAAGAAACTTAGGAGTGAAAGTTCTATTTATAAGCTTAATTTTCAAAAATAAAATACTAAATGGTTACTAAACGGGACCTAAATGAAGTGATCCTTGGTCTAGAAGTTATCCATGTGGATCAATATTGACTTTAAGCGTCCATTTATATGTAATAGCTTTCTTTCCTCCACGTAGAGATATAAAATTTTAGCTATTGTTATCATCTTTAAGGTATTTATCTCTTATATTATAGCATCTCAAGAAAGCTAGCTTTTCGACCTCTAAGAAATATACGCAATATAATAGAAACTAATCTATTATACTCAATACTCGTTTCTAAGTATTACATCAAATCAGTTATAAGTTAGTTGGCCATTCCGTAAGTAGGCATTAAATATCTAAAAGCTAGACAATAATGTTTTCTCAACTAGTGGTCGTCTTATATATGTCTTGTTGAGTATATATGTAGGTTAGTTGCTAAGATCTCGTTTGATAACTATTTGGTTTTTGAAAATTAAGCTTATAAACACTACCTCCACCTATAAATTCGATATGCCAAGTCAACTACCCTGACTGATCATGACTTGGTAGCTAGCCAGAGTCTACTCCATGTTTGAAAAACTGACTCTGTTCGAGTAACGGTGTCTTAGGAGTTTTGTATTTATTCTTCTTTTTCTATTCCTTGTAATTAGAGCCCTTTCTTTTAGTTTCTTTTGGCTTTTGTCACTAGTTTTGGATCCTTTTAATGTAAACTGCATTTTTGTATGACTTGTTGTATTCTTTCTTTTTCTCTATGAAAGTTATTATTATTATTATTATTTTAAAAAACTCTTTACTCTCCTTCGTACCATTTATATTTTTTTTAGTTCAATAACATGTGGAGTGGGAGAATGTGAACCTTTGTATTCTTAGTCAAGGATATATTGTTGAACTAGTTCAATTATGTTCATGTTGGCTTCTGACGATCTATAATGTTGTTTTGGTGTGCAGCTTTTCTATGCCGAGTATTTGCTGATACCATTTGTCAGGTGAGAGGCTGAGCAAGAATATTTTTAGGTGGAATATGTTAGAAGTATGTGTTATACAAACTCCTAGATAGAATTGTACTAGTCTTATGGAGAAACATGTTTCCGTCAAATTCCTTTATTTATATTGAAATTGTAGCTTTATGAAACTCCACTTCATTTGTAATATATAGACCAAGCCATCAATAATGCAGATAGACGAATGGCATACCTAGGTTATTAAAAACAATGACAGCAATACAATTATAATCAAAAAATAAAATAAAATAAAATAGTCAGGTGAAATCTAAATTTGTTATTTCTCCCTCTCTCTGTCACCATCATGGATAATGCCATTTGCTGAATATTTTTTTTTTTTTTGCTAAATTATAAAAAATACCCCAAAACTATGAGATTTGTTTCAAAAATACCCCTGAACTTTAAAAAGTTTAAAAAATATCCAAAATTTTAGAAAATGTTCAAAAATACCATTGCCGTTAAGTTTTGGATGAAAAATGTTAAAGTTTCACTTTTATTAATACCCTTGAACTTTAAAAAAAAATTCAAAAGTATTCTTATGGGAAAATGCTTTTTTTTTTTTTTAATTCCTATACAAATTCTTCTGCTATGTATTAATAGACAATGGGCTTTTCTTCTCTTTTAACACATTATTCCTTTAACACATTATTCCAAGAGCTTGACTTGTGTTGAAGCTTTAAGATGACTTTTGTTTCGTTTTTGAAATTCTACATGTGCTTGATTTTATTTTGTTGATAACATTTTCAATATTATTTCCTCGACATCACTATCTATTAGCTTTTTCTATATTCATTTTATGAAAAATAAATGAAATTATTGTTGTATAGTAGTTCTGACACTTCTTAAATATTAATAAGAATAAAATCATATATAAAACTTTTGATTAATTAATCTTGTAAACTGGACCAAAGTGACAGCCTTATAGATACTTGCCTACTTATCACTAACAAACACATGTATGTGTAGCCTTATAGATACTTTTATACTTATCACTAATACACACACATATATACATGTGTGTGGTGTGTGTTGTTTTTCTCCCACTTATCTTCCTTACACTTTTTAAAAGAAAACACGATTTCAAACTCTTTTCATGTGGTGTTGTGTTACACAGAGCCTTTATAAGCAAAGTTTTACATTAATTTTCATGGAGGAAGAATTTACAATGAGAGGAGGAAAAAAGAAAGAAGCGTTTTCTATTGAAGATATTATTTTATTTTTATTTTTTTTTGAAAATTCAACGATTATTAACGAAACTAAAACTAAAACTTTAACGTTTTCCATAAAAAACTTAATAGTAAAGATATTTTTGAATATTTTTAAAGTTTAAAGGTATTTTTGAAACCTTTTAAAGTTCGGACCCATTTTTGAAACAAATCCCACGGTTCAGGGATATTTTTTTATAATTTAATTTTTTAAAAAAAATAATAACTAAGAATAGTAGTTTCACTTTCATTGATCATTGATGTAAACTAAGAATATAATATACTAAAATAAAAACATGATGCTCATTAATATAATGGGATAACTTTTGGCCCCTCAAAGCAAATTATGTGCCTAACTTGATTGAGTGATCTACAAGTTTGACGAACTTAAGATTAGAAGAATAAAATAGACAAAAATATGACCAATGTGAGCCTTATGAAAGTGGAGAAGCCTAACTTTTAATTTATTTTGGGAGCAAGCATTTTGTGTGGTACAAAGGTAAAGAAGTTTATGATACTTTAATGAATTTCTATTTGAATCATCAATTATTGTTTTTATAGAATTATTTTAACACTAGTATGAGAAAAAATTGCTTTTTTTTTTTCCTACTAAAATATGATGTAAACACATGTGAAAGTAGAAGTTTCCCCGATATAAACACATGAATTGTGCATTATTGTCTTTTAAATTTCTATATTATATCCATTTTTTGTTGAGAGGAATATTTACCTCATTTGTGAGATGCGAGTCTAATAACAAAGTGATGTTTGTATGACGAATGGGTAAGATATTATATTCATACATTTAATTTTTGAAAATAAACTATACATATGTCAATTTTCTATTGGACCACGTCTTAAGCATGAGTAAGTATTACTCTTTTTATCAAATTTCTTCCAAATCCATGAGAGAATAAAGGCTTATTTGCCTTTCAAGAAAAAGAATAAAGAATAAAGGCTTACTAATTGCAATTGTGGTTTACTTGATAATATCATATTGGCTCTTCTAGTCTTTCCAATAATTTTTGAAAATTTGTGAAGCACTTATTATAGTATAAACATTAAACAAACTTTTGGTTCATATGCCTACCAATTAGGTTATACTCAAGTTTGTATGAAGCTAATGTTAATAAATGACATGTGCCTATGAACGTTAGTTCGATTCCAAATTGAGTATAACTTAATTCATAGACATATACTATCAACCAAGAAATTAGAGGTTAAAATTCAATTCACCAAAAATCAACTGTGAAAAAAATATTGTCTTTTAGAATCATGTGTTGTACTGCATCCACCAGACAGAGAATATTTGTTGTTCACTTTTATTTACTAGGCACTAGATAATATCCACTCTCTATTTCCTTTTTTTGAAAAAGATGATATCCATATTCTTAATTTTTTTTAATATTCTTTAAAAAAAAATTGCCAACATGATATTCAAGAAGTGAACATATTTTGGAGAATAAATAGAAAATGTGATTTCACTATATTTCTTATCGAAACAACCTCAAAGTAGTTGAACATAGCTCAAATAGCATAAAGCTTGTAAAAAAAAAAAAAAAAAGAAAAAAAAAAAAGAAAAAAAAAAGTCCGATAACCACAAAAGTATTGTTTTGTCTGTTTCTTATGATTTTAGATGAAGATAATTTTACAAAAAGAAATTAGCATAGCGAAAATAGTACATTGAAAGATAATGGCTTTCAAATTTACAAAATAAATAAATAAATAACAAAAATAAAAAATGAAAAATAAATAGCAAATTTTCTTATACTATTTTATTAAGAAATATAAATGGTGTTTACCTAAATAGTATAATATAAATATGTTTAGGAAGTTTAGAATTTTACAAAATAGCTTATTTCATTAGCTTATTCATCACTTAGTAAAAGATTTATAAATTTGAGGTTAAATTATATTATATTATATGGACTTCCATCTCAAAACCAATTGGGATCCGAGCCCATTAAACCAATTATATTATATTATATTATATTATATTATATTATATTATAATATGGTATCAGAGCCCATTAAACCCAAACGAGTATTCGGTCCAATAAAAGAAATTGGGATCCGATCCAAGAATGGTGAACCCAAAGAGGCACCATCTTAAGGGGGCATGTTGAGGATCCCACATCGAAAAGATTGGTGGAGACCTCACAATATATACCGTCACCCCACTCATTGCCAATTGGTTTTGGGATGGAAACCCATATAATATAATATGGTATCAGAGTCCATTAAACCTAAACGGGTATTCGGTCCAATAAAAGAAATTGGTCACCATCTTGAGGGGGCATGTAATGTAACCTAAATTTAATTATTAAAAAAAATAAACTTCAAAACATTGAGAATACTCTCAAATAGTTCACTGCACTCCAAAAATAGATTAAAAAAAGCATTTAGTTATTAATATAATGACAAACTTATGGTGATCTTCAAACGTTCGTGGTCATAAGATTTATTGAGTTTCGTGGAAGTTTGTGTGTCCCCATAATGCCTAGGAGGTGTGGACTTAAGTATCTTGAAACATTTAATCAAGTTTTTTTTTTTTTTTTTTGAATAATCAGAATAAATGCTCATAAAACAATTAAAGAGTTAGGTACAACACCACTTTCCGTGAGCCAAAACGTTGCTCGATCTAGAGCATTTTGCAAATAACTTCACTTCTACCAGTGATGCCAAGTCTTCGATTTCCTCGATGAGGACCGAAAGCTCCGAACGATCCTCAGCCTCACGGACGAGGAGTTTAATCAAGCTCTTCTTATTACTTTAGGTTGGAGCTTGTTAAATAATTCGAACTCCCTTTTGGCACAAGTGCTTTGTGGAAAATATTATAAAAATGAGAATTTCTTTTCAGCAGATTGAGTTCTTGATGAACCTTGTTTACAATGGTTATTTGGTCATAAATTCAAGTTTATTTGTAGGCAAAATGTGATAGGACAAATATTTACCGTGGTCATTTTGAAGTTTCATCCAAAGACCAAAACGATATCGTTTTATAATATTCCTTTCTATTATTTTTGTTCCCTCTATTGTATATACGTGGCAACGTTGTAAAGTTTGAGAATCTTTTATTGTTGGTCTTCTTCCCTATTTATTCATTGTTTTGTATTGGGTAATAAGTAAGTTGAGGAAATAACATCTACACATAGTATTCTTCAATTCTTGCTCTCAGTGATTTCGTAACTTGGTATCAGAACATTTTCAGGCAAACGCCATGGGAGATGAAGGATCGTCATCGTCCTCATCTGCAGCAGTCTCAGCTCCTATTTCGTCTGTTGCTACTGTTTTTAGCTCGTCGTTTGGCCACCCGTTAAACACTATTCTAACAGTGAAACTTGAGAATAAAAATTATTTGTTGTGGAGAGGAATGGTCTTGGCCATTCTCCGTGGTGAGAAAGTGGATGGATATATTCTAGGAACAAAAGCCCAACCACTAGAGTCCATCGAAGTTACCATGAAATAGGTAAGAAGCTGGAACCAAATCCTTTTTATGAAGAATGAGTCACAGTTGATCAGGCTCTGTGTGGATGGCTTTTTGGGTCAATAACCCCTGCAATTGTTGCTGATGTAGTAAGTTTTAACACTTTTAGAGAAGTTTAGAAGGCATTGGAAAAATGTATACATATCCATAAGCAAAGCTAGGGTTAACAACTCAGGGGAATTCTTCATAATACAAAGAAGGGAACAATGAAGATGGTTGAATATTTGGCAACTATGAAACAAACCTCAGAGAATCTTCAACTAGTTGGTAATCCTATATCTCTTAGTGATTTAATTTCCTACGTATTGGCTGGTCTTGATTCAGAATATATCCCGGTTGTATGCTCAATTGAAGATAAAAATATTACCACTTGGCAAGAACTTGCATCAATTTTAATTCAGTTTGAGGGTACACTTGCTCGTTACATTGTTCCTACCAACACTAAAGATCTTCTTGATCTTGCTGCTCATCTTGTGTACAATCAATACAATCAAAACCCTGGGCAAAGATCCTTCAATTCTAATCGGAGGAACACAAATCAGGGTAATCAACAGCAGCAATTCTCGAACAATAGAGGATCCAACAGAGGCAAAAGGGCGTGGCCGTAATGGTTTCCAGAGGAACAACAACAATCCAACTTGTCAATTATGTGGCAAATACGGTAACTCTTCTCTCTACTGTTATATGAGTTTTTAAGAGCAATTTAACAATCCTCATGCAGCTTCCAACAACAACACTTAAAGCCAAAGCAACAATACCTCAGGATCCTCAGCTTATATTGCAACACTAGAGATACTAAATGATCCTAAATGGCTTGCAGACAGTGGCGCCACGAATCACATCACCGTTGATGCTGGTAATATTGCCATAAAGAGTGATTACAACGGTAAAGAATCTTTAGTTGTAGGGAACGGTAGTCGTTTGAATATTGCTCATGTTGGTAGTAGTTTGGTACCCTATGATTCTAGAAATAAAACACTCAAACTGAATGATATGCTCTATGTTCCTCACATTAAAAGAAATCTAGTTAGTATAGCTCGTTTGACTACTGATAATGACGTATTTGTTGAGTTTCATTCTTGTTTTTGTCTTGTGAAGGACAAGGTTTCAAGGAGGGTGATGCTGCACGGAACTCTTAAGGATGGTCTCTACCAACTCGAGTTGCCTTCAATTCAAAGTTCTTCGTCTAATGTCCGGTCCAAATCTTCTTGTGTCAGTCCTTTAGCTGTTTTTGCCTCAAATAAGTCTTGTGATGGTACTAGGTGTTCTGATGTACCGCTTTCAATTTCAAATTATGTTGCTATGTTTCATGTCTAAATCTTCTGTTTCGTCCAAGTCCTTGTTACATCGTCGTTTGGGTCATGCCTATGAGAAGGTGATTAATAGTGTTATTCAAGCTTGTAATCTGCCTATTTCTAGAATTGGGAAGTTCTTGTTTGGCGATGCTTTTCAATTAGGCAAATCTCATCATTTACCTTTTCCCTCATCTTCTTTTAAAGCACAACAAGCAATTGAACTTATCTATTGTGATCTTTGGGGTCCATCTCCTGTAGTCTTTTCTCTTGGTTATCGTTATTATGTTAGTTTTGTTGACAACTTCACTCGCTTGACATATATTTATCCATTGAAAGCTAAGAGTGAGGCTCTAGATTCTTTTAAACAATTCAAAGCCATCGTCGAGAATCGTTTTGACAAAACAATTAAAATTCTTCA
Organism: Luffa acutangula; assembly: GCA_036850905.1. Lineage (NCBI taxonomy): Eukaryota > Viridiplantae > Streptophyta > Magnoliopsida > Cucurbitales > Cucurbitaceae > Luffa > Luffa acutangula. The sequence continues at coordinate 47,825,302 of CM072092.1, read as the reverse complement.
AACAGACTGGGGTGGTGAGTTTATATCCTTTACTGTTTTTCTCAAAGCTTATGAGATTGAATTCTGTCACTCTTGTCCTCACACAAGTCAACAAAATGGGATAGTTGAACGAAAACATAGGCATATAGTTGAGATGGGCCTTTCCTTGCTTGCTCAATCTTCTTTGCCTTTGCATTTTTGGTGGCAAGCCTTTTCTTCTAGGGGTGAGCATCGGTCGGTCGGGGTCGGTTTTGGCCCCAAACCGACGCCGAACTGACCGTAATCGGTTTCCAAAACTGGAAACCGATTTTTTTTATTTTGTTAATTTCGCCGACCGACCGATCGACCGGTCAGTCGGTCGGTTTGGTCAGTTTGACCGATTTTTTTTTTTAATTTTCTTATTTTCATTTTCAATTTTATTTAGTTTTGTCTTTTATTGAAATGATCTCTCCAATTCCTTTTTAAATTGTAATTTTAATTTCAATGTGGGATTAAATTCGGGATTGATTTTATTTCTTTTTAATTTTGGTTTTTAATGATTTTTTTTTTTACTTTTTAAATTTTATTTAAATTTTAATTTTAATTTCAATGTGTCAATTAAGTTTGAACGAATTTTTTAAGAAATAAGTAAATAATGATATGTTCTTAATAGACATTTTTTAATATGACAATTTCAAATTATTTACTATTGAACATATTAAATTAATGTAAACACCAAACATACAATAATTACAAAACAACAAAATAACAATAATAGTTTGATTGAAAATGATAAAAAGAACATTATCATATAAAAGTCTCTAAATTAAAAGTTTAAACATCAGATTCAAATACATATTAATCAAAGTACAAGAGCAAATGCTAAAAATCAAGATACATATACATATTACATAACATTTTTTTCTTAAAAAAGTACAAAAATCAAATATGCAACTATGCAAACTTCTCCACTTCATCCGGTTTCTTTTCTTCATCCACAATTGGTTGGAATTCTACAAAATTTGAAAGAGAGTAAAACGAAATATAACATTATTAAGATTTAAAAGTATAAATAATTTTTTTTAAAAAAAAACAAAAAGTAAAATCAACAGATTAAATACAATACCATCTTCAAACATTGAAGCTTCTGCTATGGCTATCAAATCATCAAGATCTAATGATATCGGTTTAGAGTCTAGCCAATTTTTAGCGCATATAAGAGCCTCCACCGTCTTTGGAGTCAAAGAACAACGAGATGTGTTGACTACACGTCCTCCAGTACTGAAAGCTGACTCAGATGCTACAGTAGATACTGGAATTGCCAATATATCTCTACTCATACAACTGAGAACCTCAAACCGATGACCATTCTGCTTCCACCAATAAAGTATGTCAATGGAACTACTATCTTTATCAAGAGTTTCCAACAAATATACATCAATCTCTGACTCCTTATCAAAACTTGTGGTCTCAACACTTTTGAACTGAGGTATTATATCATAGTTGTAGTTTTCATCCTCATCTAGGTCCATTGTTTCATCATCAAATCTCAAATCAACATTAGCACTAGTACTAGCACTAGCACTACTACTACCACCACCACTCCCACTACTAAAACAAACAGATGCAGCTCCAGTACTATATTCATGAAAAAGTCGTCTCAAAACATTCTCTACTGAAGATGTCATTCTTTTAGAAATTTTTGGACCAAAGAAGTTGTCAAAACAATATGATGATAACTTCAACTTAAATCGAGAATCCAAAACAACAGCAACATACAACAAAATATTGTTCTTCCTCTCATCAAACCCCCAATACTTTTCAAACTTGGCCTTCATTGCATTAGCCATACTAGAAAGCATTCTATTTGAACCCCTCGAATTCAAGAGTATACAATTCTGAATGGTAGTAATCTGATGAAACATCAAATTAGAAGTAGTGTACAAAGACCCTGAAAGTTTTAACGTGACATTATAAAAAACTTTCAAAAACCTAACCAACATCTTAGCATTTGTCCAATCATCCTTGGTAGGTGGTGAATCATTCTTATAAATAGGATCTTCATCCTCTAACCTGTCAAAAGCTTTTTCAAACTTACTAGCTGCCTCAAGCATCATATAAGTTGAGTTCCATCTAGTAGTAACATCAAGACATACAGAACTCTTGCAAGAAATTTTTTCAATTTCAGCACACTTCTTAAATTTCAAGAGACGTGCAAGAGAAGACCTTACAAATCTTACAGCATTGCGAATCCTTTCAATGCACTCATGATGTTCTTTCAAAGCATCACATACAATAAGATTTAGTATATGTGCACAACATCGAACATGCAAAAATTCACCCTTAAACAACAACCCCTTACTAAATCTTTTGAGAAGAAAAGCAACAACAGTATCATTGGAACTGACATTATCAACAGTCAAGGTCATAACATTTTCAATGCCCCATTTCTTTAAATTACTCTCAATAGTCTTACCAATGGCATCCCCTCTATGATTCTCAATTTGACAAAAGCTAAGAATTCGTTTATGTAATTTCCATTCAGAATCAATGAAATGAGCAGTCAGTACCATATAACTCATGTTTGCTCCCGACGTCCAACAATCAGTAGTGAGAGAAACTTTACATTTCAAACTTGCAAACATTTCTTTCAAACGGTCTCTCAACCTAGCATAGACCTCAAGAACATCTCTAGCTACAGTAAATCGAGATGGAACAACAAACTTAGGTTCTTGCCCACATGTCAATGTATCAACAAATTTCAGAAAACCTTCATTCTCCACAAATTTAAAAGGCAATTCATCTCTAATTATCATTTCAGCCAAAGCTGTTCGACATCTCTCCACACTAAATGACTCACATACAAGACTACATTCTCCACCATTATCTTCTTTAGGTTTGAAATCTAATGTTGTTTGGGATGCATCTCTCTTCCTTTGGTAGGGATACTTTTTACAATTTTCTAAATGATTTTTCATTGTTCCAGTACCATTACGCTTAGAGTGGCATGCATAAACAACTCCACAATATTTACACTTAGCATAAGGGTCATTAAGATTACCTTTCAACCTCTCAAAATGATCCCAAACCATTGATTGTTTTGTACGCTCCTTTTTTTTGGGAATGGTAGAATTCTCTCCTTCAAGTTCTGCTTCTGGATGTGGATGTGGATCAAGATCAATGGTATTGCTAGTTTTGCTCTTAGTCATATCCGTTTCTGTAGCATTTTCATTCTTTGAATTGTTTGTTCCCACGGTATCCATGTTTACCCTACAAGATAAAAAGTAAAAATGAGAAAGTAGTGACTACATTATTCAAATTTCAAATACATTGTACAAACAAATATGTATCCACCATATTTACTCACTCGTAAGAATTTTCCAGCGTGACGAATCGACAATGTGGGGAGAGAAATGGACAATAATCCCAATTCCCAAGTGACGAATGTCGAATGGTGATCTTAATCTGAAGAAACAAAAAAAAAAAAAATCAATGGATCGATCTAAAAAATTCTTAGCTTGCTTGTTGTTCCAAGGTCTCCCATGCTTAGTTTTTTAGTGGAAAACTACATTCAGTTCCTTGTGAATTATTAAAAGAAATGTATTTTCTCTCTATTTTCTAACATCTTCCACTTCTAGTTTAATTTCATTTTGTTTTTCTGCCTTTCGTTTTGGGTTTTATCATCTTTCATGCTTACTCACAAAATTTAAACAATACCCCGCTTCCATCATTCCATGATTATGAACATCACATCATATATGCATAACCAACATAGTTAATAAGCCAAATTAAAGGTGAAACTTTAATGCCCTTTAGCCAAATTAATTTGTAACTTTAATCCCCTTTAAACTTTATTGATTCAAATATATGTCGGTGAAATTTTTAATCCCCTTTAGCCTAGCCATATTAAAGGTGAAACTTTATTGATTCAAATATTAGTCATATAGTATTAAAGGTGAAATCTTTAATCCCCGCTAGCCATATTTCTAACACAACACATGACACAAGCATTTTTTTCTTTTTTTGTTCACAAAAAAAAAAGAAGCAAATTCGTTTTCACCTCAAGAACACGAACGGTGAGGGGCGGGGCGGTCGGCGGCTAGTTGCAGAACAAGAACGGCGACGGCGACAGGCGGCGAGTTGCAGAATGAAGAAGAAGAAAAAAAGAAAAGGACGACGGCGCGGTGGTGAGGGCGGCGACTGGCGGTGAAGAAGAAGCTCGGCGAGGGGCGGCGACTGGCGGTGAGGGGCGAAGGTCGGTGGCGAAGGTCAGCGTGGATCGGCGACTGGCGGTGGCGTGAGTGATTCGTGAACTTCAAGTTGAAGAGAGGGAGTCTAGGGTTAAACTTAAACATGAAAGAAAAAGAAAACGAATGGGTGGGCTCTGGGCTGTGTTTTTGTTTAAAATTTAAATTAAATGAAATACGTTTTTTTAAAAAAAAAAATTAATAAAAGTGGGCTGGTGGGCTGGACAGTGGACTTTGAGAGAGGGGCTGGGCTTTGTCATTTGTGTGGGTCGTGGGGCTGGGTTGAATCTGAATGGGGAATGGGCCATGGGTTGGGCTGAATTAAAATTTGTTTTTTTTTTATATATATGTCGATCGGTTCGGTCAGTTCTCGACCTTCAAGCTGGACCGACCGACCGAAATTTCGGTTTGGCATTGACCGAAGCTTGACTGAAACCGACCGACTGACGTCGGTTCGACCGGTTTTGGTCGGTCGGATCAGTTTTTCGGAAATTTACGCTCACCCCTATTTTCTTCTGTCGTCTATCTCATTAATCGACTCCCTACTCCAGTGCTCAATAACTTGTCCCCTTGGGAAAAGGCTTTTCGTCAGAAACCTGATTATTCCTTTCTTAGGACTTTTGGGTGTGCTTGTTTTCCCTGCTTACGTCCTTATCAATCTCATAAATTCCAATTCCATAGCTCTAAATGTGTTTTCCTTGGATATAGTTTTTCTCACAAAGGCTACAAAGTGCTTGAGTTCCAGTGGTCGAGTCTATATCTCACGAAATGTTGTGTTCAATGAAGACAAGTTTCCTTTCAAATCTGGTTTTCTACAGTCTCAGTCACCTCCTCTGTCTCCTAAAGTTATTGTTCACTAGCTTCCCTTTCCTAATCCCTCAGACAGCTCAAATTTGCTTGTTGTGTCTCGACCACTTGTGTCTCTTTCAGGCAATACTCTAGCTCACTCCTCTTTACCTGAGCATTCTTCTAAGTTCCAGGTTGGCTCTCCTTCTTTGGCTGCCTTGCTCCCAAACACATGTGCAACTGTCAATGAATCTATTTATGCTCAGCATGTTGTGCCTACTCCGCCTGTTAGTCCTCCATCTGCTTCAATATTGTCTCCAGCTGAAATTGAGCCTTTAGTGGTCCATGATAACTCTGATGCTTCAGCCTTGCCTTTAGTCTCCAGTGCTGATAATCCTTCTCTGGTGCAAGGAACCCATCCTATGCAGACTCGTGCGAAGAGTGGTATATTTCGACCAAAGAATCGTGGCTCTTTTCTTGCTTCGACCACGGTAAATTCTGTTGTTTGTGAGTCTATTTCGGTCAAAAAAGCCTTGTTATCTCCTATCTGGAAGAAAGCAATGGAGGATGAAATGGCTGCCCTTCGCAAGAATAATACCTAGCACATGGTTCCTCCACCTTCTAATGTTAGTCTTGTTGGAAACAAGTGGGTATTCAAGGCTCGTTTGGTCGCTAAAGGGTTTCATCAGGTTCCTGGAGTTGATTTTCATGAGACGTTTAGTCCGGTGGTAAAGGCTCCCACAATCCGAATTATTCTTGCTATTGCAGTTGCAAAGGGGTGGCATGCTCACCAGTTAGATGTAAACTCCTTCCTCAATGGCCACTTGAAAGAGGAAGTCTTCATGAAGCAACTTGATGGCTTTATTGATCCATCTCAGCCTTCTCCTGTGTTACAAATTGGATAAGGCGTTGTATGGTTTAAAACAGGCACCTCGGGCTTGGTACGACCGTTCGAGCTACCTTATTGGAATGAGGATTCTCCAACTCTCGGGCAGACAATTTAGTGTTTTTCTTCTCCAATTCGACAATGGTTATTCTTGTTTTAATCTATGTGGACGACATTTTGGTGACCGATGCATGTGCTTGATTTATTGATACCTTTATTAACCGCTTGAACACTGTTTTTCACTAAAGGACTTGGGTTCCCTAAATTATTATCTCGTTGTAGAGGACCTTCGTACAACTTCAGGCATGTTCTTGCTTCAGACCAAATATATATCTGATCTTTTGCATAGGATTGGTATGTTTCATCTCAAGCTTTGCTCCACTCCAGCCGTTTCAAGCAAAAAGTTCTCTGCTTTTGATGGTGTGCCTATGGCTGATCCTACTCTATATCAGAGTGTTCTTGGTGCTTTGCAGTATCTCACTCACACTCGTCCAAATATATCTTTTATTGTAAACAAACTGAGTCAATTTCTTCAGCAGCCAACCGAACTTCATTGGCAAGGTGTCAAACGTATTCTCTAATATCTAAAGGGCACGATGGAGTTTGATCTTTTTCTTCCCAAAGAATCTCCTTCGTTATCTCTTATTGCTTATACGGATGCCGATTTGGCTTTCTGTGTTGATGATCGTTGGTTCATCGCTACTCACTGTATATTCTTGGGAAATTCTCTTGTCTCTTGGTCGTCAAAGAAGCAAAGTGTTGTGGCTTTATTAAAATACATTCATAAAGTAAAACCGACCTGTCGGTCGGTCGGCTCGTCCAAAATGGCGAGAACCGACCAGATCGACCGAATTAAAAAAAAAGAAAAAGAAAATAAATAAACTCCTCGTCGCTGGGCTGCTACAACATGCAGCAGCTGTCACAATTCTTGGGAAGGCCATCGACAAATGGTCTTCCCAAGATATATTTAAAAAAAAAAAATATTACTTTTTTTTAATATCTCTCATTCTTTCTTCCCTCACTTTTCCTCTCTCTTTTCATCTTCTTGTTTTTTTTTTCTTTCTATCTTCTTCATGAACAACAACCCTTATCTTCTTGATTCTCTTCCTCTTCTTTCTTTTCTTTTTCTTCTTCTTTTGGTTTTCATTTCTTTATTTTTTTCTTTCATCTTCATTCTCCGTTTGTTTTCTTTCTTCTTCAACTTGAAGTTTCGTCAGCCATTGAAGCTTCGATTTATCTCCTTTCTCACACAGTCGAAGTCAATCCCCACATCGTCGCTCTCCTCCATTGAAGCTTCATTTCGCTGTATCCCTCCTCTCTTTGTCGTGCCGTTGCTTTTTAGCTGTTTTTTCCTTGCCATTTCGCTCTTCCATTTCCCTTCTGGTCACAACTAGTTTAAACGGACCAAACCGACTGACCGACTGGTTGGTCAATCGGTCGATGAAATTTAAGCAAAAAAAGTCAGTTTCCAACCTCTGGAAACTGACATGGTTGGTTCGGTGTCGGTTTGGGGCCAAAATTGACCCCGACCGACCGATGCTCACCTTTGCTCTTCTTCTCTTTCCTCTTCTCCTCATTTCCCCTTTCTTCTCTTGTTATATATATATATATATATACATGGGATTTCCCCTTTCTATCCAGAGTGGAATAAATGAGATTTTCCCTTCATTTCAAACATCGTTTTTATCCGTGTATTCATCTAGGACTACCATTTTTAATCCCACAAATTGTTTTTGCAAGTTTCTATGCACATTATAGTTGTTGATACATCATACATATAATTAGACAACCAATTAGCTTGAATTAATGTTATATATTACAATTTCGTTTTGTTTGTTAGATTAGAATTATGGTAGTGAAAAAGACAATGAGAGCCTTAAGTGAACCGAGCTCCACAATCATTGTCATGTACTCTTGTTGAGGTTGAATGCTCAAATCCTTATACCCCATATATGTTGTACCAAAAAGAAAAAGGGAGAAGAATAAGACGACCATGACGAGACATTTGCAAAAATTGGATTTCCCTCCCACAGTTTCTCAATTCTTTGAATTTATTGAAAATAGTATGTGGTTTATATTCTATGAATTTTAACTGAGTTTCAATAGGTTAAAGGTAAAATAGATCTATGTTAAAATGTGAAGGGCAATTTCCATAGTCTTTTAGGGGCTGTTTGGGACACTGAGTTGGTTATAATAGCTGGGGATTATAATAGTCTGTGTTTGGGGTGCATATTATTATAGTATGAGATAAAATAGTCTGTGTTTGGGCTGCAGTGTTTGGGATGCAGATTATTTTAGTCTGGGTTCAAATAGTCTATGTTTCAAGCTGACTGTTTTTTTTTTTTTTTTTCCTGACTTGTCTTTTGTTTATTTTCCTCATACAACTTTGTACTTCAAATATTAATAATAAAAAAATGGGTTTAGTTGTAAAAAAAATAAAGTTTTAGGTATAGGTGTTAAATTATATGCTTAACTTAAAATGAAACAAAAATAACCTAAAGTAAGGGTTGATTTTCTTTGTTTTAGAGTCATGGTTTTTTTCACAAAATAGAAAAACCATATTTGTTTTATTTATGTAACATAAAAATGGTAAATGCTTATTCAAAACTCATTTTACCTTCATTATCAAAAGAATCAAATAAAATAGAAATCACATAAAATAAAAACTTAGTAGTATTTTTTTAAAAATTATTATTATCTCGATAAACTTAAATACGATAAGTATAATTTTGAATGAAAAATATGGTACGATGAAGGTAAACATTCATATACTTCATTATCAAAAGTAATTATGTAATAAAACTTCATATTTATACAAAGACAATCTAGTATCTAACTCCCTAGAAATTTTTCGATTTTTCCAACGACCACCAACAAATTTTCTGACGACCGAATTTTTTTTCCCTATTTTTTCCTTTCATTTCTTCTACCTCTTTTCTTTTCTTTTTTCTTTATTTTTTCGTTTTTTATATTTTTCGAAATGAAAACGAGAAGAAAGATTAAAAAAAAAAAAAGTCGTCGGTGATCGTCGGAAAAGTGGTCGGAAAGTCAACGACAGTCACCGAAAAAGTTGTCGGTGGTCGCCAGAAAAGTCGTCGGCCGGTCGTCGGTAGGAAAGTCAATGAGTCACATGGAAGAAGAGAGAAAAGAGTTACGGTAGAGAATGAATAAAATAATTGGGTGGGTTAAATAGTGGTTACTATAGCAACACAGAGGGAAAAATAACCAACTCCATCCCTTATTTTTGTTGATGCCCCAAACATTGGATTGGTTATAATAGCCCCCTATTATAACCAACACAGTGGGCCAAACGACCCCTAATATATAGAGAGATTTTTTTTTTCTTTGACAACACATGAGTCGGGAGGATTCTAACCACAAATCTCTTGGTCATTAGTACAAGTTTATGCTAGTTAAGCTATGCTCAAGTTTTTTTTTTTTTTTTTTTTTTTTGAAGTTATGCTCATGTTGGCTAATATCTATAGAGATTATAGACACAAATAACCTAACAAAATATAGATATAGATGGTAGAGCTTATTATAACTATATAGTAGAGCTTATAGATATAAATATAAATTATATTGCTCTACAAAATTTTATACCAAGAAAAAGAAAACTCGTCAATCTCAATATAACTTAGTGGTGTCAAAGAGAGCTTAACTTAGTGGTAATTGACATGTACCATCGATCAAGAAGTCAAAGTTTCGAATCTCTCCACTCCAAATGTTGATGTACAAAAAAAAATATAACTCTATGGTTAGACGCTAATTACCATTTCAAAGGTCATGAATAAATTTGAACAGGAAATAGTTAGACAAAAAGAAGAAGGTAAAAAAAAACTACCATTATTAAATTAGGGTAAGACGTAAGAGTTAATTTTTTATTTTATTTAATTCTTTCCACTCTTATGAAAATGTACAGTTCTTTCTTCTCCTTTACTTGGAAACCCTAAAACCCAAACTCACTTCCAAAATTTTCTGTTAGAAAAATCCTTTCCGGCCCGGCGGCGGCTTTGACTTCGTCGAATTCTCCTCTCTACGCCGTGCACTCCAAGGAATTTTCTTGCTTTATAAGACTCTGCCATTGAGTTTTGACTGTTCATTGACTGAAATGGCGGATTCTGTCGAAGGAGCTGCAAAGGCCGTCTCTGATTTAGCATTGGGTTCTGCTTCTGCAACTGTGGATGCGGCTGACTCTGCTGCTCCAGGTTCTGAAGAAACTATAAGCAAGAAGTAAGTGTTTCGTTGAATTTTTGTTCGTTGTTATGTTTTTAGCTATTGTGTGGAAATGGACGTTAGAGTTAACTTATTCAAGGCTGGGTTTGTTCTTAATAAGTTGTGTTTTTCTGAGGTCCAATTTGATTGTTGCGTTTTCATTTTTGTTATCAGTTGGGTAGTTTTTCGTCATTTTGATGACTTTTCAAGTTTTGGGGTTTTAACTTTGAAATGTTTGCAGTGCACGCAAGAAGGAATTAAAGATGAAGCAGAAGGAAGAGGAAAGGAGGCGTAAGGAGGAACTGAAGGAGAAAGCAAAACAGGTACTAGCTGTCACGAACGAAACATCTAAAGATTTGAGTGTGTTTAGAATCCATTGATTAAGAATAGAGCATAGTGAAATAACTATTGACAGGAAATAATTATCCAGTCTCCATTGAGATTATCAAATATGATAGTTCCAATTAGCAGTCAGTTTAGAGGCTATGTTTACATGAAAAGAAATAAGCCAGGAATTCTGGTGGCCAGATATCAGGCTATAATGTTATTTCTTACTTCTACAGAAAGTTCTTTGTGACTGAAAGTCTGAAATGTATTTGTTCCAGGAAGCATCCCAGAATAAGAAATCTGTAGCAGTAGATGATGAAGAAATGGATCCCACGGTACAACTATTATGTTTTTATTTTGACAAGTTCTCTTTCAGACATTTTAGAACTGTTGAAAAACTGATTTTTCTCTCCCAATTGGCTTGTGTTTTGCAGCAATATTTTGAAAATAGGGTGAAATATCTTGCATCTCAGAAGGCAGATGGAAAAAATCCATACCCTCACAAGTTTCAGGTTTCAATGTCTCTCCTTGAGTACATTGAGAAATATGGAAGTTTAAACAATGGCGATCATCTTGAGGATGTCTCGGTATCTCTGGCTGGTACTTAGAACCAAAACTTCTACCCTTTTCATGATTTCTTTTTTATTGATATCCTAATCATTTTTTGATCTGTTTTTTTTTTGTCCATTCAAGGGAGGATAATGAGCAAAAGATCATCCTCCTCAAAGTTGTTATTTTATGATCTCCATGGTTCTGGAGCTAAAATCCAAGTTATGGCTGATGCACGGTATGTAACTATTTATATTTTGTATCTCTCCTTGATTTAATATATTAGTTCTAATTTTGAATATTATATTTTATGGTTATTTTGCAACTGTACATGAACTCTACTTAATTTCCGAGGACTACATTTTTATTTATATTAAAGAAAATTATCATTTTTTTTTTAATTATTAGCTTTTTTCTTAATGAACTTCTTAGTAGCTTTTCTTTTTTCTTGAAAAACAAACTGTCTGATCATACAAGCTATGTGTCTTTTTATGTTTCACTTTCCTTTCTCTCAGAGAATTTTCATTTTCCACTTTCATGTTTACTGCATTTTTTATTCTGTCAGTTCTTACCTTCACAACTTTGCTTCAATTATCTTACTTCTATTTTCATTTTCCATCAATCTCCATAAAAACCATAGATAATGAGAACCCCATGCTTTATGGCTCATATAAATTTTTCGTTTGAGGAGATTTTGGAATTGACATAGATCCTGTCAAACCACCTAGTATATTCTATCTTTTATGAGTCCAACAAAGTGCATGTGCATCAAAGTTGTTATCATGTCTTATTTTGTGTTTTATTCCACTGGGATCTACTTGGTTCCTATTTTTTTCTTCAATTCTATACAAAAGGTTATAATATTTCCATTTTAATGATGCAGTAACTCAGAGCTAGATGAAGCTGAATTTGCAAGGTTTCATGCCAGTGTGAAGCGTGGGGATATTGTTGGTGTCACTGGGTTTCCAGGTTGGTCTGCTTGGATTGACTAGGCTCTTTTCCTTTACTAGTATTTTCCCTTTATTTTTCAGAAGTCTAGCTTATGATGTTTGTTCTTCAATTGTCCTTTTCCTTTCTAGCCCCTTCTGTGTGTCATCATGATTTGATATATTCCTTGCATTGTAAAGGAAAGAGAGAGGAACTGGATTTGCAACTTTGATTTTTATTCATTTTGGTCTCTCAGTTGTAGTGGGTATGGATAATAAACTGTAGTCAGCCACCTCCCCTGTGAGAAATCCAAATAGGAAACCTATTAAAATTCAATGCTGCTGAAAAACCCATGGCTTTGCATTGTCTTCCTTGAGCTCTTTTGTATTTCTGTTACATGATTTTTATAAATAAAAGAAAACATATTGTCTATTGAATTAATTTTGATAAGTAATATGAACCTTGAGAAATTGTTTTATTTTTTATTTAAAAAAAACTCAATATGTTCTATTCTTGCAGGAAAAACAAAAAGGGGAGAGCTCAGTATCTTTCCCAAATCATTCATTGTCCTTTCTCACTGTCTACATATGATGCCAAGGCAGAAGGCGGCTCCTGGTTCTGAGAATGCAAATTTGAAGGTGAATAAAACTAGTTTCTCTGTCAATTGTCAAGGTTGTTTAGATGAGTTCTCATTATGTTCTCATATTTGTACAGAAAAGTGATGCATGGGTCCCAGGTTGTACCAGGAATCCTGAAACCTATATTTTAAAAGATCAGGTACCTATTCTATTTGTGTCTCACTTTCTTTTGTTTAAAGGACTACAAAAAAATACTCTCGAATTGGTTGCTAGAAAGTATGCTCGTACTATTTTAGTTATTATGCCCACTAATAATTGCTGTATTTATGAACAAAAGAAAAACATTGGCATAGCTGTCGAAAGAAAGATAAAACACTTCATTCTCAGAAATAGAGTAAACTACAAGAGGAATTTGAGAGGGAATTCTGCAAAAAAGCAGCAAAAACTTTATGATCCTAATTGCTTCCTACTGTTCTCCAACATCCAGGAAACTCTTTCTATGTTTTTCCAACTATATACTCCCGTAGAAGTGCCCCCTGATGGGACTTCTTCAAAGAACTCTTGTAGACTTTGTTGGAGCCAAACTTTATTATGCTAAAGGAAAGTACAAAAATTAGGGCCATGAGAAAAGTGGTCTGTATAAATGGAGATAAACAAAAAAACCACTAAACAGAAACCAAATATTACAGTAAGAGGCTTCAATTGTCCAAAATTAAGGATAATGGATGATTACAAAAAATGTGTTTGAAGAAGACACCAAGAGAGGCATTGAAGTGACACTCCAGCCTCCTAAGAACTATACTCCTAAAAATTCTCCTTTACTCTTGAGCCATGCCCCAAACCTCCTAACCCAAGAACCTGTTCAGCCTGTTTATAGAAGATTGAATATTGGATACTGCATAATTCGGTTCGACTCTTAATTCTGAGATTGCTGGTTATATCTGCTGAAGGTCTTACCTTTAGATTTTACGTTTCTACTTGAATTTGCATCTAACATTGCATTTTAAGGTTGTTTCAGTTTTGTGTGAAGTATGTCAATTTTCTTGGTAGTGGTGACTTCAAGTCTTATACAAATTTTTAATGACAAATCTTTTGGAGTGCCCTTGATAATGACAAATTTTTAAGGCAAAGCTAAAGTCATGTGGTGCAACAGCTCTAAAGCAATCATTTGGCATTTATGGAAGGAAAGAAACTTGAGGATTTTTAATGACAAATCTTTACCTTTTAATATTTTTTGTGATAGTGTACAGCTCTCGGCCTCTAATTGGAGTGCCCTTGATAAGGTTTTCTCTAATTATTCTGTTGCCATGATTAACCTTCAATGGAAGGTGTTTTTGTAGCTTCTTTTGGAGGAGGGATGCCTTATCCCTTTGTCCCTAGGTTGTTTCTTGGGGCGTTCCCTTTTGTGAATGAAGTTCTTGTTTCTTCTCAAAAAAAAATAAAAAGTCTTATACAAATTTTGTGAACACTGAATGAGCTTTAGGCTTTTTAAGATTTGTGTCTAGCACATTGATTCATTTTGATTCTATATTTTTTTGACATTTTCAATCAAGTTTATATGTAAATAATAAATTACCTCCCCACTTCCGGAGGTTCCATTGAAGTGCATTACTTGTGTACAGCTTGTATTATACGTTGAACATTTTGATCCTTCCTGATTCATGTATTTTCTCCCGATCCAAGACTAACAACTTAGCTATTGGCTCTATCTTTGTTCGTTGGTGTGTTGAATTCTCATCTCTGATTAACTTTCCATGACTATACTCTGGCAAATATTATGGTATGACATGTATGATTTCTTTGTTCCAGGAAACTCGTTATCGCCAACGATATCTGGATTTGATGTTAAATTTGGAAGTGAGGCAGATTTTCAAAACCAGAGCTAAAGTAATCCAATATGTTAGGAAGTTTCTTGATGATCTTGACTTCTTGGAGGTTTGTATATTATTGACCGTTGAATTATGATTTTGGATGAAATGTACCTGTAATTTATTTGTCTATCTTTTTCTTAATGTTTTAACCCTTAGGTTGAAACACCGATGATGAACATGATTGCTGGAGGAGCAGCAGCCCGTCCATTTGTGACCTTCCACAATGATCTTAACATGAAATTGTTTATGCGCATTGCACCTGAGCTCTATCTTAAGGAGTTAGTTGTTGGTGGATTGGACCGTGTATATGAGATAGGGAAACAATTTAGAAATGAGGGTATTGATTTGACTCATAATCCTGAGTTCACCACCTGCGAGTTCTACATGGCATTTGCAGACTACAACGATCTGATGGAACTCACTGAGAAAATGTTAAGTGGTAATGTTTAAACTTCGGATGTTACATGCATGTTAACTCCTTTGGATTCTCCATCATCGCCTTCCTAGTTTCCATCTTTATCCAACTTGTATGTATACTATCTATACTCTGACACTTGCATCTGAAATAGGAATGGTGAAGGAGCTTACAGGGGGCTATAAAGTTAAATATCATTCAAATGGGCTTGACAATGATCCGATTGAGATTGATTTCACTCCCCCTTTCCGGTCTGTTAGCAATAATTTTGTTTAGCCCGTGTATAAACTTGCATCATGCTGGCCAGAATCTTATTTGGACTATCTTGAATTTTTAATGTACGGCAGGAGGATTGACATGATAGAAGAATTAGAAAAGATGGCAAATCTCAATATACCCAAGGACTTGGCCAGTGATGAAGCTAATAAATATCTTAGAGAGGCATGCCAGAAGTTTGAAATCAAATGTCCTCCACCTGAAACAACTGCTCGCTTGCTAGATAAAGTAATCCTCTTAATCATATGATTTTATCTTTTAAAGCTAATCTTGTTTAGATAGCAAATCTCATGATGTGAGGAACGCGAAATACACAGGAAGTGAAGACAAGTAGCTAATCTTATTTCTAGAAAATTTACACTATTAATACATTTTTCGCAACAGAATTTTAAAAGTAATTATTTTGGCAGCTTGTGGGGCACTTCCTAGAAGAAACATGCGTGAACCCTGCTTTCATCATCAATCACCCTGAGATTATGAGTCCTTTGGCAAAGTGGCACAGAGCGAGACCTAGTCTAACTGAACGTTTTGAATTGTTCGTCAACAAACATGAAGTAAGCTACCAAAATTGATCAATAATCTTGTTCTGTTCTTCATCATTCACGTGTCTGCCTGTGTGTGTGCCTTCATGTTCTGTTGTTAACATTTGATGGCTTTTATCAGGTATGTAATGCATACACCGAATTGAATGATCCTGTTGTACAACGCCAACGGTTTGCTGAACAGCTTAAGGTATCATACCCTGTAATAAATACACAATTACAGTATTGAGTTAAAACTCTATAAAATATAAATGATGATTTGTGGAATGGATTAATGATTTGTTGGGTTTGATTCCACTTGTTTTCTTTAACAGGACCGACAGTCGGGTGATGATGAGGCAATGGCTTTGGATGAAACGTTTTGTACAGCTCTTGAGTATGGATTGCCTCCTACTGGTGGCTGGGGAATGGGCATTGATCGGCTAGCTATGTTGTTGACGGATTCCCAGAACATCAAGGTTTGTGCTTTACCCCTGTTTTTTCTTTTTTCTCTGTGACCACCTACTCTAATGGCTGCTTGCTTCTGGTGATACATACTCCAAATCTTTTTTCTCAAACTGATTTTTTTTTTGTGAAAACAGGAAGTTCTTCTCTTCCCAGCCATGAAGCCTCAAGATGAACCACCAGCTCCCAAAGGTACATGTATATACAATACCTTGTCTCTAGCTATTAACTTATTTTGGTTGTCAGTACTGACAAGGCCTTACTCATTTAAAAACAGCACTTGTTTAATCTGGTTATTAGGCCATTTTTTATAACCATTTGGTTTTTGGTTTCTTAAAATTGTGCTTGTTTTCTCACAACCTCTTTATAATGATTTTCATCTTTTTAAGGAAACATCTAAATTCTTAGTCAAATTCCAAAAACAAAACTACTATTTTAGTTTTCAAAACTTAGGCTGAGATTTTGAAAACATTGCTAAAAAGTAAATAACAAAACAAAGAAAACCCATTTGTGGTTGTAATGCTTATGAGCTTACTTTTCAAAAATAAAAAAGTCAAATGGTTATCAAACAAGGTCTTAGATTAGTCCAGATTTGCTTTGATTTTTGCAGTGCTCAGGAACAACTTTATTTATATTTTAAGGGAAAGAAAATGGATGGCTTGTTAAACCTATAGCTGTTCAAAATAAAATTATTGTTTGATTTTCAATGCTAAACTGCATTTGCATTAATCAAAGCCTGAATTAGAGGAGGATCTTAATCCCTCTTTCATATTGTTAATACCTTGTTTTGTTTTCTTTCTACAGCCTCAACATGAGTATAGGGATTACAGCATGAGGAAATCCAAGAGGTGCGTTTGCCATCATGCAGTTATTTTACAATGTCAAAAATTTTGGGTCATATTGTTTAGCCCTCTTGCTGGGGCATTGTTGAAGACATTTCTTTTACTCATATGAGATTCTTCTCGTGTTTTATAAGTTTTTTTTTTTTTTTTTTTTTGTGAATGCATAATTATCTAATTTGACGTCTTAAATTCTTTAGAAATGTCCTTCCCTGTACATTGTTATTATCTTATCTTACGATGCAACCCAACCTTTACTTGGAAGAAAGGAAGTAGAAAAATCGCTAATGTATCAAGAAGTGAGATATTGGGCTGAATTTTTGAACTCATTTGAGAAAGCTGGGCTGATTTTATTTTTCTTTCATGAGATTTGGGTTAGGATTCTCTTTAGCTCATGGAGAAAGGCTATAAACTGACAATTCTCTCTATTAACTCTCAACATGTATGTACAACAATAATCATCCCTCATGTATGTACAGGATTCACCCTGCTAAGGACGAGTGGTTTTTCTATTTAGAAACAGAGTCATCACAAAATATAATGAGCACCAGATTTTATCCAAGTAAATTACACTAGTTTTGCACTCATTCGACATCACTGAAAATCTTCTATTTCTCTGTTTAAATATTTCGTAAGACTGTAAAGAAGGTGAATTGTTCCTATCTCAAAGAGGGTGGAATTAGGGGTGATCAGAAAAATCGCCGAATCAAACTAAATAAAACTGATTGGTTTGGTTCGGTTATTTGCAAAAGATTGGGCAGCTCAGTTTATTTATTTCAAAAATCGAAAATTTTAGTTTGGGTTGATTTTTCTTTTAAAAACTTAATCAAAATCATATTGGACTTTCATATATCTAGCGAAAAAGAATCTCTAGTCATGAGACAATCCACTTCTTTCTTCTCCTTGTTGCAGTTTGTCTTAGCTGCATTGCATCATTCGAGGCTCGTGCTTTGTCATTCGATCTTCACGTTTCACAGCTTCATCTGTTTGTTTCCCATGACGATTGTAGTATGTCTTTTTTGCATCGTGCTGTTCGAGGCCTGTTCTATCGTTGTCGTACGATCCTCATGGCTCACAATTTCGTCACTTGTGTTCCTCACAGTTAACAAACCCCAACGTCCAAGCCCTCGTAGTTCATGTCTGACATCCCCCTCCCATCACTCCTTTGTACCTCCCATCAGATTCAATGGTCAAACCTCTCACAAATTTGATAGCATTTCTGTCAATTGCTACTCTCTGGCAAAAACTAATCGTTGTGAAGTCTCTCATCAACCTCTTTGTTTTTGTTTTAGTTTTTATTTCTATATTGTCTCTCTTTTTGTTGGAAACTTGGGAATATGGATTTCCATTTTGGATTGACTAAGTAAAATATAAACTTAGGTGAAAAGGTTGGCCAAGCTTGCAAAGTAGGAAAAACTGAGAAAACAAAACTGAAGAGAACCCAACCAATCGATTTTGCACTTGTAGTTGCAATAAGGTTGCTTTTCTTTGTTGAGATTGGATTGATGCTTTATGTATCCTTGTACAAGATCGAAAGGAATGCATAGTATTCAAAGTGAGATGTCAAAAATAAAAGAAATGAGGGGAAGAATTGACAAGGAATCGATAACATCAAACTAGGAATACAAAATCGTGATGATAATTCTCTAACTTGTCCCAAGTTTTACTTGCAAGCTAACATTCCACAAGAACGTGTTCCAAGTTCCCTGAAGCACTATTGCATTTTCGAATAATAGAACACAGTCTCTAAGCAATGTCAATAGTGTTAATCCTCTCATATAGAAGTGAGGGGAATAAAGAGAGGGTGATGGAGTGAGATCCACACAAGAAATAGAAGATAAGGAACTATAGGAAAAGTCCCTAGAGAGATTAATATAGATCACAAACAAACATACCTAGTTCTAAGGTGACCTAGGGCGAGGGCAAAAATTAACAAGAAAAGAAAAGAAGTATAGAAGGAGAAATAAAATTGAAATGGTATGGATGGGAACTTAAAAGAAAAGAGGAAAAATGATGTATAAACAAACTTGAAGGAGGATATGTGACAGAGAGAAAAGAGAACAAAAGACAAAGTGGTAATAATCCTTGAACTATAGAACGATCTTCAAATAAAGAACCTCGAGAAGCTAGAGAACGTTGTGTACTTAAAAAGCCATGAACTTCCAGGAATTTCTAAAAGTGCCTTTAACCTTACGACTTAAGGCTTCACCCATTAAGAAGAGGACCATCCTAAGCCACAAAAGAATTGATTTTCAAAGGTAATTGACACCACCATTTTGTAAGAAGGAGGTCTCATTTCAATGTTTAAAATTCTTTATATGATGCAGATTGTGGTTGATTGGTAGAAATAGAATCTTCCACCTCAAATGGGACCCTCCACCCTCTTGGATGCCTTTCCACAAGTAATCCCTAGTGAACTTTTCCACCCTAGAAACCATGTAGGAAGGAATCTTGAATAATGACCTTAAATAAGTCAAAATCCCACTCAAATCCAACTAGATTCACATTAACCTCTCACCCTTTGGAGAATGAGGTATTTTTGTCGAGAGATGTTTTTGGACGTTCTCCCTATTGGGTTCTATAAGAATAACTAATTAGGATTATTACTTAAAAGGAGTCTCGGACATTTAGAAAAGATGGTATCAACCTCATTCAATCTATGAAAGAAGAAATACATCTCTCAAGCTTGGATGTTTCGTTTCCATTAGTCTTAAGTAGGGATGGCAACGGGGCGGGACGGGGATGGGGTTGGGGATGCACTCTCCATCCTCGTCTCCGTGGGGATTTTTAATCCTCGTTTCGAGGAATCGGGGAACCCCGTTCGCGGATCGGGTCCATGTAGGAAAAAATCTCCGCTTTTTCATTCTTTTTTTTAAATTATTTTTAACAAAAATTAATTAAAATTATACATATTTTTATATTAACGTTAGTATTATACTTATTTATTTATTTAAATAATTAATTTTTATAATATTAAACACGTTTTATTATAAATTTAAACACCTAAATTAAATTTAGAAAAAAGAAAAGAAAAAGAAAAATATAAACTAAAAAATACAATAAACCAAAACTTAAGAATTAAAAAAAAAATTCTAGAATGTTATTAGTAATATAAGAATAATATTATTATTGTAAATAATTATAATATATATAATATATATTTTAAAAATAAATAAATAAAAAAATTATTTGGAACAGGGACGGGGCGGGGATACCATCCCCATCCCCGCCTCGTCCTCGATCGAGGACTCGAAAAGAATCCCTGGTTTGACCTTCATATCCAGTCAACCCGAAAAGGGGCGGGACCCGCGGAGACCCGACCCCGCAGGGATTTTTGCCATCCCTAGTCTTAAGCCACAAAATGATCACATAAATGCTGTTGGAATAAAATTAAGAATTAATCAATGAGTTCAATGCATCTTATTCAGTAGAAAGATGAATGTTCTTGTAACGACCCTACTTTTCATGCCTAGATCCTAAGGCCGTTACTACATGCATTTCATTCTACTTCTAAGAACGGCGGAAAAATTTCCATACAAAGAAACCATACTTAGAAATTTGCAAAACCTTTCAATCTGGGATCCCAGTTTAAAACAGAACAAACAAAAGCTTTAGTAAATCAAACAAACTAAAAGCGGAATAAAACGTAAATCGTTCAATACAAGTTCAAAGGGACATTTCAAAACGTAAAATGCGGAAGACTTAAACTAAAGGAGATCCATGGCTCAGCAGCTCTCCGTCACGCGTTCCGTACACCTTTACCTCTACCTGCAGTTGTGTGTAAGGGAAAAGAATGAGTATTTAAGAAAATACTCAGTAAGTAGCAATAAAAGTTTTAACATCTTATTCGAGTTAAAGGCCTCAGGGTTAGGTCATCTCATTTCATATCATTTCATTTCATTTCATTTCATTTCATTTGCAGTTCGGGTCTCGTGTTCAATTAGTACACCTATAAATATATAAGTTTGCCAACTCACTGATAGTGCACAAGTGGGAGTTTTGGGAGGTCTCTACTTCTACTGATGGTAGATGGCACCCAGTCAGTGGAGCTAAGTCTCATCCCTCAAGGCACTAATAGGCGCGTAGCGCTCTAAGCTACCATTTCACTGGTGGAGCGTTCATGGGTTTAAGTCAGGAATTTACTTCCACAGTTAGTAAATGGCACCTAGACTGCGAAGCCAAGTCCCGCCCATTAAGCCCCTCATTTCAGTCTATTACATCTCAATCCTAGGTGTTTAATTGACACGTCCCTCGTCTAAGGCACTAGCCTATTCCCTTCACTTTCCTAATCCTTTCCCTCAAGATAAATATAATTCCTAAGTCGTCATGAGGCTACCGAAAATTCGGCAGCATAACGACGTACGCAGAGGGAACCCAAAATTTTTCCTTGCACCTGGAAGTAAGAATATACGCTTCTATGAACACAACCAAGTCAGAATCACAATCCAACTCCAATCACAACTCCAACGAAACATTTAACCCATCCTCCATAACATGAACACAATCCAGAACAATCATAAATCAAACATTCCAAACATACTTACTTAGTCCTACAAGCATAGCAACACTTAATGCATGTCCAAGTAACCGACACTTAACCATGTTCAAACAAGCATACAACGTTCCAAGAGATATTTGACCAAAACATGAAACTTAACCAAAACTTCAATTCGCTACCAACAAGCATACAATGATTCCCAAAACAACAACTTCATGCCCAAAAAGCTACTCACTCATTCCACTAACACGCCACATAACATAATCAAAATCCTTATTCCCAAATAGCTACTCACACAACGACAAAAGTTAATATGCGACCATTAACTCAGACATTCTTAACTAGTTCCATGCTTCCAAGAAATAAAGGACCAACCATGCTTGGTTTAACCCAACGGCGACACTTAGAGCTTAAATTCAAAATGGCTACTTACATTCCACGGGACAACTTAAGGTTTAAATTCAACTCATGCTATAGCAAATCATACTCAATTTAAATGAGTTTAAAGCAGAGAATTTATTCCAACGGCTACTTACTTGAGATACTACGCTTGATCGAAAATCCCCCAACGACTCGATACAACACCAACCACGTGATGCGAAATACTCGTCTATTAACACATAAAACATACATAAATATATATTCACACACCATTGGCACACCAAACTTACAAATTTCCTAAAGCACTAGACTTGAGAGGGCCGAAAACTCACCCAAATGAAGCTACTGCTTGCTGTCCAATTTCCAACTTCGCTCCAATTCAACAATTCGGCCTTCAAACGTTGTGAGTAACTAGAAATCAATAGCTAATATTAATGGGTACTCTTTTAACACAATTAAATCATTCAAAACTTAACTTAGTTCACTTACCCAAAGTCGGAAACTCACCTAAAACAGAAACACTACTTGCTGTCCAACTTCCAAGTTTCGCTCCGATTCGACAACTCGGCCTCCAACGCCACGGGCACCTTGAAATCGAAAACTAAAACCAGTGGGTATCCTTAATTAAACATTAAATCGACCAATAACCCACACTTATAAACTCCTTACCCACTAGATGAAGACGGCAGCGGCGGCGGCGATCTGCGAACAACGGCGGCGGCTCACGGCTGAAGACAATGGCGTGCGGCGCGGAGGTGAGAGAGACGGTGCAGACGGAGAGAGAGGCTGCGAGGGAGAGACGAGTTAGAGAGAGAGAATTCGAGGGAGAAAGAGAGAGAACTCGAAGGAGAGAGAGAGAGAGAAAAAAAAAACGTTACCGGCGGCGGCGGAGGAAGGCGACGACGGCAGCGTGCGGCTGAAGACGGCGACGTGAGGCGGCGGCGAGGCGCGCGGCGGAGGTAGACGGCGGCGTGGGACTGAGGGCGTGCGAGGGAGAGACCGAACGAGAGAGAGAGAACTCGAGGGAGAGAAAGAGAGTCGGGGAGAGAGGGGAAAAAAACTGATTCTTTTTTTTTTTTTTTTTTTCACAAACGGTCACTTTGACCGAAAATTGGGGGGAAAGTTTCCCCCCCTTTTTTCCTTTCCCCCCTTGACCGGCTGCCCACTCCCCTTTTTCTCCATTTCTTTTTTTTTTTTTTTTAAAACGCCGGTTGCTACAGTTCTAAAATATAGCTACTTCGATATTCTACCAATTCATTTGACAATGAATAATTTGTTGTACAAAATGGACTAGTTATATGTTATTATGCTAACAACTGACCACCACATTAGAAGTTATCATATGTGAATGTTTGCATTGTCATTCTTTTTCCATCTATAAATAGGCAATAGTTGGATTAATGAAACTAAATATATATAAATGGTTAGATTCAAAACTTTTCAAAAGATTAAGAGTTTGAAAAAAAAAAAAAAATTAGAAGCAATTCTCCAACTTGATAAATGTGTCAAAAAGATTAGGTGAAAAAGGTTTTGAATGTGAAAATAATGTTATAGAAATTTCTTCTAGAGAGTTGTTTTTCCAAATAAGAAATCAAAAGCAATAAAAGCAAAGGCTTTGGATTTCCTTTCATTACACTGTTGAATGAGAAAAGTGAAAGAAGTGGAGAGAGTAGTGGTGAATCCTAGGAATTTTGAATGTGATTTGTCAGTGTGGATTTTTAAATAATTCTCAGATGTGGAAAATGGAATTTTTTTTTTTTTTTTTTCCTTCACTCTTTGTCTTAAACATCATTTCCATTTGAAAACTAAAAAGAGACTCAAATAAATTAATCTCACTCTATTTTCAAAAGTTTTAAATAGTCTTGGTTAAGGGCTCAATTTTGGTTTCTTTTTTCTTCTTTTCTAAATAGTATTTATTAAAAAAAAAACTTTTGATTTTTCCTTTTATTTCTTTGGATTAATATCATAATATTATTTTGAGGAAAAAATCATTTTTAACCCTAAACTTTAGGGGTTGTATCAATTTTAACCCTAAACTTAACAAATTGTATCAATTTTAACCCTGAACTTTCAATTTCATCAAATTGAACCTCAAACTTATCAGATCGTATCGATTTTAACCCCAAACTTCCATTAGTGTTACAATGTATACCTTTGGTTAACTTTATGTTTGAACCACCGTACGTAATTGATTATTTCTTCTTTTTTTCTTAATTCACATTGCACTTGAATTGGTTTCTTATAAATAAAATATTAAAGAAACTTTATTTTAGATGACTTTTTCTCGTTGTTGAGAACTTTGTGAGGGTTTTTTTTGCTGCTATTTAAGATTAAGAAAGCAAAGAAATTTTGGAGGTTTTTTATCTTCCAATATTCGCTGGTTTTTTCTTGTTGCTAAGAACTTTGTGGGTTTTTTTTCTTTCTTCTTTTAATATTTTTTTTCTTGCTAGTTAGAAGAATGTACAGATCTAGGAAACATAAATAAAGAAAATTCAAGTTTTTTATTTCTCATATTTGCTAGATTTTTCTTGTTGCCAATAACTTTGTGATTTTTTTTTATAATAATGAGAAGAATAGTATGAGATATTTGATTTCTTAAGGAGTTTTTCCAACAAATTTCTTACAAAACACTAACTCAGATGCAATGTGAATTAAAAAAAAAAGAAAAAGAAAATGAAATTGTCAATTACATGTTTTAATAGCAATTCAAATGAAAAGTTGACCAAAGGTCTACATTGCAACATTTATGCAAGTTGGAGGTTCACATTGATAGAATTTATTAAGTTTGGGGTTCAATTTGATAAAATTGAAAGTTTATGGTTAAAATTGACACAATTTGCAAAGTTCAGGGGTCAAAATTGACTTTTTCCCTATTATTTTACTATTGTCTTTGATTTTAATTCCGAATAGCTAATTTATAATAAATTATAATTTAGATTGCAATTAATTAATTGTAATTTTCAAGGTTAGATTCATTCCTTTTTGCCATTTTTTTTAACATTTAATTATCGATAGTTAATTTAAAATTAATTTATAATATAGATTGTAATTTTCAATGTTAGTTTCATTCTTTTTTGCCATTTGCAATTATATTGTTAAAATAATATATTTTTTACTTCAATTATTAGTAGATAATTTATAATAATAATGAATAAAATATCTAAACAAAACATCAAATTGTGTGCTCTATGTTTTGTTGTAACTGTAAGTCAACCCACATCAAAAACCCATTTTTTTTTCTTTTAAAAACAGAAAAAGAAAAAAGAAATCAATTTGGTTTTGGTTTCTGTTGACGCTATGTTTCTCAATTACCAAATTAAATCTCAACTTTTTTCATATGGTAATTAATAAATCAATTCTTCTAAAAAAAAATAATAATAATAATAAAAAAAAATAAAATAATAAAAAAATAATAAATCAATTGCTCCTTTTTCTTCAATTTAACCCACGTGTAAATGGGAAAGGAATTACAATTAATTTTTTCTTAGAAAAAGTCAATTTATACCCATGGATTTTTTTTTTTTGTAAACTTAAACTAATAATTTTGGTCCAATAAAACTCTAAACTTTCCCAAGAATATCAATTTACATAGAAGATGCCGCCTAGGTGTAAATTTATACACGTAGACAGTTCGGAAATTTACTTGATACAATTATTAATTTAGGATTTTTTTTTTGACAATATGGACGTGAGAGATTTGAACGACACACCTCGCGGTTATCAGTATAACTTTATGCCAATTGAGCTATGCTCTTGTTGGCATTCATTTAGGATTTTAATTGATACAACTGACAAAGTATGGAGGTATAATTTTTGGTTTAAATATTTTCCCTTTAAAAATTTTGGTTTAAATATTATTTTGGTCCTGTACTTTTTCTTTGATTTATTTTAGTCCCTATATTTTCAAAATGTACAATTTGGTCTCTTTACTTTTTGATTTTGGTTTATTTTGGTCCATCTACTTTCAAAAGGTTCATTTTGGTCCATGTACTTTTAAAAAGTGATCAATTTGGTCCTTTCATTTTCATTTTTTTTTCTCACATTTTCAAACATTATTTTAGCGAGACACGTCACTGACTAAAATTCTTAAAATCAAATCATGAATTTGTACTCAACGTTGTTCATTGTGTTTAAAATTTAGGTTTAAATTTTGAAAATAGGGACTAAATTGGTTACTTTTTAAAAGTATAGGGACCAAAAAAGAACATCTTAAAAGTACAGAGATCAAAATAAACAAAAGCCAAAAGTACAGGGACAAAAAAAGGACGTTTTGAAAGTAACCAAAATGAACCAAAAGACCAAAACGTTTTTAAACCTATAGACTTTTTTTTTCCCTCAATTCCTCAACACTAACAAAAATAGACAAAAGAAAAAAAAAAAAAGTCAAAGAAGTGAAGTCATAAGAATATGACCCAAACAAAGTAGAAGGAAAACAAAAAACACACAAAAATTTCAACAAAAGCATCTCTCAACTTGATGAATTATTGAAGTAAAATTCACAACTTCCTTACAAAGAATCAATTAATTTACCCTTTCAAACAATTCCCATGAGTCAATTTTGTTCATCCACTTACCCATATCATCAAAACCAAAGCAAAATTGAACTTGAATTCCACCAACTTCCAAAAAGGATGATGATCTTCAAATCTTTTTTTTTTTTTTTTTTTTCAAATATGATTAAAAGTATTGAAATTAAGAAATTGATTAGGTCACCAAGTGTTTGTTGTATTGCCCAAATGAAGTTAATTGCTTTGGCGTGGAGGCTTTATTCACTTCCCATTCTTCCATCATCTTTCAACTTTTTTTGTTTTGGTTATTTTCATGGGAATTTGAAATTTGGCTAATTCTCATATCCATGTGTCTACATGTTCAAATATGGCTTTTTAATCAACAAATTTGGCCTAATATTTTCATTTTTTAATCTCTATATTTACTATAAAATTTTCATGTGAATTGTATGTGTGGTGGCTTTATTTGATAAAGATTTTGTGCTTTGTTTTATTTTGGAAATTTTGGAAAAATAAAATAATGGGCTTTTTAAATTTTGGGTAAAATATTATTGTTAGGATATATTTGAAATTTTAGAAATATTATAAAGGACAAATAGGTAAAATTTTAAAAGATGATTTTTTTTTTTTTTAAAACTATCCCACTTTATAAATCAGAGAAATCATAAAAGGGTCGGTCACGTTTGACATAATTAACTATCGTTAAATTATTTGAGAATTTGTAAAGTTTTATTACAATAACTTTTCCATTTAACTATTTCATTGGTGCATCTTTAGATCTATAATTTGTTAGTAACTTTTTAAAATGTGTATGCATATTTATAGTTATTGGACATAGGACTGCTTAGACCCTCAATTTATTTTGAAAATTTTCTAATACTATATCCAATCAACCACAGATAATACAAAATAACACGAATGCAGCGGAGGCTAAATGATTATGTGGTGGAATATATTATAAATGACAAGTAATTAAATGTAGTAATCAAATTAAAAAAGGGGGAAAATTAGTGAATTTAAGTTTGAAAGGATAGTTGGTGACTTTTTTCACATCCCATTGAAGGTTCCAAGCTTGTGAGTGGTGAAGTGGGAAATCTTATCACATGCCTTTGATAATGATTATGATGATCCTCTTTACATTGTGGTCAACATTTGCCCAATTTCTTCACATATTATATTATATAAATATATATATATATATATATATATATATATATATATATATATATTTATTTATTTTTGAAAAAGGGGTCTAAATATTATTGAAAAAGAATAATTTAGTTGTTATTTAAATTAAAAGAAATGTGTTGTGTTGTTAATAATTGAAGATGGCCAACTCAAAGTGGTGGAGTGTGTGGTATTGAATTGAATGCAAAAATGAAGAACAAACTTCTTCACATGCTTTTGTGTGAATATTCCCATTGGCCATGGCGGTGCTAATACAAAATTCAACTTCATTTCTCATACACAAATATAATTAATTATTATTATTTTTTTTTTATAGGATTCCCTTTTCCTTAATTATATTCTTGGACCAATATAATATGTGGTATAATTTTTTTTTTTCATTTTTAATAGTAAATTTCACATGAAATTTGTTGTCACCATGAATGAATATTTATGTGGGGCGGGAGATTCAAACATGTGACCTCTTGGTCAATGATATGTGCGAATAGATACTTAGGATTAAAGGGGATTGAGGGTGTCTTTCATTTCTATATTTTGTCTATATTTTAGAATATTGTTGGTTCATTTGAAGAGTTTTTTTTTTTTTTTTTTTTTGGTGAAATTGTATATGTATATATATTTATCTTAGTATTTTTCATTTCCTTTCTACTTATGTTGACTTACACCCTATTTGATAATCATCTGAATTTTTGTTTTTGGTTTTTTAAAATTAAGCTTATAAATACTATTTTCACCTATAAGTTTTTGTTTTTGTTTTTGTTTTTTTATCTACCTTCTTCCCATGTTTTTAAAAATCAGGTCAAGTTTTGAAACTAAAAAAAAAAAATAGTTTTCAAAAACTTGTTTATGTTTTTGGATTTTGGCTAAGAATTCAAATGTCTCCTAAACAAATATGAAAACCATTGTAAAAAAAAAAAAATCTTCAAAAACGAAATGGTTATCAAACAAGATTATAGTATTTCTAAAGCCTTCTATGAAATACTAGGAAGGATTGTGTAGAAAGTATTTTCAAAATAGTCGTATGCTATTTTGAAAAAAAAAAAAAAAAATCAATGAAGACATATTTGAGAAACCATTTTCTCAAAAATAAAAGTTGTAATATTTTCTTTTAGATTGTTCAAGCACTTGTTTGTATTCTCAAACAGATTCAACTTATTCCTACACCATTTATGAATAGTGATTTCCATTACACACATTGACACAAATCTTTCTAAGTCATTGAATCATAATCCACAAATTTAATTTTTTTTTCAAAACAAATAATCTAATTATGTGCTCTACTTCTCATCTTGTCACTCTCACAATAATTTTCTAGAAACCGCCCAACAAAACATGTTCCTAGAATTAGAAAACAATCTCTCAACACAACGACATAATATAGTTAATTAAAATCAAACTAAATTAAAAAAAAATGTGAGATGACACATCATGGCAATGATTTTGACATCAAATTCTTCAAATCCCCCCCAAAAAAAAAAAATGTCAAATTGAAGAAGGAAAAATTGAAAAGGGGTTATGGGAAAAGCATAAAGTGCAATTACAAAAAATGTTGTGACACTAAATTACAAAATAATAATAATAATAATAATAATAATAATATATTTTTTTTTTTTAAAAAAAAAACTCCATTGATGATGGCCATTGAAAAGCTTGTTGTTGCATGGTTCACTTTGAGTGGCCACGCAAGAGGACTTTTTGTGAAAAAGACTTGCAAAAACCAAAAGAGCCGAAAGGCTAACCTTTGTTAGTGGGACTTTGTACCTTCCATATATTCCCTTTAGTCTTCAAACTCTCTAGCTCATTCAAAGTACCCAACAAAGATAACATTGCTAACCCTAATAGACGGGTTCCATACATCGATATAGATCAGACGATTTTGAAGACATGATCGGTTTTCTTTTTGATCTTATGTTGCAAAAGTGTCAATAGAGAAACCTGATGAGATCACGTCGACAATACGAATAATGTAAACACTGTAAGCATGGAGATTTGCAAATCGTTTAATTAGGGTTCGTGCTTTTCTTTACTAATTCAAACAAAATCCATTCGGTACTTGTCTGAGAAGGACGACCTTGTTTTTTATTTATTAATTCAAAGAAAAAATCCATCGACGATGGCGACACTTGGCATGTGAGAGAGATAGAGATAGGGTTTGGTTTGAGTGTCATATTATCTCCAAACAATCCAAGCCATGGCAATACAAGAATCTCCATTATGAGGGAAAAAGATGTCTAAGCCATAACAACAAAGAGGAAAATGGTGGACAAAAGGTGGTGGAGAAGCTGGGATTCTTTAGTGGGAATAGTTTTTTTTTTGGGAAAAAAAAATCTTTGTTATCTTCAATTTCTCTTTCTCTTAGTCTATTATTTATTTATTTATTTATTTATACTATTATTAATTTTAAATTATTGTAATAAAGAGAGAGTGTTTAGTTTCAAAGTGAGAAGAAATGAGTAAAAGGGCAAAGGAACATAGAATGAATGGATGGTTCCAAGTGCAAACGAACTCAATAATTTTAAAGTTATTAGATAGTTGGGTGCTCCGATGGTCCAATAACCTAAAAGAAAGATTGTAGGACAACGTACAATTTGCTTAGATTTGGCCTCCTCTTTTAGAGAGAGGAACAAAGAGTTAGGGACCATTTGGCCAACGTAACCCCATTTCGAAAAAGATGGCATGCCAAATATTTACACGATCAAACCCGACGAATTTTGACGTTTTATTTTATGGTCCACAAGTTTCTGAAATCTGAATGAATGAAGCTTCAAGTTTATGAACTTGAGTTTGTGTAGTCGTGTTAAAAACCTAAATTTGTGTATATTTTCTTCTCAGGTAGGTGATTTTTTTTTTTTTTAAGGGGTAAAGGTGTATAACATAGTCGCCAAATGTCATTGAATCCCTAGGGTCTAATTTAGGGAGGGATCTTTTTGTTTGCAATAGTGATGGATAGTTTTTGTTTGGTATATATGTTGATGCCAAAATTTGGTCAGGGGGCTCACCTGACCTTCACGTGACATCAACGATGAATTTGTAGAAACTGGGGAAGACATGACCTGCAAGACCAGCAAAAACCGTTGCACACCTGCGTGGTGTAGGCCATACTGCCTCCGATGCTTAAGTAAGAAAACGAGAGGAGAGCATGAAAGTAAGAGAAGAAAGTCAATGATTCAGCTCAGGTCCCTTTCTTCAGTGGCGAAGAGGGGTATAAATACTTGCTCATGCTCCTAGGGTTTTTTAGGAGTTCAGAGGCGTTTCGGGACAAACCAGGCGGATCCGGGTGGCTAGAGGCTACACATGGACCAAACGGGGCCCGATGGGCTCGACGGCCGATAGCCTGACCCCTTTGGTCTTGGCCCGTCCCGCTCACCGGTTTCGCCTCTTGGGTCCATCTTCCAATCTGATTTCTGCTCGGTTGTCCTTGTCAGCTCCTTGTACATCGGAGTGGTCCAAAATTACCTATAACAATATAGATGTGAGATTTTTAAAAGTTAGCATGTAGGCTCGAGTAGTATATTTCAAAAGCAATATATGTACTCTTTCAATTCATGAGATTGGCACATTGGTAGTTTGTGACAAATCAATCCACATTCTAAATGAAATTAGACTCGACTCTTCCATCTCAAATTCTACAAACGTCCAATTCATAAACCAAACACTTTCTTATTGTTGTTTTCTTCGGAGGAATTCCAACGTGAACTTTAGTGAAGTTGTATGAATGCTTTAAAAGAGAATACATTTGGAAGTTCTTGGAGTAGTCAATTTAGGTTGAAATAGAAAGAAAGCTCCATTTTACACCTATCATATCTTTATTTTTATTAATTTCTTCTTTTTATTTTCTAATTTCTTTTTTTTAAAAAAACATTGTATTCTCTCTATTAAAACTTTTGAAGTGAAATTATAAAACAAATATGAATTAAAAAAGAAAGAAAGAACAAAAAGTGGAACAAGGGTTGCCATTGAAATCAAACCAAGAATTTTATTGGATGGCCACAAATGGGTTATTGACTAGATTCTGACCAATTTCAACCACACATCTCTCTATAATATTCTTGTCTTCAATTTCACTCTTAAAAATGTTCCTCTCTTCTTTCTCTTTCTAATTCTAGTAAAGTAGAATTTCATTGAGAATAAATAGGGTTATGATGAAAATTTTTCACTAAAATATTGGAGAATATGTGAGATATAATATTAAAAAAATTACAATGATTATTAAAAATAACTCTAAAGACAATGTCCAAATTATTAAAGGGAAGTTGCTATTCAAATATATATATATATGTCCATCAAAATGGCTCATTATCACATGCATTTCTTCCAAAAATAACCCAAAAAATCTTCAACTTTAACCCATCTCTCTTTTCCCTTTTTCTCTTTTTCTCTTTGATGATAAAGGGCACACCCCTCATTTATAGAGAATTATGGAGGTCGGTTCAAAATGGACATCCCATCTATGAAAGATCTTTTTCATAAAGAACATAGTTCGACAAATATCAAGATCAGTTTACCAGAAAAAAAGAAGAAGAGAGGGAGAAAAGGAAGAACGAAACAATTTTGCCTTTTATTTATGTGATAAATATAATAAAGATTTAGGTAAATTGATTATGTAGAATCTGCTGAACTGTATTTTAATATTTTATACAAACAAATGAGTGACTTCACTCATACAATTGAATTTTTAACTCAATCATCATCCCAATTACCAAAAAAAGAAATGTAAATGAAAAAAAGGGAAGAAAGTTAGGTATGACAATGCAAAAAGTTACACCTCATCTTTTTTTTAAAAGAAAAAAACCATTTAAAATGGGAGAGAGAAAAAATAATAATTACTTTATCTTTTAGGTGTCAACATAAGCACTATTCTCTTTCTCCTACATTTCTTGTCCTAATAATTCCAACCTTAGCTTAACTTTCTTAGCTTCACAAAACATTTAGACTTCTATTAAAAACTAAAATTAAAAAAAATAAAAATAAAAAAAGATTCTCATTGAAAGACAAAAAGATAATTAATAAATTCAAGGACAAAAAAAAGCCCACAATTAAAGGGTTCAAATTGCAAATTGGCTTTTAGGCTAAGTTTTAAAGGGTCAAATTGAATAGAGGAAAATGACCCCATCAACCATTTTCAATCTCACAATCACTCTCCTTTCTTCCTTACCCTTTACACCATTGACAATTTGGTTGGCTCATATTCATTATCTTTGTCCACTCCTCTCAATATCTTACCTCTTCAACCTTACTATAGTTAGCACAATAGAATTTAGATGTGTGATTCTAATCATATTGGGTATTAAATTAAGATTTCTTGTCTTAGTCCAAGAATCAGATTTTTTTAGTTCAACAACATGTGGAGGTGGAAGAATTCTAACCCTTTGATAAAGGATATGTGTTTTAACCAGTTGAATTATGCTTAAGTGACAAGGATTGGGTATGTTTGTTCACGCTAAACTTGATTTATATATAATTTAAACTGGGTTTAATTACAAGTTTAATCCTTAAACTTTCATGATTATCTGTAATAGGTCTCTTAAACTTTACAAAGTGTTTAAATAGGTTCTTAAACTTTCAATTTTCAGTCTTTTTTTTTTATAAAAAAAAATATTCAATTTTCTGTCTAATAGGTAATTGAATTTTGAAAATATCTCACAGGTATATAAACTTTCAATTTTGTTACATTAGTCTTGTGATTTTTTTTTTTTTTTTTTTTTTTAAAAAGTCTAATAAGCTAGAACCCATTAGATGCAAAATTAAAAGTTTAGAGATTTATTAAACACATGAAAGTTTAAGGACAACCTTGTAATCTAATTTAATTTAATTTTAAAACTAATTAAGTAGGTAAAACTTATTACCTAAAATTGTAAAATCAATTGTGAAAAAAAAAATGTAAAAGCAAAGCATTTATAAAGATGGTAAACAATCCATATTTGTTAGGTTTTGATTGTGCTTATAAGGAAAAGGTATTTATTTAAGAAGCTTAAATATAGAAATGTATTTATTATTATTAATATCGTTATTAAGAAAATAAAGAAAATAATTATTTTGTTCACAACCCCCTCCTTACACTTTTTCCCTTGCTTTAGTATCAATTAGGTATTAAACTTGGTTTCAAAAAAAAAAAAAAAAAAAAAAGTATTAAACTTAAAAATAAAAAAAATAATAATAAATAATAAAGAAAAAAAGAATCCATTAGGCATTCTTGCTAGTTACTATATATATTAGAACAATTCATTATAAAAGGGAATATGGTCACTAAAAGTCGATTTGATTCTTTATTTTAATATAGGTTCCCTTTTCTTTAATTTCTTTTTTTTTTTTCTTTTCCCTTTTTTTGAGTAAAATATGTAGGCTCTTTTTAATCTTTTTAGTAATTTTACTTTATCCAAATTATATTCTTTCCATGTTATTTTATTATATATATTATCTTTTCCTTTTTTTTTTTTCTTTTTCTATGGCCATTAATAATCTCATAAAAATGCACAATTATATTTTAATACCATATTTTATTTTCTCTCTCTTCCTCCTTTAATTAAAAGAAATCAATAACAATCTCAAACTTTCCATTACAATTTTATTTTAATTGATTCTTTTTTATAAGCTAGAGGTTTAAATCCAAAACTTTACTTATCCAATATTATATATGTATCTTTTTAAAAAAATTTAAAAATTTACGTAACATACTCATTAATCTATTCAATTATTTCCTGTGTGGTTAAAAAATAACTAGAATTAAAGTATTAATTAATAAATTAAAAGTGGAAATATTTTAATGAAATGAAAATTACAAGTTGATGATGAGACAGTGATATAATAATGATGAGCAAGAAGAAAAAAAATATATATATAGAGAGAGAGAGTAGACTTTTTACAAATTAGAATTATCTGAAAAAGAATAATTTTTTTTTTTAAAAGAAATAAATGCCACCTTGAACCGTCAAGGGTAACAGACTGTGTGGTAAGAGAGTACACGTGTCGAAATCTGATAAGGTTAGGGAAAGATATTTGGGAACTGTCACAGAGAGGTTAGGAGACAGCCGTGTATGTTTAAAACGCGTGTACGGTACGGAGATTAGGGTCCCTTTGCCGGCAAATGAGGGATGCCTGGCGTGGCTCTGTCACTGACAATCCACTTTGGCACGCCCCTCAATGATGTCAATTTACATTTATTTTTATACATATATTTTAAAATAATAATAATTGTTTTTTTTTTTAATTTTATTTTCCATGAAACGAGGAAGTTTATTCAATGTTAATTAAATTCATCATTTATTTCAAAGAGAAAAAATAATTGTTTTTCATGAATTTTTAAGATTATGTGTAGGTTAAAAATCACTTTTGGTCCTTGAAGTTTTATGAAAGTAATAATTTAGTTTCTGAATTTTGATTTGTAATGATTTAGTCCTTGTACTGACAATTTTGTAACGATTTAGTCCTTGAACTTTAATATGTAGTGATTTAGTTCCTATCGTGAAAATTAATGTAAGGATTTAATGAAATTTCTTACATAGATAGATTAATAAACTAATTTTGGAACTCAATATGTTTATAAAGCTACAAAGTTTAATTATTAAATAATAAAAATCAGCATTCAATTCTGATGATTTTTTTTGCGACAATGATTAAATTGTTATAAATTGGAAAGTATAGGGATTAAATTGTTACAAAATTGAAAGTATAGGGACTAAATTGTTACTTATTAAAGTTCAAGGACTAAATTGTTACAAAATTAAAAGTAAAGGGACTAAATCGTTACAAATCAGAGTCCAGGGACCAAATTGTTACTTTCATGAAAGTTCAAGGACCAAAAGTGATTTTTAACCCTGTATTAAATAGGTGTCAATCTAATATAATTTAATAGATAAAAGCACATGTTACCATTATGAAGATTAAAGATTCTATCATTTTTATTTGTTTTAGGATAATTGTTTATAATAATCGTAACATTGTGTATAATAGATCTTCGGACTTTTAAAACCTATCAAGCGAAAAACTATTAGGCGCAAAATTGAAAGTTTAAAGGTTTATCATGCATTTTTAAACTTTAAAGACTTGTTAGAGACTACTTTTTAAAGTTTAGAAAACTACTTAATAGAACTATATTATAATGAAGTTTAGTAAAAAACCATCTGTTATAGGTAATTTTGGACCACCACAGCGTACGAGGAGCTGACGGGACAACCGGGAGGAGATAGGACCAGGAAAGGGACCCAGAGGGAGACCATACCGACGGGCTGGGCCAACGTGGCCCGACCCGTACGGTCGACCTCGACCTTGGGCCGAGGCCGACCACTCGGCCCGTTTGCGCGGGCTGAGTCCGTTTGCCTCCGCTCGGCCCCTACCGCTTCCAGCTGCCTCGGTCCAGCCTGCTTCGTCCCAGAACGCCTCCAAACCTAGGAGTCCGAGCAAGTATTTATACCCCTCTTCGCCATCGAAGAAGGGGGCCGAAAACTCTATTCTTGACTTCTTTCTCTACTCTCTAGCTACTTAGTTTGCTGACTTAAGGCATCGGAGGCGGTGTGGCCTACACCACACCGGTGTCCAACGATTCTTGCTGGTCTTGCAGGTCACGTCTTCCCCAGCGTCTACAAATTCACTGCTGGTGTCACGTGAAGGGCAGGTGAGTCCCCTGTCCGAATTTTGGCATCAACACCATCGATTTTAAATTTTTACCTACTTATTATTTATGTCTATGTATTTTAAAAAGTTTCCTAATAGGTTATTAAATTTTAAAATGATATCTATTTAATCTTTATAGTTTATAACTAATTTAATATAAATCTGTAAACTTTCGATTTTGTATTTGAGGTGTATTTTATGTTAACTTTGTTTGTGCATACTTATATATACCTCTATGGGCATGTAGCTACTTGAATTGATCCATCACATAATCCTTATGTAATATAGTCATCATACTATATAAATGTTAAAATGATAAAGTTAAAATTTTCAAAAAAAAAAAAAAAGAAGAAGAAGATAAAAGTCAATGATAAGCATCTATCAGAGACACATCTAAAAAGTTTTTGAGATTTATTAAAATCCTTTTAAAGAAAATAAAAACAACATTAAAAATCACGGACACTTATATATACATACACACACATACATACATATACAACTCAAATAGTGTTGTGGGACCATGATTTGAACCTCTAAATGTTTTTTTTTTTTTAAAAAAAGGTTAAAATATAAATTTGGTCCCTATAGTTCAGAGAAAGTTAGAATTTAGACCTATGGTTTTAAAATTATAATTTCATCCCCTATAGTTTGATAAACCTCATTAAATAGTCACTATAGTAAGAAATCAACAACAGATTGAGTATTTGGTTGTTCGAATTAAAGCCTACGGATTGAGTACATGCATGTGTCTAGATAGCGATGAAATTCTAACGAATTAAGTAAGCCATTGAGACTATTTAACGAGGTTCTTTCAAGTCATAGAAATAAGGTTCTAATTTTAAAACCATGAGACTAAATTCTATTTTTTTCCAAATCATAGGGACCAACTTTATAATTTAACAAAAAAAAATGATAACAACTTAACTGGTTTAGCTATATTCAAATTGGCATCGAGTTAGCAAAGTTATGAAATGACATTTAAATTTCATATTAGGGTTTATTATATTCAAATTTGAATTATATAAAAACTTAAAGTTCTATTACGCTGACTAATCTTGAAAGAAATGGAGAGAAAACCCTTAATTTTATTTTTAAAATAATAGTTAAATTATAAATATAATTGTCAAACTTTGATGCTAGTGTTTATATAGTTCCTTTAAAAAAAAAGCGTTTCAATTATATTTTTTAAAATTTCAACTGTGTAAGTCATTTCAACTAATTAATAATATTCATACTTAAATGTTGATAATATGGCATTTTAATCAATTCTTATTTTGCCTAAACATGACAACAGAACAAC
The DNA here is from genome assembly GCA_036850905.1 of Luffa acutangula. NCBI lineage: Eukaryota > Viridiplantae > Streptophyta > Magnoliopsida > Cucurbitales > Cucurbitaceae > Luffa > Luffa acutangula. The sequence continues at coordinate 47,787,957 of CM072092.1, read as the reverse complement.
ATATTTAAATAGGTCAACTAAATAAAATAAAAGCAAACATCTCAAAATGTTGGAATTAAAATATATCTTGCTTTTATTGATTTTTTTTGGCCTATCATCCTTATTTTATCATATCGATTATCCCGCTAAATCATTATTTATTAGTTTAATTAGCATTCAAGTCAATATTTTAGTAATATGTTAATAATATTGTTGGGAGTGCGGCCAAAGTCCCACATTGACTAGGGGTGTGTTTGGTTTACATTTTCAAGTGTTTAATTTTGAAAATAATTCATTTTGAAAAAATTTGTAGTGTTTAACAATCACTAAAAAATGACTTATTAGAAAATGAGATTGATAAATAAACCATTTTGAGAGAAACACTTGAAACCAACTTTTAAAAAAAGTCTTCTTAAGTAAATAATAACTTGTGTATAAAAATATTGGTGAGTAAATGCAATCAAACATACGAGGGTTTATATTTTAAACAATTTTTATACAAAATGTTTTTTAAAAAATGCATTCTTGAAAAACATTTAAAGGGAAGATGATCATGGATTTTACCAAAAACAAAGCCATGAGGGTTTATGCCCAAAACGGACAATATCATACCATTGTGGAGATTTATATTGTGTCCTTAACAAATATAAACTTATTAAAATCAAAAGTTGTAGGACTTGATTGAATTTCTCTTAAAATTTAAGAATTAAATAAATCTAACTTTGAAGGTTTTGGAAATAATTTTATAATTTAACTTAAAATAATTCAAACATTGTAAAATTGAATCAAAATATTAAAATATAGCTATAATTTTTAAAATAACAAAAATTAAACAATCCATCAACCTAAAAGGGTATGACTAAAAGAGGTAATTAAGAGACCATGTTGCTTTTGAAACTTTTTTCCTAGAAAAATTAAGTTAAAACTTTCAAAGAAATTTTCATTTTCATTTTTATTATTAATAATTCTTCAACTATGTTGGAAGAAGATGTTTTATTCCAATTGTAGTGGAGAGAGGGAGAGAGAGAAAATGAATAATATGTAAATAAATAAATAAATAAAAACATTATCCACTCCCTATTTGATCAATCATGAGCACTAACATGCCAAACTCCTCAATAAACACCACATTAGACCTTGTGTTTTATGTAATTAATATATATTAATCTAAGAATATATTATAAAATATTGAAAAAAAAATAAGCATCACATTTCAAATATGAATTAAGAAAAACCATTTCATTATATTTAATAAAATGAAGAAAATTTTAAGAGAAAATATTGAAATTTACTTTCAACTTAACTAAAAAAACTTTACTCTAAACTTTCATTTCCATTCTGTACCTTCCATAAATGTTGCAATTTTTATCTTTTAATAGATTTTCATTTAAAAATCTTCGATGAAAACATTCTCATGTGCATTAAATAAAATTAAAATATATGTGTTGTACAAAGTATGAAGTTTTAATGGAAAAGGATACTAGATTTGAATTTTGTCAAAGTTTATAAGTTTTAAAAGATTTCTTCAAAGGTTAAGCTTGTGTATTAATTGAGCTTAACTTTCTTTTTGTAAGGTTTGATTTTTTTTTTTTTTTTTTGGTTGAAATTAGTGAACTTTGAGAGAGTTTTATTTTAGATTCCGTCAAAATTAAAGGTGAATTTGACAAAAAATGAACCTAAGGTAAAAATTGTAACTCATGTTTAAGTTTAGGATCCAATTTGATAAAATGAAAAGTTCATATGGTCAGAGTGACAATTTTTTTTAGTTGAACATGTGGAGATGAATATTCGAACATCTAACCTTTTGATCGAGAATATATATACTGAGACAATTACTCGTATATATTTTTGTTTATTTATAATTTTTTTCCTTAATTTTTTTTATAACATTTCTTTTTTTTTCCTTAATTTGCTAGAATATTGTTTGTATAAAATCTTAGAATGAAATATTTTGTCTCCATATGAAAGTTTCTGACATTGCCTCTCTCTAGAGCATTATTTTTTAAAATATTTAAAGATTTGTATTTTCATTAAAGAAATGATTAATATTATATTTTTGAAAAATAATTATAAAGTAGTTATTTTAAAGTTTTATTTTTCTAAAAATGACCTTTTAATGACATTAATCCATTCGTTCAATATCTCTGGATTAAGAATATATGCTTAATCAATTGAGCTATGCTCAAACTATGACATCGATTTCTAATCTTTTGGTGACTATTTTTTAAAATGAAATATAATTAATTTAAATTATTTAAGAAATTATAGTTATTTTAACACAATAATCCTTTGTAAAAAGTGCCAAAGTGAGCATAACTCAACGATAATTGGCATGTATCCTCGATCAAGAGGTCATAGGTTCATTCAAATTCTCCCACCCCCATATGCTGTTGAACTCAAAAAAAAAAAAAATCTGTAAAAAGTTGAAATTATATTTTTCACTTTCAATTTTCACCATCGTTAGTCAGTCCCATAATGATTGAGACAAGTGAAAGAAATAAAGAGAATTGGAAGAAATGAATTTGAATCTCACGACATGATCACTTGCGTAATTTTATGAATATCTTAAAAAATAAACGTTACAGAATTTGACGATTGTTTTATGAAATTAGACAAAGTGTGCATAAGCTAGTTTAGAGATTTAGATGAGGGGTGCATAATCCAATTTAGAGAATTACAAAGAAACATAGAAGTATGTTTCATTTGTGTGGAAATGTGGCCCTCCTTGGGGTTAAAAAAAAAAAAGTCAAAATTACATTTTCTATATGTTTTAGCCATTTGCCCTAATTTTCTTGGGTATGGAAAATTGGCCTTGAAAATAGTGTCATGTTTGGATTGGAAGGCATTTAATCATGTTAGAAACCAATCCCAAAGAGTGGAATTATGATTAGCAGTTTATAAGGAAAAATCTGTCCCCTTTCACATGTTATTCAAGAAGAGCTACATTTGTTTGACCCAAAAAAACCTACCACATTGAAAAATGTGTCAAATTATAACAATTATTTTAATGATATATATTATATATATATATATATATATTTTTTTAATTGTTGCCTTTCATTTTAAGCGCTCTTGAGATTCATGTTTTTCTATTATTACATATAAAATATGTTCATAAAATAATGGTTTGTAATTCCTTGTTTTTGAAGGGATTGGTCAAAAAGTGAAAGCATAATTATTATTTATCTAATTTTTAATTAGTCATATTATTGTTTATGTATTATGATTTATTATTAGCTTTAAAATATTCATTTTGAAAATTTCAAAATATATATATATATATATATTCATTTTGACTGTTAATTGCATCTTAAAGTTAATTTTAGAAACAGTGATAAATTCTTTAGATAGTGAAAGTGTCTTTGGTGGATCATAAAAAAGAAAACACAAAATAATTCTTAAAAATCCTTTTTATTCTTGTTCATGAGTGTTTTCTTAATTGAGGCGGGCGAAAGAACAATCAAGCATAGCTACATCAATGACTATGAGAATGTACTGGTGTTAATGTCTCATTATCCTTCCTAAATTGAGAAACAAAAAAGGATAACTACAATGGTTAACCGAAGAAAAAACTAACGAATAAGCATGCTTGCATTGATCTTTCTTTGATGGCTAAGGATAGCTACCTCGACTATTTGTTGATGCTTAGATATTTAGATGTTGTCCTTTTCTCCGTGGTTCAATGACTTAGAGAAAGTCATGGAGGTTCATTAATATTGCTTAAATTGTTTGGTTTCTATTATGGTTCATTAATTTTTAGATTATGTGTTTTTCAAAGTGTTCTTGAATCTATCTTATAATAATACAACTTTCGCTGTTCTTAAACTATTGCGAAATATATCGCAGTGATTAATAACTGTTGTTGTAGCTCAATAAATCCGCTACTAGAAATCTTGTGCTCCTCAACTTAAATTTGATTATTTACTTTTAGTTGACTTTTGCATCTTTAGTACTTTTTTTTCATATTTGATTTATATTCATAAAGAGAAAATAGAGAGATAAGTCACAAAATATTTTCTTTTTCATTTATTTATGCATTAAATATACCACAGCAAGCCAATTTTTTTAATAAGATAAGGTTTTACAAAAAACTTCAATTCAAAATATTCATGATGTTCTATGTATGGCCTCCATTGTTAATTAGTATAGTGAAAAGTTTGCCAATTCTTTGGCATCTTCATTGGGTTTCAAAAGATTCAAATTCTCTAATGTTATAAGAGGATTGGTATTGAGAGAATTGGTTCTAGATTCTTCTTGGCTCTAATTAACATATCAAATGCAACCTCTCATTTGAGACATCATGTTAGTGTGGCTAATGATTGGCTTGACCATGCAACTAATTAGTGAAGGTCTATCATGGTATGTATTAGGAGATTAAAAAAAAGAAAGAAAAAAAAAGTGAGAGTTTGACACAATCTTCTCATTGTTCTTAGATGATGAGAAATTCTAAAACGAATGAATTTGGTGTACTTCAATGATCATATGTACATTTAGAAAAGTTTCTATTTGATCAGATGAAATCCTTGATGACCGACCCAATCTTCAAGGTAATAAAAATGAGTTCAATTATATTATCTTTAAGTTAATCAGAGTTGTTTTAGAACTCAACCAAATACGTTTTGGTCATGATCACGACACGTTAACATTTTACTTAACATCAATTATCTCAAGAATGATTTAATAACAATAGTATACGAAAGGTCAAAAGACTACCTTAATACCAATTAAAGGTTAAGGAAGAATTTGGAAGGCCATATACTTAACCTTGTTTGATGTATATTTTCAACAACCAATGATCAAAGATTTTAGGGAGGAAGACATCTCAAAGGTTAGAGTTAGTTTAATCTTGATATACCCATTCGAAAAAATCAAAAGACTATTTTTAATGTACTTGCATAGAAAAGGTTAGAGGACCTTCAACAATATATCTTGATAACAAATAAACATCAAGGTTACCTTTTCAAATTTAGAAATGACCACATTGTCGTCTGCAATGTTTAAAGATATACCGAAGAAGCCATTTAAGATAAAATGACTTTTTTTTCCTGAAAATACTTGTATTGTCGAATAATAAAATTAAATCATCAAAATACAATGTATAGTTCTTCAATCTGATCATGATGTCTTCATCAGCAATCCCTATCCATGATCTATGAAGAAAAGGAAGATAATGAAAAATATATAAATCATGCACAAACACTTATTTCTCAATCTTTTTTTTTTTTTTTTTTTTTTGGCAATGAACAAAAATGAAAATTTTGACTTAGAAACATGTGAAATGTCTAGTAAGGAGCTTAAAATAAAAGAAAAGTCTAGTGGAAATTAAAGTGAAAAGAATAAGGGAGGATTTTTGAGTGGTGGAAATGTATGAAGCAATGGATGGGAAATATAGGATCAAGAAATGAGAATGAATGAGGTATATGAAGAGGCTTGCATTTGAGAAGTTTCTCTTTTTGCATGGAATTCCACATATATAATTAATAAAATGAGAGTTTTTTTTTTTTTTTTTTTTTTTTTTTTTTGAAAATTCTTGTTAAAGCTTCTTTGTTAGGTTTTCATCCCTTTCATTCCCCCCCCCCCCCCCAAAAAAAAAAAAAGTGAAGGTCATTAATTGTACAATATGTCAATTTTAGAATTTTTTTTTTAATATAGTAGAATGTACCTATAATAATCCATTATTACTATGATACTAAATCAATAACCAATCATGTAAATAAAAACACTCCCCAAAAAAATTTAATCCAATTAAGCTTTTAATAAATTCTCTTAAAAAAACAATATATTTATAATTTCTTTTTTTTTTTTTTTTTTTGACATTTAACAATATATTTATAATTACTTCTAAAAAAAAGTTATATATTTACCAATATCTTTTCGGAAAAAGAATTTGCCCCAAAAGTATTTTCTAAATTTGTACCTTTAATTTTGGTTGTACTTTCAATTTCCATCACCTACCAGGGATTTTATAGACATTTTCATAGCATATTCCTCTAATTAGTTAAATTAATTTATGGTTTTTTTAGTTCAAGTATAATTGAGAGGGTAGAATTCTCTGATCTATTGATCGAGGATACATGTCTTAACAAAGGTCAAGGTCGTTAATGACATCTTTGTACGTATTCAATTATCATCATTTTAAAATTGTACACTCATAAGGACCTGCATGCCGTGGTATCAAAGTCGTCCCTTAGACAAATAAATAAATATAAAAATTTAACTTTATTTCTTATTCTAATATTGTCATTTTCATAAGTTAAAAAAAAAAAAATCAATTATTGTTTTCCATAACTTCCCTTCTTGATGACTCTTCAAGTCATTTGCGTTTGTAATTTAGCTTCCATGAGTATTTTTTTCCCCAAAATTTCCTGTTCTATTTAAATCAAAGTAGAATTTTTTTAAAAAAAAAAACCAATTCAAATCAAAGTATATTTCATTGAAGTAGCCAAACTATCAATGTGCAAATTGTCTATACTTTTATCTTGACCCTTCATTCAAATTGGCATATTATAGTCTTTTCAAAGACGATGTGTCATTAAGTGGGACCTCAAATATGATTTTATTAGCATTGATTATGAAAAGTAATTTCGAAAAGTTGAAATATAATTTTACATTTTTTTTACAACAATATAATTTTACATTGTTATGTTCGAAGACTAAATATATTATCGTTAATCTATTCCTAACTTAACTACTTATTTATAGGTTGTGGGTTTGAAATCCAATATTGTTGAATATAAATAAATAAATAAGTGAGTATATATTTAAGGTATACATAAATTTCTAATTTTATATCAAAATTTTTTAAAACTTCGATTTTATCACTATTGTTTTTAAAAAAATTCAATCAAATTTCTACTCAATAAATTTCGATTTTATCACATGAAGTGTAAAAAAAAATATTATATTTATGCTTTATGTTAAATATTCATCTCACCTCTCTCTTGATTTAAAATTCCAAAATCCCTATCCATAATTACAAATGTAACAAATTAGGTTTTTTTTTTTTTTGTTTTTGTTTTTGTTTTTGTTTGTTTTTTTTTTTTTTTTGAGTAATCAACATTGGAGTGAGAGGATTCGAACCTCTGACCTCATGGTCAAGAATACATGTCAATTACCGCTAAGCTATGCTTGCTTCGAAGTACCAAATTAGGCATGTTCTCGGGTCTTTTTTTTTAATAAAAAAAATCTCTTAATAAATTAATATATTAAATAATACTTCAAAAGTCGAAGGACCAAATAAAACATTTTAAAATATTATTAATGAAAATAGAACATGATATATACTCAAACAACCAAATAAAACATGATTCTAAAATACAAATAAAAATAACTACTTATGATTAGTAATGATAATTATAAGCAATTTTGTTAATCATGGTTATAATTAAACAAATGAAAGTAACTTAAAACATAAACCATGGTTTTCCCTTTATATATATATATTCATGAAATGTTGATTCTTCTTCCAAGTTTCAAAGTATTACTTGACTTAAGCACTTGATTAAGAGAAAAATGAATGGTGATGGGACATTAAATTGAAAATAAAATAAAAAGGGTAAGACCCATATCAAAAATAAGTTTTTGTATTAAATAAAGATTAGAAAAATGGGGAAAGCTATATGTCTAGAAGAAAAAGTAGGTAAAAGGAAAATGCTACATTTAATATATTTTATACTATTCCAAAGAATTGGAAAGAACAAAAATATAAAAGATATTGGATAAAGATGCAACTCATGGAATTAGATGCATAAGCTTTTTGACCTTTTGTATATGCTTTGGCTTTCAAACCTTTTGACATTTTGAAGTTCAAAATTGGCATATAATTCAATCCCAAGCAACTTTAGTAGCATTTATATTTCTACAAGGATTTTGGGGTTTGAGCTAAAAAATATATGTTGGTTTTTTTAAAAAAATTTTATTTTTATGTTATTTTTCATTGCAAGTAATTTGAATTTCAAAAGGGGTAATTTCAAAATTTTTGTTCTTCAATCTTAGATAAAGAAAAGTGTAAAATAGGGTATGATATCTTTTTATTGTTCGAATAGCGCAGACAAGTCATTTCATTATTCTAACTCGATTTTGTTTTTTTCCAAAATAGATTGAGAAAAAAATTGATTATTAATCCAGGCCTAGAAAGTTGGAGGACTCTTCCAACCAGACGAAAACAGATGTCACAAAGTTGGAGGACTCTTCCAAACGAAAAAATCGATCCTATTCTTTGAAAAATTAAACAAATTGCCTCTAAACATCGATCGAACTAATAAAAACTCACCAAAACCAATCAAACGAATCCAAACTAAACTAACTTACGATTTTCCAATCTTATAATTTATAGAACCAAACCGATCGATACTTTTGAATGTCGACCTATACCCAAAATTCATTTTCAAAACACAAGTGGGATATAGAAAGATCAAAACCCTCAAGCAAAATTTTCTATTCAAATCCATGACAACAAAGCTCTTGGGTGTTTTTCTTTGATTTTTTTTTAGTCAAGAGAGAAGACTCCATTTACTTTGCAGTCTTGTTGTCCTATTATTGATCCACTTGGGCAAATTTTTCTTTGCATTTTTAACCAATTATGGGGAATTATTTAAATTGAACATTCAACAAAGTTGACTAACAAAAATATTCCAAAAGGACAATTCGTACAAAGGCATAAAGATTAATTTTCCCATCATCCAAACAAAGCAAAAAGCCAATGGGAAAAGGCTTTTTTTTTTTTTTTTTTATATATATATCTTTAAAAAAAATAGTTTCAAATAAAAAATAAATAGAAGTTTTGTGAAGCTTAAAAGCCGGCCTGATTTCTTCCATACATTTAAGTCTTTGGTTGTTTGAGATTGGAAAAAAAAAAAACAAAAAATTTCTCCCTTTGACCAGGAGTAACTTTAGGACTTAGGGCAGGCCAAATGTGATAATCTAATTATGTAAGAAAGAAAAAATTATGATAATTTTTCTTTCTAGATTAGTTTCTACGATTGGATGGGGCCCGCGAGGACCTGCCTCGACGAAGGCGCTATAATTTAATCAAGGAATGAGAAAAAAAAAATCTTGATTTAGGCTTAGTTTGAAGTTGCTGTAGCTTCTAAAATAATTGATGTTAATTGTGCTTCTAAGAAAATCAGCTGTATTGCGAAGTAAATTAGTGTTTGGTAAATTTTAGCTTTATAGACGAAAAAACAAGTTGAGGTGTTTGGTAAATTAATATTCTAAATTATTGTAGCTTAACTATATTTTTTCAATAAATAAATTTAATGTTGATATTTAATTTCAAAATTTTAAAAGATAATTTCAAAATTATTTTAAGATGATAATTTTTTTTTTTGAAACATATAAGATAATTGTTTTAAATTTCATATGATTTAAAATATAATATTATGTTTAATCTATGATGTTTTTATATTTTGCTAAGAAATATAATTTGCTACTTGTATTGGAAAAAAAATAATATTTCAATTTAAATAAAAATAAAAATAAATAATTTCAAATGAGTATAAAATAATAGAATAAAAATAATTAAAAAAAATGATTCACGTGAATAAGTCTAAAAAAACATAGAGAAGATAAATAGTCAGATTAGATTTTTAGGGAAGCTAAACGGAAAAGCTACGATTATTGGATTTTGTAAATAAAAGTACTTTTATAAAAATTAAATTATAATCTATTTTATCAAACGCTAAGAAAGGTTAAGATTCTTTTTTAATCACTTCAACCGCCTCCAAAATCAATGTCAAACGCACTCTTAGGGTGGGTTGGAAATGTTTTTTTTTTTTTTATTTTAAATAAAGTGTTTTAGATCAGAAGACTTTGTTTTTGTTAGCACTTTGATATGTAGAAGAACTTTAAAGTCTCATTTGATAACCATTTGATTTTTGGCTTTTGGTTTTTGAAAATCAAACTTATAAACATTACTTTCATCTACAAATTTCTTTGTTTTTCTAATACCTTATCTCCATGGCTAATTTAAAAAAAATAAAAAAAAAGTTTTCAAAAACTTGTTTTGTTTTTGAAATTTGACTAGGAATCAAATGTGTGCCTAACAAAGAAGAAAACCATAGTAAGAAAATTAGGAGAAAACAAGAATAATTTTAAAAAACCAAATGGTTATCAAACAAGACTTAAATATTTTCTTTCTTTGTTTTTAGAAAATTTCAAATTATTTTTCAATCATTGAAAAATTTTAGAAGACGCTTTTAATTGTTTAAAAAGACTTTTTAAAATTTTAATTGAATACTATAATTTTTTAAAAAAATCTGCATTTGTCACTCGTGAGCACTATTTTTTTTTTAAAAAAAAAAAAAACACACACTCGTGAGCACTTTAAAAACATGTCAAGTTTTTTTTTTTTCCTTGTATTTTTCTTCCATAACCCTTTCTCCATCTATGTCTTTGAATTTTTTGATTCCTTGTTTTTTTTCCATATATTTATTTGTACATTGGTTTCAAAATTTTAATTAAATATTTTTTTATGTGACATGAATGATTAAAATAACAAATAAGTTTTTTTAGAAACAATAAGTTGCTCTAAATTTTAACTTTAAAATATATTTAATTAAAAAATAATAAAAAGAAAAAAGTGGAGTGGAGAATTTTACTAATTTTGTCACTAATCTCCCTTACACACTTTTGCTTCCTCATACTTACTTCATTTTGTTGCAAGTTTAGTTGCTTTCATATTAGTATTTTTTTATTTCAAAAAAAAAATGTTATGTTAATAATTAAAAAATAAATACTTCAAATTGGATCAAAAGTACTGTCCTTAGATATAAAATACTTATGTTATCAAAAAAAAAAAAAATAGATATAAAATACTTATAACAAAAGTACTTACGATCACAACGTTTCTAAAAACCGCTCCAAATATGTCCAAAGAGAGAAAATACATTCTTTACTCTTTTATCCATCATTTTCAGATAGAAAAATAAAAAGAACACAAACTAGTACTTATTAAGTACATAAAAATACCAAGTTTCTAAAGTAGTTTTTTTATATATACACTTTTAGAACCCTTTTTTTATATGGTATTAAGAATAAAAAATTCTGAACTATGAATATTGACAAATTAAGTTGGTTTTTTAATTTGAGTGTAAATTTTGTACACAACTTACCTACCTTTTCTGTTTTTTTTTTTTTTTAATTTTTATTTTTATTTTTTTATTCTCTTTTTTCCATACCTAACCCCTTTTGTCTTCACTTTTTTTTTAATCTTTATTGAAATTGTAATGTTTTTTTTTTTTAATATCTTCTTTTAATAATAAAAGAAGTAATTTTTGTGTAGCTTTTTGAGATTTCAACCTTTTCCTAATTGTCGTTAAACATCCTTGTTGGTTATTTTAGACTTTTCATGGGAATATGCTGACCAATCCCACATGGAAACTTTAAAATTATATTTATCTGTATAATTTAAATTGTGCTAGTTTATTTATTTATTTTTTTTTTATTTTGGATTTTGTTTTAGAGAGATTTATAAATTCTTAGTTCAATAGTGATTGGTTTTTTTTTTTTTTTTTTTTTTTTTTGAAATTAAGTGATTGGGTCCCGTTTGATAAGACGTTGATTTTGAGTTTATGTATTTTGAAAACTAATTAAGCTTCAACTAGTGTTTTCTTTGTTTAGTTAACCATTTTTAAAATTTATATTTTAGTTTACATTTAAAAATTATATTAAAAAAAACTACTTTATTTTTATAGTTTTGGCCTTAGTTTTTTTTTTCTTTTTTTTAAGATATTATTTAAAAATTTAATCCACTTTTGATGACATTTGGTGGGTCCCAAATACTGTTTAAATGTTGTAAATTGTGACCGATTTTTTTTTTTTTTAGTACATCAACATTTGGAGGTGGGGGATTTGAATCTCTGGCCTCTTGGTCGAGGATACATATCAATTGTTGTTGAGCTATGTTCACTTTGACAATTGTGATGAACTTTTGTGGAAGTTGTTGAATTAAAAAAAGAATGGTATCGTTTATAAAATCTTAGTCAAATTGATGAAGTCTCTTTTGATAAGGATTTTGATTATGGATTACTTGATTTGGAAATTAAGTTGGTAAAAACTAATTTTCTTTACTTAGATAACTATTATTTGAAATTTAAAAGTTCGTTTAGAATACCTTATAGTTTAAACATTTTTTTTTTTAAAAAAAGTATTTTCAATAAAAATGGAGCTATTTCTTACCATTTTTTAAAAAGTATTTTAAATAACATTTTTTGGTTGCACTATATTCAAAAGTCTATTAAATTATATATTACATTTTTTTTATTTTTATTACATATTTTAAAGTTTTCAATTAATTATTTTAAAGTCATTTTTGGATAATCCATCTATCAAGTGTTTATTCAAAAAAAAGTTTTTTTTAAATTAATCCATTTTAATTTTAAGTGTTTTTTATTTATTTGAAGTGTGTTTGGTTCAACTTTTCAAGTGTTTAATTTTGAAAAAATTCTAGTGGTTGGCAACCACTAAAAATGACTTATTAGAAAATGAGATTGATAAATAAACCATTTTAAGAGAAACACTTAAAACCAACCTTTTTAAAAAGAGTTTTTATGTATACAATAACTTGTATATAAAAACACTTATGAGAAAATGTAATCAAACAATTGAGTGCTTAAATTCTAACAATTTTTATACAAAATGTTTTTTAAAAAATGCATTCTTGAAAAACATTTAAATTAGGGAAAAAATCATTTTTAACCCTAAACTTTGGGGGTTGTATCCATTTGAACTCTGAACTTTCAATTTTATCAAATTGAACCTTAAACTTAACAAGTTGTATCAATTTTAACCCTTAACTTTTAATTTCATCAAATTGAACCTCAAACTTATCAGATCGTATCGATTTTAACCCCAAAACTTGCGTAAGTGTTACAATGTATATCTTTGGTTAACTTTCTTTCTGAACCAATTGATTATTTCTTCTTTTTTTCTTAATTCACATTGCACTTGAATTGCTTTCTTATAAATAAAATATCGAAGAAACTTTATTTTAGATGACTTTTTCTTGTTATTGAGAACTTTGTGAGGGGTTTTTTTTTTTGCTGCTATTTAAGATTACAAAAACAAAGAAGTTTTGGAGGTTTTTATCTTCAAATATTCACTGGTTTTTTCTTGTTGCTAAGAACTTTGTGGATTTTTTTTTCCTTCTTTTAATGTTTTTTTTTTCTTGCTAATTAGAAGAATGTACAAATCTATGAAACAAAAATAAAGAAATTTCAAGTTTTTTTATTTCTCATATTTGCTAGATTTTTCTGGTTGCCAATAACTGTTTTTTTTTTATTATTTTTTTTTATAATAATGAGAAGAATAGTCTGGGATATTTGATTTCTTAAAGAGTTTTTCCAACAATTTTCTTACAAAACACTAATGCAATGTGAATTTTTTTTTTAAAAAAAATTGTCAATTACATGTTGTAATAGAAATTCAAATGAAAAGTTAACCAAAGGTCTACATTTCAACATTTATGCAAGTTGGAGGTTCAAATTGATACAATTTGTTAAGTTTGGGGTTCAATTTGATAAAATTGAAAGTTTAGGGTTAAAATTGATACAACCTGCAAAGTTCAGGGGTAAAAATTGATTTTTTTTCCCTTTAAATTAAAATGCATTCCAAACAGACCTTAAGATTTCTTTTTTGGGAAAAAAATCATTTTTAACCCTGAACTTTCAATTTCATCAAATTGAACCCTAAACTTGCCAAGTTGTATCAATTTTAACCCTGAACTTTTAATTTCATCAAATTGAACCTCAAACTTATCAGATCGTATCGATTTTAACCCCAAACTTGGATAAGTGTTACAATGTATACCTTTGATTAATTTTTCGTTTGAACCGCTGTACGTAATTGATTATTTCTTCTTTTTTTTTTCTTAATTTACATTGCATCTGAATTAGTTTCTGGTAAATAAACTACTGACGAAACTTTATTTTAGATGACTTTTTCTTGTTGTTGAGAACTTTGTGAGAGCTTTTTACTGCTATCTAAGATTATGAAAGCAAAGAAACTTTGAAGGTTTTTTATCTTTAAATATTTGCTAGGTTTTTCTTGTTGCTAAGAACTTTGTGTGATTACTTTTATTCTTTTACTATTTTTTTTTCGTGCTAATTATAGAATAATAATGTACAAATGTAGGAAACGAAAATAAAAAAATTTCGAGTTTTTTATTTCTCATATTTGCTGGACTTTTCTTGTTGCCAATAATTTAGTGACTTTTTTTGGATAATAATGAGAAGAATTGTATAAGATATTTGATTTCTTTTGATAAAGAGTTTTTTCAATAATTTTTTTACAAAACACTAAGTGCAATGCGAATAAAAAAAGAAAAGAAAAGAAAATTGTCAATTACATGTTTTAATATCAATTCAAATGAAAAGTTGACTAAAGGTCTACATTGCAACATTTATGCAAGTTTGAGGTTCAAATTGATACAATTTGTTAAGTTTAGGGTTCAAATTAATGAAATTGAAAGTTTAGGATTAAAATTGCTACAACATGCTAAGTTCAGGGGTCAAAATTGATTTTTTCCTTTTTTTTTAAAAAAAAAAAAAAAAGAAAAACCACTTTTGGCCCCATAAAATCACTACTAAACACGATTTGAATTATTAATTTCCATAGTTGATTATAGAAAAATCGATTTGGTTCAAAAATCCTTTTTTTCACCGGTTATTCCAAACACAATACATTTTTTAAAAAATGTTTTTGAAATCTATTTTATATTATTAGTTTTGATTTTGGTTTTGGTTTTTCCTTTTTGAAGATATTACGTTATAAATTGTAATAGGCTTTTAATTTTGGACATGTTTTAAGATCGTAATAAAATGGTGAGGTCAGATTTGATAAAGATTTTGATTCTGTAGTTTCCCTAGGTCCAGGACCAACACAGGGTCTTAAACTTCAAAGTTTTTATGATTGAGCCACCGAAAAGGAAGGTGTACCTTGTTGATATAGGTAGTATCTATCAATTCTTTTAAGCTTTTCTTGAACATATACTTTCATGTCCTCAGGATCCCCCTCATTCGATGTGATCTCGGTTCATTCATGTACCCCTCCTAACTCGAGTGTTATAGTTTCTATGTTGTGAAAACTTTTTTTTTTTTTTTTTTGATAACATAGGGTGGGCGGGGGATTTGTGTCCGTTGTGTTATTATTTTCTTCGTTTAATTATCCATTTTCTGAAATTTAAATCTTAGTGGACATTAAAAGATAAATTTCTTTTTTTTTTAACGTTTGTGGTTGGATTTTGATTTTGATTTTACAAAAGGTTAAAAAAAATTTGTAATTAAAAAATGGAGGCCTTTTGATAACTATTTGGTTTTTTAAAATTAAGCTTATACACACATACTTCCACCTATAAGTTTCTTGGTTTTAGTATCAATCTTCTACCTTGTTTTAAGAAAATCAAGTCCAATTTTGGAAGAAAAAAAAAGTAGTTTTCAAAAACTTTTTTTTTTTTTTTTAATTTGAATAGAAATTCAAATGCAACCTTAACTATGATGAAAGCTATGGTAGGGAATTGTTTCAAAAAAAAAAAAAAAACTATGGTAGGGAATTTAGGAGAAAACAAGCATAATTGGTTATCAAACGAGACCGAAGTTTGTAAAATCTATTTGAGCTTGTGTTTTCTTAGTTTTGTTTTTATTTAAAAAAAAAAAAACTTTTTTTTAAGTGAAATTTTGACTCAAAAATAGTTTTTGAAAAAAGAATTTTAACGATTTTGGTATTGATTTTGTGTTTTTGAAAAACATCGTTTAAAAACTGGAAAATATTTGACTGCATATTGGTACCACCATTAAAATGTTGAAAACTATGAGAATTTTTTTTTCTTATTTTCTACCTTTTTCTTTCCTAGTTGTCAAGATTTTAATGGAATAGATAAGAAAATCCCTATATATTGATAGCCAAGTATTGTTCTTAAAAATCACAATAAACTTTTGGAAATAATTTTAAAATTCAAGTCAACGGTGAGGTTTGTTTTGATTTAATTTTTTATTTCTATATTTTGGAAATTTAAGGAGTTGTTTGATATGCAATCCAAATTTTGTTTTATGTTCAAAATCCCATATTATTTTACAATTGTTTTAGGACTCTAGGATTCAAATAGGCAAAATTCAACATTTTTATTTTTTATCCAAAATTTGAACTAAAAAATTTAAAATGCAGAATTATATTAAAAAATTAAAAAAATCTTTAATAAATATTGTTTTTTTTTTTTTGAAAAGATAAAAATATTGTATTTCAGATTATAAACTCAATTCATTTTTTTAATTAAAATAGGTAAAATATAATATATTATAAATTATATGATAATTTAAAATAATAATTATAAAAATTTTATAACATAAAACATTTTCATAAATTCATTAATAATATTTTAAAAAATGTATTATTAAACACATTTTGAACAATTGGTAACGACAACTAATTTTATGGTTTAAAAATGTATTATAAAACAAATTTTTAACAATTGTTTAAATTGAGATCTAATTTGTTTATCAGCTACCAAACACATATATGACAACATAAATTATATCACCACCTAAACACATCCTAAGCTTTCTTTTTAATCATACCTTGGAAATTGTTTTTTTTAGTACGAATGAAAATTGAAATATTAGTTTTGGAAACTACTTTATTTTTATGGTTTTGGTTTTAGTTTTTTTTTTTTTTTTTCCCTTCTAAAATGACTACTTACAAATTGTAATTAAGTTCTGAAAACAATTTTAAAATACTAAACAGATGGCGAGGTTACGTTTAATTTAGGTCACGTTTGATAACCATTTGGTTTTTAATTTTTTGTTTTTGAAAATTAGGCTTGTTTTCTTTAAATTTCCTCACCATGGTTTTCATTTATGTTAAAGACACACTTGAATTTCTAACCAAATTCTAAAAACAAAAACAAGTTTTTGAAAACTACTTTTTTTTTTTTTTTTCAAAATTTGGCTTGATTTTTGAAAACATGGGAAGAAGGTAGGTGAAAAAACAAATAAACTTAGAGTTGGAAGTGATGTTTATAAACTTAAAAACCAAAAACCAAAAACAAAAAACCAAATTATTATCAAACGGGACCTTAATTTTTGGTTTTTGTGTGTTTCGAAAATTAAGAGTCGATCTTAAATTTTTTTTTTTCTTTTTCTAGTTTTTAGCTAATTATGAAGACATTGTTTGTCATGTAGATTAGACACCAAAAAAAAAAAAAGTATATGTGAATAATGGTTAAATAATAGGGATTTTCATGTGGCAGAATGAGACTTCTCCAAGTCTCTCATCTCGAAATTCTACGTTAAATTTGATGGGACTCGAGATGGAGATTCCCACAAAGAATCATCCCCGTTTATTTTTTTAATCTCAATTGAAGTAAATAATTTTTATAAATTTTCAAATTAGATAGTTAACTTTTCGTGGAAAATATTTATTAATTTTCAATTATAGAAGTTACTTATTTGAAAATCTTTATTTAAATGGTTAATTTTCTATGAAAATTTTCATTTATAGAAAAAAAATTATCAAACCATTCTATTATAAACAAAATTACATTTGATTATCTAATTATCCATACATATAATTCGAATGTTTAACAATAAAACTCAAACATATCTAATTATCTAAATCATTAAAAATAAAACTTAAACTTATATATGTCAAAAAACTAAAATCAAATAATAAAAATATAATCGGGTGGGAAACGAAATTATTTTTCCACCACCCCCTCCCTCATTCCCTACTTAAATAGGGATTTTCCTATGTGGGACTTGTCCCTACAGGAAAAATGAACATCTCCATAAAGAACATGACATTAGGGAGGGAGAGAGAAAAAAAAATAGGCTCTATTTGATAACCATTTGATTTTTAGTTTTTGAAAATTAAGCTTATACACACATACTTCTACCTATAAGTTTTTTGGTTTTAGTATCAATCTCCTGACTTGTTTTAAAAAACCAAGTCCAATTTTGAAAACACAAAAAAAAAAAAAAATAGTTTTCAAAAACTTGTTTTTGTTTTTAAAATTTGATTAGGAATTCAAATGCAACCTTTTGTTTTTCAAAAATGCATTTAAACATTTCCTATAAAAATGGTTTAGAATTTAAACATTAATATGTTTGGCTACATTTCATCGTAAATGTTTTTATACACAAGTTATTTTATACTTAAAAACTTTTTTTTAAAAAAAAATTATTTTCAAGTGTTTCTCTCAAAATGATTTATTTCTCAATTTTATTTTTTAATAAGTCATTTTTAGTGGTTGTCAAACACTATAATTTTTTTCAAAATAATTTTTTTCCAAAATTAAATATTTGAAAAGTTAAACCAAACACACCCTTAGTTCCCATTTGACAACCATATGGTTTTTGGTTTTTGAAAATTATGATTGTTTTTCTCTCAACTTTTTACCGTTGTTTTCATTTTTGTTAAGGATGTATTTGAACTCCTAACTAAATTCCAAAATCCAAAAACAAAAATTTGAAAACTACTTTTTTTAGTTTTCAAAACTTGACTTAGTTTTTGAAAACAGGGGAAGAAGGTACCAACAAAACAAAGAAACTTGTGAGTGGAACTAGCGGTTATAAGCTTAATTTTCAAAACCAAATGGTTACTAAACATGGTCTTTGTAATTAAAATTGTGCTTGCTTTCTCACACTTTCTTTACCAATGGTTTTCATCTTTCTTAAGAAATTATTTGAATTCATAACCAAATTAAAAAAATAAAAACATTTTTTTAAAAACTACAACCTCGTCTCATAATTTGGCTTTCGATTTTTTGTTTTTAAAAATTATTTAAGCTTTAAACACTATTTTCACCTCAGGGTTTCTTTGTTCTGTTGTCTATTTTAAATTTTTACAAAATATTTTCAAAATCTAAGTCAAATTTGGAAAACTAAAAAAAAAAATAAAAAAAAAATTAAGGGGCCGTTTGATAACCATTTCGTTTTCTGTTTTTGTTTTTCTTTTTTTTTTTTTTAAAAACAGAGTTGTTTGATAACCATTTCTGTTTTTGGTTTTCTATTTTTTAAAAACGTTTTTGAAATTATAAGCAAATTTCAAAAACCAAAAAAAGTACGGGCCCGTTTGATAACCATTTCGTTTTCTGTTTTTGTTTTTCATTTTTTAAAAACAGGGGTGTTTGATAACCTTTTCTGTTTTCTGTTTTTTAAAAACGTTTTTGAAATTATAAGTAAATTTCAAAAACAAAAAAAAGTAGTTTTTAAAAACAGATTTCTGTTTTTCAAAAACTCATTTTTCTTCTAATGCTTACTTTTCTCCTCTTTTACCTCTCTCTCTCCAACAAATTTCTTTCTCTATTTTTTTATCTCTCTAAAATTTTCTCTCTCAAAACTTTTTTTTTCTCTATAACTTGTCTATTTCTAAAAATATGTCAATACTTTTTCTCTTCTCAATAAACATGTTCTAATTTTTCTTTTGGAAAAAAAAAGTCACCAAAATTTTCTATCGCTACAACTTTTCTTTATTTTTCTAATTTATCGTTAGTTTTTTAGCATATCTTTTACTCTTAACTTTACTATCTCTCTAAATTTTCTTTTTTTATTTAATTTTTTTAATCTAAAATTTATCGCTTTTACTCTAACTTGTTTTCTGTTTTTTCTCTAACTAATATCTTTTCTCGAGTCTAACTAATATTCTTTCTCTAAACATTTTCTTTCATCTCTCTAAATTTTCTATGTTTAACTTTTCTCTCATCTTTTCAAAAAAAAAAAAAAAAAAAAAAATCTCTTGAAAACATTTATATTTGTGTCTCTAAATTTTTGTTTCAACGTCTTTACACATTTTTCTCTCTCTAAAATATCTTTTCATCTTTCTAATTTTTAAAAAACTGAAAACCAAAAACAGTTATCAAACAATGTTGGTTTTTTGTTTTTTAAAAACAGAAAACAAAAAACAGTTATCAAACATATGTGGTTTTTGTTTTTAAAAAACAGAAAACCAAAAACCAAAAACCAAAAACCAAAAACTGAAATGGTTATCAAACGGGCCCTAGTTTTTAAAAACAAATTTCCGTTTTTCAAAAACTCATTTTTCTTCTCATACTTATTATTTTTTCCTCTTCTACCTATTTCTTTCTGACAAGTTCTTTTTTATATTTTTTCTCTCTAAAACATTTTTCTCTCAACAAGTTTTTTTTTTCTCTAAAATTTTTTCTCTCAAAACTTTTTTTCCTCTATAACTCATCTATTTCTAAAAATTTATCCATATATAACTTTTCTATTCCTAATAAACATATTCTACATTTTCTTTTGAAAAAAAAATCTCCCAAAATTTTCTCTCTCTACACATTTTCTTTATTTTTCTAATTTATCGTTATTTTTACTCTTAACCTTGTTATCTCTCTAAAATTTTTCTTTTTACTTATTTTTTCTATCTAAAATTTATCTTTCTACCCTAACTTTTTTTCTTTTTTCTATAACTAATATCTTTTATGGAGTCTAACTAATATTCTCTCTTTAAACACTTTCTTTCACGTCTTTAACTTTTCTATGTTTAGCTTTTCTCTCGAAAATATTATATTTGTGTCTCTAAATTTTTGTTTCAACGTCTCTACACATTTTTCTCTCTCTAAAAATATCTTTTCATTTCTCTAATTTTTTAATAACTGAAAACCAAAAATAGTTATCAAACAAATTTGGTTTTTTGTTTTTAAAAAAACAGAAAATAAAAAATAGTTATCAAACATATATGATTTTTGTTTTTAAAAAACAGAAAACCAAAAACCAAAAACCAAAAACAGAAAAACCAAAAACCCAAAACTGAAATGGTTATCAAACGAGGCCTAAGAAACTTGTTTTTGTTTTTGGGATTGGCTATCGTCTCAAATGTTTCCTTAAGAAATATGTTTATTGTAAATAATTTGAGAGAAAACAAGTACAATTTTCAAAAGCAACAAACCAAATGGTTACCAAATACCTATCTTCTTTTTTTTTTTTTCTTTTAATTTTCAAAACTTGGCTTAAATTTTTTAAAAAATTATAAAATGTATATAAAAAAACCGTGACAGTAGTATTTATAAGTTTAATCTTAAAAAAAAAAACTAAAACTCAAAAACCAAAGATTGTTATAGTCATATTTTTCAAGACCAATTTTACTTTTTAAATTTGGCTAAGACTTTAGAATTTGTTTCTAGTGGACAAAGAAATTCTTAACATTTTTTAAATGAAAATATTAAAACTCTATTTTCAAGCTGTTCTTTTTCCATTTCATGGGGTTTGGAGAAAGCCACAATAAGATTCCCCCCCCCCCCCCTAAATAAAAAGCTTCATTAAACACAAAGAAAGTCGTTACAACTACCCTAAAAAAACGAGGGATTTCAACTAGGGAGGGAAGTCAGCGGTCCAAAAACGATGCTCTTCACTCCTAGAGAAAGAAAGCCTCTGATCCCCGAATACAAAATCTCTCGAAGCGAAATGAGCTACATAGTGGACTACTGTATTTTGCGATCTAGGGCAAAAATTGAAATCAATATTGCCCATTTCTGAACATAGGGAGACGATGACTTCAATCACATTCTGCACTTCCGTCAGGTCCATGATCTTCCCCGAAATTAAATACATAACTTCAGCAGCATCTGACTCAACGATTATGAGGGTGATTCTCCTTGAAGATTCTGAACACACAGGTAAAGACCTTGCCAAATAGTCATGGCTTCCATAGATTTCATATTAATTTTCCTTCCGATTTTCTTCAAGCCAAAACTTATCGGGGATCCGGCAGAGTCACGAAGCACCCAACCGATGCCTCCCCACTCCGTCCTTATTGAAACAAGCGGCGTCGGTATTCAATTTCCAAGTATTTGGGGGTGGGTTCGTCCACTCTTCATAACTCGAATGACTCCCAATCCTCCCTTCTTGAAAGCGAAACGAAGATGAAATTCTTTTTTCCTTCTTATGCAAAGGACTAGGAAATTGGAACTAGTCATAAGAATTGTTGATGGTCGATTTTGGCCAGAGGATCTCACCTGACCTTCACGTGCCACCAACGGTAAATTTGTAGTTGAGGGGGGAAGACGTGGCCTGCAAGACAGTAAACCTGCACACCGGTGTGGTGCTCGCCACACCGGCTCCGATGCTTAAGTCAGCAAAGAGAACGGTAGGGAGTGGAAAAGTAAGAGCAAGAGGAGAAAACAGAGAATAGAGAGTGGAGTTTAGGGATAGAATTCGGGATCCCCTCTTCAGTGGCGAAGAGGGATATAAATACCTGTTCTTCCTCCTAGCCTTTTTAGGGCTTCGGAGGCGTTTTAGGTCAAACCAGGCGAAACCGGGGCATCCAGAGGCGGTGGGGACCAGACGGGACCAAACGAGCTCGGCCCGCACGAGCGGGCCGAGGGTCGGCCTCGGCCATGGGCCGAGGCCGAGCATGGGGTCGGGTCAAAAACCCGACCCCTTCGGCCTTGGCCCGTCCCGCTTACCGGCTCCGCCTCCTTGGCCCGGTTTCCAGCCCGATTTCTCCCCGATTGTCCTCGTCAGCTCCTCGTACATCGGGGTGGTCCAAAATTGCCTATAACAAGAATAATATTGGATCGAAAAGTAACTCACTTATTGGTTATCCATCCCCTTTAGTCACACTATAAACACCTTTGAACAATCCATCAAATCATACTATTTTGTTTTTTATTTTCTATTTTTAAAAATTAAGTTTATAAAATGTTTTTTTTGGTTTAGTTTTCACTTTTTAAGAACACTTTTGAAATTGTACCTAGTGTTGAATTTTCTGTATTCTTAATGTAAGGCTAAAACCATGTTGGTTAAATCACAATGTTAGTCCATAAATTTTTATGGTTATTGTGTTTAATAATTTTCTAAATTTTTAAACGTACTCTGAAAACAATTGTAGTACACTCACCTTGGTACGTAATAGGTTAAAGGTAAGTGACCACAAGAAAACGGCTTTAGCTAGGGTGCCAACTTAAGAGATCCTCAAATCTTCAATTTTATGTTTAATAAGTCCTTGACTTGTTAGACATTTTGAAAATTTTACTTATTAGACCTAAGATTAAAATGTTAGGATTCTATTAGACGCAAAATTAATTTTTGTGTTTAAATAGCTAGATATGTGAAATTTAAAAAAGGTCAAATAAGTCAAGACCTATCAAACAAATTAAAATTGAAAGTTTATGAGAAAAAGTGAATTGTCAAAAGCTAATTATACACAAAATTCATTTTTGTGTGTATGTTCCATGATTTTTTTTTTATAAACCATGTCAAATAAGTCAAATACCTATTAAACACATACTTCAAGATTTGATGAAATATTATAACGTCTTAGGCCCAAGATTTAAAATCTGAATTCGACACTAATGGTCCATGCATCCCCTGCGTCTTGACGACATCACCATACTTCTTTTAAACTATTTCTAAGGGTGAAGATTGTCTCCACAAACCAACATGGATCCCCTCACTTACATGTTTTATAGGAAAATGCTCTAGAGGTCACTCGAATACATCACGAAGCTTGTTAAGCACACTTAATTTTGGAGTTCCTATGATTAAGTAAAAAATGTGCACCTTGTTGGTATCTAGTTATTAACAATTCTTTTAAAATTATCTTGAGATCAATACTTCCACATCCTTCGGATCTCTCTCAGTTGGATATGGTCTGAGTTTATTCATGTACTCTTCTGGCATCACATTCAACACTTTTAAAGTTAAACCTATTAGACATAATCCTGAAATTTTATAGATAGGTAATTAAAACATGTTTGTAAAAAAAAATAATAGTTTGGCTCTAAAGCCTCAATAATTTTATTTTTTCTTTTAATAGGAAAAAACGGCAAACTCAAATATCAAATCTCAAGGGCAATGTCAAATTAAGCATAGCTTAGTGGTATAATTGACATGTAGCCATATGTACCTTCGAAGTCGGAAGTTCGAATCCTCCATCTCAAATGTTGTCGAACTTAAAAAAAATCTCGAGAAAGTCGAGAGAACCACAAATGTAGAAGAGATTTTATTTTCTCTCTCATATTAATATCTTGGTCTTTGCTTTTCAAAACTATCTAGAAGAGTAAACTGAGTTAGTTATAAATTTTAAAATTTAACCATAAATTTTGATTTTTGTCGAATGTTACATGTCAATACCAAAACCTTGAAATTGATATTTATATATAAAATAATGGAATTGAGAAGTTTCTGTCAAAAGTTACAAAACCTAACTACTACTCCCATTATTATTTATTTATTTTTTTTAAATTAACATAAAAATGATGTGAAAAATACTAGATAATGATTTTAGTTTTAGTTCTCCCATTTCAAAAATTAAAATGAAAACAGAGCAAAGAAGAAAGGAGGATATTGTCCTAGAGGATATTGTCCTCCTCTTAGTATATGTAATTCAAAATCATATATAAAATACTCCTAATGTTTTTGGAGTTATTTTCTCTAGTTTACGCCAAGAATTTTAGAATTGAAAGATTATGTATATAAAAAGTTAGTATGTAAAATCTTATCCTCTTCCGATGCTCTTCTCTTGTTATTGAAAAAAATCTTTTCAACTAACTCGACAAGTCACAATTACGACAAGGGTCTCTGGCTCAAACTATTTATTTGAGAATTCTTCTTTAATAGCTAAAATAAGCTTACAACTCTTTTTTTTTTTCTCCAACAAAACAAATAAGATTAAGGGAAAAAAAAAAGCATCCTCTCAAGCATGAAAATTAAAGCACACTTATGTCTCAAAAAGATTAATAAATAAAGGAAAAAAACAACACTTGATAGAAAATTGTGTCCTGATTTTTTTTTTTTTTTTTTTTTTTTTTGATACAAAGAATTGGCAAAACCAAACAAAGAATACAGCTCAGAGCTAAACAAAAACAATCAGATTGGGTTCCCCCCAATGTAGCTAGCCGTCAAACACACTCAACTTCCTTCCAAACTAGCCATTAGCTTCAGATTGGCTTGTACTCACAATGACCACGAATCATGGGCACTGCCCCACCTGACTGGAATTTTAAGCAGTCTACCTTCTACCACCTTAAGCTCCTCAGCAAACCCATAGGCAGGTAGTATGCGCATAAACTGTCATTCCCCAGCAAGAAACCATTGGAGCTGGCATACTAGCGAGAGCACTCATACATTCATAAGATCATTCTCACAAAGCGTGCACAAAAAACCTGCATAACAACACCCCAGAGAAGTGAAGCCAATTGCATAAATAAGCCATCAACAACTCAGACCGGGAAATCAAACAACTTAGGACCATTACTACACAAGCCAAACACCCCACATGGAAACCCCAAGTAGGCCTAAGCAGCATATAATTTGCCCTGAAAGCCCTGGAATTGGGAGACCCTCATAGATAACACTCTCATGGTGAATGCTAAATCTTACCCAGAAGAGGCAAAATAAACCTGACAACACAAATGAAGCAAGCCAAAGTTATCCAGAGAATTCTCACGTGAGTGTGTGACAAGCCTCAACCTAGAGCAGCCCTAGAAGCCCTGGCAAGATTTATAAGCACCCACCATCCATCTTCCCCCTACACTGGAACAAAGACCTCGCCTAAGAGCTAAAGGAAACAAATTAGGATGCTAGCACGCTACCCAGAAGCCTGGGCAAACTCTATCCTCTCTCAGTCTTTCCTTCTCATTTCCGACCTTCGTGTCAGACTTATTTATTTCATTTTCATTTTCTCTCCTCTCCAGCATTCTTTTCAACATTCCATACTCACCATTTTCTTTCCACTCAGAGGCAGGATACTAGCTTTCGCACTACAGGGAAGGGACCCCTAACCAGAGCATTGTCTTGGTTGGCCTAACTGATCACCCTGCAGGCAGCTCTTTTTACCCCTTATTTTGTGCCTCATGCAAAACATCTATAATCTGAAACGCAAATAGACCCTCTGGCTTAACCCCATATCCTATCGAGGTGACAACAGACTTGAGGAGACCCATAAAGCAAGCCTAGACCTGCAAGACTAGCCAAAAGGGAGGCCCCGTGTACAAATATGCAAGAATAATCAAGACAGAATTTAAAACCAGGCTCACAATATGTTATCAGACATCACCTCAATTCCAAGCAAAATAGAGCATAACAACACAGACAGAAATTATCACAAAAGGCCCAAAAAAACCCCACCCCCCTCCTCAGGGCAAACCAAAGTCAACTCAGGACAGGCCCACCACGCAAATAAATTACCACAAACCAGAAACTAAACATGGAGAAAAACCAAAAAAGCGTAACATGCAAACATCAACTGTCGCGCAGATGCATCTAGACTCAAAGCCTAGTCACCCTTAGTAAAAAACATGCTACCCCCCCCCCCCCCACTCGGCATCATACACTATCCCCAGAATAATCAATTATGCAATTATAAGACAATGTATAGACAACAAGTGAAAGGGAGCCAGAAACCTTCCCTGATTAGGCACAACGATCAGGAGAGATTGAAAAAGCTTAGCTCGAAACATCATTATCGCACGAAAGAAGCCCTTCTCACGCAGCTGAAACAACATCACCCCTCAGGGCGTCCGAGACCTCGCTAGGCCACTCCTCAAGCCAGACACGATCAACGTATGAAAAGGCCAAGCACGCCAGAGCATGTGCAACCTTGTTTCCCTGACGCGGAGTAAACAAAACCTTATCATTGTCCCAAGGACTGAGGATCCTTCTAATATCGCCCATCAGCAATCCCACTTCCGATACATCATGCAGCTCACCCTGCAGGATTTTGACCAGCCGTAGAGAGTCAGTCTCCACCACAAAATCTACGAACCCCAACTGCCGAGCAAGTTGGATCCCTCTATACACAGCCCAACCCTCAGCCAAATCCACGCTCCAACACCTCTGTAAATTCAAACAGGCTGCCATGAAGACCTCACCATCAGCCCCACGCAGCACACAACCACCCCCCGCTTCCCCTGTGTCCGGCCTCACAGAAGCATCAGTATTAAGCTTCAGCTTCCTATTAGGGGGTGGTCGCCATACACAACGCTCTTCCTGATCTCTCGATTGAGCCCGTGAATAGTCCCCTACTGCGCAACGCCTCCCACCAACATGGAAGGCACTGAGGTAATCACTCGAATATGCCCAGAGATCTCGGCCGTCTGGCTGCCCACCCCAACTCAGGCGGTTTCGAAGATTCCACACAGACCACCAAAAAATGACCACAAGCTCAAAGTCCGACCCTGTCAGTTTGTCCTTCATCGCCCCAATGATTTCCTCGAACCTGAGATGGGAAAAGGGTTGATGGAGGAGAGCAAATCTAGAGCCCAACCACATACTCTTAACCACAGGACAGGTCCAGAACAGATGGAGACAGTCCTCTGCATCCTCATCACACAAAACACACAAAGGAGATACACTGAGCCCACGTTTGAGAAGATTTACCTTAGTTGGCAAGCGGTCGTGGCACAGGCGCCAGAGGAAGAACTTATGCTTATTGGGCACATTCAACCTCCAGAGGCCAGACCACCACGCGCGCACTCTCTCAGAGTTCGAGGAGCCAGGTCGATCCTGGATAGCCAGTGTATGGGCAAGCCGATACCCACTCTTCACCGAAAAAAACCCGTGCTTCTCAAAGTGCCAGATTAAGCGATCCTCCCCCGAGCCATGTCGTAGGGGAATTCTCAAAATAGCCTCACAGTCAGCCCCATTGAAAACCGTTCTGAGCAAAGCCTCATTCCACCCACCAGACGCAGTAAACAACTCACTCACCGTACTAGCAGGGGAGAGCACTGGAGCCGACTGTATTTGAAGCGAGAACTCATTCGGCAGCCAGTTCGAGCCATAGATGGGCGCCGAACGCCCATTCCCAATCCGCCACCGACATCCACGAACTAAGAGCTCCCGCCCCCATAACAAACTGCGCCAGACGAAAGACGGACGTGATCCCATATCTGCCTCCAAGAAACCTGATTGGGGAAAATAACGGCCCTTTAGCACAGAGCCTAGAAGAGAGGAAGGATCGTGGAGAACACGCCAACACTGTTTAGCCAGCAGGGCTTGGTTAAAAAACTCCATGTTACGGAACCCCAACCCACCCAAGCACTTTGGGAGACATAGAGACTCCCAACTCAGCCAATGCACTCGCCTTTCATCCTCAGAACCACTCCACCAAAATCTAGCCATAGTCCTGTGAATCTCCTTGATCAAACCCCTGGGCAGTCGAAAACAGTTCATCGTGTAGCAAGGAATCGCCTGAACTATGGACTTGAGGAGAACCTCCTTACCCGCAACTGAGAAGAATTTGCCCTTCCATCCCTGAATTTGGCGCCAAATACGATCCTTCACAAACTTCAATGCCCCCGACCGGTTACGTGGCATAAACGAAGGCAGGCCTAGATACTGCTGATGACATGGGCAGTAGGACACGGAAAGAACTTGGCTGATATACTGCTGAGCCTCTTCCCCCGTATTCGGACTGAAAGCAACAACAGACTTCTCATAATTGATAGTCTGCCCTGACGCCCTCTCGTACCGTACCAGCAGCTCTCGAATGACCCCTGCTTCACTCCCGATGGCCTTGAAGAAAAGGAGGCTGTCGTCCGCAAAAAACAGGTGTGAAATCGGTGGGCTAGAGCGGCCAACTCGAAAGCCCGTAATCTGAGACCTCCGCTCAGCCCCACACAGCAGGCTAGACAACCCTTCAGCACATAACAGAAACAAATATGGGGAGAGGGGATCCCCCTGCCGGAGACCCCTGGACGGGACCACCTGCCCCACCTTTTCCCCATTCAGATTGAAAGAAAATGATACCGAGCTAACACATCGGAGAATCAGGTCAACCCACTGCTGCGCAAACCCCAATCGTAGCATGATCTCCCGAAGGAAAGCCCATTCCACCCTGTCATATGCTTTGCTCATGTCCAGTTTTAGCGCCGCCCATTTGGTCCTCCCCCTCCTTCTCCTCCTTAGCTCATGGATACACTCAAAACCCAGAATGGCATTGTCCACAACACACCTACCGGGAATAAAGGCACTCTGATTCTGTGAAATCAGCTGAGGCAGTATATATTTCATACGGTTGACCAAAGCCTTTGAAATCAGCTTATAACTCACATTACAAAGGGAAATAGGTCGAAAGTCAACCATCCGGCGGGCCGCTTTGATCTTCGGGATGAGCACAATCATAGTATCATTAACAGCACCTGGAGAGCACCCATGGTTCAGAACTGCCAAACAACTCTGAATAATATCTGGCCCAACAATGTCCCAGTGGTTCTTGTAAAAACTTCCCGACAGCCCATCTGGACCTGGGGCCTTATTAGGGTGTGTCTGCTTCAAAGCCAACAGGATCTCCTCTCTGGTAAAAGGTCGCAATAGTGCCTGATTCATCTCATCATCCACGGAAGGGCTCAAATCTCGCAGCGCCACCTCAAAGTCCTGGGCACTCGGACCTGATGAGGAAAACAGGTGTTGGAAATAGTCAGTCATCACCTGAATAACTGCAGTCTTCTCCTGATGCCACACTCCCTGCTCATCCTCCAACCCTCCAATGCGATTTAACTTCTGGCGGTAAGAGGCTCGACAATGGAACCACCGAGTGTTGCGATCCCCTTCTCGAAGCCATAACTCTCTGGACCTCTGTTTCCAATATACCTCCTCCTCCTGCAACACCTCCTCCAACTGAGCCTCAGCCTGAACAAGCAAGTCACGAGAGTCCGATGTACTAAGATCAGCGATGGCAGATTGAACCCTCTGATTCGCACTACGGATGCGCCTCGGGAAGTTCCCGGACTTTGATCGACCCCAACCAACCATCGAATGCATACATCTCTTAGCCTTATTGGCAATCGCCAAAGGCGTTATATCACTAGACTCTCCAGGCCCTGCGGCCCACGAACTACCAACCAACTGCCGCAAATCTGGCTGCCCAAGCCAAGTTTCCTCAAAACGATCAATCCGCTGACCCCTCTGGGACCAACACTGCGGCGGGGGGGTAAGAATTAATTCCACTGGCCTATGGTCAGAACGGCTGTAATCCAGATGGTTAACCACATAGTTCGGATAGAGGTCCGTCCAAGGCGAGTTGCCAAAGACCCGATCCAACCGCTCATAAATCGTCTCACCTCCTGGTCGTCTGTTACACCAAGTAAAGCAGTCTCCCACAAAACCCAAGTCCCGCAGGCCACACAAATCAACCACACCCTGAAAAGCAGCCAGTTCAGACAACGGCTTATCCCTGCCCCCATCCTTCTCATCCTGACATAGGATGGCGTTAAAATCCCCACCAATCAGCCACGGTGTCTCAGCACAGCCCCTCAGTCTAGACAGAAGAGACCATGACTGAGGGTGCATATCTGCTGAAGGGAAACCATAGAAACCAGTGAGCCGCCACCTACGGCCACCCCATAAGATCCACCCATCAATGTGATTCTTGGAGAAAGAAAGGAGGCTGAAGGATATCGAGGAAAACCACAAGAGAGCCAACCCACCACTCCGTCCATGACAGTCAACACAAAAGCAGTTATCAAACCCCAACAAACGCTTTGCCGAAGACATCCTGCTAGAAGACACCTTTGTTTCAGATAAGAAGAGCACCTGAGGTCGTTTCTCCTGAACAAGCTTGGTCAGGCGCCTGAATGTCCGAGGTGACCCCGACCCCCGAACATTCCAGAAAATCAAACTCATAACCCCCGGCGGGGCTGGGACCCAGCCACCGCCAAATCAGTCACATCAGGTACATCTAAAACAATTCCTTCTACTCCCCCTCCTTTCAACTTCTTTCCCCCCAGCTCCACACCCTCCACACTCTTTGCCTTCCTCTTACCATTAACAGACACCAGAGAGACATCTCGATTGGTAACTTCAGACAAGACATCCCTCGCCCTCCTCTTCCAGTTCCTACCACCTCCCCCTTTCCCCATCACTTCTAACCCTCCTCCCTGCCCCACAGAGTCAACCAACATCCCATCACTCCCCCCCTCACTCACCCCACTAACCTCCGTGACACACCCCACCTTCTGCTTCCCCTTCTCACTTACCCCACTGTCCTCCGTAACACACCCCACATTCTGTTTCCCCATTCCCTTATCAGCCAACCCCTCCCCCCTTGTTGCCACAACCACGCTGACCCCCTCTCCACTACTCTCCTTCCCCTGGTCCCCCTGCTCACTAACCTGAACTTCCACGCCCTTCTCAGGAGCATTAGCAATCTCCCTCCCCGCATTCTCAGGAACAGAAACATGGATCACCTGTCCCTCAGTGGAGGGCTTTGGAGTCTCAGGCTTTCGACTCGCTGCATTATCCATCCCTCCCTCCTGATTCCGCCTCCCAGTCTCCCCAGGCCCCGCACCTGCTCTCAGCCAATCACCATATTGCTCACCCTGCTGCTCCAAAGCACCTTCCCTAACCACACCACACTCCCTTCTCGAGTGCCCCAAACAGCCACAGTCGTAGCAAAAATCTGGTAGTCGCTCATACAAGACCGAACATCGAAACTCCTTGCCCTCCTCATCCTGCAACCGGATCCCCCTCCTGAGAGGACGATCCATCCTCAGAAGAACCCTTATTCGAAGAATCGGCCCTGTCCACTCACCACCCTGCAATCCACCAACTTCCTCCACGGTTCCGATCTTATCGCCCAACTGTCGAGCCATCTCCCTCGTCTGCCAACGCATAGGGACATTATGAATCTGCACCCAAAAGGCGCAATCATTAAACTCCACATCCAAAACCGATCCTGCAGACCTCGGCTCTTTCAGAACCACCAGAGACCGGTCAAAAGCCCATGGACCTGTCGACATCACACGCCCCTTTTCCCCTCTAGAACGGAACTGAATAGCAAATAAATTTTCACCCGCAGATTCTATGCGCGTCGCCCCATGCACTCTCCATGCTGCCCTCATAACACTTCGAAACGCCTCCACATTCACTCGCTTCGAGGAGAAGACTTTACCTATCACACACAGCTCTATCGAGCCCATTGACAGAACCGGTGTCCCCTCCCCTGGCCGTACCATCTCTGCCTCCTCCTCTGTCAATCTCCACGAGTTCCATCGACTAACTAAGTCATCCATTCTCGCCCCTTACAAGCCTATTCCAAACCCACACCAAGACCCACTAGATGCACACACACAAACCAAACAACCACCGGAACACAGACACACCCCACAATCAAATAAGCACACCTTACTACCCAAACTCAGATCCTGCCACCAAACACAACCCCTGCCAGAAAAAACCCAACCCGCTGCCAAACCCCTATCAGCGCCAAAACCCACTTTGTTACCACCACACGAAACCACTCTCGCAAAACCTGCCGTAACAACCCCAAATCACGCCCCAAATCAAGCGATAAGGCTCGACGCATCTGGGGAACACCAAACCCACCACCCGCTCAGACCAACAGACCACCCCTCACGCCGACCCTCCTCCATCGCAACCAGCCGCCACACATCTGCCCAAGAAAAACCCCCCCCCCCGTACCTGTCGCCGCCGCACGCCACCGAGGAACGCAAAAGGCCACCCCACACCACACCGCACGCCGCCGGAGAAAACCGCCACCGCCACCGGATCGAAGCCTCGCCTCCACCGCCGCACACAACAGATCTGCTCAAGAAACCCAGCCCTCACCTGTCACCGCCGCAGCCACAGATCTGCGCAAGACAGCCCTCCACACACCGCGCCGCACGCCACCGAGGAAGCACCGCCACCGCCAAGCCTCCGCCGCTACGCCTCCACCGCAGACCAACCGCGCCGCCACCCCTCAGCCTCCAACTCACCGAAACCCTAACCCCCAATAAACAGGGAAAACCCTCACGTCGAGGGAAACTCTCAAGAAGAGAGAAAAAAAACATTAAATTAACATAAAAATGATGTGAAAAATACTAGATAATGATTTTAGTTTTAGTTCTCCCATTTCAAAAATTAAAATGAAAACAGAGCAAAGAAGAAAGGAGGATATTGTCCTAGAGGATATTGTCCTCCTCTTAGTATATGTAATTCAAAATCATATATAAAATACTCCTAATGTTTTTGGAGTTATTTTCTCTAGTTTACGCCAAGAATTTTAGAATTGAAAGATTATGTATATAAAAAGTTAGTATGTAAAATCTTATCCTCTTCCGATGCTCTTCTCTTGTTATTGAAAAAAATCTTTTCAACTAACTCGACAAGTCACAATTACGACAAGGGTCTCTGGCTCAAACTATTTATTTGAGAATTCTTCTTTAATAGCTAAAATAAGCTTACAACTCTTTTTTTTTTTCTCCAACAAAACAAATAAGATTAAGGGAAAAAAAAAAGCATCCTCTCAAGCATGAAAATTAAAGCACACTTATGTCTCAAAAAGATTAATAAATAAAGGAAAAAAACAACACTTGATAGAAAATTGTGTCCTGATTAATTAGCCTTTACAAGACAACAACTTTAATCTTTGCTATGGCATTTACCAACATTACATAATGGAATTTTAAAATAATAGCAACTTCCATAATTATAAGAATCTTCTTGATTTGTATATAAATCTCCACATATCTTTTCAAAAGAGTAAAAAAAAAAAAAAAAAATATCCCCCACATATTTGATTGATATTATCAAATTAACTGATTTAACTTTGATTTAGATTGCATTTAATATTTTGTGAACATAAACTTAGGAAACATATTTTGTTCATTTACCTCATCTAAAGATGTTTATGACAGACAAGTATTTGAAAGGACACTGTATGTAATGGGTAAATATTGAGTTTCAAAAAAATTTAGAATAATTAATAATGACAAAAGTATTTTTTTTTTAAACGTGAAGTTCAAAAATTAAAACACAAACATTTAAAAGTTGAAGAATTAGAATACAAATTTTAAGTCTCATTGAGTTCTACTAATATTCGTATATAGTATCGTTTATTATTATTATTTTTTTAAAAAAAAAAGAACCATGGAATATCATATAAAATTACTCCAAGCTAAATATCATGTAGAATCAAAGAAAATCAAGCCTAAAGTGGCATTCCTTTGAATGTCACACTCAAATTAAAAGGAAATTAAAGCAATAATTAGAAGGTACATAAAAATCTTGCTCTGTTGGTTCAATAAACATTGCCAAATAAGGAACAACAAAATTTAATTATATTCAGTTTCAAAAAAAAAAAAATAATAATATATATATATAATATATAGAGGGAGAGAGAATTGACTGCAAAAAGGTGCAGCAGAGAATATGCTTCACTGTCAAATTAATAAATTTGCAAACTTTATTATAGGAAAAGTAAATCTTTTTTTTAAAAAAAAAAAAAAACTCAATTGGGCAATTAAGAATTTAAAATGTGACTAGAAAAAGAAAAAACTAAAAGAAACTGAAATTAGTAATTTAATCAAAAGGACTATGTAATATATGCTTTTATATAAATAAATAAATAAATGTAGCAACATTAATTGCATATGCATATGTTTTGGCTTAAAATGTGGGAGGAGACAATTGATTTTTTTTTTTTTTTTAAATTCTCATTGGGTTATTGATTGATAGAATTAACTAAGGGATCAAGAAATAATAGCCATTAGTTTGGTGAACTCATTTCTATTTATTATTTTGTTGGGGCTACTTTTGAAATTGCTTTCTAAATATATATTTTCTTTATGTTGTTTAATTTAAAATAAAAAAAATGTTCTGATAATT
Organism: Luffa acutangula; assembly: GCA_036850905.1. NCBI lineage: Eukaryota > Viridiplantae > Streptophyta > Magnoliopsida > Cucurbitales > Cucurbitaceae > Luffa > Luffa acutangula. The sequence continues at coordinate 47,753,425 of CM072092.1, read as the reverse complement.
GTCTTTTCAATGTTTTTTGTTTATTTATTTTTCTCTTATGAACCATCCATTTCTTTTAAATAAATTGAGTTATTCTTTCATTGAAATTATTATGAATTTATATTTAATAATTTTAATGTTTTTATTAGATCATAATTCTTTGAAAATAAAATATGACAACGTGTTTCAAAACAAGAAATTGTCAATAAAGTTATATATTTTTAATTGAAGCAGCGGAGAAGTATTCGTTTATAAGTTTTCTTGGTATGCCACCCCAACATTTCACTTTTTTTTTTTTTTGAAAAGCCCAACATTTCACTTATAGCGCTAATAAAAGAGAACTAGGACTAAATAAAAGTATAATATAAAGTTTAAAGATGATTAATATTTTTTTTCACTTATAGCGCTAATAAAAGAGAGTTAGGAATTTGTTTCAAAAAAAAAAAAAAAAAAAAAAAGAAGAGATAGGAATAAATTGTCCCTGTGGCGTTTTAATAAATTGTTTTTCTAAAAAGAAAAAAAAAAACTAGGACTAAATAAAAGTATAATATAAAGTTTAAAGATGATTGATATATTTTGTTAAAGTAGGCCTTAAAAGATATGATACTAAAAAATTGTAAAAAAGAAAAAAAAAAGATATGATACTCAAAATTTTGAAATAGAAAGATAAAATGGAAAATAAAAATAGAGGTGGAATTGCCCTCATCAAGAAAATTATCATAAAATGGAAGAAAAAGAATTAATGGAAGAGAAAGAAAAGTACAAATTGGTAACTTGATTGTTGGTGTTGTATGCCAAAAACACAAGTACTATATTTATTTTATTTTTACAAAATTACTATATATATATACACTATATTTAATTGTTACGTGTAAGTTTTTCCAAAAAAAAAAAAATCAAATTAATAGTTAAATCTTTTTGGAAAAAAAATCCGTTTTTGGTCCATGAGTTTTGAGGAATAGGTGTGTTTGATCCTAAGTTTTCGAAATAGACATGTTTAGTCCCTAAATTTGGAGAAATAAGTTTAGAAAGATCTCTAAGTATTCAAAATAAATCTTTTTAGTCATTGAGTTTTGAGAGGTAGGTTTAAAAGTTCCCTCATATTATTTTTTCAACTTTTTAAAATTAATACTTTTTATTATTTTCTAATATTGAATGGTTTTTTAAATTTAAAAAAATTAAAATTTATTAATTTACATTTGAAAAAATAATATAAGGGACCTTTTAAATCTATTTCTCATGACTTAGGGACTAAAAAGGTCCATTTTGAAAATCTAGAGACGTTTTAAACCTATTTCTTAAAATTCGGACACTAAAAATATTCATTTTGAAAATTCAAGAACCAAACATACCTACTTCTCAAAACTCAAAGACCAAAAGGTATTTTCTCTAACATTTTCTATTTTTTCCCTCTATCTCATTTCCAGTTTTTAGTTTTTTAATTTCTTTCTATTTCTATTTCTGTTTAGATTTTTCTATTTTTTTCTAAAAATAAGAGATTTTTCTATTTGTAATTTATCTTTATTTCTAGTTAAAGAAAATGGTTAAATTACAAGATTAGTCTATAAACGTTTAAGATAACATCAGTTTGATCCTTGAACTTTAAAATGTGTTTGATAGATCTTTGAACTTTCAATTTTGTGTCTAATAGATCCTTGAACCTTAAAAATATCTAATATGTCTTTTTTTTAGAAAGAAAAAATGTCTAATATGTCAATGAACTTTCAATTTTATGTCTAATAATAATCTTATCATTTTTATTTATAAAATACATAATAAATATTTAAAAAATCAAACATTACATAGTAATGTTGAATATGTTACTTGAAATTTTTATTTTTCAAATAAAACATTCTTTTAATCTAAAACAATTGAGAAAACAAGAATCTCTTTTCAAATACATTTCTGTTTTCAATATATATATATAAATATAAAAGAAAGAATTAAACAAAAATACTTTTTAAATTGGTTTTCTTTCTTTTGAGAGATTTTCTTTTCCTCTTCAAGAAACGGTTAAATTACAAGTTTAATCATTAAATTTTTAGGATGAAACTAATTTGGTCTCTTAATTTTAAAAAGTGTTTAATAGATGTCTGAACTTTCAATTTTGTGTCTAATAGATCCATGAATTTTTAAAATGTCTAATAAGTCCATGAACTTTCAATTTTGTGTCTAATAAAGCCGTTGACATATTCGAGATTAATTAATCAATTTTTTAGATATAAAATTGAATTTTACGCTCATGAGACCCTAAACTTCCAACTTTTTATATCTAGTAGGCTTGTGAATTTCAAAAAATGTTGAATAGGTCACAAATTTATTAGACACAAAGTTTAAAATCGAGCGACTTATCAGACACAAAAGTGAAAGTTTAAGGACTAACTATATACTTTTTTAAATTTTACGATCTATTGAACACAAAATTAAAAGTTTAAAAACTTATTTGATACTTTTTAAAATTCAAAATACAATCCAAAGTTTAGAGACTTGTAATTGAAAAAAAAAAAAAAAAAAACAGAGGGAAAATGTTACTCTAAATTTCCTTTGGCCAACCTAAGACGGATTCTTTTTAAAATCATTTGAAAAAAAAAAAAAAAACCTCCCCACCTCTCAATAATGTCATTTACTTGCATAATTAAAACAATTTTTTTTTTTTTTTTTTTAAAAAAAAGATAGGAATAAAAGTACATGTACAACCCATCCCATATGAATACAACTGATTAACTTAACAAAAATAAATAAATAAAAATAATAAGTTTCAAAAGTCTAAATTAAAGAAATAAATAAATAAACAAATTAATTAAGGTCCTCTTTTTCCCATAAGCCATAAAGAGTTGACCAGCTTTTAAAGCAAACCAACGGTCAAGTTGGATTTACCCTTTTTTTCTCCAACTCTTTAATTTCAATGTCTTCAATTTTTTTGACCTTAATTCCCAATAAGAAGTGCTCTCCCTCTTTTATTTTCCCATTAAACAAACAATATTTAGTAACCTTTTTTTTTTTTTTTTTTAATAAAATATAAAATAAAATAAACCCATTTGTTTTTAGAGACATCACAAGTGAGAAGACTTTGTGTGCTATTATTGGGGGTTCCCACACAACCCACTTCATAACTTTCCAAAAAAGAAAAAAAAAAAATTCACAAAGTCAAATCCCCCTATTATTTTTTATTTTTGTTCTTTAATTAAGATTTATGTTGTATTATTACTTAATTTTCATTTCTTTTCTTCTCTCTCTCTTGAAACTACAACATTTTTTTAACCCCAAATAATTTGAACCTCCATGTGCTATAATCTTGTTTATAGAGGCCATTTTTTTAAATCTTTGATTCCATTAATTGCTCAATTATATATTGTCACATAATTTATTCTCTTTTGTTATTTCTATATATCGTTTGTACCTTATCCATCCCAACGTTACTTTGCTAGCTTCATGTTATACCTAGTCTTTTTTTAAAGGGTTCATGTTAATTATACCTAGTCGAGAGTAACGCTGATTATCTCCTCTCGCCAAAACGAGCATAGCTCATCCATAATTGACATGTACCATCGACTAAGAGGTCGGAGGTTCGAATCCCTCCACTTCCAAATGTTGATGTTCTAAAAAACAGAAGAGATTATTATCTTCTCTCTCAATAGTATTCTACTGTTTGAATGACTTAAGTAATGACAACCTAAATATTCTCACCTCTGAAATAGGGTCTAAAACAAATAATATTCAAGAGAAAGGACAAATTTTCATATAATCTTTTCGCTTTTAATAGCTCACAAGGATAAAATAGACTAAATAAAAAAAAAAAAAATCATTTGTCCCTTTTCTAATTTAATCAGGACAACTGTACGTCTTTGTTTGCTTCTCAGTTTCGCCTCTAGTTCTACTAAGAACATATGTGCATTTGTTTTTTTTCCTTTCTGATAAATAAGATTATGCTAAACTAAGGGTTAAAATCCGAACGATTCTTCACAAATACATAAATACTATTCCTTGCCAACTGGATCGGATGTTATTGTTCGAGATAGATTATATCCAAATGAAATTTACAGCTACAATTTTGTAATAACCTATGTTGTTCCAAGTAGACAAAGGTACAATAATTTTGTTGTTACATATAAAGAGAGAGAGAGGGGTAATAAGATTTGTCTTGCTTATAGGTACAAAACCAAAAATGCAAATGCATGGGTTATATCAATCATAAAAAAAGGAAAAAAAAAAAAAGAAAAAAAAAGTTATACAGATCATTCATTGGTTATAACATAGTGATCATTGGTTATATCACAATAATGATTTCAACTAATATACAATAGAAACAAAAAGAAAAACAAAAATCAAAATGAAAATTAATTGAATCTGTATGATGATGAAGTTCACCACTTGATGTCCGCCACGTGGAATGTTAGACCCACCACTTTTTCTAAGTGGAAGACTAAATCCAACGGCCAGTAAGAAATCACCTCCACCAAAACTATTCAACTTCACCGCCAGGATACGATTGTCCTTGATAACACCATTCAACGCAGGTTCAAAATCCGTCTACTTTTTATTAACGGTTGGATGTAACATTTCGAAATCTAGCCTAAAATTAAGAAGAAAAAAAATTTAACCTCTCTATTTCTCGAGCCGTTCGATGCGAATTCAAAAATCAGATTTGAAGCACTTTTGCAATTCTTCTCTGACACATTCGTTGATGCTAAAACTATCAGTCACAGTGTGACGTTCCTCTCGGTTTATCGTCAGTGACACCATCTAACGATATAAAATCGCCGACCACACCAGAGACGTTTCGGGTTTTTTAGTTGAATAGGAAACTTAGATAGAGAGAGAGGAAGAATAAGAGGGGTGGACCCCACTTGGACTGCGTGGTAGTCACAATAGAAGGGGGAGCTTAGAGTTATATAAAAAGCCAAGTGCATTTGGACGCCAATTCCTCACCCCCTCAAAGCCTCTTCACCTTTCTTTCATTTTCTCTCTTCCCAAACACTAATTTTCCCGGGAATCTTATTAATTTTCTCGGGAAAATCTCAATGGTTCTTCTCTAAAACAAAATCCCCCAAAAGAAACCAAACCCCCTTTTTATTTTTTTTCCTCTGTTTTCTTTTGCCCTTTGAAGAACAACAAGACGATTCAAGATGGGAAACGACACCGCTTTGACTCTCGAGGAGATCAAGAACGAGACTGTTGATCTGGTATTCCTTCCCTCATTCTCTGATTTTCTCGGGAAAATTTTCAAAATTTTCCCGACCCCCAAACACTCCCTGATTTTCGATTTCCCCTCTGTTTCAATCCTCCTTTGAATCATTATTATCTGTTGATTCTGCTGATCTAAAATCATAGATTTAATTACCCATTGGAATTTGATTTGGGGTTTTTGTGAAAAGGAATCGACTTTACTTTCTTCTACTTCTACTTTATTTTCCCTTTTACTTTCCCACCTTTTCTCGCCAGCCAAACAGATCTTTTTTTTTTTTTTTTTTTTTTGGTTTCATGGTTGGCTGCTATAGTGGATCTGAGCATGTGCAGTACAGAAAAGCGATTAGGGGGCTGTTTTTTTTTTTTTTTTTAATATAAATTTAGTTATTTCTGTCTTTTTTTTTTTAATATATTTGTAATTTGTAATTTTTTTTTTGGGATATAAAATAGTGAAAAAGATAAAACTGAGAATTTTTGGTACTTCTCCGTGGTACTTTTGACTTTTCGCCTTTAAAAAAACCAACGTTTCGTTTTATTTTATTTTATTTTTTATTTTCTGAAAAAAAAAAGAGCTTTTTTCTTGTTTCAACGGCTCTGACCCCACCTGACACTTAACCGACCTGCCTTGGATTCAACAATCGTTTCGGATTTTATTTTCTATTATTCCCGTTTTGCCCTTCGCCTGTGCCGATATTTACGCCTCCGCCACCGCCACCGCCGGCGCTGTGGGTCCCGCGCGTGCTAACACGCGCCCACCACGTGGGTTGTTTTTTGAATTTATTATTATTATTTTTTGTAATTTTTGGGAGCGGGGCCCACTTGGAAATTTATAGTCAACGCGCCTGTGATTGGGGCTTTGACATCATCCCCGAAGAGTTGAATTTCCGTTGGCAAATTTAATTCTCTTGTCTGTTTCCCGAGTCTCACTCGCTAACTCGGCGGTGACTCGGTGGTCTTTTTTTTTTTTTTTTTTTTTTTAAATTTTTTTTTTTTCGATACTTTTAAAGATAAAGATGATTTCTTTTTAAATAGTTTTGTAATATCTTTGATGGGTATGTGGGGGATGTATGTGAATCTTTTTTTTTTCTTGGTTTTTAGTTCTTTTTTTGGGAAAGGGAAGATCTTGAAAATCTTATTAAAGGGTAATTAATAAGTAAATGATCTTTTTGGTTATCTTGTTTGACTTGAACTCCTCATAGGCTTTTTATTTCTGTAATTAATTTTGGTTTAAAATTCATTTGTATTTCACTAACTAAATAATAGATTCTCAAAGTGAACAGAGGTTGGATGTTGAACTCGAAAAGAAAAAAAGAAAAAAACTAAATAATAGATTTGGGTCTAATCTAGAACTTTGTATGAATCAAAAAACTTGATTAAATTATAATGTTTAATTCAAAGTTGTGATCTTTTTAGCATCTATGTCCTAGGATATTCTTCAAGGGAAAATAAGAATTTCATAGTTTGACAATATCTATGTTTTGATCTCTCATATTCATGAGGAAGTTCCTTTTTACAGCTTGATGAACATTTCTGTGTTGCAATTTTGATTGATTACAGGAGAAAATCCCTATTGAAGAAGTGTTTGAGCAGCTGAAATGTACAAGAGAAGGTTTGACTTCTCAAGAAGGGGAGAACCGTCTTCAAATCTTTGGCCCCAACAAGCTAGAAGAGAAAAAGGTTGGTTCTTGTTCTTGATTCATCAAAAGGAAGAATTTTTGGTCTGTTTTTTTACAAATTTTGGTTGTACAGAGTTTTCTGATGTGTATTTGTAATGATATGAACAGGAAAGCAAGATTCTGAAGTTTCTTGGTTTTATGTGGAATCCCCTATCATGGGTCATGGAAGCTGCAGCCATCATGGCCATTGCCTTGGCCAACGGCGGCGGTAAGGGCCCCGATTGGCAGGACTTCGTCGGTATCGTCTGTCTGTTGGTTATCAACTCCACCATCAGTTTCATTGAAGAGAACAATGCTGGTAATGCAGCTGCTGCTCTTATGGCTGGTCTTGCACCTAAAACTAAGGTAACTACAACATGTTCTTTTTCATTGGCTACAAGTGCTTTTGGAGATTGTGTAATGTGTGTGGAGTTTGTGTTAGAGAATGGATTGAAAGATTAGAGAATGATAGTTTATGTTGTTGGTTTTGTGAATCGAAATCGATATCCGAGCCGATTGGTGAGGGGAGCATGTGTGTGTGGTTGGACTAGGAGTTTGATTAGTTTGAATTGATGGTTTTTGCTTGGTGATCTTAGGTTCTGAGGGATGGGAAATGGTGTGAACAAGATGCATCAATTCTGGTTCCAGGAGATGTGATCAGCGTGAAATTGGGAGACATCATCCCGGCTGATGCTCGTCTTCTCGAGGGCGATCCGTTAAAGGTGGATCAATCTGCCTTGACTGGAGAATCACTTCCTGTGACCAAGAATCCAGGGGATGAAGTTTTCTCTGGCTCAACTTGCAAACAAGGAGAAATTGAAGCTGTTGTCATTGCCACTGGTGTCCACACCTTCTTTGGAAAGGCAGCTCATCTTGTTGACAGCACCAACCAAGTTGGTCACTTCCAAAAGGTTCTCACTGCCATTGGGAACTTCTGTATTTGCTCCATTGCCATTGGTATGCTGATTGAGATCATCGTCATGTACCCGATCCAACACCGTGCCTACCGAGACGGAATCGACAACCTTTTGGTTCTCTTGATTGGAGGAATCCCAATTGCTATGCCTACTGTCTTGTCTGTCACAATGGCTATTGGATCTCACAAGCTGTCCCAACAGGGTGCCATCACCAAGAGAATGACTGCCATCGAAGAAATGGCCGGTATGGACGTCCTCTGCAGTGACAAGACCGGAACGCTCACGCTTAACAAGTTGAGTGTTGACAAGAACTTGATTGAGGTCTTTATCAAGGGTGTGGACAAAGAGCATGTCATTCTTCTTGCTGCAAGGGCTTCTAGGACTGAAAACCAGGATGCCATTGATGCTGCCATGGTTGGTATGCTTGCAGACCCGAAAGAGGTACGGTTTATCGTTCGTCGTTATTCGGTTTTCGTTATGATGAGAGAGCAAGTGGTTTAAATATGTTGTTGTTCTAATGCAGGCAAGGGCTGGAATTAGAGAAATTCACTTCTTCCCATTCAACCCTGTGGACAAGAGAACTGCCTTGACTTACATTGATTCCAATGGGAACTGGCACCGTGCTAGCAAAGGTGCTCCCGAGCAGGTAAACGTCTTATTAGGATGACACTGTTATGGTAGTTGATTATCATGTCTTATAACTAATATGATCTTTGTGAGCAGATCTTGACTCTTTGCAACTGCAAAGAGGACTTCAAGAGGAAGGTGTTTTCTGTGATTGACAAGTTTGCCGAGCGTGGACTTCGATCGTTGGCTGTTGCTAGACAGGTTCAAATTTCTATGCTCCATAGAATAGTTTGGACTTGAACTTTGATGATTGAACCATCCTTTTGATTGTTGTTTTTGTTATATGTCCACAGGAAGTGCCTGAAAAGACTAAGGAGAGTGCTGGTGCTCCATGGCAATTCGTCGGTTTGTTGCCTCTTTTCGATCCTCCTAGACACGACAGTGCAGAAACCATCCGCAGGGCTCTCAACTTGGGAGTGAACGTCAAGATGATTACTGGTAAGTAACTCGTACTTGTTTGTCGAAATTCTTCACTATCATGTTCTATATGCTAATGAACGAACCCGACTGACCTCGACCGACCTCTTTACTAGGTGATCAACTTGCTATTGCAAAGGAAACTGGGCGAAGACTTGGAATGGGAACAAATATGTATCCATCTTCTTCCTTACTAGGCCAACACAAGGATGAAAGCATTGCTGGCCTCCCAGTTGAAGAGTTGATTGAGAAGGCTGATGGATTTGCTGGAGTGTTTCCAGGTGAATGTTGCCTCCTGTTAATGCTTGATGATCGCTGATGCTACGTATTTGTTTTCGATCCTCTAACGTTTTCTGTTTTAACGTAATGTCTAGAACACAAATACGAAATCGTCAAGAAGTTGCAAGAGAGAAAGCACATTTGTGGAATGACAGGAGATGGTGTGAATGATGCCCCTGCCTTAAAGAAGGCAGACATTGGTATTGCTGTTGCTGATGCTACTGATGCCGCACGAGGCGCTTCGGACATCGTTCTTACTGAGCCTGGATTGAGTGTTATCATCAGTGCCGTGCTAACCAGCAGAGCTATTTTCCAGAGGATGAAGAACTATACGGTACCACGCTTGTATCCTCGTAAATGGCGAAGTAAAGTTATATGTATTTGGGAAAGCACTTGACCATTTCCCCTCCTCTCTTTTCTCTTGTACAGATTTATGCAGTTTCCATCACCATTCGTATTGTGGTACGTGTGCAGTCCTTGGTTAAACTCGGTTTCGACAGTTGCGGTCGTATTTTCGCTGATCTGATCAACTTATGGTTCCTTTTTGCAGTTTGGTTTCATGTTGATTGCCCTGATTTGGAAGTTCGATTTCTCACCGTTCATGGTTTTGATCATCGCCATCTTGAACGACGGTGAGTTACCGATATATATGTATGTATGTATGTAAGTTTGATTGGAGAAAACCAAAAGAAACAATAATATTGATGGGGCTGCATTGTTGTTGTTGTGTTAAAGGTACAATTATGACGATTTCAAAGGACAGGGTGAAGCCATCTCCATTACCTGACAGTTGGAAACTGAAGGAGATTTTCGCAACCGGTGTAGTACTCGGAGGGTACTTGGCATTGATGACGGTTATATTCTTTTGGTTAATGGACGGAACCGACTTCTTCACCGTACGTTCCGTGCTCCGAGGCTAGCTATGTGTTTTGTTTGATAATCATTTGAAGTTTTAGTACTAGTTTGATCCAACAAGTTATATCCTTGTGTTGTTAATGCAGGACAAATTCGGTGTAAGATCGATCCGTCATATTGAAGAAGAAAAGATGGCTGCTTTGTACTTGCAAGTGAGTATTGTCAGCCAGGCTTTGATTTTCGTGACTCGATCCCGTAGCTGGTCATACGTCGAGCGCCCTGGACTTCTGTTAGTCAGCGCTTTCTTCATTGCACAGCTGGTAAGTAGTAACAACTAACAGGGCCGTCCTTTAACATGTGTGGGTTTATTTGAAAGCTAAAATGGCTACGGATGTTGTCGTAGGTTGCAACTTTGATCGCGGTGTATGCTAACTGGGGATTCGCCAAGATCAAGGGAATTGGATGGGGATGGGCTGGTGTCATCTGGCTTTACAGCATTGTTTTCTACATTCCACTTGATATCATGAAGTTCGCCATTCGATACATCTTGAGCGGAAAGGCATGGCTCAACTTGTTGGAAAACAAGACTGCTTTCACCACTAAGAAAGACTATGGAAAAGAGGAAAGAGAGGCTCAATGGGCTCTTGCTCAAAGGACATTACATGGTCTTCAACCTCCTGAATCCACCAACATCTTCTCCGAAAAGAGCAGCTACCGAGAGCTCTCCGAGATCGCCGAGCAAGCTAAGCGACGTGCCGAGATTGCGAGGTAAACAAACACATCACATCACATTCTGCCTTTGCAAAACCATGCACAAATCAATTAGTATTCTCATCAAATCTTTTCTCATTGTTTCAGGCTCCGAGAGCTCAACACGCTCAAGGGTCACGTCGAGTCCGTCGTCAAGTTGAAGGGGCTCGACATCGACACGATTCAGCAACACTACACAGTGTGAAAATGTTGCTCATATGAAGAGACAATGACTGAATTTTAATGAGTTGTGATTCACTTTGCTGTGCCAAGGAAAGAAAGAGAGAATGTTTGAGACAGACAAACAAAACATTAAAAAAAAAAATGTCCTAAACCTTTCCAACATACAGAGAGCTTGTGTGCCTGCCTTGTAATTTTCCTAGTTTTTGCTTACTATTTTTCTTCCATATGTATTGCAATGTAGTAAGAAAAAAAAAAAAACCGAAATTCCGTCTGGCTTGACAACTCCTCACCATAATGTCGATGCGATGTTTCGCCAATTTTAAACATTAAATCAAGTTTCTACCATTTCTCGTATATGCATTTATTTCAACATCCTGAAAGCTTACAATCTAGAGGTCTTCGGTATGTCATGCATATCTCTTTCTTTTCTCGTCCCGTTTCCACGAAATTTCTTTCCTTTAGCTCCCAACTATCTTTAGGAGATTTGAGATGATTTGAAAAGAGGGAAAGAATGAGAGATTTTTGTGTGATGTGAATTAGAAGGCATTAGTAGCAGTGTGACCCATAGAACAATAATGGCTTCAAAATCAGCAATTCTTTCTTTTAAACAAACAAATCCTCCACCAAAGGAAAGGAAGTGACAGATCAAATATTGCTGGCCTATGCTGTGATGTTGGGGCCATTTTTGTCATTATTATTGCCATATTCCAAGTTAACAAGTGGCTGTTTTTAAAGACTTTCATTAAAAAAATATATTATATAAATTTGTGGGAATAGAATATTTATTATTCTTTTCTAAAAAACTTTTATTAAATTGTCAAACATGGACTTGAAGAATTTAGAATATGTTTCATCATTGTGTGTATGTGAGCCCTCAAGTATAAGATTCGTTAGCTTAACTGGTTAAGACGTTACTAATATTTATATGGGTTAAAATTTGAACTCTGACACTCTCTTAAAAAAATTAAAATGAGATTCCTTATTTTGGAGAATGTAATCCTTTTAAAAAAAAGGCAAGTAATCTTGTTCTTATTCTCAAATTTGTGGGTCCCACAACTTTTATTTTAATGATATTATCCTTTACCTTCTACTTTTGTTGATTTCACCTTTAATTTTGATTGATTCTCATTTTGAATGAGTAAACATAATAAATTGTAATATATCTATTTTTTATTCTCATTCCAAAATGGTATTTGCAAACACTAATAGAAATTTGATTTGGATTCTACAATTTGTTTTTATTACGATGGATTATTAGCTAGATTCTTCCCATTTACATACCCACTAAAAATAAATGAGGCCTAATATGAATGATTAAATTTTGGTTTAAATCTCGTTTTAGTCTATGAATTTTTAAGTTTGTTTTATTTTAGTTCTTAAACTTTCAAAATGTTCATTTTGATCCTTAAACTTTCAAATTTGTTCTGTTCTAGTCCCTAAACTTTCAAAATGTCTATTTTAGTCCCTAATTTTAAAAGATAATCATTTTTGTCCTTGTTATATTACTTTTATACTTTAAATCTGTTTTGCCTAATGTTCGTCTTTAACTTAGGGTGTGTTTGGTTTAACTTTTTTAAGTGTTTAATTTTGAAAAAAAAAATCATTTTGAAAAATTTTCTAGTGTTGACAACCACTCAAAATGACTTGTTAGAAAATAAGATTGAGAAATAAACCATTTGGAAAGAAACACTTGAAACCAACTTTTTAAAAAAGAGTTTGTAAGTATACAATAACTTGTGTATAAAAACACTAATGAAGAAATGTAACCAAACATATGAGTGTTTAAATTTCTAAACAATTTTTATACAAAATGTTTTTTAAAGAACGCATTCTTGAAAAACATTTAAATTAAAATGTATTTCAAACGAACCCTTATTTGACTTGAAATCATGTTCATATTAACAATCTAATACACATACTCAAAGACATGTCATTATTTTGTTGACATTGAAATAAAAGTAAGAACACAAATAGTCATTTTTTGAAAGTTTAGGGACTAAAATAGACATTTTAAAATTTCGACGACCAAAATGGAACAAACTCGAAAGTTCAGGAATTAAAATGAACATTTTGAAAATTCAAGGACCAAAATAGAATAATCCTAAAAGTTGGGACCAAAGTATAATGTGAACCTTAAATTTTCTATTTCATTGGCCAATCAAAATAAAAATATAGTGGAAAATCTTATTATCAAAAAAAAAAAAAAAAAAAGTGGAAAATCATATGAAGGATAGGGTGAATGTGTAGTGGTAGTTAATTAATGGTGTGTCAATTCCTTCATATTTTAGTTAATAAGATATCTGTTACTATAGATTAATAATTTAATCTCCTGTTGAAAAAAAAAATCAATGATTTCTAATTAATATTTGATGTAGAAGGTTAATAGTGAGTTTACATAGTCCATATACACTGGAGTACTTTTACAATTAATCTAGTGTTAGTATTTTGGGGCAACAAGAAAAATGGCTAAAAATAAAAAAGGTGGCTTGAAAAATGGCTACAAACGCTCGTAAATTAAATAGATGGCTAAACCATTTATTAATTAATAATTCCCTAATTATACAATAAAAAAATGCCCCTCAACAAACTTCCGTGTTGTTAACGTTTAAAACCAAAATCAGAGTTTAAGAGAGATAAAAAAACACCCCTAAAATTAGTTGGAGACATTTTAGGAGGTTTGAAAATCCGAAAATAAAAAACACACACAACTATTTTGAAACCCAAATGTACCATACTCTAGTTGTTCCCCGGAAATAGGCGTAAATACCTTGTTGGGCAATGAGTACAAAGTTCAACCACCCCCTCAGTAGAGAGAAACACCTCCGAACTCCATTGATCGGGAACAACATTCCTGTCCATCTAAATATTTACTACTTGCACCTAAGAACCTCTGAAAAATTAAGAAACAAAAAAGAAACCGAAATTATGACACACCTGCTGCAATGTTGATCGGGAACAACATTCTTGTCCATCTGAATATTTACTACCTGCACCTAAGAACCTCTGAAAAATTAAGAAACAAAAAAGAAACCGTAATTATGACACACCTGTTGCAATTATGAGCACCGCCCCACCCACCCACCAAACCCCCCCCCCCGTGCACCAGCCCCGTCTGCTCGTCTCCATCCCCCACAACCCTCGATACCCAAAAAACCTCCATTACCACCGCCAAAACATCCTCCATCTTCCACCTTGACAAACCCCTTGAGAGCAAAAAAAAAACTGCATTCCCACCGCCAACCATAGTGGATATCGCTACCTACCTCTCGCATCACGTCGACGCCCCCCCTCCGCCGTCCCCACGATCTTCATCCGGTACGCCGACGAACACCTCTTGCATGCTCAATCATTTCTTCTTCTACGCGAGGCCTGTACCAAAAAATTTGAAATAAGGTAACGGATTCATTCCCCCTCCATTATATTTGCAACAGAAAGATTCATTACCCCCGAGATTTTAGGGGTTCGTTTCTTCCTTGCAATCTGATAATGTCCCGCTTCAATTGTAACCGTATATGAGGGGTGTATACCCGTCTGTCCCCATGGGGTGTATACCAGTATTGACCCCCGGGGTGTCAACGACTATACAGCACCCCCTGTATGTACCGTTTTGAAATCCGTTGACCATCCAAAAAAACATCTCTGTCCTCAGAAATGATTATGTTAATTGGGTTATTCGACCAGCTCCTGAAGAGTGTTAGCCGAGTAATCATATTGCCGTCCTGGAGCTGAAGGTATTTCGCCAAACATACTTTAAACTCTTGGAGATTCGAATCACTTCTAACATCCAAGCTTCCGGACTTGAAATCACTGTAAATACCCTCAGCACTCCAGACACCACTAAACAAAATCGTGACCTGTTGAACTGTCACCATGTTAGATTAGGACGGAAAATTACTGTCGCAATGTGATCGTGATATGAAACAAAAAGATAATACACTATGACATTTATATGAGGGGCAACAATGTGAAGGAATAAAAAAATAATTGTTGGAAACTACCTACGCCTGAACAGTAGGTAGTCCCTAACAGATCACAACAGACCGCCCCCCAAAATCTCGTGTAAATAGGGATACATCCAGCGCGCAATAAAGGGACCAAATCCCGTGTAAACCGGAATACACCCAGCGCGCAAGAAAAAGGCGAGCAACCTGCGTGTAACAAAAACGGACGTTAGGGCCGTCAGTATATAACCGTATATACCAGGGGTAAAAACGTCAAAAAAAATCCAGGAAAACGGTTTCTACTATTCCGATAGCCACGCCTGCAAAGACCAAACTTCCCTAGCCAAAAATCAAGAACGCTTTTTTTTTTTGTAGCCATTTAGCACAATTCCCCTAGTCTTTTTTTAAAAAGGAAAGTTTTTGATTGGTTCGTCTCATTTGGTATTTTTCCAATTTGATCTACATTATTTAAAAAATTTTAAATTTAATCCTTATGTTTACAAAATTTTCAATTGTATCCCGTGTTAGTAAATGTTAAAATTGGTTGATGATAAATTCATCAGAGATACTTAATGAGTGAACAGAAAGTTAAGAGTTAGAACATTTGAGATACAAGTTTCTAATTTTTCACTTCCATTAATTGGTTTAATTCCCCATTCAAATGTTTGCTAATGCTACTAGTAACATGATATAGGTAAGTTTATCATCAGTCAATTTTAAAATATTTGGTTTTTGGTTTTTGAAAATTATTCTTGTTTTCACTTTTGTAGAATAGTTTCCATCTTTGTTAAGGACACAATTGAATTTTTAGCGAAATTTCAAAAACAAAAACAAAATTTTGAAAACTATTTTTTTCTAGTTTTTAAAAATAAACATGGAAAGAAGGTAGATAACAAGAGAAAGAAACTTATGGAAGAAACTGGTGTTTATAAGCTTAATTTTCAAAAACAAAAAATCAAATGGTTATCAAACCATACCTAAATAACTAAATTTGAAACTTCTTAAACAAAATAGGGACTAATTATATATATATATATATATATATATATATATATATATATATATATATATATATATATATATATATATATATATATATATATATATATATATATATATATATATATATATTCAACCTTATAATTATATACCTTTCTAGTTTAAAAAATAAAATAAAATAAAAATAAGTATATACTTTTCTAATATAAGATAAGAAAAAGATTAATTAATCTCGTTTTTTCAGGACTAGCAAAACGATTGTGCGACACTTACCCTCGCCCACGAGTAAGTCAACCAACTCGGATTTGGATCACTGGTGGCACAACGTGCATGCCTATATCGCAACTTCCACCCCATTTTTGGAAAACAGGGTTAGAAAACAAGGTTAGAGAAAAATTCAATGGTTGTGTTTCTTCAAAAAAAACCTCACTATGACTAAACTTTCTATTTTGGTTCCAAAAAGCCTCTATTTTTGTTGGTTAAGTGTTGATGTAACATGTTGATGGGACTGACGAGTAATTAGATATAGATGGGAGGTAAGCCAACCAGATAAATATAAGGGTGAACAAGTGAAAAACATTTGACAAAGGCAAATCGGTTGAGTATATGTTACGAATTGTCTTTTGCCTGCTCAATCTTATTTTATTTAGCTTTTTTTTTTTTTATTTAGTTTAACAACATTTGAAGTAGATGATTTGAACCTCTAATCTCCTGGTCACATGTCAATTACCACTGAGCTATACTCGCTTTGACTATTGAACTAGTAGTCTTCTCTCATCTTAATAGAGTCAGAAGTTAAATAGTGCAGGGTGATAATAAAAATTATAATAATTAAATAAATATTAAATATTGTACTTGAATCATATGATCATACAAAAGAACTAAATTTAAATATTAAGAAAAAGAGAAATAAAAAATTAGATAATTAAGGTGTATCAATTTTTATCCTAAATTTTTAATTTCATCAAATTGGACCTTAAACTTTGACAAGTGTTGCAACCTCTACCTTAAACTTCATGAAATATTGCAATTTCTACCTTCTAATAAACTTTTATGTGAAGAATTGTTAAAATAATAATAATAAATAAATAAATAAACAAAAAAAAAACAAAAAATCTTGTGTGATTTCAATTAATTACAAAATAGAGGGTGAATACAAAATTAATGAGACTTCAAATAAATGTGACACTAGAGGTTAATTTCTTTTGAAATTTATGAGTTGTGAAAGATTTTTTTTTTTTTTTTTTTTTTTTTTTTTTTTTTTATGGTCAATTTTGTAAATGATGAGACTTAATTTTATGCAAAACCCAACTTAAGTTGAAATAAGTGAATTTTAGTAAATTCTTACACGTTTTCAATTGTGAACCTAACTAAATTTGAGAAGAAGATAAAAATTGCAATACTTGACTAATTTTATAGTTCAATTTGATAAAATTGAAGGTTTAAGATTAAGATTAATGGAAATACTACATAGTGGTATGGTATGTAGGGAGATAAAAAAGCTTTCATTTTCTACACTTTTCTTTCTTAGTTGTCAAGATTTTAATTTAATAGGGTAGGTAGGGAGATCCCTATATACCGGTAGTAGGCAAGTATTATTCAAAATTAATAAACCTTACCAAATTTAATGATAAAAATTAATTTTTTTCCTTCTAATTAAAATAGCTATAAAACCTATTTTATATAAGAAAGGAAAGTAAAATAAGATAATTATAATAAAAAATATAGTAGTGTATATTACATATATTTATTATAAAATCCTAATTTATATAATTAATTACTATTAAAACCAATATAATTTTTCTTGCAAATTATGGGGGGTCATGGCTTCCCTTAGTCCTTGTATTGGTTTAGGGTTTAAAAAAATTCAAAACTTTTGACTTGGTTGTTAAAAATATTGGAAGATGATGAATAACAAAACAAAAAAACTTTTAAGTGTGGGAGTAGTGATTGTAAGCTTAAATTTCAAAAACAAAAAACAAAATCCAAAGTCCCGTTTGATAACCATTTGATTTTTGGTTTTTGGTTTTTGGAAATTAATTAAGCTTATACACACATACTTCCACTTATAAGTTTCTTGGTTTTAGTATCAATCTTCTACCTTATTTTTAAAAAGCAAGTCCAATTTTGGAAAAAAAAAAGTAGTTTTCAAAAACTTGTGTTGAAGGAGAAATTTTGTCCAATCACAAATTGTCACGTCATTATCTAAAATTAATGACAAAATTACGAATAATTAAATTTGGGATCAATTATAAATTGACATGTGTTCCAAATTTAATTTGAAGACAAAATTGGCCAATTATAAATTTTTAGGGCCAAATGTCCATTTGATCAATAAATTATTTTGATCAAATTAATTAATTTGACCAATTAATTAAAGTAAATAATTAATTGGATCAAATTTGGGTCTTTTAAATATTTGAGTCATATGGTTTTGGGTCAAATATAAACCAAACCAAGACCAAATAGTTGAACCCAAAACCAATAAAGCCCAAGTCCAAGTTGTTAGGCCCAAAAGTCACCAAGACCCATCCAGCGAGAACTCTATAAATAAAGAGGTTCTCCTCCATTTCGGGGCTTAGAAATTCTACACTCTCACAAAGACAAGAGTTCAGAGTTTCAAAGCTCTCAAGCAGAACCAGAGAATTCAGAGAGATTCCACCAAGTTTGAAGACCGGAGACTCTTTGCAATCCATAAGTCAAGTGTTGAACACTTCTTGAAGACCAAACACTCTTCAAGACTTCAACACTCCTTGAAGACCAAACACCCTTCATGACTTCAACACTCCTTGAAGATCAAAGACTCTTCAGGACATCAACACTTCTTGAAGACCCAACACTCTTCAAGACTTCAACACTCCTTGAAGATCAAAGACTCTTCAGGACAACAACACTTCTTGAAGATTGAAGACTCCTTGAAGACTGGAAGACTTCAAGCTCCAAGAATCCATTGAAGCTTCAGACTCGAGATTAAGCGTTCCAGTCCTCGAGTGAAACACACTCACACACATAAGAGAGATAATCAGGGAATTAAAGTTAGAGATTGTACACCCACACGCATACAAACATCAATTCAATATATTGTTTATTCCACGTGTCTCCATCTCCGAAGTTACGTGTGAACAACTTGTTTTTGTTTTTAAACTTTGGCTAGGAATTCAAATGCAACATTAACTAAGATGAAAGTCATGGTAGGAAATTTGGAAGAAAACAAACATAATTTTCAAAAACCACATGGTTATCAAAGGATGCCCAAATGATTATCAAACAGGGCCTAAGTAAACACGATTATCAAAATCTATGAACTAAAATTTTAATTTAACTAAAAATAGTTACAAATAGAGTAATTTGTTCTTTCAAAAAAAAAAAAAAACAGTAATTTGTTATTTTTAAAAAGATAACTAATTGAAAATATAACATTATTTTAGAAATATATTAATATATTTGTGTGTGTATATATTTATTCATTGATGATATATCATATAACCATCAAGATGCAGATTTATATTATCTGTTGATGCCAAAATCTGGGCAGGAGACTGACCTGACCTTCACGTGACAAAAATAGTGAATTTGTTTGAGAGAGGAAGACGTGACCTGCAAAACCGGTAAACCATTGCACACCGATGTGGTATAGGCCACCTTCACTCCAATGCCTAAGTTAGATAAATAGTGAGAAATATCTCTAATTCCAGTTTTTTAAACCATTTTTTTAGGTGTGAAGAAGGGTATTTATACCTGCATCGTCTTTTAGGGTTGTTTCAGGAGCCGCTTGGGGTCGAATCCGGTAGAACCGGGGCACTAGGAGCCAGGCGGGGGAAGAACGAGCTCGGCCCACTAAGTGGGCCGAGGAAGAGAATGGGATTGGGCCAAGACCCAATCCCTCCAACCTTGGCCCATTTGCTTCAACTTATCCCTCCTTCAGTGTATGCTTCTTGGTTATATTTCTGGGTTGGAGTTGTGCTGTCCTTGTCGACTCTGATCATTTCGGAGCGGCTCAGAATCACCTATAACATTATTCATGATAGGATTTTATTTTTATTTTTATTTTGCAAAAGTTCATGATAGCATTTTGATGGAAACAAATTAATCACTTATTGAGGAGCACATTATTTTTGTATGGAGATTATATTTATTTTTATAATATTAGACTTGTACTATTTGGCCTTTTTTAAAAAAGTTCATTTATTAAAAGAAAATGTCCCTAATCTTTTGAATTTTATTTGTTTATTTTGACTTTGCTCTGATTGGTCAGTCTGTGACATGGACAAGCGAATCCAAACCACACACATTCTTTATAGAATTGTCAAAGGGGTTGACTTCACTTACATTTGTGCACCTCAAACTTCCAAAGAATATTGTTGAAAAGTCAATGGAAATCCAACAATAGAATTTTAATTGATGATAGAAAATTTCTAAAACATTTATCTAAAGTCTCGTTGCCTTATTTTTCTTTAATACTTTTTAAAAACAATTTAAAAATCTTAGTCACAATTTAAAAAAATTAAAGCATATTTTTAAAACTATTTTTCCTTTAGTTTTTAAATGTTTCTAAATAGGAGATTATAAAAGAAAATTCAGGTATGAAATTAGACTTAGGTATGTTTGGTTTAACTTTTCAATTGTTTAATTTTTTTTTTTAAAAAAATCATTTTGAAAAAAATTCTAGTGTTTGACAACCACTAAAAATGACCTATTAAAAAATGAGATGGATAAATATTTCAAAGCATTTTTTTTTTAAAAAAATAGTTTTTAAGTATATATTAACTTGTATATAAAAACACTTACGAGTAAATGTAACCAAACATATAAGTGTTTAAATGTTAAACAATTTTTAAACAAAATGTTTAATAAAAAATGCATTCTTAAAAATCACTTAAACTAAAAGATATCCTAAACGGGTCCTTAATTTTTATACATTTTTCATTTCAAATTGGATAAGAAACATAAACAAATTTTGGAACTCCAAATTTTTCAAAATTTTGATACATCATTATAGTTAGATTCAAATCATGATATTTTCGTAGTTGGTTTTCGAAGTCATTTTTTTTATTTCCTTCGAGAGTGTAACCAAGTCTACTATTACTCTAGAGTTAAAATGAAATAAAATAAAATAAAAAAAAACTATTGGATCTAACTATCGATTAAACTTCATTTATGAATGAAGTAAATGACTAGTATAGTAGCACTAGAATTATTTTCATTCTACCCACTCCTTCCATTCTATTTTGAGATCCATTATCAATGAAAAGTAAATTAAATTATAAACGTCACTTTCAAGCCAAAAGAGTTTAACTCAACTGGCATAAAATTGTACTGATAACCATAAGGTCTGTCGTTCGAATCTCAAGACCTTCAATAAATAATTTTTAATGTTAATTAGAAAGAGAGATAAAAAAAAAAAACAAAAAACAAAAAACAAAAGAAATTAAATGTGACACAATTAATACCTGCAAATTCATATATTTTGCTTCTTTAATTTCTTTTCCACATAGAAACTAAAAAGAAAAAAAAATCAATTTGTGTTTGTATTATCAACCAAACATCTAAGAACATTCACCTGCAACTCAAGACATTTTATGTAACTTTCAGTTTGTTTCAACAAATCATCTTCTTCCAAATCTCCATTATTATTAGAATCATCATCATCTCCACTACCACCTGGTAAGATTTTTCTCAGCTTCATCAATCCATTCTCCATCTTTTTCTCTTCTTCTTGATCATCTTCTTCTTCTCTCTCTAAATTTTCTTGAGAAAATTTCACTGTTTGGAGAGAGAAATCAAAATTGCCACCATTGTTGTTGCCATTGCCATTGCCAACTAATTCTCTTTGAAGAAGCTTCTTTTTTAGAGCATTGCCCCATGCAAATTCACTTGCAGCTGATTCAGCCATTGCCATGTCCACTTCAAACTTCACAAGTTGTTGAAATTTTTTTTGATGGTGATGATGGGAAGGATTTGAAGAAATTTTGGCTAAGGATGTAATCAAATATCTGACATAGTTTCTTGCAAACATGGAGTATGCAAGTTTGTTTGGGTCAAGGGACAATACCCTTCTTCTTTTGCTCAAAATTTGCCTTCCCATTGTTTTTTTTTTTTCACAAAAAAAAAAAAAAATTGAAGAAGAAGAATATGATATTGTAGGTTGAAAAGAGCTTGGGAATTGGATGATCAAGAATGGAACTTGGGAAGAAAAGAGGAAAGGGAAGAGGAAAAATTGGTGGGTTTTGGAGAAGAAAGGGAAAGGGAGAGTCTCTTTTTATGTAGGAAAGAAATGAAGCATGGGGGAGACTTGAGAGAGAATTTCAAACAAAGGAAAGAGTGGTGGTTGATATAGTTGGAAAAGTGAAAAATCTTATCCCAAAAAAAAAAGGGTTTTAATTTGGAATAGTATTGAAAATTTGGACATTATTGCTACAACCCATTCAAATTCTTTCACTTAAATTGCATCTCTGGTCCAAAGTCAGTTGACGTGTGTCTATTTAGTTCATGAAATTTTAAAAAATTTAACAGAGATTATCCCTAAATTCTCAAAGTTGTGCTTATCTTGTTTTTATACTTTTAAAAGCTTTCAAGAGGTCCACTCGCCCTATTTCTTTATTTGCTTACTAAATATCTATACTCCACACTCGTAGAATTAACTAACACTGGCCTATATATTAGAAAATAATACTAAAAATTTAAAGATTTATTAGAAATCTGTACGAATACAATGATGTATTAAACAAAAATGAAAAACAACCAACCTAAATGAAAGTTCAACTAGTTAAGACATATATATTCAAACCAAAATGTTAGTAGCTCGAATTCCTACACCTTCACATGTTGTTAAGATAAACACACATGAAAATTGAGGAATAACCAACTAAAACTTTTTGAAGCATAGAAGCCAAACCAATATTAGTGAATTTTTTTTTGTTTAATTAATATTTCAGACAGAAAATGTTGTCAAAACAAACAAGGGTCTAGTTCTCCTTTACAAACACATGATATATATTTTTAAATTTTGTTTGAAGAGGAGTTTTTTTTTTCTTTTCTTTTTTTTTTTTTTAATTGTTGAAAGAGTTCACATGGCATCACATGCATGGATTTCCTTAGGGTTTTTAAACCTACCTGAAGAGGGTCCCTTTGGCCATGTGCATAAACAAACAAAAACACCAAAACCCCACTTTAAATGCCATCACATGACTCTCTCTATATATCATCTATTAATTCCACACCCATTTAAAAAAAAATAAAATAAAATAAAATAAAAAATCCACACCCAAAAGGAGAAAAAAAAATCTCTTTTTTGTTTTTGATTTTTTTTTTTTTTTTGCCTATCTGTATATCTTTTTGTTTACTCTTCCACATAAAATTCTCTCTCTCTCTTTTTCTTCTTCTCTCATTTCAAATCAAAACAGCTCATTTCTGCTATTTCCCAGCTCCTTTTTTGACCACAATATGTATCTCTCTCAAAGTCTTTCACTAAACTTGGTTTTGGTTCTCTTCTCCCATTTTGTGGACTTATTTGTTTGTCCTCAATCACCCTTTTGCAAAAGGGCTTTGGTCCCGGTTTCACCTTTGTTTGATTACGGTTTTTGTCTTTATGCTTTCGGTTTCTGTTCATCGTTTTCTTTGTTTTACAATCTAACATGTGAGGAGGTCTCTAAAATATAATATGAGATTTAAACAATGTAGGAAGAATTGAGTTGGATTTGATCATAATGATTTTGCTTTTAGTTTTATATCTTTGAAATAAAAATACTTACGTTTGATTATTAACAATTGTATGGCGCAGACCTTCTTGAACGTAAATTAAAAAAATGAAAAACAATAATTCTCAAAACTATCCCTCTTAACTATATGTAATAATAAAAATATCAGAGATTAAGCTTTTTTTTTTGGGCAAAAGGTTGTAAGTGTGAGAAAATAAGGCAATATTGTAACATTTAAATTAGGTCTTAAGAGCTAGTCTAGATTATATTGATATATTTTCATAAAATTCTTGTAATTAAAAAATAAAAATTAAAACCCTATGGCAACAAATATATGATAGTGGGGAAAAACCCTAGTTAAGTACCAACTTCTACAGAAAAATATGCAACATAAATGTGAAACACTCATCTTAGCTAGTACTTTTTAGAACAGTACTTTTTCCAAAATTCTTTTTAATAAGTGGCCAAAATCCAAGATCATGAATGATTTGATAATCATCTTAATTATGTTTAAAAACTGAAAACTTTTAGTTCAATATACATTTAACTTAGTTTTTAAAATTCAAATGCTTACAATATATATGGTCTCCAATACGTCAAACATTTTTTCGATCATTCTATTTTTTAGAGAAAGGCCAAATTCCTGATGTGTATTTAGTTGGAAACTATATAACATATATATATATATGATTGGATATGATAATTTAAACCTAACAAATTATGATTTTTATTTGTTTAAGAATTAAAACATTCTATTACATACACACACGTGTATCTATATCTATATATAATTGTAAAGTTAAAGATCATCTAACAATTTAATAATCCACGTGTTTGGATTTTTATGGCAGTGATTTTGAAGTCTACTATCGATTTAACCATCAATTTGGTTGGGTTCGGTTATTATCACTTTGTTATTCAAATTTCGAACGGATATCTCAAAGCCCACCATATATTTATGTGTGTATATATATATATATATATTCTTGAATGTGTTAAGAAGAGATAGGCCATGGATGGCCTAGCAAGTGTGGCTAACATTTGACAATTAAAATGAAAGTTCCAAAAAATATTATAATGCCTTTCCACTTGGGACCTCAAGGGAAGAGCCAAGAGAGGAAACAAAATCTTTGAATGATTTAGGGCTAACAGAGAAATGCATGTGGGCAGTGGTGGCCAGTTTTTACTGTGAAAAGAAACTAGTACACACACACACTTCATTGCAATAATGTTACATCTCACCAGCTGCATTCAATTTTAAGCCTATTTTAGATATGCTATGATATGATTTGGCCCATCTATTTATATATTTCAATGGGGTTTGTCACTTTTAAACTATTTCATGAATTTATTGCATCGTTTGGACGCGCTTTGTTTGCACGGAATCACAATATATGTGTCTGAAAGTTATAGATTGGGTATCTAAGAATCTCGATGATTAGGCATTCACATGCCTGGATGTTTACTTTGCAGATTCGTTTATGGAATTCGTGTGAGGATGTCTCTAAGCGTGAGATTGCTCTCTGTCTTTTCAAGTGAATTTCTTCATTTACTCACGCTTATAATTCAATATAGTGAAAAGGAAAGTTTAAGGTTAACTCAAAAGTCGTTTTTCTACTAGATTTTTTGTTTTTGTTTTTCATTTTTTTATTTTTGTTTTTTTAAATCAAAGATGAACTAAGTTAATATTTAAGTTTACATACATAAAATCATCATTAGAATTAGTTGACATGGGTGTTCTTTCTTCTCATCTAAATCGTCAAGGGGGAAAATATGTAAAAATGATATTTTCCATGGGATCGACGTCCTCGAAACGTACCACATACACTTCACGAATCAAGTATAGAGATCTTAACATCAACATCATCAACACTTATGTTAGAAGTTTCAAGTTTTTATCAGATCGCCATCCAATCCAAAATCTTAAGCTAATAGATTAAAACACTTTAATTTTTAACACTTCTCTCATTTGCAGGTTTGAAAGTTATTGCGAGAACCAAACAAGTGGTCCTAGTCAATATTGATATAATTGAGAAGGAAAGAAAAATGAGATTTTAAGAGTTTGAACACAAGGTGTCTTGCTCTGATATCATAATAACTAATTAAATTATATTTAATCTTTTATAGGTAGTCTTAAAGATATTATTATTTATAAAAGTTAAAATTATGTATAGAGCGTGATCGATAGGGAAACTTGATAATGAAGATTTTTTTTTTCCTTTTTTAATCTTTCACTTTAAACTACTTTTATCTCATATATCTAATGTAAATGATGAGATGTAATTATAATTGTTATAGGTAATTTTGGACCACACTAATGCACAGGGAACTGACGAGGACAATTGGGCAGAGGTGGGACTAGAAAGCCGACCCAGAGGAAGATCGGACCAAAGGGTCGGGCCCATTTGGCCCAACCCATATGGTCGGCCTCGGCATAAGGCCGAAGCCGACCATTCTGCCCGCGCGCGTGGGCTGAGTTTGGCCACCTCCCTTCGGTCCCTGATGTCCCCGACCGTCCCGATTTCACCTGGTTCGTCCCGAAACATCTCCGAATTCTTAAAGACCCTAGGAGGATGAGGTTGGCCTCGGCCCACTACCGAGACCGACCAGGGCCAAAGGCCCAGAGATCATTTGAAGTCTGGTGTCGACGAAAACCCTAACGGGAAGTCTATAAAAAGGGAGACCGCACACGCATTCAGGTATGCAAACATTAAACCCTAAATACATTCTACGTGCTTTTCGGCCAAGCCTAACTTAAGCATCGGAGTGTGTGTGGTCTACACCACACCAGTGTGCAACATTTGCTCGTCTTGCAGATCACGTCTTTCCTGCTATCTTATAAATTCACTATTGATCGTCACGTGGAGCGAAGGACAAATTCCTAAGCAAAATTTGACCATCAACAATAATGATTTAAAATCGTAATAACAAAGATAGAGTTATATGCAAGAATTTTGCTTAATAATAACGAATCAACATTTGATGTTTAGTTTTGATTTTTTCAAAAGTGCTTTTTCTTTAATTAGTTTTACCTTTTGAATTGTGGATATATCTAAAAAGTAATATTATAATTGAGAAATTAATATTACTAAAAAGAAACATATATAATTACAAAAAAAAAAAAGGTATTTAGTGAGAATTGTTGAGAAAATGAAAAGTTTTTTCATTATTAAACTTTATTTGTGGCATTTAGTGTGACTTTTGGTTTTTGTGACTTTTGGCTTTTGGTTTCTTGTAATCCATAGTGACTTTTGAGTTTTGGGAGTTAGGTGAGTTATGAGCATTTTATCACATTTAAAATTTTGAACCATTGGTATTCTATGGTTACTTTTGTAAGCCTATATAAAGGCATGCTTAGTTGAATGAAAAATCATCTCCACTCATACTTGTCTTCCACGTTTTTCTAATAAAGTGGTATCAGAGCGAGTATCAAAAAAAAAAAAATGAGAGAAATGGCCAATGGTGGGATGGGTTCGCTTCAACTACCGATGCTTTCCAAGCTCAACTATGACAATTGGAGCATTAAGATAAAAGTGTTACTAGGAGCACAAGATGTGTGAGAGGTCGTAGAGAACGGTTTCCAAGAGGCGGAAGCTGGAGCCGATCAAGCGCAAAGAGATGCGGTAAAGGAGACAAGAAAGAAGGACAAGAAGGCCCTCTATATCTTGTACCAATCAGTGGACGAAGACACGTTGAGACCATTTCCAATGCTGAGATATCAAAGACGGCATGGGACAAGATCCAATCGACTCATAGAGAAGTCGATCGTGTGAAAAAGGTATGATTGCAAACTTTACGTGGTGAGTTTGAATCTTTACAAATGAAGGAGACGGAGGTGATAACGGAATATTACACAAGAGTAATGACCGTCGTCAACCAATTGAGACGAAACGGTGAAGAAATCGTCGATGTTCGTGTCATGGAAAAGGTTCTACGGAGCCTAAATACAAAGTTCGAGATTATTGCCACGACAATCGAGGAGACACAGGATCTCGAGATTATGACAATTGAACAATTTATAGGCTCATTGCAAGCCTATGAGGAGAAAAAGAAAAGAAGGATGGAGCAAACAGAGACCGTTGAACAACTTCTCCAAATCAAACTCAAGGAGGATAATAGTCGTGGACGTGGAAGAGGTCGCGGTGGTCGAGGCCGTGGTGGAAGAGGTGAAACCAACACCGATGTTTCTCAAAATTCGTGTGATTCCTCAAGAGGAAGAGGAGGTCGAGGTCGTGGAAGACGTGGTGGAAGATCTGGGAGAGATAAATCTCAGGTAAAATGTTATAATTGTAATAAGTATGAACATTATGCAAATGAGTGTTACTCATCTCAATCAGAATCAAGTGTTCGAAAGCATCATGACCAATCAACCGCCAGCACATCAAAAGCCCATCAAGGGCAATCTTATTATGCAGAGGAGAATGAAACCTTATTTATGGTTTCAAAGGGAGAAGAAGAGAGTCAAGATAGTATGTGGTATCTTGACACCGGAGCCTCAAACCACATGTGTGGAAAACGCGAGATGTTTGTGGAGTTGAACGAGATGGAGAAAGGTAATATTGCCTTTGGAGACAATTCTTTGGCCGCCATCAAAGGAATAGGTAAAATTCTCATTCGGTTAAAAAATGGAGAAAATCAATATATTACAAATGTTTATTACATTCCCAGTATAAAAAATAATATATTGAGTGTAGGACAATTGTTAGAGAAAAGTTTTGAAGTTCAAATGAAAAACAATTGTTTGTATTTGAGGGATAATCATGAGAGACTTATTGCTAAAGTTTCCATGACAAAAAATCGAATGTTTCCTTTGAATATATGTAATGATGTTCCAAAATGCTTGAAGACGTGTTATGAGGATCTCCCCTGGTTATGGCATCTACGGTTCGGGCACCTCAACTTTGGAAGTCTAGAAGACTTGTCGAAGAAGAAGATGGTGCGAGGTTTACCGCATATTCACAAGCCGAACCAAGTGTGTGAAGGATGCCTACTTGGCAAACATCATCGAAGTAGTTTTCCGAAGGAGTCTATGACAAGAGCCAAGAAGCCTCTAGAACTCATCCATGCTGATGTGTGTGGAATGATCAAACCGGAGTCTCATGGTAAAAGTAAATACTTCCTTCTGTTTATTGATGATTTTTCTAGAAAAAAATGGGTGTACTTTTTGAAGGAAAAATCAGAAGTATTTGAAATCTTCAAGAGATTTAAAGCACGTGTGGAAAATGAGAGCAATCTTACAATCAATGCCATGAGAACTGATCGAGGTGGTGAATTCACATCAAATGAGTTCAAACAGTTTTGTGATGAAAAAAGCATCCGACGTACGTTAATAGTGCCAAGGACACCACAACAAAATGGCGTGGTGGAGAGGAAGAATCGGACAATCTTGAATATGGCAAGAAGCATGCTAAAGACAAAGAAAATGCCAAGGGAATTTTTGGGCGGAGGCCGTAGCTTGTGCGGTCTATTTGACAAATCGAGCACCAACCAAAAGTGTGCTTGACAAGACGCCTCAAGAAGCATGGAATGGAAGAAAGCCCGGAATTGGTCACTTCGAGGTATTTGGGAGTATTGCATATGCTCATGTGTTGGAAGAAAAAAGGACCAAGCTCGATGATTGAAGCGAGAAACTCATCTTCATTGGCTATGATGCAAGTTCAAAGGGTTATCGCCTTTACAATCCTTTGAATGGGAAGGTAATTATTAGTCGTGATGTTGTTTTTGATGAACTTGCATCTTGGGATTGGAATATATAAGAGGAGGAGTATGATTTCCTTCCATATTTTGAAGAAGACGATGAAAATGAGCCAACCAGAGATGAAATGGGTGAAGTTTTGCCTAGTCCAGTGCCATCCCATTCGACTGATCGATTGTCATCTGAAGGTTCATCCAGCGATTCTGAGAATGAAATTGGTCCAAGAGGAACCCGAAGTCTACATGAACTTAATGAGGTAAATGAAAATCAAAATGACATAACTCTCTATTGTCTTTTTGGTGATTGTGAGCCTATTAGTTTCCAAGAAGCCATTGCAAGCAAGAAATGGAAGGATGCAATGGATGAAGAAATTCGAGCAATAGAGAAAAATGACACATGGGAGTTGACCAAGCTACCAAAAGGGCACAAGCCGATCGGAGTGAAGTGGTTATACAAGACAAAGAGAAAGGCCAATGACGATGTTGAAAGGCACAAGACGAGACTAGT
This sequence comes from Luffa acutangula, assembly GCA_036850905.1. Classification (NCBI taxonomy): domain Eukaryota; kingdom Viridiplantae; phylum Streptophyta; class Magnoliopsida; order Cucurbitales; family Cucurbitaceae; genus Luffa; species Luffa acutangula. Next base: position 47,723,737 of record CM072092.1, on the reverse strand, counting down.
GGTGAAAGGGTATAGTCAACGACATGGCATCGACTATGATGAGGTATTCGCCCCCGTTGTTCGCCTTAAAACTATTCGTTTGATTATTGCTTTGGCAGCTCATAATCATTGGAAAATACATCAAATGGATGTCAAATCGGCATTCTTGAACGAAATTCTTGAGGAAGAAGTCTATGTGGAGCAACCATTGGGTTATGAAGTCAAGGGTGAAGAAAACAAAGTGCTTCGATTGAAGAAGGCTCTTTACGGTTTGAAGCAAGCACCGAGAGCATGGAATTCGAAAATTGACAAGTATTTTCAAGAGAAGAAGTATATGAAGTGTCCTTATGAGCATGCCCTTTACATCAAAATGCAAGGTGAAAGCATACTAATCATTTGTTTATATGTTGATGATTTAGTATTTACCGGAAACAATCCTAGCATGTTTGATGAGTTCAAAAGAGAGATGGCAAAGGAGTTTGAAATGACGGACATTGGTCTCATGAGTTACTATCTTGGGATCAAGGTCAAAAGGCGAATATGAGATTTTTATATCCCAAGAGGGCTATGCTAAAGAAATGCTCAAAAAGTTCAACATGGATGATGCTAATCCAGTTGGAACACCGATGGAATGTGGATTCAAAATCACCAAGCAAGGTGGAGGAGAGAAGGTAGATTCTATATATTTCAAAAGTTTGGTTGGAAGTTTGAGATACTTGACATGCACAAGACCGGATATTCTTTATTCAGTTGGAATTATTAGTCGATTTTTGGAGGAGTCGACAACTACGCATTGCAAAATGGCAAAAAGAATACTTCGCTACATCAAAGGGACGATTGGGTATGGTCTTTCCTATGTCTCTTCTAGCAATTTTGATATTGTTGGATATTGTGACAGTGATTGGAGTAGTGACTTGGATGATCGAAAGAGTACTACGGGGTTTGTGTTTTTTATTGGTGAAACGACGTTCACATGGATGTCAAAAAAGCAACCCATAGTCACATTATCAACATGCGAGGCGTAGTACGTTGCGGCAACTCCATGTGTATGTCATGCAATTTGGCTAAGAAACTTAGTGAAGGAGTTGAAGTTTCAAATGGAAGGTCCAATGGAGATTTTTGTTGACAACAAATCGGCCATTGTCTTAGCCAAAAATCCGGTATTTCATGGGAGGAGCAAGCACATTGATACCCGATTTCACTACATTCGGGATTGCGTTGCGAATAAAGAAGTGGAGCTCAAATATATCAAGTCACAAGACCAAGCGGCATACATTTTCACAAAGTCCCTCAAGTTGGAGACTTTTATGAGAATGAGGAGTTTACTTGGTGTAACAAATCAAGTTTAAGGGGGGAGGGGTGTTGAGAAAATGAAAAGTTTTTTCATTATTAAACTTTATTTGTGGCATTTAGTGTGACTTTTGGTTTCTTGTAACCAATGGTGACTTTTGAGTTTTGGGAGTTAGGTGAGTTATGAGCATTTTATCACATTTAAAGTTTTGAACCATTGGTATTCTATGGTTACTTTTGTAAGCCTATATAAAGGTATGCTTAGTTGAATGAAAAATCATCTCCACTCATACTTGTCTTCCACGTTTTTCTAACAAGAATATGCTGGTAAATAACAAGATTAGTGAGAGAAAATATATATGTCGAGAGAAGTTATAAAGAAGTGTACGTTTGAGTTGAGAGAGACAGGTAAGAAAAAATGTGTATAAAGAGAAATTAGAGAAGTATATCGGTGGAGAGATATTGGTGAGAGAAAGTATATAAATGTTTTTTTTTAGTTTAACAATATTTACGAGTTGAGGGACTGATGTAGATATTCACTAGTTGTTCCACACAAGTAAGATATCCATACTTGTTTGGTCTATATTATGGTTCTCAAAATTTTATTTTCAAATTCTCAAGTTTCGCATTGTTACAGCCAGTTCCATTTTTCTTGTCTAATGTGTCCTTCTTGGGTTCATTTTATCTAGTTTTTTAAGGTCCCGTTTGATAACCGTTTGGTCTTTTGTTTTTTGTTTTTGAAAATTATGCTTGTTTTCTCCTACATTTCCTACCATGACTTTCATCCTAGTTAAGGTAGCATTTGAATTCCTAACCAAAATTTAAAAACAAAAACAAGTTTTTGAAAATTACTTTTTTTTTTTTTTGTTTCCAAAATTGGACTTGGTTTTTGAAAACAAAGTAGAATATTGATACTAAAACCAAGAAACTTATAGGTGGAAGTATGTGTATATAAGTTTAATTTTTAAAAACGAAAAACCAAATGATTATCAAACGAGGCCTAAACTACTTTATTTATGTAATTGTGTACCACCAATTTAGATCCTTTACGAAGTCATTCTATGGTCGGTTAATGTTGTTTTCTGGTTACTCTGTGAGAGTCACTCATATATGTTCTTTGGGTTTTTTTAGTTATGTACCAAATTATGTGCTTACAAAGTCGTTTCCGAACTTACATTCACTTTGCCTCTCTAAGATCCCCCTTTTCAAAATTTGAGTTTATAAGAACCCTGACTTCGTTCATAGTTTTGAGTTAGAAGGTGAAATTTGTTTATTAATAATTTGAACACATTGATTCTAAGACGTGTTTAATTGTGAAATAAATCTTGATCTTTTGATACTTTCTGTTTTGTTTTGTTTTCTTCTTGTAGGTGAATGAAGAGGTAGTGTGGCACAACTGTTGATGGAGAAATTTTGACCAATCATGAATTGCCACGTCGTTACATAAAATTAATGACGAAATTAAAATTAATTAAATTTGGGACCAATTATAAATTGACATGTGTCCCAAATTTAATTTGAAAACAAAGTTGGCCAATTATAAATTTATAGAGCCAAATTTCTATTTGATCAATTAATTAAAATTAAATTATTTCGATCAAATTAATTAATTTGACCAATTAATTAAAAAATAATAATTATTTTGATCAAATTTGGGTCTTTTAAATGTCTGGGTCATATGGTTTTGGGTCAAATATAAACCAAACCCAAGACTAAATGGTTCAACCCAAGACCAATAAAGCCCAAGCCCAAGCCCAAGTTGTTAGGCCCAAAAGTCACCAGGGCCCATCCAGCGAGAACTCTATAAATAGAGGGGTTCTCCTCCATTTCAGGGGTTCAGAAATTCTACACTCCCACAAAGACAAGAGTTTAGAGTTTCAAAGCTCTCAAGCAGAACCAGAGAATTCAGAGAGACTCCACAAAGTCGGAAGACCGAAGACTCTCTGCAATCCATAAGTCCAAGTGTTGAACACTTCTTGAAGACTAAACACTCCTCAAGACTTCAACACTTCTTGAAGACCCAACACTCTTTAAGACTTCAACACTCCTTGAAGATCAAAGACTCTTCAGGACATCAACACTTCTTGAAGATTGAAGACTCCTTCAAGACTGGAAGACTTCAAGCTCCAAGAATCCATTGAAGCTTCAGACTCGAGATCAAGCGTTCCAGCCCTCGAGTGAAACACACCCACACACATAAGAGAGAGAATCAGAGGATTAAAGTTAGAGATTGTACACCCACACACATACAACATTAATACAAATCAAAGTTTATTCCACGTGTCTCCATCCCCGAAGTTACGTGTGAACAAATTGGCACGCCCAGTGGGACCATCTCTACCTCTCATCTCTCTCTCTTATCTAAAAAACATAAGTATAAACATGTCGTTCAAGACTTCTTCAATGGTCGCTGTCATGAACAAGTCATACATGGGTTCTACTGCCCATTGTTGCTTCAACGGACTGACGTTGCAAGAAGATAAAGCTTCTGTCGTTGCAGACCAAGAAACAACCTTGCAGGGGGCATATACTAATGACAAGTTTTTTGTCAAGTATAACCCTTTGTTTGAACCTGATTCTGACGTAGTGACTGTCATGATGACTGAGACTAGAACTATGGAAGAAAGAATGGTTGAGATGCAGGAGCACATCGACACCTTGATGAAGGCGATTGAAGAAAAAGATTCTCAAATCGAGCAACTAAAGAGCCAAATTGAGAACCAACATATCGCCGAATCAAGTCAAACCCAAGTCGTAAAAAATCACGACAAAGGAAAGACTATAGTGCAAGATGATCAGCCACAGTGTTCTGCTTTGGTTGCTTCACTAACCATCCAACAGCTCCAAGATATGATCACAAACTGTATCAGAGCTCAGTACGGTGGACCTACTCAAGATTCTCTCTTGTATTCCAAACCTTATACTAAGAGGATTGATAACTTGAGAACGCCAATCGGGTATCAGCCACCAAAATTTCAGCAGTTTGATGGAAAGGGCAATCCTAAACAACATATTGCCCACTTCGTTGAGACATGCGAGAACGCTGGTACTCGAGGGGACCTACTAGTCAAGCAGTTCGTTCGAACACTTAAAGGAAATGCTTTTGACTGGTACACTGTTCTAGAACCTGAGTCAGTAGACAGTTGGGAGGAACTCGAAAGAGAGTTTCTAAATCGCTTCTACAGTACGAGGCGAACAGTTAGTATGACAGAACTCACAAGCACAAAGCAGCGAAAGGGTGAGCCAGTCATTGACTACATAAACCGTTGGAGAGCCTTGAGTCTCGACTGCAAAGATAGACTCTCCGAGGTGTCCTCTGTTGAGATGTGCACCCAAGGCATGCACTGGGGACTTCTTTACATCCTGCAGGGGATAAAACCTCGGACCTTTGAAGAATTAGCGACTCGCGCTCATGATATGGAGTTGAGCATCGCTAGCAGAGGGAATAAAGATCCCGTAGTCCCTAACATGAGAAAAGAAGGAATGAACGACGAAGAGACTATAGAAGAATCTATGGTTGTCAACACAACCCTTCCCAAGTCGTCTTCGAAAGGAAAGCGACAAACAAATGGAGCGCATCACTTAACTTTAAAGGAAAGACAGAAGAAAATCTATCCTTTCCCTGATGCCGACATCCCTGATATGTTGGAACAACTATTGGAAGCGCAACTGATAGAGCTTCCTAAGTGTAAACGACCAGAAGAGATGGAGAAAGTCGATGATCCCAAATATTGCAAGTATCATCGAATTATTGGTCATCCAGTGGAAAGATGTTTCGTCCTAAAGGACTTAATTCTAAAGCTGGCTATGGAAAGAAAAATTGAGCTCGACCTTGATGAAGTAGCTCAATCAAATCTTGCTACAATCAAAGAAAAGAGCAAACATCAAAGAAAGAAGGATCCTAAGAAACTTCAACCCAAGAGGAAGAGAAGTAAAAAGTTTTCTCAACCTCAACAACTGGTGATGTTGAATAAATCATTCTCCAAAACTTTCCACAAAAAGACAAAAGAGAACCTTGCGACTTCCTACTGCATCAACGTAGAAGAAGTTGACAATTCTAAGAAGAGTGAACAAAGGACTTTCGTCTTTGATCGCATCAAGCCTCCAACTACTCGTCCTTCAGTATTCCAAAGAATGAGTATGATCGCGACAGAGGAAGAAAATCAATGTTCGATGTCCACCTCCACTCGACCTTCAGCTTTCCAAAGGCTAAGTGTCTCTACATCGAAGAAAAGTCAACCTTCGACATCTGTTTTTTATCGCCTCAAAGTAACAAGCGATCAACCTAAAAGAAAAATGGACAACTTGGAGGTGAAACTTTTCGATGAAGTAAACCGCGACAAGAAGCTTCATAGTAGCGTCCCGTCACGTATGAAGAGGAAATTCTATGTTCTCATAACTACAGAAGGTTCCTTGAAGGTGAAGCCAAATCTCATTGTCTTGACTAATCCTATAAATGAAGGATCTGATCAAGACCATGATAAAGATAAGAGCTTTTAAAATGTAAAAGATCCTTATCGCAAGAGCCTAAACTGCATGATGCTCCTAGCCCACACGAGCTTAAAAGGTGAGAGCAAAAAAAATAAATAATAAAATTTTGAACTACGTTATGACTTGATCCCTTTTCTTCAAAGGGTACGTATGCAGCTTAAAGAAAATTTTAAGTTCAGTCTCTGCAAACAAAAAAAAAAAGAAAGTGCAACAAATATTGAAGCACGACGATATAAATTGAGGAAATTCATCACTAGTGGGGGCAACACAGCGAATGGAAGTTGCTTCCTCCAAGTTCGAAGGTTCTCACGCGCTTCGCTGCAGTTCCTTCCCCCCAAATTCGAAGGTTCTCACGCGCTTCGCTGCAGTTCCTTCCCCCCAAGTTCGAAGGTTCTCACGCGCTTCGCTGCGGTTCCTTCCCCCCAAGTTCGAAGGTTCTCACGTCGCTTCGGTGAAGTTCCTTCCTCCAAGTCTGAAGGTTCTCACGTGCTTCGGTGAAGTTCCTTCCTCCCAAATTTGAAGGTTCTCACGTTGCTTCACTGCAGTTCCTTCCTCCAAGTTCGAAGGTTTTCATGCGCTTTGCTGCAGTTCCTTCTCTCCAAGTTCGAAGGTTCTCACGCGCTGCGTTGCAGTTCTCTCCCCAAGTTCGAAGGTTCACGCACTTCGCTGCAGTTCCTTCTCCCAAATTCAAAGGTTCTTGGCTGCAGTTCCTTCCTCCAAATTCGAAGGTTTCGAAGTTTCTCACGCGCTGTGATTCGTTGCAGTTCCTTCCTCCAAGTTCGAAGGTTCTCATGCGCTTCGTTGCTACCTTCCTCCAAGTTCGAAGGTTCTCTCACGCGCTGCTCCAGCTCCTTCCTCCAAGTTCGAAGGTTCTCATACGCTTCGCTGCACAGTTTCTTCCTCCAAGTTCGAAGGTTCTCATGCGCTTCTCTCCGTTTCTACCTTCCTCCAAGTTCGAAGATCCTCACGCGGCTTCGCTGAAGCCGCTTCGCTGACGCCGCTTTGCTGCAGTTCCTTCCTCCAAGTTCGAGGTTCTCACGCGCTTCGCTGGAGTTCCATCCTCCAAGTTCGAGGGTTCTCACGCGCTTCGCTGCAGTTCAACCTCCAAGTTCGAGGGTTCTCACGCGCTTCGCTGTAGTTCTTTCCTCCAAGTTCGAGGGTTCTCACGCGCTTCGCTACAGTTCCTTCCCCCCAAGTTCGAAGGTTCTCACGTCGCTTCGCTGCGCTCATGCGCTTCGCTACAGTTCCTTCCTCCAAGTTTGAAGGTTCTCACATCGCTTCGTTGCGATCCTTCCTCCAAGTTCGAAGGTTCTCACGCGCTTCGCTCTGCAATTCCTTCCCCCAAGTTCGAAGGTTCTCACGCGCTTCGTTGCAGTTCCTTCCTCCAAGTTCAGTTCGAAGGTCCTCATGCTACGCTCGACTGCACTGCTGCGCTACTTCCTAAAGTCCAAAGACGTCAATTGTCCTCACGCTGCGCTGCTTCCTTCTCCAAGTTCGAAGGTCCTCATGCTACGCTCGGCTACACTGCTGCGCTACTTCCTAAAGTCCAAAGACGTCAATTGTCCCTGCACTCATGCTGAAAGGGCGTGACAGCGACACAAGTCCAAAGACATGTCCCAAAGCAAGGAACATGTCTCTGTACTCATGCTGAAAGGCGTGACGGCGACACAAGTCCAAGGACATGTCCCAAAGCAAGGAACATGTCCCTGTACTCATGCTGAAAGACGTGGCGGCAACACAAGTCCAAGGACATGTCCCAAAGCAAGGAATATGTCCATGCACTCGTGCTGAAAGGCGTAGCGGCAACACAAGTCCAAGGAACATGTCCCAAAGCAAGGAACATGTCCCTGTACTCATGCTGAAATACGTGCGGCGGCACAAGTCCAAGGACATGTCCCAAAGCAACGAACATGTCCCTGTACTCGTGCTGAAAGGCGTGACGGCGACACAAGTCCAAGGAACATGTCCCAACTCAAGGAACATGTCCTTGCACTCGTGCTGAAAGGCATGGCAGCGACACAAGTCCAAGGAACATGTCCCAACTCAAGGAACATGTCCGTGCACTCGTGCTGAAAGGCGTGGCGGCGGCATAAGTCCAAGGAACATGTCCCAACTCAAGGAACACGTCCTTGCACTCGTGCTGAAAGGTGTGGCGGCGTGCACTCGTGCTAAAAGGCGTGGCGGCGACACAAGTCCAAGGAACATGTCCCAACTCAAGGAACACGTCCTTGCACTCGTGCTGAAAGGCGTGGCGGCGACACAAGTCCAAGGAACATGTCCCAACTCAAGGAACACGTCCTTGCACTCGTGTTGAAAGGCGTGGCGGCGACACAAGTCCAAGGAACATGTCCCAACTCAAGGAACACGTCCTTGCACTCATGCTGAAAGGCGTGGCGGCAACACAAGTCCAAGGAACATGTCCCAACTCAAGGAACACGTCCTTGCACTCGTGCTGAAAGGCGTGACGGCGACACAAGTCCGAGGAACATGTCCCAACTCAAGGAACACGTCCTTGCACTCGTGCTGAAAGGCGTGACGGCGACACAAGTCCAAGGAACATGTCCCAACTCAAGGAACACATCCTTGCACTCGTGCTGAAAGGCGTGGCGGTGACACAAGTCCAAGGAACATGTCCCAACGCAAGGAACACGCCCTTGCACTCGTGCTGAAAGGCGTGGCGGCGACACAAGTCCAAGGAACATGTCCCAACTCAAGGAACACGTCCTTGCACTCGTGCTGAAAGGCGTGGCGGCGACACAAGTCCAAGGAACATGTCCCAACTCAAGGAACACGTCCTTGCACTCGTGCTGAAAGGCGTGACGGCGACACAAGTCCAAGGAACATGTCCCAACTCAAGGAACAAGTCCCTGCACTCGTGCTGAAGGGCGTGGCGGCGACACAAGTCCAAGGAACATGTCCCAACGCAAGGAACACGTCCTTGTACTCATGCTGAAAGACATTGTACCTGCAAATTGAAGGCAACAAGGATATGTATGCCTAAAAAAAATCACTTACCTACGTACTTACCTTTTGGATGGTGGATGAAGGCACTGTGCTTGTGATTGAAATATAGGCAAGGTGCCAAAAAAAAAAAAAGGAAAAAATCGAAAATTAAAAAAAATACGAAAAAACAAAAAAAAACAAAAAAAAAAAACAAAAAAAAAACGAAAATTCAAAAAAATAAAATTAAAAAAAAAAGGAGAATAAAGTTTCCTACTTAAATGCTTTCTTGAATGCTCCTGGCAATTGATGTGTGTTTTCCCATGCTGAGGTTCAACCTTATTTATAGAATGAAAAGTTGGATTCAAATAGATAAATCTTATCTCCAACGACAATCTTCATCAATTTTGGGATAAGTTCAAATATAAATCTTATCTCCAACGGCAATCTTCATCAATTTTGGGATAAGTTCAAATATAAATCTTATCTCCAACGACAATCTTCATCAATTCTGGGATAAGTTCAAATATAAATCTTATTTCCAACGTCAATCTCCATCAATTTTAGGATAAATTCAAATATAAATCTTATCTCCAACGGCAATCTTCATCAATTTTGGGATAAGTTCAAATATAAATCTTATCTCCAACGGCAATCTTCATCAATTTTGGGATAAGTTCAAATATAAATCTTATCTCCGACGACAGTCTTCATCAACTCTGAGATGGACTCAAAGTTTAACCCAAAGACATAAGATTTGATTTAAATCAAATTGAAAAATAAAAATTTGGAGATTTTGTTTCAAATTTTAGTCCAAAGTATGAGATTTGATTTAAATCAAATTGGGAAATAAATTCAAATTGATTTGATAAACTCCTACACAGATTTGGATTGAATTAAACTGAATTTGGGTATAATTAAACTCTTATCCCAAATCAAAATTTCTAAGTTCCATGTGAAAATTTTATTCCAAATTCCCACCAATTTTTTGGATGCAGCCTTAAATTTACTTAAATTAAATTTTGGGCATAATCCAAATTTTATCCCAAATGAACCAAAGTCAAAACCTCAAATTCTATTCCAAATGCGAGTTAAAATTGGGTAGGATTTTACCTCAAATCAAAATTTGGGTATAAACCAAAATTTGCTCAAACTTCAAATCAAAGTTTGCTGCCAAATAATAAAAAAAATAAAAAATTTGACCAAAATTCATATTTTGATTAAATTGACACACCAAAGGGAGTCAAAATCAAAAACAAATATCTTGCATTTTGATCACAAAATATCTTTTTCAAGATTCATCCACACATAATTTGTGCCTAAATCTCGAAAAGGGGCATTTGTTGATGGAGAAATTTTGACCAATCATGAATTGCCACGTCGTTACATAAAATTAATGACGAAATTAAAATTAATTAAATTTGGGACCAATTATAAATTGACATGTGTCCCAAATTTAATTTGAAAACAAAGTTGGCCAATTATAAATTTATAGAGCCAAATTTCTATTTGATCAATTAATTAAAATTAAATTATTTTGATCAAATTAATTAATTTGACCAATTAATTAAAAAATAATAATTATTTTGATCAAATTTGGGTCTTTTAAATGTCTGGGTCATATGGTTTTGGGTCAAATATAAACCAAACTCAAGACTAAATGGTTCAACCCAAGACCAATAAAGCCTAAGCCCAAGCCCAAGTTGTTAGGCCCAAAAGTCACCAGGGCCCATCCAGCGAGAACTCTATAAATAGAGGGGTTCTCCTCCATTTCAGGGGTTCAGAAATTCTACACTCCCACAAAGACAAGAGTTTAGAGTTTCAAAGCTCTCAAGCAGAACCAGAGAATTCAGAGAGACTCCACAAAGTCGGAAGACCGAAGACTCTCTGCAATCCATAAGTCCAAGTGTTGAACACTTCTTGAAGACCAAACACTCCTCAAGACTTCAACACTTCTTGAAGACCCAACACTCTTCAAGACTTCAACACTCCTTGAAGATCAAAGACTCTTCAGGACATCAACACTTCTTGAAGATTGAAGACTCCTTCAAGACTGGAAGACTTCAAGCTCCAAGAATCCATTGAAGCTTCAGACTCGAGATCAAGCGTTCCAGCCCTCGAGTGAAACACACCCACACACATAAGAGAGAGAATCAGAGGATTAAAGTTAGAGATTGTACACCCACACGCATACAACATTAATACAAATCAAAGTTTATTCCACGTGTCTCCATCCCCGAAGTTACGTGTGAACAACAACATTATACTTAGTGAGAAAGAATTTGTAATAGTTTTATCCATCCATCTTTTGAATTAACAATGGTTGTGATATTGACTTAAACATATTTCAAATTTATACATTAGGTCTATATATGTTTTAGAATCTATTTAGGATTTATAAACTATTAGGATATACTATTTGTAATGTTTAGTTGAAGTTTTGATGTAAACATTAAGGAGGGTCAAGGAGGGTCGAAATAGCTCACTAAGAGTCAAAGTGAGCATAGCTCAAGAAGGATCGAATTCCACCATCCCCAAATGTTGATGAACTCAAAAGAAAAAAATTTTTATTATTATTATTATTAAAAAAAACTCATCTTCATGAATGGGACCCAAATCTTGTGGAGGAACCAACTGGGAAAAGATTCAAGGAGACGGTGTTAGTAGATGTGATGAATATATCGGTGAACCCTGATGTTCAGGGTCGCCGTCAGGCATAAAGATAATATGCTGGAATGTTCGGGGAGTGGGGAATCCCCGGGCATTCAATAGTTTGCGCCAGTTGGTGCGAGAAGAAGATCCCCAACTCTTGTTCTTATCTGAAACAAAGATCAAGAGTTCAAAAGCGTCGGTGTTAAAAGAGAAGCTGAGGTTTGAGGGAGTGATTGTGGTGGATTGTGTAGGAAAGGTTGGTGGTTTGTGTTTGTTCTGGAAGGAGGGTTTGGAGGTGGTCTTGCGGTCCTATACTAGGTATCATGTGGATTCAGTGGTGAAATCTAAAGATGGTCATTGGAGGTTTACGGGGTTTTATGGGGACCCAGAAGTGAGGAATAGGAAGTGTTCATGGGAGCTTATGCGGCGATTGAATGACTTGCCATCAATGCCTTGGGTATTAGGGGGAGACTTCAATGAGTTGTTAAGCTCAGAGAAGAAACAAGGTGGGAATGCCCGAGATCAAGGCCAGAAGCAAGAGTTTAGGGATGTGATTGATGACTGTGGCTTGACTGATATGATGTTTATGTTGGGTTTTATGCCCTAAAACTCGTAGATAGTGAATGTAACCGTTGACCGGATATTAATGAAATATTATTGATATATTTTTCCATTAATTGTTATTAGTTATTTTATATTTGTCTTTGCCTAATAATAACCCTAATCCAATAAACTAGACATCCAAGGCTGTAATATGAGTCTTGAACTATATGTAGCGACATATGGGATCATTGTTCAAGAAACAGCCTAAAGGGTCTATAGTATAGGGATAAGACTGGGTGCCTTATCCTGGTGACACTATGGATATGGCCCACTTTGTATTTGATACAAACGCTGCGAACCAACGCGTTCGTGTAGGAGACATGCTAGTGGGGGTATCCTATGCAATGAGTTTGCATAAGACCGGACCGCGAAATAGTAACCACTGGTTATAACACCGTTAACTAGTTGGTTTTCTATTTCACTAGGACGACCTAGACAACTTAGTCTTAATCCTGAGTTGATTATGGGCTCCTGCTCATGAGAGATTGTCCTTTGATTTGTATGGGTGAGAGTGGCCAATACGCCGACTCAATAAGCCAACCACTTTGGGGACAAGACCGAATGGGGAGCTGGGAACATAATCGTACAAGATGGAATTCACTCATTCCCGACTTTAGGGAAGCAGATGAGTGTTCCCTTAAGTGGTTACTCCGAGTCTTGAACAAAGGGCCCTACCCTCTCAATGGCACGAGAGGGTTTTCTGTTTGATGGTTGGACCACAAACAAATTGTTCATTAGAGGAGAATTGGTACTTAAGGAAATAGAGGTAACCCAGGGGTAAAACGGTAATTTGACCCAGCTGGTGTTACGGACACTCGTGAAGGACTAACTAGTCGATATTGGTCTAGATCCGTGGACACAGAAAATATGTCTGCAGTGAGAAGAGTGCAACTGTGAGTCTATAGTGGAATGTACACACAGTTAACGAATATTGATTAATGTGGTTAATGAGTTTGACCAATTAATCTCACATCGTTGGAGCTTCTAATCTGCAGGTCCATTAGGTCCCACTGGTAGCTCGTAAAGTAATTTGAGGCAACTAAGTAATAAAAGTAAATTGAAAATGTTCAATTTATAAGAGAAACAAATATAATATATATTGATATATTATTTTGAGAGAAATTAATATTTGAAAAGTTCAAATATAAATTTATAGAAGTTTGAAAGAGTTCAAAATAATGAATTAATTAATCTAAGGCTTAAAATGTGTTTGAGCAAAATTAATTAATTCTAGGTCGGGAATTAAATATGTGATATTTAATTGGTGGTTAATTAATTAAAGAATTCATTAACCGAGAATTAATCAATTATGGAAATAATTAATCACTTAAGGAAGTGATTAATCATTTATGGAAATGATCTAATCACTTATGGAAGTAATTAGTCATTTGTGGAAAAGATTAATCAATTATGGAATTGATTAATCTTGATTGATTAATTAAGGAATAAAGATTGAATCAATTATGGAAAAGATTGATTTAATTGAATATTTTATTCATGGTCTCTCTTCTATAAATAGAACACTAGACCTAATTGGTCATGACACTTTTGACACTTGACACTCTTGAAAGACAAGACCTAGAATTCTCTCTAGCCTCCCTCTTAGAGAAAGACTCCCACAAGTCTTTTGCCTCCTAGACTCAGAGACATACCGGTGTAACCTCTGTGGTGATTGTGTCAATCAAAGAAGAATTTCCAGCGAAGAAAACCTTAAAGCGGCTGCTGCGTTTTCGTTTGTGGAGCGTCGTTGGCGAAGAACGGTCAAGTCTACAACGGAGGTTTGTAACGGTTCTTCCCCTTTTCTTTAGAAAAGTTTTAAAAATAAATTTAGATTTATTTTAGCATGTTTAAACCAATTTTACAGCGGCTTTAAATGTTGTTTAAAGTTTTGTTTGAGTTATCGTAACGGTATTTTAATGTTAATTAATATACGGTGTAAGGTCCAATCGATGCGCTTCCGTTGCGTGGGGACTTTTATTCCCTTCAGTTTAGAGGGCACCCGTTCACATGGTTTAAACTGAAGAATGGTCGTGTGACAATGCAGGAGAGGTTGGATAGAGGCCTCTGTAATGATTCCTTCTGGATGATGTTCATGTTCTCTACTGTGAGTCATTTGAAGTTTCGGTTGTCTGACCATTGTCCGGTCCGGATTGACGTGGATAGTTGTGGTGGGCTAGCTAGTCGTGGGTGTAGGCCACTGTTTCGTTTTGAGGAGGTTTGGACTCAGTATGATGAGTGCTGAGAGGTGGTTGAAAAGGGACGGGTGTTGGGGGGTCGAGGAGGTCAATCTGTGATGAGGAGGTGGAAGGATAGGATTAGCAAGTGTGCGAGTGAGCTGGCTCTTTGGGGTAAATCGAAGAAGGGGAATTATGGGAGAAGGATAAATGAGGCCCGAAATAGGCTCCAAGCGGAGGTTGAGAATAGAGGAAATGTGAAGGAGGCGAGAGGTTGTGTCTTGAGAATTTGCTGGGGGAAGAGGAGATTTATTGGAGGCAGAGAGCTAGAGTTGAATGGATGCAGTGGGGTGATAGGAACTCGAGGTGGTTTCATCGTAGAGCCACTCAACGATGAAGAACTAATAGGGTGGATGGTTTGTTTGATAGGGAAGGGAGGTGAGTGGAGGAGGAGGAAGGGATGGAGGGGGTTATCACTGGGTATTTTCAGGAGCTATTTAGTTCGAATAATAGTCAGAGTAGTGGTAGGCTTGAAGAGTTCCTCAGGAACATTGCCCCTTGTGTGAGCGTGAAATCAAATGAGAGGCTGGGAAGGCCATATACGGAGGAGGACTTGGTGGTATCTCTTAAGCAAATGGGCCCCCTGAAGGCTCCTGGTGAGGATGGATTCCCAACTTTGTCTTACCAAAGGTATTGGGGAATTGTAAGGAATGAGGTAACCTCACTCTGTCTAGAAGTGATGAATGAGGGTGGGTCGGTGGAGGCGTTGAACCATACGGTCATATCCTTGATTCCAAAGTGTAAAAATGCTCGAAGGGTCTCAGAGTTTAGACCAATAAAGCCTTTGCAATGTGATTTATAAAATAATATCAAAGTCTATTGCTAACAGGCTAAAAGAAGTCTTGGATCAAGTGATCTCTCCTACTCAGAGTGCGTTTGTTCCAGGTAGAAATATCTGTGATAATGCCATGTTGGGTTTTGAAAGTCTCCATTATATGAAGCAGAAGAGGAAGGAGAAGATGGGGTGGGCGGCTTTGAAGTTGGACATGAGCAAAGCTTATGACCGGGTTGAATGGTTTTTCCTAGAGAAGTTTATGTTGGCCCTTGGCATTGAGGGAAGGGTGGTTCGCTTGATTATGGGATGTGTGAAAACAGTGTCGTACTCCTTTATGCTGAATGGAAAGAGAAGAAGGAGAATCTCTCCATCCAGGGGGCTTCGCCAAGGTGATCCTATCTCGCCTTACCTATTTTTATTCTGTGCTGAAGGCTTGTCTAGGATGCTTTCATGGCTAGAGGTGGATAGAAAGTTGACTGGGGTTCGAATAGCTCGTGGTTCCCTAGCCATATCCCATTTGTTTTTTTGCTGATGACTGTCTTATGTTCTTTAAGGCAGATTTGAGGGAAGCAAGGATGGTGTTGAATGTGTTGAGGATCTATTCTGTTATCACTGAACAGAAGATTAATTATGGTAAGTCGGGGATTTGTTTAAGTCCGAATGATAGTGACGATATAAATTTGAGAATTGCCAATCTTCTTTAGGTGTCTATGGTGGGTTCTCATGAGCGTTGTCTAGGACTTCCTGTGGGTTTTGGTGGAGGGAAGATGGAGGCGTTGAAGCAAACTAAGGACCGAATTTGGTCCCAGATTTAGAGATGGAAACATATGTGGTTTTCAGTGGGGGGGGGGAAGGAGGTTTTGATAAAGTCTATTCTGCAGGCCATCCCTACCTATACAATTGTCATGTTTTAAGCTCCCGAAGGGGTTGGTTAAGGAGTGTAATAGCATGTTGGCCAGATTCTGGTGGGGAGCAGAGGAGGGGACAAGGAAGATGCACTGGGCATCATGGGGGAAGGTTTGTGTCTCAAAATATCATGGAGGGTTGGGCTTTCGGGACCTTGAACTGTTCAATAAAGCATTGCTTGCGAAGCAAGGATAGAGATTGATGGAAAAGCCGGATTCCTTATTGGCTAGGGTCCTTAAAGGGAAGTACTTCAATCAATGTTCCTTTTTGGATGCTAGGCCAAAAAGTAATAGCTCTTATCTATGGAAGAGTCTGTTGTGGGGTAGAAGTTTGCTAAAAGTAGGGGTGAGATGGAGGGTGGGGGATGGGAACTCTATTAGAATTGGTTTCGACAATTGGATTCCTAGGCCCCCATCTTTAAAGATTATCCATAAGAATGGTTTTCTCCCTGGTGCACGAGTGGCCAATTTGTTGGATAATGATGGCTGGTGGAATAAGGAGCTTATTCGGGCTGTGTTTGAAGAGGATGATGCTATGGCTATTCTGGGCATTCCGAGGCCTAGAGTGAGATGTCCAGATAAGATTATGTGGAATTATGAGAAGGATGGTAGGTACTCTGTTACGAGTGGATATAAACTGGCTTGTGCAGTTAGAGAGGAGGCCAGTAGCTCAAATTCGGAGGACGTTAAGAATTGGTGGAAATTTTTATGGAGGTGTCGAATCCCCAACAAGGTTAAGATTTTTGTTTGGAGGTTTTACCATGACTTTCTTCCTACTGAGCGTAACTTGAGGAAGAGGGGATTGGATGTGCAGAAGGGATGTGTTCGGTGTAAGAAGTATGAGGAATTGACCCTACACGCTATATGGGAATGTAAAAGATCGAGACACCTTTGGAGAGACTCTCCTTTCTTTCCTCGGCTCGGGCCCTCGACAATTGTGAATCCTGCTGACCTGTTATGGTGGTGTTGGAAAGAGATGTCAGTGGATAAATTTGAAGAGTTTGTGGTGATGAGTTTGTGGGTATGGAGCAGGAGGAATAAGGAGCTATTTGGGGAAGTTGTTATGGGCGAGAAGGGGGACAGTGGGTGGGGGTGGGTGGAAGATTATTTATCCCATTTTAGAGCTTTTAATCGCAGGAATTGTGGATTTGTAGTGAGGGGGTGGAAGCTGTGTGTTGGATTCCTCCTGAATTTCCTAATTATAAGCTAAATACAGATATTGCAGTGAATAGGGATCTCAATCTCAGCAGTATTGGGGCTATTGTTAGAAATGAGAAAAGGGAAGTGATGCTTACCTTGATGAGATTGGTGGAGTTTGTGCTTGATGTGGATGTGTTGGAAGCAATGGCAGTTCGCGAAGGGCTGGCAGCTGTAGTGGATGCCGGCTTCTCGCTGGTGGTGGTGGAGACGGACTCGTCAAGCGTGGTGAAGCAGTTTCAGTCCGACGGGTGTAATCTTTCGGAGATGGGCTTTCTGGTGGAGGAAATAAGAGGCACCTCTCGGGAGTTGAGGTTCTGTGAGGTCGGGTGGTGTAGTCGAGCAAGGAATATTTTGGCGCATGAAGTGGCGAGGTCAGCTTTAAGGTTGCAAATGGAAGGCGTTTGGTTGGAGGAGGTGCCGCCGGTTGTCGACGACGTTTATGTTGCTGAGCTGAGGTCTTCGGGTTTGAGTTTTAGGGCAGCTTGTAATGTTCCTTAGTTTTTGTCGTGATGTAATAGTTGTTTCTCAAAAAAAAAAAAAGGGTAAAATACCTTTTTGGTCCCTGATGTTTCAGGTCAGTTTCTAATAGGTCCCTAGGTTTCAAAATTGAACAATCAAGTCCCTACTATTTTGAAAATGGTTCTATTGAGTCCCTCCACCGTTTATTTTTTTAACGGTGCTGACGTGGCACGTTAAAAATATTAAAATCTTAATTTTTAAACTAAAATAATAAAAAATTAAAAATATAATATTAAATTAAAAAAAAACTTCCACTTCTCTCTCCCCCATCCCGAATTCCCTCTCTCTCCACTGGTTTTCTTCCCTTCTCTCTCCTTTTCTCTTTCTCTCTTCTCTCTCCCCCACCCTTTCCCTTCTCGTCGGCGGTAGCCCCTGCCCGCCGCCCAAGCTCCTCCGCAAATCACATATAAAGAAGAAGAAGAAGAACAACCGAGTCAAACTCGGCGGAAACTCGGCGAAGAGGGCATTATCCTGAAGATACAAATTCCGCAACATTATCAAATTAAAAAAATCCGACGGGATCTCGCTGGAGAGTCGATTCGAACGGAGACTGAGAACTCGGAGCTGAGTCAACTTCCCAATCGTGTTGGGCGGAATCGGGCTGACGAGGCCAACGCTGGGCAAACGGAGCGATTAAACAAACGACTGATTCAAATCGCACTCAACGCCAACCCAATTACAGCCGGAAGTAGAGGGACTCCATTGATCTCGATTGGCGTGAGGAGCTTTAGAGAGGAAATCGAGAAGGGCATGTTTATCCTGAGTGGGCTCCGAGTCGACCCACTGAGTCAGAAGAAGAAGAAAAAAAACAGAGCAAAGCGAAATTACAGGAGCCTTGGCGGAATTAGAGAGACAAAACAGAGATGTTGGGTGTCTTCTAAGGGGTGGATTTGAACAGTGGAATGATAGGATGGTATTTGGCAAAACTAATAATGGTTTGCCGGCAAAAAGCCATGGAAGAGAGAGATGGAGGTAGTGAGAGAAAGGGAAGAGGGAGGTTTTTGTAGAGAGAGAGGGATGAGGAGGACGATGGAATGGCCCACGAAAGTTAAAAATGGAGTTTCTTTTTTTTTCTTCTCCGATCGTGTACGATATTCGGAGAGAGGAGAAGAAGTACGATGAGGAGGAGGATGGCGGCGTCGGGGCTTGGGCGGCGGGCGGGGGCTATCGCCGGCGAGAATGGGAAGGGTGGGGGAGAGAGAAGAGAGAAAGAGAAGAGGAGAGAGAAGAGAAGAAAACCATAAGTCGTGGATGGTGGAGAGAGAAAGGAGGGAAGAATATTTTTTTAAAATATTTTATTATTTTTAATTATTTATTTTTCAATTATTTTAATTTAAAATTTAATATTTTAATATTTTTAACGTGCCACGTCAACACCGTTAAAAAAAATTAACGGTGGAGGGACTCAATAGAACCATTTTCGAAACAGTAGGGATTTGATTGTTCAATTTTAAAACGTAGGGACCTATTAGAAACTGACCTGAAACATCAGGGACCAAAAAGGTATTTTACCCAAAAAAAAAAAAACAACTTCATAGACCACCATCTTCATTTATTGGATCTTTCTTTCTTTTTTTTTTTTTTTTTTTTTTGACATATGGGATGAGGGATTCGAATCACAGACCATTTGGTCATTAGTAAAAGATTAACGTCAGGATCTATATCTTGGACATTAACTTTGATAAGTTTTGAGATGACATTTATACATGTGTTTTCATAGCTACTTGAGATTTTCTTTAAAAACATTATGAGTGGTCTAGGTCTTACATTATTGCTATAGGGTGCTCTAGTTTGTCATGCTAAAAAGATAATTGGAAATCATAGCTCCAAAATTGTACCATAACTCTTTCTATGGAGTAATAATGGAGGAGATAATTGATAGGCGAATTCATCATTAATTAGATCATATTAACTTTACTTTGACTTATTTTGAAACAATTTTACAATATTAGTTAATGTTTCATATATTTTTTTTTATAGATAAATAAAGTGTTTTTTGGGCCAAAATAGTGGTTTTGAAATTTCCTAGGCTTTTCTTGGTCGAGAGTGTAAGTTTTACGCCAGTTAAACTACGCTCTTGTTGACTATTGATTATCGTGCTATGATGCTACTTTTTTTAAAAAAAAAAAAAAAAACAGCTAATGACAGAAATTACAATGCATTGTATTAACCTACACATTATTTAGACTACCAACTTGTATGTGACTCAACTAATTAAGACATTATACTCTTCACCATAAAATCAAAGGTTTGAATCTTCACACTGTTATAATATATGTTGTCCACTTATTGGACCTTCTACAAATTTTCAAGTTATCAAAGTGAGGGAGAGTATATTAAAGTATTGATATAAGATTAAGGACGTGTTTTGGTTTTAACTTTTCAAGTGTTTAATTTTGAAAAACAAAATCATTTTGAAAAAAATTCTAGTGTTTGACAACCACTAAAAATAACTTATGAAAAAGTGAGAATATAAATAAATCATTTTGAGAGAAAAAATTGGAACCAAAATTTTTAAAAAGAGTTTTTAGTATATATAATAATTTGAGTATAAAAACAACCACTACTACAAATTTGAGTTTTTATGACATTGAAAAATTGTCACAAACACATTTCATGACATTTTTTTTTTTTTTTGCGTCCTAGAAGCCTCCATCAAGAAAAGTGTATACACGACACTATTTAAAAAACTGTCATAATTATTTTTTTCATGACACTTACAACTGTAAAAAAAAATATATTAATGACATTTACTAATTGTCTCAGTAAATTTTTTTATGACAATTGAACATTGTCAATAAATATCTTCTGAAAATCATCTTTCTGTCAAGATATATATACTAAGGACACTTAATTACTATCAACAAAACGTTATTGATGACAACATATCAATGTCATAAAAATTTCAACAACGACATGGTTTTATTGTTAAACAAAACTTTTTGTTGACAATTTTTGGTTGTCAACAAAAAAATGTCATGACAGTTACAAGACGGTCAAAAAAATTGTTATAATAATGTTAAATAATTGTCACCCAAATAATTTCTATGACTTTGATGAATCGTCATAAGTAGTGATATATCACTATTTATTTATTTATATTGGTTCATCAAAGGCATAAAAATTATTTTGTCTAATACTTGTGAATAAACATATGTTTCCAAAATAATGCACATTTTAGAGTTGAATGCAATATTTTTTACCTCAAGTACAATAATATTCATTTTAACAATATGTATAAGTATACCTTTAAAATGATTACAATATTCCCAACTCAATACATTTGATCTTGCATGAATCTTCTTTTTACTCAAAACATTGATCTCACAAACTAAACACATAAAAAATGAATACAAAAAAAAGCCTAATACAAAATAAAAGTTGATAAAATAATTATCTCGAAATACATAATTTGATTTATCTCATACAACAACAATTAACTATGAGAAATGTAAGCAAACATATGAGTGTTTAAATTATAAACAATTTTTATACAAGATGTTTAAAATAAAATGCATTCTTAAAAAACATTTAAGGTTCATTGGTAAATTTACCATATGAGTGTTTAAAATAAAAGCATTCCAAACGGGTCCTAAATTTACCATATATAACTCATCAGTTCAACATTTTAGGTTCATTGGTAATTTAATATTTATTTTCGTCTTTAACTTTCAATTATTCTATTTTAACCATTAAATTTTAATTTGATGTAGGGATTTGACTCCAACGGTAGGCCAGGCCAAGTAACTAGTTAAACACTACTTCTAAGGAACAGAACTATAAATTGCACACATGAAAAATGCACACAGTTTTTTTTTTTTTTGTTTTTTTGTTTGTTTTTTTTTTTTTTTGAAAAAGGGGAAATTCATTAAACTAAGGAGAAAATAATCCTCCCTCTTGAAATAGAGGGATACACCAAACAGGGAAATTAGGGTCCAAAAAACATGGCCTCTATCTTGATCAGAATCGTTTAATGCCAATTGATCAACAACAAAAGAAAAATTACACGCCTCCTTGGCAACACAGTGCACTATTGTGTTCAAAATTCTATTGCAATGGAGAAAATCCACGACAAAGGCGTTAGAAGCTGCTACGGAGATCGCATCTGTAATGGTCTTCAGATCTGATAAGTCTTCTTCCTCTCCGTTCAGCACTTTGATAACTTCCAACTCGTCCGATTCAATTAACTGGGGAATTTGATTTTGCTTGTAGGTATCCTTGATGCAATTGAGACCTTCAAGGATTGCCTCTGCTTCCAACATTTTAATTGGCCAATTTTTGGTGATTGTCTTCATCCCAAAACAAATCGGGGAACCATTTGAGTCACGCACGACCCAACCTATCCCTCCTCGTCCATCTTTCTCATACCAAGCGACATCCAAATTCATCTTCCACTGGTTTGTTTTTTGTCTCTCCCAACAAGCTTGACTCACTTGGTTCCTCGCTGGTTTCGGGTCCTATTGATTATCGAAGGTAATCTTTTGATCCCTTAAATTTGCTTCAATAATGATTTGCAAGATATCTGCTGCTGGAATTATGTTGTTGTTTATGATTCCGTTTCTGAAAGTCCATATGCTCCATAGAATCGTAGCTCCCAAAGGTTGTCGACCATCCACGTCCAAATCTCCTTCGACCCCGCTCCTTTCTGCAAAAAAGAGGAGAATTCATCATATTGGGGATAAAAATAAGTCACATAGATCTAGGAATTCTACAATCCCACATCAGGTGAGATGTAGTTTCCTTTCTTTTTCCACAAACTGAACATGAGGCGTTCAAATCAATCCCTTTGGACTGGATATTAGCCTTTGTAGGGATAATGTCGTTCACAATCTTCCAAACACACACTTTCGTTCTAGGCAAAACCTTCATAGACCAGATGCTTTTCCAGAAGGAGGATTTGCTTCTATCTGAGTGGGATGCCTCTAGCCGAGAATCTGAGTCTTTGGCTAGATGGTAAGCACTTTTTATCGTGAAAGTGCCTTTCTTTTTCGGGTGCCATGTTATGTCATCTCTAGAATTCTTGTCTCCTGTAGGCATATTCAAAATGTCAATGGCAACTTGGGGGGATGAAGTTTTGGTGCACTGGATGAGCTGGAAGAGACTATGCCAAAACAAAGAGAGGGAGGCATGAGCTTTAGAGAAATAGCTTCTTTCAACCAAGCAATGCTTGCGAAGCAAAGCTGGAGAATCCTGAAAAATCCAAATAGCCTCCTCTTTAAGACTCTTCGAGGAAGATGTTTCAGGGATGAAAATTTCTTGGATGCAAAGCTAGGAAACTCTCCATCCATCACATGGAGAAGCATTTTCTGGGACAGAGAGCTTTTCTTAAAGGGCCTTAAATGGAGAGTGGGCAACGAGAAGCTCATTGATATAGAAAAAGACCCTTGGATTCAGAATCGGGAGCTCAGCCCCTACGTTACAAAAGACAACCTCAAGGGCCTTAGAGTCAGCAGCCTGCTGGACGACAACAACAGATGGTAGGAAAAATGCACACAGTTATGTTGTTTGACCTAATACACTTTGATATGCTTCAGTTGGTGGAAATATGCTCAAACATAAGAATTGACTAAATCAATAATAATAATAATAAGAAAGAAGAAGAAGAATTGAGCAATACTAGCAAACTAATTACACCTTAAATTAATACTAACAATTACAATTTAAATAACAATACAAACACTGTAATAACAAATGTTGCAAAAAATAATATTGTTAATAAGCAGTCGAGGTACACTTACAAAGAGTCGTCCTGAAGATGATTATTTGCTTTGCACAAGTTGCAAGCAGATTACAACGATCGTCTAAGCAAGATACAACAACTAATTACGGTAGAACAACAACCTCGTACTATTCAGATCTCTAGCAAATTTCTTGGATACTTGCTCTCAACTCAACTCAAAGATCAACAGACAAAAAGAAGAATGCTCCAAATGGAATGTGATGATTCAAATAAAGAAATTGTAAATGAAACATCAAATTCGTTTTGATGTTTCAAATCTATTTTGAAACTTTTGATAAATTGAATTTACACCCCACTTCACATTTTATTTGTAATAATATCACACATCAATTAGATCCAAGTTGTACCTCGCACGTGAAGGGCTTTATTATTATTATTTTTAATTGAATTTACACATCACTTATATATATATATATAACTTTATTTCTCTTTCTTCTAATTTTTGCTCTCTATTAAAATTTTCTTTCTCTAAATTTTTTTGTTCCTCTCTCTACAATTTTTATATCCCTCCTTGTCTCTAACATTGTTTTTCTCTTTGAAATTTTTTTCTAGCTTTATGTTTTTTCTCTCTTAAATTATTTTTCTCTACGTATAACTTTTGTCTCCCACTCTCTATTTTTTGAAGCTCAAATGTAATACTCTTTGTAGTAGTTTGATGATTCTAAAACCACCTTTGAAAACAAACCTTAATTATTTTAAAAAAAATATATTTTTAATTAAATTAAAATTATTTTTACAAGTATAGAACCAAATATTAAAATGATTTATAACTTAAACCCTTTTACAAAACTAATTAATTATAACTAAATCATTTAGTTTAAAATACTGATTATAAAGACCGTAATTAAATATACCTTTAGTCATTGAAAATGATTACTTTTTATGATGTAAAAATCACTATTAAAAGTGTAAAACCAAACATTAAAATGATTAAATGAAAGGAAAAAAATAGACTTTTAGTTTAAAAAAAATATTAATTTATTGTTGTTTCATTTTTTTTTATGAAAACTATCTAGCAAAATAATTAGATAAAATAGCTTCGACCTTGTCAACTGACAGTGAGAAAACAAATTCTGGATAAATACCAATACCTATCACAGGTATAAGGATAGAGATCACAACAAACAACTCTCCCGGTCCCGAATCAAAAAAATAAGGATTTTGAGGATTAAAAAGCTTGTATCCATAGAACATCTGGCGTAACATAGATAATAAATAAATGGGAGTTAATATCATTCCAAAGGTTTGAGTTAGGTTTCATTTTGGTCCCTGAGTTTTCAAACTCGACAATTTAGTCCCTGAGGTTTGGATTTCGCTTCATTTTAGTCCCTCCATCCATTTTTCCATTAGATTTTAACAGATCGCTGTCGTGACACCTTATTTTTTTTATTAAAAAAATCATTTTTTCATTTTTAAAAATAAAAAAATAAAATATTCTTATTAATTATAATATTATTAATTTTATTATTTTCTTCTTCTTCTTCCTGATCAAGACTCTTCTTCTTCTTCAAGTCTTTCCAGCAGCCACCCCCGTCTGCCACCGTCGTTCGTCACCGGAGCGTGGAGGTTTTTTTTTCCTTCTCGTTTTACATCCCTATCTTCCTCTCCTTCACCTCCCTCACATCCCTCTCTTACTATGGTTGGAAGTTGCTGCCGACGGGAAAAAGGGAGGAAGAGATGAAGATCGCATTTTTTTGGGTTTCTTGTTGCCAGCGTCAATCACGAGCAAGAAGGAGAGAGAGTCGCGCGATGAGAGGACAGCGAAAGTGCGAAGAAAAAAAGAAAACGGAACGACAGCGTGGGTTTCGTGGGTACGACGGAGCGAAGATCTTGGGTTTCAGATCTGCGGGTTTGTGAGGGTCGGCCAGCGGTTTCAAATCTGCGGGTTCGCGAGGGTTTTCCAGCGTCAGCAACAGGAGTAGAGTTTTAGATCTGAATTGTGTCGGACCCACTCACCAGCTCGCGCTGCTACTCACGCGGATCTGCTCGTCGTTCGTCGGACCCACACTTTTGCCGGAAGATCCAACTGCCGTTCCATTTTCTTTTTCTCTTCGCGTCGCTGCACCCTCACGTCGTCGCTGTCCCCTCACCGCACGAATCTGTCTCCCTCTTGCTCGTGGTTGACGCCGACAACAAGAAACCCACAAAAAAATGCGATCTTCATCTCTTGCTCCCGTTTTTCCCATCGGCAGCAACGCCTAACCATAGTAAGAGAGAGATGTGAGGGAAGTGAGGGAGACGAAGAAAGGGATGTAAAATGAGAAGGAAAAAAAACTCGACGATGGCTGACGGGGGTGGCTACTGGAAAGACTTGAAGAATAAGGGTCTTGAGGAATGAGAAGAAGAAAATAATAAAAATAATAATATTATAATTATTTTTATTTAAAAAAATTAAAAATATAACTTTTTAATAAAAAAAATAGGTGTCATGTCAGCGTGTTAAAATCTAACGGAAAAATGGATGGAAGGACTAAAATGAAACGAAATCCAAACCTTAGGCACTAAATTGTCGAGCTTGAAAACTCAGGGTCCAAAATGAAACCTAACCCAAACCTCAGAGACTAAAAGCGTATTTTTCCCTTTAATAAATTAGTTGTAAGCAAACTCAATTGTGCTACAATAACAATTTCCAAAACAACCAATAAAAAATAATAGTCATGTTTCTAATCCTCCAACCTACGAACAAAATATACCCATTTGATCCCTTTACCAACGAGCTAATTTTTTTTTTTTTCTCTACCTAAACTTCATCTCGAGGTTGGAAAGCACAACTTATTTCCCTTTCCTTGATGAGTCGACTAGACCTTCTGAACAAGTTCCTCTGCTTATCTTCTAATCAAGTCGCCCTCACCAACCAATCCATTAAGGGTGTATGCTGAAACCAACCAAACCGAACAAATTGAGAAATCGAACAAAAATTTTGATTTTTTCAGGTTTGCAGTTCAATTCGGTTTAATTCATATGTGGGTAACAAATTAAATAAAAATTATATTTTGACCATTTAATGGACATATTATATGGTCTTAATTATGGACCCATGACTTCCCATAAAGAGGTGTGGCTTGCCGAGCAGAAACCAACCGATTGATTCTGTTGAGGATCCCACATTGAAAAGATTGGTGGAGACCTCACAATATATAAACTACAAGGGTAACTCCACTCATTGCCAATAGGTTTTGAGATGGAAACCCATATAATATAACATGGTATCAGAGTTCATTAAACCCAAACGGATATTTGGTCCAATAAAAAGAAATTTGGTGAACTCAAAGAGGCACATCTCACTATTTACAATAGAGTATAACGTTTTTACTTATTTATTGATTGATTTAATAAGAATATCATGTTTTTTTTTTTTTTTTGTTGTTGTTTCTCTTTTTCTTCATTTATCTTCTTAAACTTTTTTTTTTTTGAAAAAATCTTCTTAAACTTTTTTGCCTTTTTATTTATCGATTTGGATAGGAATAATATGCTTTTTTTTCCTGTTTATATACGGGTTTCTTCTAAAAAAAATAAAATAGAAATTGTGAGAAAAATAAATACATAATTAATAAACAAACCAGCCAAAAATCTTCAATTTCCGTTGTAGTCTAGTTGGTCAGGATACTCGGCTCTCACCCGAGAGACCCGGGTTCGATTCCCGGCAACGGAAGATTTTTTTGTTTTTTTTGTTTTTTTAATATATATTCATTCCTAATATATTTTTTAAAACTTATTTTGAAAATATTTTTATAGATATCTTTAATTCAATAAAGTGAATGAAAGTAATGTCTTAGGATTTTATAAAATTATGTTAGTATGTCCAACCATTCATAATTATTCTGATCTTATCAAAGTCTATTTTGATGGTTTTATTTATTTTATCTTCTTATATTCAATTTACTCCCCCCTCCATACTCAAACTTATTTATTCTTACCATATCTTATTATATTTCATCGATATATATATATAATTTTCAACGGTTTTTTAAATTGTTGGCTTTGAAGAACTTTTGTTAATGATTTTTTTTTATTTATTGTCAGCAACAATATGTCTCGATGGGGCTATCCCAACAAGTTTTCTAATCAAAATATTCGTTGGGATAGGAATTTTTAGGGAAATTATCAAAAATAGGAGAAAAGAAAGGACATTGAAGAGACATGAGATGGTTTTTAAATTGAAAGACTAATAAGACTTTTATGGCAGTGAAATTACAAAATTATCCCTTAGTAAAAATCTCTCACCTCTCACGCCTTCTCCCTCACATATGCACCAAACAAGGAACCAGGCAACAATAGCAACAACGACCACCAAACAACATATTTACAACTGGAACGACGACAACAAAAACTTCTTAACATCATTGATCGTAATTTCTCTCATTGGATAGGCTTAAGAAACTTTCTTTTCTACTTTTTTTTTTGTAACTAAAATAATTTTTTTTTCCTTATGTTGTTACTTGAGGAATAAAATATGAATTGTTTCATGTTTTTTTTTTAGATATTTGACTGAATATTTGATCAATTTTACTTGTGCTCTTTATTGCATTTAGGTTCTAAGTATGATATGTATTTCATGGATCCATGTATTTATACATCTCTAATCAATTTTATTTTGGCTTGCTTCCATGCTTAGATCCTATTATAATTTCTCATGGTTGTTCTTGTTGAATGATACTTATTTATTCTTGAATAATCATGAACTGAGTTTTAATGAATAAATCCCAACATATATATATGTATAAGTAAAAAAACAAAAAATTATGAAGAGTCAGGCTCATCAATTAAGATGCGTTAATGTCAGTTTTTTTTTTCTTTTTTAAAATTCCATCTTTCTTTTAAAACTGAAAGTCGACCAAACCAAATCGAATTGTTTGGTTCGATTTGGTTTGTTTCCAACCGAATTTGCGGTTCAATTCGATTTCACTTTTTTAATTTCAGTTCGATTTTGGTTTGGCTTTCAAAGTGAACTGTGAACACCTCTATTATCCATGTTCATGAAACACTTGTTTGTATAAAATTGTAAACACCTTGTTGATGGTCAAATTTGGTCAGAGGAACTCACCTGACCCTCACGTGCCACCAACGGTAAAATTTGTAGAAGAGGGGGAAGACGTGGCCTGCAAGACAGTAAACCTGCACACCGGTGTGGTGCTCGCCACACCGGCTCCGATGCTTAAGTCAGCAAGCAGAACGGTGGGGAGTGGAAAAGTAAGAGCAAGAGGAGAGAGTAGAGAATATAGAATGAGTTTCGGGATTAGAGTTTGAGTCCCCTTCTTCAGTGGCGAAGAGGGGTATAAATATCTGCTCATCCTCCTAGGGTTTTTAGGGATTCAGAGGCGTTTTAGGTCAAACCAGGCAGAACTGGGGCAGACGGAGGCAATAGGGACCGATAGGAGACTAACGAACTCGGCCCGCGCAAGCGGGCCGAGTGATCGGCCTCGACCTTGAGCCGAGGCCAACCATATGGGTCGGGCCCAATTGGCTCGACCTATTTGGTCTGGTCTTCCTCTGGGTCGATTCCTGGTCTTGCCTCCGTCCGGTTGTCCTCGTTAGCTCCTTGTGTATTATGGTGGTCCTAAATTACCTATAACATTAAGCCTCCACTCTTGAATTGGGATTCAGGTGTGGTTTAGTGTCATCAGTTGAGCTCCTTAAGCCCGATTTAAGAGTATAGCTCTCGCTCCACGCCGACTTATGTATGGATTCCTTGTCATCCTGCAAGATAGGACAAACTGGACAAAATAGAAACTCCCTGAATAGGGGTTAGGCGAAACGAAATGAGAAAGGCGAGGGATTACAAAAATGGCCCTGGTCGGCCTCGGCCTCGGTCTCGAGAAGAGGCCGAGCATAAGAGTTTCCTGATTTTGCTTAGGGGGCGTTGCCCCCGAACCCTTGTACTTGGTCATTCAGAGTGCTTCATTTCAGGTTCATGTCTGCAAGAGAAAAGTTAGGGAAGAGGCTAGGGTCGGCCTCGGCCTCAAGCCTTCGTTAGCCTAAAATTTGGTTCCCTGCATCCATATGTTAGTCCTTGTAGGAAAATAGTAAGAGAATAGGTTTGGGCATGTAAATTTTAGTAGAACATGCTAAACCTGTGTGCTTTTTGTTTAATAAGTAGTGCATATCCCCTGTTACTTGCTTTTTGTTTAATAGGGAGTGCATATCCCCTTTGTAGCCCCCAATCTCAAGTAGAACTTCACTGAAACATAAAGTATAGTTGAGTAAATAGGAGAATACCTTTAAAGTTTGTGGTCGGCCTCGGCAAGAGGTGTTCGGCCTTGGCAAGAGGTGCTCGGTCCTGGCTTCTGCAGGGCGAGCTTGACTTATTGAAGGGATAAATAACCCTACGCAGCGGAAGACGTCAGAGACTTTTTCGAATAAAAACGTCGATTGGGATACCAATACGACGACAAAACAAATTTACAGCAGAGAATAAAATGATCATGCTGTAAAACTGATATAATACATGCTTTAAACTAGAAAAATAAATTAGATCTTATCTAAAATTGGATCGTATTGATCCTAGATTGAAGAAATACATACCTTTGAAGAAAATCTTGATTGGTTTCATCAAAACTCCTAGGAATTCACCAAAAGACAGCAACAAAGTGATCTTGATTTCGCTGTAAAAAAGGTCACGAACACCACCACCAAAGATCCACCGGTATCCTCTTCAAGGTTGCGCGTTAGGGGCTAGTGGGAGCACAATTTCTAAGAGTTCTAAGGGAAAATATCTCTGTATCCTTTTGGGAGAGAATTGCAGAGGGCTTGAGAGAATTCTGTGTGTGATGCTTGGGATCTCAAAGTGAATGAAGGGAGTTACCGTAAAAAGCATAACCCCTTTCCTTAAAACCCCCCCATTCACGCAAGATAGAGGATAAGCAGGAGTCCCACGTTCCCATCAGTTACCCTAACTGATGGGAAAATAATTTAATTAATTATAAAATAACATTAATTAAACCTTTAATTAAATTAAGTATTAATTTAATTAAATGTTATTTGCATAAACATATTTACACAAAATAACCTCCATTTATCCTATAGTTTTAATATAGCTTAATTAAATCAAATTTAATTAAAATTAAAACCAAAATATTAATTAATTCACCAATTAATTAATATCATAATCAAATATCAAATATTCAATTATAAATTTATATCTCTCAAATTCACTATAGAATTAATACACATCATATGTGCATTAATTATAACCTATATTTTAATATGAATCAAATTCATGTTTTTTAATTTAATATTCGAACCCCTTCGAATATTTAATTCACCCTTAAAAATTTGCCTCAACGCCCTTACTGCAGATATATTTTTGTGTCCACGGATATCGACCATCAACAGCAAGTTAGCCCTTCACGTGTGTTTGTACCCCAACTCGGGACCACCTCTTGGTCCTTAAGTACCAGTGCTCCTCTAATGAACAACCTGTTTGTGGTCCAACCAGCAAACATAAATCCCTCTCGTGCCATAAAGAGGGTAGGGCCCATTGTTCAAGACCCGGAGACACCACTTAAGGGAATACACCTCTACTTACCCTAATATCGGGAAGGAGTGAATTCCATCTTGTAAGACTACGTTCCCACCTCCCCACTCGGTCTTGTCCCCAAAATGGTAGGCTTATTGAGTCGGCGAACAAGCCACTCTCACCCGTACAAATCAAAGGACAATCCCTCATGGACAGGAGTCCATAATCCACTAAGGATTAAGGCCAAGTTGCCTAAGTCATCCTAGTGAAATAGAAACCGAGCTAACTAACGGTGTTACAGTTAGTGGTTAACTATTTCGCGGTCCAATCTTTGTTCAAACTCATTGCACAGGATACCCCCACTCGCATGTCAACTACATGAACGTGTTGGATCATTACGTTTGTATCAATATACAAAGCGGGTCGTATCCATAGTGTCACCAGGACAAGGTACCCAGCCTTATCCCTATACTACAGACCCTTTAGGCTAAAACTTGAACATTGATCTGAAGGGAATAAAAGTCCCCACGCAGCGGAAGCGCATTGATTGGACCTTACGCCGTATATTAATTAACATTAAAATACCGTTACGATAACTCAAACAAAACTTTAAACAACCTTTAAAGCCGCTGTAAAATCGGTTTAAACATGCTAAAATAAATCTAAATTTATTTTTAAAACTTTTCTAAAGAAAAGAGGAAGAACCGTTACAAACCTTCGTTGAAGACTTGACCGTTCTTCGCCAACGACGCTCCACGAACGAAAACGCAGCAGCCGCCTTTGCTTTTCTTCGCTGGAAATTTCTTTTTTGATTGACACAATCACCACAGAGGTTACACCGGTATGTCTCTAAGTCTAAGGAGGCAAAAGACTTGTGGGAGTCTTTCTCTAAGAGGGAGGCTAGAGAGAATTCTAGGTCTTGTCTTTCAAGAGTGTCAAGTGTCATGACCAATTAGGTCTAGTGTTCTATTTATAGAAGAGAGGCCATGAATAAAATATTCAATTAAATCAATTTTTTCCATAATTGATTCAATCTTATTCCTTAATTAATCAATCATGATCAATCAATTCCATAATTGATTAATCTTTTCCACAAATGACTAATTACTTCCATAAGCGATTAGATCATTTCCATAAATGATTAATCACTTCCTTAAGTGATTAATTATTTCCATAATTGATTAATTCCCGGTTAATGAATTCTTTAATTAATTAACCACCAATTAAATATCACATATTTAATTCCCGGCCTAGAATTAATTAATTTGCCCAAACACATTTTAGGCCTTAAATTAATTAATTCATTATTTTGAACTCTTTCAAACTTCCATAAATTTATATTTGAACTTTTCAAATATTAATTTCTCTCATAATAATATATCAATATATATTATATTTGTTTCCCTTAATAAATTGAACATTTTCAATTTACTTTTATTACTTAGTTGCCTCAAATTACTTTACAAGCTACCAGTGGGACCTAATGGACCTGCAAATCAGAAGCTCCAACGATGTGAGATTAATTGGTCAAACTCATTAACCACATTAATCAATATTCGTTAACTGTGTGTACATTCCACTATAGACTCACAGTTGCACTCTTCTCACTGCAGACATATTTTCTGTGTCCACGGATCTAGACCAATATCGACTAGTTAGTCCTTCACGAGTGTCCGTAACACCAGCTGGGTCAAATTACCGTTTTACCCCTGGGTTACCTCTATTTCCTTAAGTACCAATTCTCCTCTAATGAACAACATGTTTGTGGTCCAACCATCAAACAGAAAACCCTCTCGTGCCATTGAGAGGGTAGGGCCCTTTGTTCAAGACTCGGAGTAACCACTTAAGGGAACACTCATCTGCTTCCCTAAAGTCGGGAAGGAGTGAATTCCATCTTGTACGATTATGTTCCCAGCTCCCCATTCGGTCTTGTCCCCAAAGTGGTAGGCTTATTGAGTCGGCGTATTGGCCACTCTCACCCATACAAATCAAAGGACAAT
The DNA here is from genome assembly GCA_036850905.1 of Luffa acutangula. Classification (NCBI taxonomy): domain Eukaryota; kingdom Viridiplantae; phylum Streptophyta; class Magnoliopsida; order Cucurbitales; family Cucurbitaceae; genus Luffa; species Luffa acutangula. Next base: position 47,690,953 of record CM072092.1, on the reverse strand, counting down.
CTCTCATGAGCAGGAGTCCATAATCAACTCAGGATTAAGACTAAGTTGTCTAGGTCATCCTAGTGAAATAGAAAACCAACTAGTTAACGGTGTTATAACCAGTGGTTACTATTTCGCGGTCCGGTCTTATGCAAACTCATTGCATAGGATACCCCCACTCGCATGTCTCCTACACAAACGCGTTGGATCGCAACGTTTGTATCAAATACAAAGTGGGCCGTATCCATAGTGTCACCAGGATAAGGCACCCAGTCTTATCCCTATACTATAGACCCTTTAGGCTGTTTCTTGAACAATGATCCATATGTCACTACATATAGTTCAAGACTCATATTACAGCTTTGGATGTCTAGTTTATTGGATTAGGGTTATTATTAGGCAAAGACAAATATAAAATAACTAATAACAATTAATGGAAAAATATATCAATATTATTTCATTAATATCCGGTCAACGGTTACATTCACTATCTACGAGTTTTAGGGCATAAAACCCAACATGATCCCCGTATGTCCCTACATACTAGTTCAAGCCTCATTCTATTAGCCTTGGATGTTTAGTTTATTGTATTAGGGTTATTAAGACAAGATATAATACAAACATTGAATAATACATCACTTTTATTAATGTTCGGTCAAATGTACATTTACTATCTACGAGTTTTAGGGCATAAAATCCAACAAACTCCCACTTGAGCTAAAACTCAAGTTACAGGGAAAGTATATACAATTTAATCCAAAGCTGGAAATGGTACATGTATGTTGTACATTACATAAAAGGTAAATATACAAAATACAATAAACTAGAGCATCCTTACACCCATTACACATCTCCCACTTGCCCTAGATTAGGCTATATACATGTCTCGCAGACCTAGACTTTCTAGATGACCCTCGAACACTTTAGCCGAGAGGGCCTTCGTAAACGGATCAGCAATGTTGTGCTCGGAAGCGATCTTGGTCACGACCACATCTCCTCTTTGCACAATCTCACGAATCAGATGATACTTCCTCTCTATGTGTTTACCTCTTTTGTGGCTGCGAGGTTCCTTTGAATTGGCTACAGCCCCACTGTTGTCACAGTATAACGTAATGGGCAAGTTCATATTCGGAACAACTTCCAAATCTGTCAAGAACTTCCTTAGCCAAACAGCTTCCTTGGGTACTTCACAAGCAGCTACATACTCAGCCTCCATCGTGGAGTCTGCTATGCATCCTTGCTTTATACTCCTCCAAACTACAGCTCCCCCGTTAAAGGGTGAAAACTGACCCTGACGTAGATTTCCTAGAATCCTTGTCAGTTTGGAAGTCAGAGTCGGTGTAACCCGTGAGAACTAACTCCTTAGCCCCAAACACCAACATGTAATCTCTCGTTCTCCTAAGATACTTGAGGATTCCTTTAACGGCGGTCCAGTGGTCTAACCCTGGATTCGACTGATATCTGCTGACAATCCCTACAGCATAACAAATGTCAGGCCTCGTGCATAGCATGGCCAGATGAGGTGAGGTAGACTCGCTGGTCCAGGCTCACGTAATCTCAATCTGGATGAGGTGAGGTAGACTCGGTAGTCTAGACTCGCCTGATGTAAAGATGCTCAGGCCAGATGAGGTGAGATAGACTCGTTGGTCCAGACTCACGTAATCTCAATCTGGATGAGGCGAGGTAGACTCGATAGTCCAGGCTCGCATGCATGTGTGGGCACTAAGCTGAAGAGCTTAGGCTCGCAAGGTAGGCGTGGGCACCATAGGCTCGTTGAAGCGTGGGCTCTATAGGCTCGCATGTAGGCATGGGCACTATAGGCTCGCATGAAGCGTGTGCTCTATAGGCTCGCATGTAGGCGTGGACACTATAGGCTCGCTGAAGCGTGGGCACTATAGGCTCGCATGTAGGCGTGGGCTCAACTAGATGAGACGAGGTAGACTCGGGGGCCCAGGCTCGCGTGATCTCAAATCTAGATGAGGCGAGGTAGACCCGTTGGTCCAGACTCGCATGGTGTCGATCTTTGCTTGAATCAATAGGGTTGGCTTTGGTCACAACCATGGCTATGGTCAGCCTCGACCTCAAGCGTTGCTCGGGTTGGCCTTGGCCTCAGCTTCAATCATATCTGGGGTCGGCCTCGACCTCAGCCATATCTGGGGTTGGCTTAGGCCTTGGCCTCGAACAATCTGTCGTCTTTCGTATCCGGCTCCTTCGCTTCAATATGGATCTTGCCTTGTGTTCAACTGCATTGACAATCTGATTTGTCTTGATTATGTGATCTTCGGGTCACTTTTGAGGTCTTGGATAGTCGGCTTCGGCTTTGGCCTAGGGTCGGCCTCGGCCTCGGAATGACCATAGCTTTGGGTCAGCCTCGACCTCGGCCTAAGGATGACCATAGCTTGGGGTTGACCTCAGCCTAACAGCTTCTTCCTCTTAGCCCCCGACTTTGTTCTGGTACTCGATGCCTTAGTCCTGGATGTAGATGGGATGGCTTCCAACTCCTTGACGACATTCTTTTCCTGGTGTCTTCAATCTTGTCAAAGTTTGTGTTTGTTGTGGGGTTTCCTCCTAATCGGTCTGGATGAACATCTTTGGTCGGCCTCGGCCTGGTTGGCCTCAGCCTTCGCACTGTTAATCTGGTAGTCGCTGTTTGGCTTAGAGTCATTTAGCTTCTGCAGGTCTCCCTCAGGATTTCCGAGCTCTTTTAGTGTGTTTGGAAGTCCGGTTTTCCTAGGGAGATTGTCCTTCTTGGCCTCGGCAGCCTTGGGTTCAGCTTCGGCAGTTTTGGCCTCGGCCTCGGCAGCATTGGCACTTCTACGCTTCTCCTCGATCAGTTTCCTCAGGTCTGTCCTACGACTGGTACTTGGTTCTGGGCTCCTCAGAATTGCTCGATCTGTAGGTCTGAGCCCCTGACCTTGCCGCTCATGATGTAAGTCTTCTTTCGATTTCTGCGATTGATGGATATTTTCGGAAGGGTTTGGATTTTGGTTTCCCTTTTCCATCCTCTTACTCATTGAATCACGATGTGCAGACTTAGCAAGCTTTCGTTCCCACAGACGGCGCTAACTGTTGATGGTCAAATTTGGTCAGAGGAACTCACCTGACCCTCACGTGCCACCAACGGTTGGATTTGTAGAAGAGGGGGAAAACGTGGCCTGCAAGACAGTAAACCTGCACACCGGAGTGGTGCTCGCCACATCGGCTCCGATGCCTAAGTCAGCAAGCAAAACGGTGGGGAGTGGAAAAGTAAGAGCAAGAGGAGAGAGTAGAGAATATAGAATGAGTTTCGGGATTAGAGTTTGAGTCCCCTTCTTCAGTGGCGAAGAGGGGTATAAATACATGTTCATCCTCCTAGGGTTTTTAGGGATTCGGAGGCGTTTTAGGTCAAACCAGGCGGAACCGGGGCAGACGAAGGCAGTAGGGACCGATAGGAGGCTATCGAGCTCGGCCTCGGCCTTGAGCCGAGGCTGACCATATGGGTCGGGCCCAATTGGCCCGACCTATTTGGTCTGGTCTTCCTCTGGGTCGATTCCTGGTCTTGCCTCCGCTCGATTGTCCTCGTCAGCTCCCTGTGTATCATGGTGGTCCTAAATTACCTATAACACACCTATTTATCACACAAACCAATTGATTAGGATATGTTTGAAATACCTTCTAATTTTAACCCTCCTTAAAAATATATTTTCAATAAAAATATTTTTATATCTCACCTTTTTAAAATGTGCTTTAGATAACAATTTTTATTCTTGCACTATATTAAAAAATATTCTATTAATTACAAATATGTTTTTTTCACTGCAAATTATTTTATGGCAAAATCATTCAATATCATTTTTCTATCGTAAAATAAAAGTAAGGTTAATAGGTAAGCCCTTCCATTTGTAAATTTTTTATCTATTTGTAACTTTCAATGAATATCAATCCTATCGAAATTGATAGGTTAAACATATTTGTGAGGCATTAATGTGAGTGATTCTCTTCACATGCAACTATCTAAATTTCCATAGGAATGATTATTGCATAACAATGTCTTACTACAATCATAATTTTTACATATATTTATAGTGCTATAGGCTAAATACCTACATATGAGGTATATTAATGTGTGTGACTACCTTACGACCCTATCCTACATTCTTCTAGGAATAATCATTGGATAATATTGTCTTCTCACTAAAATTAGTTTTACATATTAATAATCTATGCCTATAGGCCAAATATACTTATTAGCGGGTTTTATGTGAGCGTGCATCATAACATACACAGTAGGCTCAGGGGCTCGCCCCCTCTTCCTAATTGTTGTACTTTTTTTTGGAGTTCATCAAAATTTGAGTATGAGAGATTCAAACTTTTGACCTCTTGTTCACTTTAGCGGTGTATATTTATACAATATAGTTCACTTCAAGGTACCCAAAATGTCTTTTGGCATGATGGTATTAACATTTAGCCACCCATTCATGCCTATAGAGCTGGGTTTGAGTCTCCACAAATGCACTTTTTCCAACCAGTTCTTTTTTATAGCTAAACAAACTACAGGTGAGCATTTTTTTTTTTTCTTTTTCATCTTCTTAAACGTTTTTACTTATGCCGGGAACTTTTTTTTTTCTTTTTTTCTTTTTTTCTTTTTTTTTTTTAATTTCGACGTCATTGTAGGATGCAGACGGAAAGGAAATTAATAAAAAACTATATATATATATATATATATATATATATATATTTATTGAGGAAGAATAAACAACTATATTAAACATAATAAAATTTGAATAGTTCGTTAAAATAGGTTAAATGAATATGTTTTATTTATATATTCTTTAATTCATTCCTAATATATTTTTTAAAACTTATCTTGAAAATATTTTTATAGATATCTTTAATTCAATCAGATGGATGAAATCTGTTATAGGTAATTCTGGACCATTCTGGAATTTAAGGAGTAGACGAGAACAATACGACATAATATGTATTAATCCTGCAAAATAAAACATAATATGTAGATTGCATCAAGCATGCAAAACACGAATAAGTTGAAGAGGCGATTGAAAAAACAATACCTGAACAAGTTAGAAAAGTCGATTGTGAATTGAAATTCAAAGGTTGATGCCTACTCTTGTATTGTCGTAGCTTCATAAAGTTGAGGTCGTTGTGAAGAATCTCCCTCCTAGACAAGATAGATGCATGTAAGGAATATGAATGAATTTTAAATATAAGAAAATACATAATTAAATAAGTTATTTACCATGTTTGGGATTGTGAATCCCATCAAAGGTCATTTCTCCTCTAGTTTGTTTTCTCCTCTTAGCCACTGGTCCTTTACATGATCGAGAATTATGACCTACCCCTTTACATTTACTACATCGGATAGTGGGTCCACAACGCTTAAATCGTTGGGAAGAAGAAGCATCATCCACATCCCTCTTCCTTTGTCGTCTTGGTCTCCCTGGCGGTCTTCGTATCATAGGTGGTTGTATCGGGTCATAATTCGATTTAGGCCATAGGTTGTGTCCGTTAATAGACTCTAAAAAGAATGAATACGTTTTCACCAATGATTCTTTAGAGTAGTAAGCATCCACAAATTCTTCTGGTCGTCTTTTCAAGTAGAGGTTACATTGAACAACATGATGGCAAGGGATTCCTGTCAAATCCCACCGTCTGCAAGTACATTTTTTGTTATCTACCTCAAAAGAGTATTGATAATTACGTCCTTTAACCTCAAATTTCATATTTCCGCACCATGTAGGAGTATAAGTTTTAGAGACATTTTTTCCATTTATCCAAAATTTTTTTGTATCTTAACTTCTATTTCCTTCTTAATATTAGAATATTCTTCAATTTTCTTAGTGATTCAGGTTGTGACCTTCTTTCTAATCATTTCACACATTTGAATGATAGGCTTATCCCTAGCATCTAAAATGAAGGAGTTAAAACATTCAGACATGTTGTTCAATGTTTGATCACATTTGGGCTTTGTTTCAAAGGAATGATTTGACCAATATTTTGAAGGAATGTTATTCAATATTAGTAAGCATTAGTATCCACCTTTCTTATCTCCTCCATGTTGGGTGATTTTTCACTTATGTGGAAATGGGCCCAAGGCCCATTAGGGCCAACTTTGTTTTAACAAAGTTTTGCAGCCGCCAGATACATATGCGTGCGAGAAAGAGTTACGACGGTGAGAGAATTAGAAAGAAAAAGGGAAAAGAAAAGCCGTCCGTACAGTACTGTCTTTCAGCCTTTTGGAGGTCGATCCGTGGTCCGATCGAGCTGAAATTTTGACAGCATGTTCTTGACACGAGAGTCTTCAAACTGAACGGTGGAGATTTCTTTTGGTGCTGCCTACAGTCATATTGCAGTGGGTAGTTGGTTTCCACTTGGGTGAGATCTTTCTTATTTGTTCTCTTGTCGTTTTGTTGCCGAGATTGTTATCTTGAGATATATTTTATTGTATGCCTCTAGTTGTATCTAGAGAGAACTCGTTGTAACCCATTATTGATTATAGTGGAGTTTTTTGACTTTGGTCCGTGGTTTTTTTACTCCTCGCCTTGGGGAGGTTTTTCCACGTTAAAATCGTTGGTGTCCTGTGATTGTGCATGATTAATTTTTTCGCTTCTACTTTACTAATTTCCTATTAGGTTCACACAAGATGGGATAATTGATCATTAAAATATAGTGTTTATCCCAACACTCCATCCACTTCTCAAACTCAGACCTTGTTGTACTTTTTGAGGTACTCCAAAAACAATTATCAAGATGCAATCCCTTAAACATCTTCTGAAAATTAGCGTACAAATGTCTAACACAAAATCTATAATTGACCTTTGGAAAGAAGTCAAGAAAAGTTGGTACTAAACCCTGTTTAGAATTGTAAAAACAAAAATCATCAAATTAAACAACAAAAAGTAGCACATATCGTGTTTTGAAACAAAAATATTTTACAAATGATATTGTACCTTTTGTTGGTCAGACATGAAAGTGATTCCTTTGGACTCGAACGATCCAATGTCATTTTGTAACAATTGAAGGAACCAAGTCCAACTATCCTTTGTCTCAGCTTCCACAACCGCCCACGCAATCGGATAAATGGAGTCATTCCCATCCACACCTACAGCGGACATTAGTTGGCCTTGACATGTCCCCTTTAAGTGGCATGCATCAAAACATATAAACAGTTTACAATGAGCAAATTCATCTTTGAACGCCTTAAAGCACATATATACTCGCTTGAATATAGGGTCACTGCCCTCATCAATCCTATCACGCATTCAATTTTAATTGTACTCCCCACGTTTGATCGGATAAGTTCTTCACAATAATCCATCAACCTTTTATATTGCTCGACTAGTGAGCCATTCAATTTTTTGTTGGCTTTTCTTCTGGCTCTATATGCTTGACTATTTGAAATATTTACAATATAGTGTGTTTTAACCAATTCTCGAACATCACTTAACTTCATCATAGAATCCAACCTAAAACGTTCTAAGTATTTCTTCGCTACCCATGAAGAGTTCACATTTCTATTGTGAAACTCACGATGATAAGTGTGCTCACCAAATTATGTTTTTACTTGAAACGACGTTGAGTCACCAAAGATCATAGAGGCATGCAATTTCCATTGACATCCACCGGGACAAATAACTCTAACTCTCCTTTTATCATTCTTAACCATTTTCACATTAAACAAGTCTTTCACAGCATATTCCCTGATAGCTTCCTTCAACGCCTCCTTATTGCTAAATTTCATAACTACTTGGAATGTAACAATATCCATATCAATCTCATATCTAAATATCAGATAGTTACACCACTCTTTATCCTCATCAGATGAACATGAAGAGTTTAAATTGGAAGATGAAGCATAAGTGAACTCACATTCTCCGAGGTCTAAATCCAATAATAAATTCATATCGATAGATGAGTCATTTGATCCATCAGAAACTAGATCATTCTTTTCAAACTCAATAGAGCTATCTCAGTCTCCCCGTGTATTCATAAGTATCGGTTGTAACAACACTACAAGATTTTTGACTTTTCCTAACGCAAAAATGTGTCAGTATAGCCTCCATTTTGCGTCGGTAAGTACTTATACCGATGCAAAGTTTGTGTCGGAACAAAACAGTCTGTGTAGGTTACGCCGACACAAAACCGTTAAGCGTGGTTGGAAATTCATTTCTGCCGACGCACATAATGCGTCGGTAGAACTTTGCCTACACCCACACAAACATGACTTTTCTAACAACGCAAAATGCGTCAGAAGAACCTCCATTTTGCGTCGGAATAGGTCATGTTGGGGCTTGAACAGGTGTTTCTACCCACGTAAAAAACGTCAGTATAGATAAAATTATATGTCAAAATAGACCAAGTTCGAAAATAAAATTTTCCAATTGTCTATATTACCGACGTAGTTGTGTGTCGATACAAGTACCCCACCCCCCAACTCCATTATTTGGATTATTCCTTTATGTTTCATATTTATTGCACACCTAATTGTTGATTGATTATATAACATAAAAGTAATCTATAATTGATCATTCTATGAATATCATAAAAGTTGATATATATTACAAATATCACAAAAGTCGACATATAATTCATGTTCGATAATTCGAGAACAACCTAAAACCATACATTTCCTACTGAACTGTGCAACAAAAATACATTAAAAAAAAAAACAATAAAGAAAAACGACATCCGCATCTTGTCCCAAAAACGTGATTTGAAGATACATTCACATAACATATCCCAAAAAATTGTCTTGAAGAAACTACAAACCTGAAAAAGAAATAATATGAAGAAAGTTAGAACATAAAGTTAGCTCAAACGTGCCTTAGTGACTCTTAAGGCCAAAACTTAGCTAAAATGACCTAGCACCACACCCGAACCTACAAAAGTGTCTCAAACCTAAATGGCTTTTAAGGCCTAAACTGAGCTCGAAAGGAACTAAAATCTCTCCTCAAACCGACCAAAGAACCTCAAACATGCCTAAATGAATTTGGAGACCTTAAGTAAGCTAGAAAATACCTAAAACCATCTCCTTGAACCTTGAAACGTGCCTCAAACATGTCTAAATGGCTTTTGAGGTTTTAACATAGTTAGGAAGAAACTAAGACCACCTTTCAAACCTAGAAAGTGTCTCAAACGTGTCTAAATGACTTTTGAGGCATAAACTTAGCTACAAAGAACCTAAAACCACACCACGAACCTAGTAACATGACTCAAACATGCCTAAATGACTTCTAAGGCCTTAAGTTAGCTAGAAAAGACCTAAAACCACCCATCGAACTCAAAAACGTGTCTCAAATATGCATAAATGGCTTTTGAGGCCTTAACTTAGTTAGAAAAGAACTAAGACCACCCATCAAACCTAGAAACGTGTCTAGATGACTTTTGAGGCTTAAACTTATCTACAAAGAACGTAAAAGCACCCCTCAAACCTAGAAACATGCACCAAACGTGCGTAAATGACTTTTGAAACCTAAACTTAACTAGAAAGGAACTAAGACCACCCCTCAAACCTAGGAAAGTGTCTCAAACGTGTCTAGATGACTTTTGAGGCTTAAACTTATATACAAAGGACGTAAAAGCACCCCTCAAACCTAGAAACGTGCATCAAACGTGCCAAAATGACTTTTGAGACCTAAACTTAACTAGAAAGAAACTAAGACCAACCCTCGAACCTAGAAACGAGCCTCAAACGTGTCTAAATGACTTTTGAGGCTTAAACTTAGCTACAAATGACCTAAAACCACCCCTCGAACCTAGAAACGTGCCGCAAACATGCCTAAATGGTTTTTGAAGCCTTAACTTAGTTAGAAAAGAACTAAGACCACCCCTCGAAAAGTAAACAAATAAGAAAAATGAATGGATTAGGTGAAAGAAAGAAATTGGTTGAGTGTAAAATAAATACTCATATACACATATTTCATTATAAACTTGTAGCAATCATCCATGACGACATACACAAAATATAACTTGTAGTAATCATTCAATAGACATACATTTCTTCAGAGTCGAGATTCATCAAAATCAATGTGTCATTTCTTCCAACAATGCATCGAATCTCCAAAACCTTTATTCATCCAATTTTATTTAATTATATATTCGTTTTGTGCAGACACTTGTCAGAACACTTGATTCTTGCATTGCAAATGCATCATGCCACTCTTTGATATTATTTCAGGACTTACTGGTGTCTACAAAGCTTTCTTCTGTATGGTTTGATCTCCAAGTAGCTGATGTTTTCTTTGCTTAATGTATTTTTCATTTTTCATTTAGAAAGGCAAAATTACATGGGGATGCTAAATGACTAAAAACATATCCTAAGACTAAATTTGATTTTGAAATATAATGTGGGTTATTCAAAATTTTAAAGCAGTTGGTTACAACCTCTTTTGCAGGATGACACTACAAATTTATTTTCATATGTTGTTTTGAGGTTGACTCCACGTGTCTTATCTTCTAGTACAAGTTCAAATGAAACCTACACAAGTGTGCAGTACATTTCAATTCTCTGTGATGTCACTTTTCAAGCTTATATGTACTAATTTGTTCGAACAAAAGATCAAACTAAATCTTTTTAGTTTTTTGAATCTTATACTTGAAAATCTACCTTGAACAAAACCTATATGTTCCAAATCTTCAACAAAAGCTTCTTTGTAATGTACTATTAAAGCTCCATTTTTCTTTTGTCCTTTGATAAACTCCTTTGTTTTCACTCAACTTATGTTTTTGTATTTTTCTGTACATTTTTTAATTTTTTACTCTCATTCCTAATCTTATTGAATGGTATTAATATAATGTCTATGAGAAATTATTCACAAAATGAATGCATAATATGAACATATAAGCACAAATTTTCAAAATTCCAAGAAAACCCAAATCCAAATTTAAGTTTAGAACCAAACCCATCTCTCTAAACCTGCAAAAACTCCCTCAATCTTATGCAAAACTCTCAAATTTTCACATATCTTCAAGCCACCAACATATCATATATCAAACTAAATAATGGCCAATATTTTATGAAATAAAAAAAGAAGCATTATCCTCCAAAGAAAATCAACACAGTGTTGAGGATCCCACATCGGAAAGAATGATGGAGACCTCACAACATATAAGCTTCAAGGGTCACTCCACTCATTGCCAATTGGTTTTGAGATGGAAGCCCATATATTATAATATGGTATCAGAGCCCATTAAACCCAAACGGGTATTCGGTCCAATAAAAAGAAATTGAGATCCGATCCAAGAATGGTGAACCCAAAAGAGGTACCATCTTGAGCTTGAAGGGTCACTCCACTCATTGCCAATTGGTTTTGAGATGGAAGCCCATATAATATAATATGGTATCAGAGCCCATTAAACCCAAACGGGTATTCGGTCCAATAAAAAGAAATTGGGATCCGATCCAAGAATGGGTGGATCCCACATCGAAAAGATTGGTGGAGACCCAACAATATATAAGCTACAAGGGTCACCCCACTCATTGCCAATTGGTTTTGAGATGGAAGCCCATATATTATAATATGGTATCAGAGCCCATTAAACCCAAACGGGTATTCGGTCCAATAAAAAGAAATTGAGATCTGATCCAAGAATGGTGAACCCAAAAGAGGTGAACCCAAAAGAGGTACCATCTTGAGCTTGAAGGGTCACTCCACTCATTGCCAATTGGTTTTGAGATGGAAGCCCATATAATCTAATATGGTATCAGAGCCCATTAAACCCAAACGGGTATTCGGTCCAATAAAAAAAAATTGGGATCCGATCCAAGAATGGTGAACCCAAAGAGACACCATCTTGAGGGGGCATGTTGAGGATCCCACATCGAAAAGATTGGTGGAGGGTCACCCCACTCATTGCCAATTGGTTTTGAGATGGAAGCCCATATAATATAATACACAGAAAGTCTTCGACAACACAGAGAATTGATTTTCTTGAAAAGCCCTTTTATTCTCTTTGAAAATGCCACAACACATGGAATTAAAGGGGGATAGAGAGACCAAAGACTTACCAGCGACGAAGGAGTTGTCGGCGGCAAAGGACCTAAGACTGGTTCCAAGCTTTTGGGTCGTAAGTTCAAAAAAAAAAAAAAAAAAAAAAAAAAAAAGCAAAATAGGAAGAAGAACGTGAAAACTTACCAAGGGTTCAGCAAAAAGCAAAAAACAAAAGGGCAAACTATGAAGAAGAAGACGAAAACTCACCACGAGTTTAGACGGCGTCACAGTTGCGCAAAGAAGAAAGGGAGAAGAGACAGCGTGAATGAGAGAAGAAAACGTGGAGAAGAAAATAAGGACTTAGGGTTTTTAATCGGGATTTCTTCCAACGCAGCACTGCGTCGGAATAGACCCAAAAAAGGCGTCGGAATAGCCCAGCCTTTTTTCCCACGCATTTTGCGTCGGTATAGCCTCCCAATTGCGTCGGCGAATATTTTCCATTTTTTCGTGGAAAATATGGAGGATTTATTCCCACACATAGTCAGTTGCGTCATAGAAATGGGTTTCTACTGACGCAAAAGTATGCATTAGTGAAAATAGTGTAGGGACAATTCAAAATTCTTGAAAATTCTTATAGTCCAAGTCAACCATTGCAATGGAATATGAGATCTATGCTATCCATTATGTAAATAAAAATTGTGGCGTTTAGAACTAAATAACCATTCAACATAATGAAATATGAGAGTCAAGAATGGATAACAACGACGCAGGATCAAAAGAAAGACAGATAAAATAGGACAACTAAATCAATTTAAAAAAATAAAAATATAATCTCACACCTAGGTTGTAATCACATACTTCTATACCACAAAAAAAAAACTATAGAATTAAATTATTCACCATTAGACAAAAGTTGAATTATTTCAAAAAAAAAAAAAGCAAATTGTTGAAAAGTTTGAGCTATATGAAAAAAAGCTACTTTAATTTCATTGTATGAAAAAGAAAAAAATCTTGAAGCTGGAGACCTTATTGGACTGTTATTCTAACTTGCCAATTTGCAAAATAGAAACCAGGAAAGGAAAATTGATAGATACATTATTTAACAAATTACGAAGTTCATATGGATGCTAGACTCCATGTGTTAATCCAAAAAACAGACAAATACAATAAATAAAATCATAAAAGCTGAAAAATATAATCATACATGAGATATATGGTTATTCTATTCGATTGAGGCTATAAACTATTTTCATTTTTTCATTGATGAGTTACTTGTTATATGTGAAGTGACTGTGCTTTGTTTCAAACACCCAATCAGATAGTTCCTAAAACACCCAAATGCTTGAATCATTAATAACAAGAAGAATTATATATAAACTAGTTTCAACCTTAAACACAAAAGCATAGAGTTCTAATACTTGGATCATTAACCGCCTGAAGAATTATAAACAAAATTCTAACCTTAAAACAAAAGCATAAAATTTTGATAATTGGTCAGCAGGTTGACAGTGATAAGTGCCAAAAATATACCTACTTTGTCCCTTATTTTTAGCTTATTTATTGTGAAACTTGTATGTTTTTGGTCAAAATTACTATTTTCGAGCCTAAAAAGTGTAAAAGTTGGTAAGTTAGGTCTTTGAGAGTCATATGTGTCAAATTATACATATTTGTGCTTAAAAGAACTCATTTTGGTATGTATTTGAGTTAGTTTTGGTGTTTTGCAGAAAACAGAGGAAAACAGAGAAATGCTCTTGAAATGCGACCACATTTATGGGCAGAAACAGAAAAGTCCGAGTCCATCGCGGGTCGTTCTAAATTACGAGCTTTTCACGCAACTAACAGGCTGTTTTGACTCTGAAACTGATTGGGCTGCCTACCAACACCATTTTCGTGACTCCTCAACCACTTCCCACACTATAAAAGGCCTCGATTTGAAGGGAAATTCAAGCAGAACTCACTGGGAAGAAGAGGGTGGTGACAGAACCCTAGTAGACGCCCATGAGTAGGGATGCCCGAGGTCCTTCTTAGAAGACTGAATTCTAACCTTAGTTAGACATCAAACCTTAGGGTTTGTAGAGATTTTCACCCATTCCCACTTGTAAAAGCGAGAGAGTGGAGTGTCAAACGAACTCTAGAAGAATTGGATAAAAGAAAAAACCTAGTATTTAGCTACTGCCATTATTTCCAACACTTGACACTTTTCATTTATTTGTATTCTTTACATTATATTTTCAATGGAAAGTTGTTCATTTGCACTTTATTCCACCATGCTTAGCGAAATTCCATTGAGGGGTTCAATATGGTGAATTCCCTTATGGTTCAATAGCTTGAAAGTGTTTTATTTGCTTAAGTATTGTTCAATGCATGTCATTCTTTATTGATTATCATTCTGATCTTGCTGAGTTTAAATTGATCACTTAGACTTTGCATGCTATGTGAGTTTGATCTCGAAAGGGACAGACGATATCGGTTCTCATAAAGGTGATATAGGAGAAAAAACTCGAAAGAGATTGTTTGGTGGTATAGGGCAAGTTGCCAAAGACACCCTATATCAACTATAGGGTTATAGATTGCATTCGTGAATTATCTATGTCAGAGTCGAGTCACAGAAATGTGCATAACGGTACTCACTTAGCCTTCTAACGGTTCTTGGAAGCAAGGCAAATAGAAGTTAAATCTGACCCAATGCATTGAATAGGCTTAAGTTGAACAATCCATGATTAAAGTTATTGCCTTCCTTGGGATGAATCCATATTAAATACCTCGTTTTATTTGTTGTTGTTATTTCTTTATTTGATTATTTGCTTGTTTAATTTCTAAAAATCAATCATCAATTATTTCTTTGGTTACCTATTTTAAGCAATCAGTTGAGCAGTTTCTTCTTCAAAACTGAATTTCCAATTTAGTCCTCGTGGGATCGATACCCTTGAAATACTTCTAAGGTTTTTTATTACTACATGCAATAGTGTAATACTAAAGGTTGGCTGAATTTATCTTGATCATTATTCATCATCTTATCTCACATCCATCATTCAGCATCTGCCGCACCAGGCAGATAGCCAATTGCAAAGATGATGACTAAAAAGCAAGATGACGGCAGCTAGAGGACGACGACGACTGGCGGATTGCAACGTCTGGACGCTCAACGACGAGTAGAAGAGAAAACGTAACGGTTGACGGTGACGGCTAGCGGATTGGAATGGTTGTCGGAATACAACTTGCAAACGCTCAACGGGTATAGAAGAGAAAACGCAGCAACTAGAGTAGAAGAGAAGACACACGACTGAATGGGTGGAAGAGTAATCGTTTAGGATTAGGGCACGTGGAGGTGAAGAGTTTTTTTTTTCTTAAAAAAAATAATTTAACATTTTTTAATAGGTTAGTTTCTTTTTATTAGTTTTTTAATTTATTTGCCTAGTAGGCAAATAAAATAGCATTGTCACCATATCCAAGTCAGCACATAATGGTCCAGTCAGCATTCCGTTAAGTTAAAGTTACGTCAGAGACCATTTAGAATAGTTTTGCAAACTCGAAGAATTAAAATGTATCTTTTGAAATTTCAGAGATCAAATAAACATCAATTTAAAATCTTGAAGACTAAAAAGTGCATTTTGCTCCAAAAAAAAAATAAAATAAAATAATCGAGAAACCAAATTGAATCAAACCAAAATTTCAATTTTTTTAGGTTCGCAATTCAATACCGTTCAAAAAAAATAAATAAAACCAAATTTTGCAGTTTGGTTCAATTTAAGGCTAAAAAATTGAACCAAAGTCGAACTGAATTGCATATTATTTATTTATATATATATATATAAATATATACGATAATACGAAAGTAAAAATGAAAAAAAAAAAATTATGACGAGTCAGACTCATCAATCAAGATGCATTAATGTCAGTTTTTTTTTCCATTTTTAAAATTCCATCTTTCTTTTAAAACTGAAAGTCGACCGAACCAAATCGAATTTTTTGATTTGATTCGATTTGGTTCCAACTGAACTTGTGGTTCGGTTCGATTACACTTTAATTTTGGTTTGATTTTGGTTTAGCTCTCGAACCGAATTGTGAATAGTGAACACTCTTGCTATCCATGTTTTTTTTTTTTTTTTTTTTTTTGATAGATGCTATCCATGTTGGTACTTAATAAGTCTACGTGACAATTCAATTTACATTTCACCTCTAACACTTTTTTTTTTTTTTTTTTTTTTTTTTGACAATATGGGGGTGGGGGATTCGAACCACAGACCTTGTGGTTATCAATACATCTTTATGCCAGTTGAGCTATGCTCTTGTTGGCTTTCACCTCTAACACTTTACATTTAAAAAACAAAAAAAAAAAAAAAAGCATTCTAATCCTTATTGTTAATTTCTTATTAAAAAAATTAACAAAAACCTAATCCATTTTAAAACTTTAAATCCAACCACCTACGTGAAACACTTGTTTCTATAGAGTTGTAAACACTACCTATTAATCACACCAACGAATTAGGATTGGTTTAGAATAGCTTGTAATTTTAACGTTCCTTCAAAAAATTATTTTCAATAAAAATATTTTTATATCTCACTTTTTTTAAATGTGCTTTAGATAACCATTTGGTTAAAAATCACTTTTGGTCCCTAAACTTTCATGAAAGTAACAATTTGATCCCTGAACTTTGATTTGTAACGATTTTGTCCATGTACTTTCAATTTTGTAACAATTTAGTCACTGAACTTTAATAAGTAACCATTTAGTCCTTATACTTTCAAATATGTGACAATTTAGCCCCCATACTTTCAAATTTGTAACAATTTAATCCTTATCGCAAAAAAAAAAATCATTAAAATTAAATATCGATTTTTATTATTTAATGATTAAATTTTGTCGTTTATTAACATATTGGGTCCCAAATTAGTTTATTAATCTATCTAGGTAAGAAATTTCATTAAATCTTTACATTAATTTTTCACAATAGGGACTAAATCGTTACAAATTTGAAAGTACATGGACTAAATTGTTACTTATTGAAGTTTAGGGACTAAATCGTTACAAAATTGAAAGTACAGGAACTAAATCGTCACAAAATTGAAAGTACAAGGATTAAATCGTTACTAATCAAAGTTCAGGGACTAAATTGTTATTTTCATGAAAGTTCAGGGACCAAAAGTGATTTTTAACCTAACCATTTTTATTTTTGCACTATATTAAAAAAATGATTTTGTTAGTTACAAAGGGCTCGTTTGATAACGTTCTCCTTTCCTGTTTCTTGTTCCCGTTTTTTATTTTTTAAGAAACAAACTTGTTTGATAACTCATCCATGTTTCTTGTTTCTAAATTTCTAGAAACGTTTCTAAAAAAGAGGCCAAATTTGAAAAACTATAAAAAGTTGTTTCTCAAATTCTGTTTTAGTTTTTTTTTTTATCTTTCATGAATGTACCCATCTCTCCCTCCCATTCCTACACCAATCTCTTCTCTTCCTCTATTTTTTTAACCACTTCCTCGTCTTTTTTTTAATCTTTTTCGTTATTTTGTTCTCTTTCCTTTTTTTTATTTTTTTTCGTTATTTCTTTCTTTTTCATTTTTTTAATTATTTATGTTATTTCTTTCCTTTTTTCCTTTTTTTATCACCTTCGCCGATCTCTGACTACCGGTCGCCACTGACCCCCATCGACCGGTCACCATCGTTGACCTTCGACTATCGGTTGTCGCCGACAAGTCGCCACCGTCAACCTCTGACTATCGGGCATCGCCGACCGACCGCTACCGTTGACCTTCGATTACCGACCGCCGACCGACTACCATCGTCGACCTCCGACTATCGGTCGTCTTCAATCGACACCATCGACCTCCAACTATTGGTCGTCGTAGACCTCCGTCGACCTCTAAATATCGACTGCGGCCGACCGCTATCGTCAACCTTTAACGACCAGCTGTTGTCGACCTTGTTGGGTTTTATGCCCTAAAACTCGTAGATAGTGAATGTAACCGTTGACCGGATATTAATGAAATAATATTGATATATTTTCCATTAATTGTTATTAGTTATCTTATATTTGTCTTTGCCTAATAATAATCCTAATCCAATAAACTAGACATCCAAGACTGTAATATGAGTCTTGAACTATGTGTAGCGACATAGATCATTGTTCAAGAAACAGCCTGAAGAGTCTATAGTATAGGGATAAGACTGGGTGCCTTATCCTGGTAACACTATGGATACGACTCACTTTGTATTTGATACAAACGCAGCGATCCAACGCGTTCGTGTAGGAGACATGCGAGTGGGGGTATCCTATGCAATGAGTTTGCTTAAGACCGGACCGCGAAATAGTAACCACTAGTTATAACACCGTTAACTAGTTGGTTTTCTATTTCACTAGGACGACCTAGACAACTTAGTCTTAATCCTGAGTTGATTATGGACTCCTGCTCATAAGAGATTGTCCTTTGATTTGTATGGGTGAGAGTGACCAATACGCCGACTCAATAAGCCTACCACTTTGGGGACAAGACCGAATGGGGAGCTGGGAACATAATCGTACAAGATGGAATTCACTCCTTCCCGACTTTAGGGAAGCAGATGAGTGTTCCCTTAAGTGGTTACTCTGAGTCTTGAACAAGGGCCCTACCCTCTCAATGGCACGAGAGGGTTTTCTGTTTGATGGTTGGACCACAAACAGGTTGTTCATTAGAGGAGAATTGGTACTTAAGGAAATAGAGGTAACCCAGGGGTAAAACGGACACTCGTGAAGAACTAACTAGTCGATATTGGTCTATATCCGTGGACACAAAAAATATGTCTGCAGTGAGAAGAGTTCAACTGTGAGTCTATAGTGGAATGAACACACAGTTAACGAATATTGATTAATGTGGTTAATGAGTTTGACCAATTAATCTCACATCGTTGAAGCTTCTGATCTGCAGGTCCATTAGGTCCTACTGGTAGCCCATAAAGTAATTTGAGGCAACTAAGTAATAAATGTAAATTGAAAATGTTCAATTTACTAAGGGAAACAAATATAATATATATTAATATATTATTATGAGAGAAATTAATATTTGAAGAAATTCAAATATAAATTTATGGAAGTTTGAAAGAGTTCAAATAATGAATTAATTAATTTAAGGCCTAAAATGTGTTTGGGCAAAATTAATTAATTCTAGGCCGGAAATTAAATATGTGATATTTAATTGGTGGTTAATTAATTAAAGAATTCATTAACCGGGAATTAATCAATTATGGAAATAATTAATCACTTAAGGAAGTGATTAATCATTTATGGAAATGTTCTAATCACTTATGGAAGTAATTAGTCATTTGTGGAAAAGATTAATCAAGTATGGAATTGATTGATCATGATTGATTAATTAAGGAATAAGATTGAATCAATTTTGGAAAAGATTGATTTAATTGAATATTTTATTCATGGCCTCTCTTCTATAAATAGAACACTAGACCTAATTGGTCCAAGAGACTTGACACTTTGCTCTTGCTCTTAGACTCTCAAGACAAGACATAGAATTCTCTCTAGCCTCCCTCTTAGAGAAAGACTCCCACAAGTCTTTTGCCTCCTAGACTTAGAGACATACCGGTGTAACCTCTGTGGTTATTGTGTCATTCAAAGAAGGAATTTCCAGCGAAGAAAATCAAAGGCGGCTGCTGCGTTTTGATCGTTGGAGCGTCGTTGGTGAAGAACGATCAAGTCTACAACGAAGGTTTGTAACGGTTCTTCCTTCTTTCTTTAGAAAACCATGAAAATAAATTTAGATTTATTTTTCAACATGTTTAAACCAATTTTCCAGCAGCTTTAAAGAGTGTTTAAAGTTTGTTTGAGTTTTCGTAACGATATTTTAATGTTAATTAATATACGGCGTAAGGTCCAATCGATGCGCTTCCGCTGCGTGGGGACTTTTATTCCCTTCAGACCTTTGCCGACCGACTACCACTGTCAACCTCCGACTACCGGCCACCGTCGACCTTCGTCGAATGGCCGCCACAATCTACCTCTGACTACCGGTCGTTGCCGACCTCCGTCGACCGGTTGCCATCGTTGACCTCCAAATATCGGTAGCGGTCGACCACCACAGTCGACTTCTGACTACCGGCATCCATCGACCTCCGTCGACTGACCACCACCGTCTACCTCCGACTATCAGTCATCGCCAACCTTTGTCGACTAGTCGCCATCGTCGACCTTCAATTACCGGTCGCTGCCGACCGCTACCCTCGACCTCTAACGACCGATTATTGTCGACCTTCGCTGATTGGCCTCCGCCGACCGACCGCCACTATTGACCTCTGCCTACTGGCCGTAACCGACCTCCTCCGATCGTTCGCCACAGTCGACCTCTGACTACCGGCCTCCGCCTATAGGCTGATATCGTCGACCTCTGAATAACGACCGTAGCAGACCGTTATCATCGACCTCCGATGACTGACCGCTGTCAACCTTCTCCGACCGACCACCATCGTCGACCTCTGACAACTCGTCACTTTCGACATCCACTGACCGACCACCACCAACTGGTCGCCACCGTTGGCCTCAAACTATTGGCTGCCACCGATCGATCGCCACCATCGACCTCTGACTATCAGCCACCGCCGACCTCTACTGTCGACCTCTGACTATCGAGCGTCACTGTTGACCTCCGACTGTTGGGTGCCACCGACCTCTGCTAACCGGCCGCCACCATCGACCTTTGACTACTGTCCTCCGCCGATCATCCGCAACCTTCGACTTGCGACTACTAGTCGTCGCCGAGCTCCGTCAACCGGTTGCCATCGTCGACCTTTGACTACCGGCTGCTACCGTCGACCTCTGACCATTGACGGCTCAGACCTCCACTAACCGACCGCTACTGTCGACCTCTGACTACCGGCCACCAACGTCGACCTCTGACTACAGGGGGCCTCCAACCTCCGCTAATCGACCGCCACCTTCAACCTCCACTAATTGCTCGCTACCTTCGACCTCCGACTACCTGTGGCCATTGTCGACCTTCAACTACCACCCGCGACCGTCGACCTCCAACTATCGTTCGTTGCCAACCAGCCAACACCGGCAACCTCTTACTATAATTTTAATGTATGTTATGTATAATTTTTATATTATATGTGTTCACACGTAACTTTGAAGATGGAGACACGTGGAATAAACAATATACTTGTATTAATATTTGTATGCGTGTGGATATACAATCTCTAATGTTAATCCTCTGATTCTCTCTCTTGTATGTGGATGTGTTTCACTCAAGGGCTGGAATCCTTGATCTCGAGTTTGTAGCTTCAATGGATTCCTGGATTTTGAAGTCTTTTAATCTTGAAGGAGTCTTCAATCTTCAAGAAGTGTTCAACACTTTGAAACTTATGAATTTCAAGGAGTCTTCAGTCTTCAGTCTTTAATCTTGATGGAATTTCTCTAAATTCTTTGACTCTGGCTTGGAGCTTCAAAATTCTGACCCCCTCAAATGGAAGAGAACTCATCTATTTATAGAGTTTTCGCAGGATGGGCCCAGTGACTTTTGGGCCAACAACTTGGGTTTGGGCTTTATTGGTCTTGGGCTCAACTATTTAGTCTTGGGTTTTGTTTATTTGACCCAAAACCATATGACCCAAATATTTAAAAAAGACCTAAATTCGATCCAAATAATTATTAGTTTTTAATTAATTGGTCAAATTAATTAATTTGATCAAAATAATTTAATTTTAATTAATTGATCAAATAGAAATTTGGTTCTAAAAAATTATTTGTCTTCAAATTAAATTTGGGACACATGTCAATTTATAATTGGTCCCAAATTTAATTACTTATAATTTCTCCATTAATTTCATGTAACGACGTGGCAATTTGTGATTGGTCAAAATTTCTCCTTCAACAATATGTACCAAATTTTATTTCAACTAAAAATCAAGAAACGAGAAACAGTTATCAATCACATATCTGTTTCTATTTCTTTTTTTTTAGAGAAACAAGAAACATAAATAGTTATTAAACATGTTGATGGTCGATTTTGGCCAGAGGAACTCACCTGACCTTCAGGTGCCACCAACGGTAAATTTGTAGATGAGGGGGGAAGACGTGGCCTGCAAGACAGTAAACCTGCACACCGGTGTGGTGCTCGCCACACCGGCTCCGATGCTTAAGTCAGCAAACAGAACGGTAGGGAGTGGAAAAGTAAGAGCAAGAGGAGAGAGTAGAAAATATAGAATAGTGTTTAGGGATAGAATTCGGAGTCCCTTCTTCAGTGATGAAGAGGAGTATAAATACATGCTCATCCTCCTAGGGTTTTTAGGGATTCGGAGGCGTTTTAGGTCAAACCAGGCGAAACCGAGGCGGCCAAAGGTGGTGGGGACCAAATGGAGTCAGACGGGCTCGGCCTCGGCCCATGACCGAGGCCGACTAGGTGCTCGGCCTCGGCCATGGGCCGAGGTCGAGCAGGGGGCCGGGCCAAGAACCCGACCCCTTTAGTCTTGGCCCGTCCCACTTGCCGGTTCTGCCTCCTTGGTCCATCTCTCAGCCCGATTTCTCCCCAGTTGTCCTTGTCAGCTCCTTGTATATCGGGGTGGTCCAAAATTGCCTATAACATTAAGCCCCCACTCTTGAATTGGGATTCGGGGTGACTTATTGCTATAAGTTGAGCTCCTTAAGCCCGATTTAAGAGTAATGACCCTTGCCTTGGGCTGGCTTATGTGTAGTTTTATCGTCATCCTGCAAAATAGGATAGGAATGCACAAAGTAGACACTCCCTGAATAGGGGTTAGATGAAATGGAAATGAAAAAGGGTGAGAGATTACAAAAGTGGTGCTGGTCGGCCTCGGCCTCGAGAAGAGGCCGAGCACAGCTATCTCCCTTCTGCTTGCCTAGTCGGCCTCGACCTCGGGAAGAGGCCGAGCAGTTTTCTAATTTTGCTTAGGGGGCGTTGCCCCCGAACCCCCACCGTACTTGGTTATTCGGAGCACCTCAATCCAGTTTCTAGTCTGCAAGAGAGAAGTTAGAGAAGAGGCTAAGATTGGCCTCGGCCTCAAGCCCCCGTTAGCCTAAAATTTGGTTCCCTGCATCCACATATCAGTCCTTGTAGGAAAATAATAAGAGAATAGGTTTGAACATGTGAATTTTAGTAGAACATGCTAAACATAGGTGCTTTTTGTTTAATAGGGAGTGCATATCCCCGGTTACTTGCTTTTTGTTTAATAGGGAGTGCATATCCCCTCTGTAGCCCCCAATCTTAAGTAGAACTTCACTGAAACATAAATTATAGTTGAGTAAATAGGAGAATACCTTTGAAGTTTGTGCTTGGCCTCGGCAAGAGGTGTTCGGCCTTGGCAAGAGGTGCTCGGTCCCGACTTCCGCAGGGTGAGCTTGACTTAGATGAAGTGTATGGACTCATGCCAGGTGAGGTGAGGTAGACTCGTTGGTCCATGCTCACATAATCTCACTCTGGATGAGGCGAGGTATACTCGGTAGCCCAGGCTCGCCCGATGTGAAGATGCTTAGGCCAAGTGAGGTGAGGTAGACTCGATGGTCCAGGCTCACGTGGTCTCACTCTGGGTGAGGCGAGGTAGACTCGGTAGTCCAGGCTCGCCTGATGTGGAGATACTCAGGCCAGAGGAGGTGAGGTAGACTCGTCGGTCCAAGCTCACGTGGTCTCACTCTGGGTGAGGCGAGGTAGACTCGGTAGTCCAGGCTCGCCTGATGTGGAGATACTCAGACCAAAGGAGGTGAGGTAGACTCGTTGGCCCAGGCTCACATGGTCTCACTCTGGATGAGGTGAGGTAGACTCGGTAGTCCAGGCTCGCCTGATGTGGAGTGATAGCGAGCATAACTAGCTACTTTTACTCATTTAATTTAGCTAGTCTTTTATGGTGTTTGGGCCATTTTACTGTGCTTTATTGTTTATTTTGTAGGAAATGGTTGATTGGAGCTATAATGCAATATCAGAGTTAATCGGGTGCTCGGGGCGTGATAAGATGCAAAGGAATGAAAAGAGTAAAAGTGGAGAAAAGTCAAATCTCGGTCAACAGCAGGCTAGCGTCTCGACGCTAGCTCTTGAGCGTCTCGACGCTCACATTCCATATCAGATTAGGCGCGTAAAGCTTACAGCGTCGAGACGCTATGATAGGAAGCGTCCCGACGCTACCGTTTTTCCTTATTCAGAACGCGCGTATAAGAGGCAGCGTCGCGACGCTGTCTTGACAGCGTCTCGACGCTAAGACGAAAAATCAGAATAAAAGCTTCACTTCGGCTAGGTTTTAGGGGGAGTTCGATTTGGGACCTTAGACAGCCGTAAACAGGGCAGAACAGAGGACTTTGGAGGCTGAAACAAAGGGGAGACTTGGAAATCAACCCATTGTTCGTGGGGATCGTGACGGGGACGTCGGGACTCGGCCTACATTGAGTTTTCTTTTCCCTTCTCTTTCTTTAGTTAGATTTATGGCTTTCACATGTTTAGTTGAGATTGTATTTACATTTATGAGTAGCTAAACTTGTAGCTTAGGGATTGATGTAGTTGATTAAGTTTATGGATTGATTTATGGTTTAAGTTGTGCAATGTTATTGTGTTTGTAATCTTGATTTAATGCTTTCAATTAATTGGCCATTAGTTGGATGATTTAAGTTTCGAATCTAGCTCGGGAGAGGGGATTTGATCTAGACTTACTCAAGATTGCATGAATAAAGTTTACTTTCTAATTCTTGACGGTTTTAGATTAACTTTAGAATTGGTTAAAAGATCTCATTGCCTTGCATATTAATAAACTTAGATAGGGATATCAAGTTGGTTAATTTGCATGAGAATCAATTATACTCGGGAGAGGTAATTGTGATTAAAGGGTCTTTGGCTCATAATTTCATTGTGCATAATAACTTATTCTTTAAAATCAATCCTAAACAAAATCGGCGAAATCAATTCCCTAAGTAGTTTTCCCAATTGAATTTCCATTCTTTTTACTTGCTTTGATTTGGTTTTATTATCATCTATTCATCACTTTTTAATCCCTAAATAAAATTGAGCGAGATAATTCACAATACTTGATTTGCTTAAAAATCCAATCCAGAGGACGACATTCGAATTTACTTTCACTATATTATTACTTGACCTGTGCGCTTGCGGTAGGAAAAGTCCACATCATGGAGATGCTCAAGCCAGAGGAGGTGAGGTAGACTCGTTGGTCCAGGCTCACATGGTCTCACTCTGGATGAGGCGAGGTAGACTCGGTAGTCCAGGCTCGCAGGATGTGAAAATTCTCAAGCCAGATGAGGTGAGGTAGACTCGTTGGTCCAGGCTCACATAATCTCATGTCTGGATGAGGCGAGGTAGACTCGGTAGTCCAGGCTCGCATGTCTTGATGCTTGAGTCGGTTGCCTTGTGCACACTCTTGAATACTGAACTTTAATGGTGAAACTGTAAGGCTATTAATTAAACTTTCACACTTTGAACGAAGAAAAAATACTCAACCTATACTAGAGGCAGAAACAAAGTAAATAATGTCTAATTACATGATAGAATGCAATAAACGAAAAACCCTAAAACTCCATAAGTTCATATTCAGTGTTGGTGGAATGTGTGCTGCTCGGCCTCGGCTCATTCTCTGGTCGGCCTTGGCCCTTTGTGGCTTGACAGCTTTTAGTGCGGTCCAGTAACACTCCCTTGATTCCTTCTGCTCTCCCTTGACGACTCCCACACCGTTCGGAGTTGGAAACTTCAGTAACTGATGGTAAGTTGAAGTTATGGCCTTCATCTCATGCAAGGTTGGTCTTCCTAGGATTGCATTGTAGGCTGACATACAATCCACAACTAGGAAGTTTATCATCTTTGTCACTGCATTCTGTCCATCCCCAAAGGTCACAGGAAGGTTTATGCTACCTTCTGGGGTCACTCTCTCTCCCCAAAATCCTACAAGTGGGGTAAGGCTTGACTTTAAGAGTTCCCTCCCTAACCGCATTGCTTTAAAGGTTGTTAGAGAAAGGACATCAGCCGAGCTTCCTCCATCAATTAGGATTCGATGGATTTTCACATTGGCTACAATTAGAGTGACCACCAGAGCATCATTATGTGGCTGATGAATGCTCGCTGCCTCAGCCTCAGTGAACTCCAAAGGGGGGTGTGCCTTTGATAGATGGACAGAATACATACCTCGATATTCTAGTTCAACCCTCGCTTCCCTGACAATAGCTTTCCTCTTCCTGCTCGAACCTCCTCCAGCTGGTCCTCCAAAGATGGTTCTGATCTCCCGTAGGGGTTCTTCTTTGTCTCGGCTGATAACTTGAAAATATCAAGTTATTAAGCATCTAATATAAGCTTATTGTGAGCCTCAAGAGAGTGAAAATACTCAAGTTTTAACTAATTTATATGCTAGATGCAGTAATATTGATTTATTTGTATTAATGTGCTCATATTGATTATTATCTTTGAAATTCGTATAAAACTGCACTAATTCTAATTTATTGCTGCATCAGGAAAAGCTTGGCCAATTATGCGGTAGTGCATGATGCGCTTGGAGCATGACATGTTTGTTGCTATAGCATGGAAAGCTTGTAGCATGGAAAGCCTATAGCATGGAAAGCTTGTAGCATGACGTGCTTGTTGTTATAGCATGGAAAGCCTATAGCATGGAAAGCTTGTAGCATGACATGTTTGTTGTTGTAGCATGGAAGCTTGTAGCATGGAAGCCTGTAGCATGGAAAGTACACAGGCACACATCCCAAGATGATAAAGAGACAGAAAAGGATGGATGAAAAGACAGCGTCGGCGCAACCAGAGCAAGTGGGCGAAAAAGGGGATTAAAAAGGCGCAAGTTGCATAATGATGATCAAGCAAGTGGCTATTACTTGATGAAGTTATCTTAACCTTGTTGTTATAACATGGAAAGATTGTTGCTATAGCATGGAAGTTTGTAGCATGGAATGATTGTTGTTGTAGCATGGGATGCTTGTTGATGCTACAACAAGTTTCTAAGCAACTTGCTTTTGGCTTAAAGCAAGACATGCTTTGGCTCAAAGCAAATACATGCTTTGGCTCCAAGTAACATGCTTTGGCTCCAAGCAAAGAAAAGTCTATAAATAGAGGGGAGATGAAGAATCAAAGCATCCTGGAATCCAAGAATCCAAAAGTCTTTCTTAGAGCTTTTTTTGGTTTTATTGCATATTGTAGCATGAACTAATTTCTTTTTATCAAGCCTTAGCCTAGGTGCCCATGAGGCATTAAGATTATTTTTGTATGCAATGCAATGAATCAGTGATATTGATGTTTTCTACTTAGATGTGATAATTCTTTCATTACTAATATCCGTTTGATCAACCGATAGAGGTAGTAGCATGATAAATCCCTGACAGGTAATGCATGTGGAAATATCTAAGTAGATCAAGATAATACATTACATGTAGTCTGGTTGTGTTAGGAATAACTCAACCGCTTAGGATATTTCATGAATGTGTTTGGGTTGCGTTAGGAATAATTCAACCACTTGCAAGCATATAGAGAACTGATTAAACGAATGAATTAAGCAATAGGAATATTCTTAGTTCATCGCATGTGTAATACCGGAAGGGAATCACATGTTTATTTCTCGCTTAGGCATCAATATCCTGTCGATTCATTGTTATGCGCTACATTAATAACTTATCTGTCGCATGTGGTTGCTGCGGCGAAAGTCTTGATAACTCATCACCAATTGTATCTTTCTATCGCATTATCATTGCTTTTCTTTATCGCATGTTCAACCTGTCACATCCATATTTTATTACCCCAGCACAACATCATTAGAATAAGATTTAATTTGAGATATTTTCTCTACTCGCCCTTCCCTGTGGATTCGACCCTGGAATACTCCAGGTATTACTTGGTAGTGCATAATTTATACTTGGATTAATGCACAACAACGATATATTCTTTAGTTAATTCAATATAAATTAGAAGCGATTAAAAATTATCCTATCATCGGCCATCTTTGGTCAGGCTCGGCCTCGGCCCTAGGCTCACCGACGAACTCTTTCAAATACCCATTCTGGATCAGTGCTACGATTTCATCCTTCAACTGAATACAATTCCTGGTTGAATGCCCGTGGTCCCGGTGGAAAAGACAATACTGGCTCTTGTCTCTTCTATCGGCACTCGACTTCATCCTCCCTGGGAATTTCAGGAGGCCTGTATTTCGGATCTCCATCAGTACTTGCTCCTGCGGAACAACAGTTGGGGTGTATTTTTCAAACTTACCGAAAGGAGGTGCTCATTGGTCTGGTCGCCCTCAGCCATTGTCTGGTCGGCCTCGGCCATGGTCTGCTCGGCCCCGGCCTCCCTCGTCGGTCCGCTGCCTTTTGTCCTTTTTACTGTCGTAGTTAGATGAATAAAACCTCTTGTACTCTCGTTCCGACTTCTTTGACTTAAGTAACTCCTCTGCGCTCATATACTTCTGTGCCCGGGAGAAAAACTCCGCATAGGTTCGAGGTTGGCTCTTACCTATCGAATTGAGCAGTCTTTCGTCTTCCAGTCCGGCTGTTATGGCTACTAGGGCTGCTCCCTCGCTGTATCCCTCAACCTGCAGTGTTTCATCGTTAAAACGAGTTATGTAATCACGTAAGCTCTCACCTGGCTGCTGTTTGACTGTTAAGAGGTTGATGTGAGGCTTGCGCAGTTCTCTGGCTCCCATGAACTGTGCAAGGAATGCTCGGGCTAAATCCTTGAAACAGTTGATGGATCTCCTTTTCAGCCTCTCAAACCAGTGTCTGGCTGATCCTGCTAAGGTGAAAAAGAAGGCACGGCACCTGATTACATCTGAAACGCCGTGGAAGTCCATCCAGCTTTTGTAGGTATTTAGTTGCTGGATTGGGTCTTTCTTACCATCATACGGCTTGAATGTAGGTACCTTGAACTTCTGGGGCACCTCAGCTTTCATGACTTCTTCTGTGAAGGGTGGGTCGACTTGGTCGATTAGTTCTTCCATGTCTTGCCCTCCCAAATCCTTCAACTTCTGCAGGTCTCCCTGAGGATTTCCGAGCTCCTTTAGTGTATTTAGAAGCTCAGTCTTCCAAGTGAGATGGTCTTTCTTAGCCTCGGCCTCGGCTGCCCTAGCCTCGGCCTCGGCAGCTTTGGCCTCGGCCTCAGCAGCTCTGGCCTCATACTCGGCAGTTTTGGCCACTCTGCGCTTTTCCTCGACTAGATTTCTCAGGTTTGTTCTACGGCTGGTACTTGACTCAGGGCTCCTCAGTACTGTGCTCTCTGTGTGCTTCAGCCCCCTGACCTTGCTGGTTGCGCTGTTGGTCTTCTTTCCTTTGGATTCTGTCTCTGATTCATCCATGTATTCGACTGGATTCTTCCCCTTCTTCGGGTCTCTAATCAAGCTCCCCTCATGGACTTTGGTGCTAGGGTCGGGTTTATCCAGGATTTGGAGTATTCTGGACAAACTCCGATTCATTCCCTTCACCTCATCCTCAAGGGCGGCAATTTTGGTGTCGGCATCCTCTGCTCGGCCTCGGCCTCGACCTGCTTGTCTCGGTGACCCCTGGATGCTGTCATCGTCCAGTGACGTCTGCGGTTGGCGGCTGTTTTTTGAAGTTTCTGGGTTTGGATTTCGGCTTCCCTTCTCCATCCTCTTACTCATGGAGTGACCGATGTGCAGATTTGGCAAGCTTTTTTCCCCACAGACGGCGCCAACTGTTGATGGTCGATTTTGGCCAGAGGAACTCACCTGACCTTCACGTGCCACCAACGGTAAATTTGTAGATGAGGGGGAAGACGTGGCCTGCAAGACAGTAAACCTGCACACCGGTGTGGTGCTCGCCACACCGGCTTCGATGCTTAAGTCAACAAATAGAACGGTAGGGAGTGGAAAAGTAAGAGCAAGAGGAGAGAGTAGAAAATATAGAATAGTGTTTAGGGATAGAATTCAAAGTCCCTTCTTCAGTGGTGAAGAGGGGTATAAATACATGCTCATCCTCCTAGGGTTTTTAGGGATTCGGAGGCGTTTTAGGTCAAACCAGGCGAAACCGAGGCGGCCAAAGGCGGTGGGGACCAAATGGAGTCAGACGGGCTCGGCCCGCGCGAGCGGGTCGAGGGTTGGCCTCGGCCATGGGCCGAGGTCGAGCAGGGGGCCGGGCCAAGAACCCGACCCCTTCGATCTTAGCCCGTCCCACTTGCCGGTTCTGCCTCTTTGGTCCAAAAAGAAAATCAAACATTTTTCCCTAAATTTGTTGTTCTCGTACTAGAATTCTATACGTCATTCACAATTTGATCCACCACTTCTAAAATTATACACGTCATTCACTATTTGATCCACCACTCGAAGAATGATTGAATAAATTTATAAAAACGAAAGAGTGGGTACAAAAATGCTTAGTAAGCAAACTCATATTAATCTTTCCAATATATATTCATTTTCTTAAAATATACATTTAACAAGATTTAAATGGAACAAAATCAAACATATCAATATCAAAAATTATGTTTATGACAAAATCATTCAATGTCATTTTCTATGATAAAATAAAAGTGAAGGAAAAATACACTTTTAGTCGCTGAGGTTTGGATTAAGTTACAGTTTGGTCCATGAGTTTTCAAACTCAACAATTTAATCTCTGAGGTTTGGATTTTGTTACACTCATGGCCCCTCCGTCAAATTTTCTGTTAAATTTTCATTCAATGCTGACATGGCATCATTTTTTTATTAAAAAATTATTTTCTTGATTTTTAAAATAAAATAATAATAAATTAAAATAAAAAAATATTTTATTATTATTATTTCTTTTCTTCTTCTTCCCCATTACCCTTTCTTCCTCTTCTTCTCCTCTTCCTTCTCCAACACAAGCCCTACCCCACTGACCGTCGTCGGCCGTCGTCAGTCGCCGCTCGCCAACGGTCGGTCGTCGCCGGCGGCGACTAACTTTTTTTTTCTTCCTTTCCTTCTTCTTCCTCTCTTCTTCTTCTCCTTCCTCAAAGCTTCAACTTCGATTTTTTTTTCTAAACTAAAAGAGAAAGGAGGGACGAGTTCCTCCCTCCCCGTTACAGATCTGCCGGAATGGGGATGATAGTTGGTTCGACGGACGAAGATTTGTCTCGGAATGGGGCAGTTGGCGCTGGAGTTGCCGCAGCTGCTGCAGAACATGCGACCAGAGCCGGAGCAGGTCCGACAGCCAATGTCACCGTCAGACCAGCGGGAGCAGAGGCAAGGGACTCGACCGGTGCTGTTGCAGGAGAGGCAGCGGGGGAAGGAACCGGCCATGGGCTTTTAGTCCATGACCGATTTGATGAGAACGGCGCCGGCGAGGACGCTGAGGGGGTGGCGAGCTGGGTGAGGACGATCCGAACCATGGCTGAAAGATTAGAGAGAAAGAGAAATGAGAGATGGGAGAAGAGAGAAGGGAAATGGAAGGGAGATTTTTTGGGGGGCGATATTGATTTTTATTTTAAAAAAATGAGAAAAGAAAGGGGGAATCAGAGAAAATAGAAGTGGTGAGAAGGAAGAACACGTAGGCGAAGGAGGTGTTGGTGGCTTTGAGAGAAGAAGAAGAAGTAATTGTTTGGGCAAAATTGGAGTTTTGTGGAGTTGCTATTGCGTGGGTGTCTTCCTTGCTTCCATCTCTCTCTTTCTCTTTCCTATTTCCTTTGTGGAAAACAGAGGGGGGCGTCGGAAAACGGAGGCTTCCTCTTTCAGTTAAAAATAAAAAAAAATAAAAAAGAAGCAGCTGAAGCTTCGAGGAAGGAAAGAAGAAGAAGAAAAGAAGGAAAAAAAATATGGCGGCTGCCGCCGCTATTCGCCGGCAGTCGGCGGCGGCCGGCCACCGGAGTTAAAGAAGAAGAAGATGGGGAAGAAGGAAGATGGAGATGGGGAAGAGAAAGGAGAAGGAGAATAGGGAAGGAGAGAAATAATTAAAAATAATTAAAAATAATATATTTTTTATTATTTTAATATATTTTTATTCAAAAAAATAAAAATTATTTTTTTAATTAAAATATTAGTGCCACGTCAGCAACCTGTTAAATCTAACGGCAAAATGGATGACAGGGACCCAATTGTTTTTTATCTCAAACCTCATGGGCTAAATTGTTGAGTTTGAAAACTCATGGACCAAAGTGTAACTTAACCCAAACCT
Organism: Luffa acutangula; assembly: GCA_036850905.1. NCBI lineage: Eukaryota > Viridiplantae > Streptophyta > Magnoliopsida > Cucurbitales > Cucurbitaceae > Luffa > Luffa acutangula. The sequence goes on along the minus strand of CM072092.1, from coordinate 47,658,983 downwards.
CATGAACCAAAAGTGTATTTTTTTCCTAAAAGTTATGTTAATAAGTAAGCCCTTCCATTCATAAATAATTGTTACCCATTTTGTAACTTTGAATGAATATCAATCTTATCGAAATTCATAGGTTAAACATATTTGTGAGGCATTAATGTGAACGATTCTCTTCACATTGCAACTATCTAAACTCCCATACGAATGATTATTGCATAACAATGTCTACCACATTCATAACTTATACATATTTATAGCCTTTTGTCCTATAGGCTAAATACCTACGTATGTGTGACTACCTTAGGACCCTATCCCACATTCTTCTAGGAATAATAATCATTGCATAATATTGTGATCTTCTCACTAAAATTAGTTTTACATATTAATAATCTATATCTATTGGCCAAATATACTTATTAGCGGGTTTTATGTGAGTGTGCATTACCCTCCCCCACAAAGTTAAAAATATTTTATATTTGTACTTTTTTTTTTTAGTCCATCAACATTTGAGGATGGGAGATTTGAACCTCTCGCCTCTTTATCGATTATTACTAAACTAGGATCACTTTAGTGTTTTATATTTGTACATGATATTTCGTTCGTTTTTTTTTTTAAAAAAAAAATACAGTATACTTCACTTCAATGTACTGAAAGTGTCTTTTGGCATGATGGTATTAACATTTAACCCCATGCCTAGAGTTGGGTTTGAGTCCTCCACAAGTGCACTTTTTCCAACAAGTTCTTTTTTTATAGCTAAACAAACTAGAGGTGAGCATTTTTTTTTTTTTAATATTTTTTTTCTTTGTTCATCTTCTTAAACGTTTTAACTTATTTATTTATTGATTTAATAAGAATATCATCTTTTTTGTTCTTTCTGTTTTTCTTCATTTATTTTCTTAAACTTTTTTCTTTTTATTTATTTATTTGGATAAGAATAATATGTTTTTTTTTTCCCTCTTTATATATGGGTTTCTTCTAAAAAAATAAAATAGAAATTGTGAAAAAAAATATTAAAATCAGCCCAAAATAATCAAATTCCGTTGTAGTCTAGTTGGTTAGGATACTCGGCTCTCACCCGAGAGACCCGGGTTCGATTCCCGGCATCGGAACTTTTTCATTTTCTTTTTTTATAAATGAAGATGTCGTTTTAGGCTGCAGACAGAATCTGGTGTTAACGAGACAGAAAATTTTAACGAGATTCAAGGCGAATTTTCAACAAAACAGTAAACAACTATATATATATATATATATATATATTTGAATAGTTAATTAAAATAGGTTAAATGAATATTTTTTTCAAAAAAAAAAAAAAGTTAAATGGATATGTTTTATTTATATATGTTTTTCAATTCCTTCCTAATATATTTTTTAAAACTTATTTTGAAAATATTTTTATGATATCTTTAATTCAATAGGGTGGATGAAATCAATGTCTTCAAGTAAAAAAAGGATTTTGACAAAACAAGCTTAGCTCAGCGGTAATTGCCATGTAGCCTAAACCATGAGGTCAGAGGTTCGAATCCTCCCACCCCAAATATTGATAAACTCAAAAAAAAAAAAAAAAAAGTAAAAAAAGGATTTTTAAAAATTATGATAATATGTCCAACTCACGTTTATTATAATCTTATTTAAGTTTATTTCGATGGATTTTATATATTTTCTCTTCTCTTCATTCAATTTACACGGTTGGAAATCTATCCATTTTCGAAGCAACAAGGTCTAAAATAGCCTTAGTGATCATCACATGTGTCCAAGGGTAGAAGGATAATTGTCCTCATCTTTAAGTTTGATATATATCTCCAATGGAGTTCGATGGAGGACCCCTTGATTCGTAACAGGTTAGCATGTCAAAATTTTAAATTACATTAAACGCAAAATTATAAAAGGTTAAAGACGTAATTGAATTTTACTAACCCTGATTTTTTTACTTTTTGGTCAAGTTTGGACCTTTAACATTACTTGAATTTTAGTTAAGTAGTATTTATTTTATTAGATTAAACTAGGGTTAGTATTTTTTTTTTTTCGTTATTTATGTTTTTATTGGTAATGTCTATAAGCTTATTGTTCACACGAGATTTTTGGAGAGAAATTTAATTTGTGAAACGACTTCTTGAATGTGTTGATACATTTGATACTTAACATTCAGAGCTCTCGGGTCTTACAGCTGAGGTAGCTGCCACGGTGTCAAGTCAAGGACTTTTTTCTCTACTGATTGATGAAAGAGAAGCACGTGTTGCACACATGATCTTTAGCCCTCAGATATGTATATATACCTCTGCTTATATGCAATTGATGTATCTTTGGAATGAACTTTGTTCTCATCTTGTAAACTCTGAATACTCTCAATAAAATCTCTCTCACTGGTTACAAAAGTGGATGTAGACCATTGTGTCGAACCATTATAATCCCTGTGTCATCTCTCTTTTCTCTCTACCTCTTTACTCTGTTTTTCCCTTTATCTGTTGCTGCTGTGTATGCACACTTGGTATTGTTGATTGCTTGTAGAATCAACATTATGTATTGATTTCTTGTATAAGTATATTGAAATACAATCTCTAGTTACAATCCTTTGATGCTTTCTCTCACAAACTCAAGGTAGCTTTGATTTACAGAGTCTTCAAGAAATCTTTAGAGTCTTGAAGGTTCATTCGTCTTTGAAGGATTCTCCTGGGTGATTGAAGTAGACTTTAGGCTTCAGGTTTTCAGTCTTCTAATCTTTAGATGACTTCACTTCAATCTTCAAATTTGTAGGAAAATCTAGGTTTCAATCTTCAATATCTTGTAGGAGGATTGAAGCTTCAATCTTCAGAGTCTTGCAGAGAGCTTCGATCTTCTGAATCTTGGAAAGGCTTCAATCTTCAGAGTCTTGTAGGAAGCTTCAATCTTCTGAATCTTTGAGAAGCTTTAATCTTCAGAATCTTGCAGGGAGCTTCAATCTTCTGAATCTTGCAGAGGCTTCAATCTTCAGAGTCTTGTAGGAAGCTTCAATCTTCTGAATCATGGAGAGGCTTCAATCTTCAGAGTCTTGCAAGGAGCTTCAATATTCTAAATCTTGCAGAAGCTTCGATCTTCTAAATCTTGCTGCATGATCTGGACTTCAATCTTCAGAGTTCTTGTAGGAGGATTGAAGCTTCAATCTTCAAGTCTTGTAGGAGGATCAGAGCTTTAATCTTCAGAGCCTTCTAAGAGCTTCAGTCTTTCTCTTCTTTCTTTCTTTCTTTTGTCCCCCTCAAATGAGCCAAGACCTCTTATTTATAAAGTTTTCCAAAGGCCTTCATGGGCTTGGGCTTAAATTGGGCTTGGATGAATTTTGGACTTCAAACCCAATTACCTTAATAATCTTGCGTTTAAATTGAACCCAGTTGAACCTAAATTATTGAAGTTAACATACTTTAATTTAATTTCATGAACTTTAGGCTAAATTATCATTTGATCTTAAGTTTAATCATCGCTGGACGATCTAGACAATTAGCGCAATTAGACGACCACAAAGAGGACACTAGACCTTCCTTATTTTGCCACAATTAATTTATTTATTTGGATAAGAATAATATGTTTTTTTTCCTCTTTATATATGGGTTTCTTCTACAAAATACAACAATAAACAAAAAAAACTAGCCTATATCATTCAAATTCCGTTGTAGTCTAGTTGGTTAGGATACTCGGCTCTCACCCGAGAGACCCGGGTTCGATTCCCGGCAACGGAACTTTTTCATTTTCCTTTTTTAATGACGATGTCGTTTTAGGCTGCAGACGGAATGGAATCTGTCAAACCGTGTTACCGAGACAGAAAATTTTAACGAGATTTAAGGCGAATTTTCAATATATATATATTTTGAAGCGAATAAACAACTATATTAAAACATAATAAATTTTTTTTTCAAAAAAAAAAAAAAAAACATAATAAAATTTGAATAGTTAATTAAAATAGGTTAAATGAATCCCTATTTTTTTTCAAAAAAAAAAAAGGTTAAATGGATATGTTTTATTTATATATGTTTTTCAATTCCTTCCTAATATATTTTTTAAAACATATTTTGAAAATATTTTTATAGATATCTTTAATTCAATAGGGTGGATGAAATCAATGTGTTCAAGTAAAAAGAGGATTTTATAAAATTATGTTAATATGTCCAACTCACGTTTATTTTGATCTTATTAAAGTTTATTTTGATGGTTTTATTTATTTTCCCATCCATTTTCGACGCAACAAGGTCTAAAATAGCCTTAGTGATCGATAATTGTCCTCATTTTAAGTTTGTATATATATCTCTCCAATAGAGAATAATAATGAAGGAAAAATAGAAAACACTTCACACATTTCTTTGGTAAATAGAAAATCCCTAAGTACCAAAGTATAGTTTGTCATAATCTCGTTAAAATAATATGGAATTGGAAGATTTGAACCAGAAATATATTTCTTACCGGGACAAAGTTTATGCCTATTTTTTTTTAGGTTAAAAATCACTTTTGGTCCCTAAACTTTGATTTGTAACAATTTAGTCCCTGTACTTTCAATTTTGTAACGATTTGGTCCATGTACTTTCAATTTTGTAACAATTTAGTCCCTGAACTTTAATAAGTAACAATTCAGTCCCTGTAGTTTCAAATTTGTAACGATCTAGTCCCTATCGTGAAAAATTAATGTAAAGATTTAATTAAGGGTAAAATACCTTATTGGTCCCTCATGTTTCAGATAGGTTTCTAATAGGTCCCTAAGTTTCAAAATTGAACAATCAAGTCCCTACTATTTTGAAAATAGTTCTATTGAGTCCCTCCACTGTTAAATTTTTTAACGGTGCTGACGTGGCATGTTTAAAAATATTAAAATATTAATTTTTAAATTAAAATAATTAAATAATAATTAAATAACAAAAAATTTAAAAAAATTTTTTAAAAAAATCTTCCTCCTCTCTCCCCCATCTGAATTCCCTCCCTCTCTCAATTGGTTTTCTTCTCCTCTCTCTCCTCCACCCTTCCCCTTCTTGCCGACGATATTCCCCGCCCGCCGCCCAAGCTCCTCCGCAAATCCACCCACGCCGGCAAAGAAATCTTCCTCCCTCTCTTCTCTCTCCCACATCCTCAAATCACACCTCCATTTCTGCCATTTTCACCTTCTTCTCCTTCCTCTCCCTCTTCTCTTCCAAACCCATATCTTCGAATCCCCAATTTCACCAAACAACTCTCTCCCTCTGCAATGGCACTCTGTACTCACACCTCTGTTTCTCAAAACTCACCTCTTTCCCCGAATTGGCCTCCCTCTCGTAGGAAAAGCTTGCCAACATCGCCCTCAACTTCACCGACGTCGAGGTCCACGTCGCCTACGCCAATTGCACCAAGCTCAAGACCCTCCTCTATGGCAGCCTCAATCCCACCGACCGCCACGCTCTCGATGACTGTCTCGAGCTTCTCGACGGCAGCATTGTTGAGCTCGAAACTTCAATTTTCGATCTGGCACCGTCGCAATGCCCCACCAGCCACTCCCACGAACTCTTGAGTATTGATTTGGCAATGTTGAAGAAAATCCCTGGAGTTAATCGGGCTACGACGGCGGAGGAGTTGTTGCCGGAGCATGGGGCGGTGAGGGGTGGGTTTCTGTTAAGGATCAGAAATTTCACCACCGTTGGTGAAGCGGTCGCCGCCGCTCCGAATTAAAGCACCACCAAGTTTGTTGTATTGGACTCTTTAATTTGCCGGCGTGGGTAGATTTGTGGAGGAGCTTGGGCGACGAAAAGGGGAAGGGAGAGAAGAGAGAAAGAGAAGAGGAGCGAGAGGAGAAGAAAACCATTGGAGAGAGAGGGAATTCGGGATGGGGAGAGAGAAGAGGAAGTTTTTTTTTTGTTATTTAATTAATATTTTAATTTAAAAAATTAATATTTTAATATTTTTAACGTGTCAGGTCAGCACCGATAAAAAATTTAACGGTGGAGGGACTCAATAGAACTATTTTCGAAATAGTAGGGGCTTGATTGTTCAATTTTGAAACTTAGGGACCTATTAGGAACTTACCTGAAACATGGGGGACCAAAAAGGTATTTTACCCTTTAATTAAATTTCTTACCTAGATAGATTATGAAACTAATTTGGGACCCAATATGTTAATAATCTACAAAGTTTAATCATTAAATAATAAAAATCGACATTTAATTTTGATGATTTTTTTGTGACAAGGATTAAATTGTTACAAATTTGAAAGTATAAGAACTAAATTGTTACAAATCTGAAAGTATAGGAACTAATTTGTTACTTATTAAATTCAGGGACTAAATTGTTACAAAATTGAAAGTACAGAGACTAAATCGTTACAAATCAAAGTTTAGGGACCAAATTGTTACTTTCATGAAAGTTTAGGGACCAAAAGTGATTTTTAACCTTTTTTTTTTTTTTTTTTTTTTTTTTTTTTTTTTTTTTTTTAATACAACTTTCTTGGCAACCTCGATTTTCATATGGTACAAAAAAAAAAAATCTTGAAACTTCGAATGAGCAACTGAAATCCTTCCACGTGGAAACCTCACAGTCATGAAAATTAGAAAAAAAAAAAAAACAAAATAAAAAATCCTCTCCTTCGTTCTTCTTCTTCCCCATTCCCAAATCCCAAAATTCGAAAAAATCTGAAACCCTCCTTCTCCATTCCTCCATTGAAGCACGCTCCATTTTCCCCTCACCATGCCATTAGCCGCATCGCAACTCAGCTTCCTCGCCAACACCCTCTCCCTCTCCTTCTCCTCCGCCCGCAGCCCCCGCCGGACCCACAACCTTCTCCGTTCTTCCAATCCCGTCGTCGCCTCTAAACTCCCTCCCGCCGCCGATCATCCAAAGTAACTTCCATTGCGTCTCTGTTTTCAGTCGTTTAGGTTTCTGATTGATTCAACTGATTTCTGATTTTTGATGTATAGGGGAAATGAGAATCGGCTCGCGAAGCTCGCGATTGTTACTCTGGCGGCTGGGGTTTTGACGTTGGGATCGGTTCACGATGCATCGGCCGCCAAGACCGGCGGCCGAATCGGCGGCCAGGCCTTCCGGTCGGCGGCTCCTCGGCCTTCTTCGCCCAGAATCAACAATAATTCGAGGTATTATGAAAGATTGGTAGTAATTAGCTTTCAATTTTCTTAGTTGGGTTTTATGATTGGCTTCAACTTTGGTGCTCTGCTGAGAACAGAAAGTCATGAACTCTTACAGTAGTTTATTTATTTTTTTAAGTACATATTTTAATTTTGTATCTACTTCATTTATTTAATGAGTAAGTTCTTTTCCAAGTTTAGTTTAATAAGTCAAATGTCTGAGTTCTTAAATGACCTTAGATTTTGTTTAGTTGTTAATTAATGTTGAAAGAGTTTGATTAATTTTCGATTAAATTACATAAGTGATTGCTATGGTTTGAGTTTAGTTTCAATTTTGTTTCTATTTTTAAGTTGGCTTCTGTCATTTTAAAACCCAAATATCATTTTTAAAAAATCATTTTAAAAGTTTCAATTTTTTTTTAATGGTTTAGACTCAGTTTTATTAAAAATTTTAATTTGATAGTGGTGGTTTAAAAAGTTTTGATATAGTTGTCCAATTAAATAGGATGTATATGTTTTGAGTTTAAGGAGCTAGTTGTTAGGACTTAGAGGAGTAAAAAGAGGAGAAAAGAGATATCAGTTAATGGACAATTTGAGATATTTAAAATTGTAGGGACCAAATTGGAACTATACACAAAATTATTATACCAAAAACAATACACAAATTATAGAGGACCAAATTGGAACTTTTTAAACTAAAGGGATCAAATTGAAATTTAGTCCAAACCAATTCGATAATTTAACTCAGTTTTTTATCCAAAGTTTTCAAAGACTAAATCAAAAAAATTTGAATATCGCGGGACTAGAATAAAACATTTGACAATTCATGGTAGTCTCCTACCTAGGATATAATATCCTACATATTTCCTATCAATCAAATGTAGTAGAGTCAAGTGATCATCCTATGAGATTAGTCGAGGTGCACATAAGTTGGTTCAAATGCCCATGAATATTAAAAAAAAAAATTAAAACATTTAGAAAATTTAGGAATCTAAATAGAATTTATGTTTATATACTTTTCCAACCATAGTATCAGCTATTAAGGACTCACTTCTTAGTTCTTATGCTATACTCATGCTATACTCATAGCCCACCCTACTAATTTTTGGAAAAGCTTCGACTACGTCAAGGTCAGCTCTATGAACTTAGAGCTTGAACCTTAGGGGTTCGAAAGATGATATCTCTAAACATTTCAGGCCTTTAGTTCAAGTGTCGATCTTTGGAGCGAAATAAACTTATCTTTTAAATAGAAATGATTGAATAAAAGGTATGTTGTGTTTAAATTTGCAGAACAAATATCTACATAAACCCAAGAGTAGCACCTCCTTTAGTAGGTGGCTATGGGTTTGGGTATGGTGTGCCATACTATGGAGGATGGGGATGGTCACCATTTTCATTCTTTGCACCAGGCCCAAGTGTTGCTGTTGGCATTGGAGGAGGTTTTGATGTTCTTGTTCTCTTCATTTTTCTTGGAACTGTTGCAGCCTTTGTCAGAAGATTCTTTGGAAGAAGGGAACAAGATTATGATGATGATGATTATTAATGCCTATGGTGCTAAACAAGCTTTTGGATGGAATGTTATATTGGCACTTTAGAACTTTGATTTTTGGTGGGAGAGTTTTTCTTGGTCATATTTTAGATGCTAAAAGTTGTCACTCAATGTATTTGTATAAGGAGAGACTCTTTGTATACAAAGCTTAATGTATAAATTGTATAGTTATTTGTGGAACCTATTTTCAAGGGCGGTTACTCTATAATGTGTTTTTATGTTAGAAAAATTAAGAAATCTCAATCTAGGATTATTCTGGAATAAAACTCATACAATTCAAGAATAATCAAATTAATTGTGGAAGGAAACCAAAATCAACAAAAGAATAAGAATTACATGGATGCAATGGAAATTTTTTTGTTGTCTTCCTCAACTATGCAGCTTAGACTATAAGAGGAACACTTCTCACGATCAAATGAGGAATAAGGGACTAAAGAAATATAGAATATTTGAGATCATTTATATATATATATATATATATATATATATATATATATATATATATATATATATATATACTCACCTATGTTGGATACCTCTTTCATTAAATAAATAAATAAAAAAAAACCTAGAATTTTAGGTTACTAATGGGTGGAATACTTGTCAATTTGAATTTTTTTGTAATGATATTCAAGAAAAGAGTAAAAAGTTATAAAATTAGACAAACTTTTTCTCTTCGAGGAAATGCTAAAGGAATATTCAGAAGTACATCTACAAAATCTTGGTATCCGAATCTAGAAGGAACTAGTCCAATTGATCAAGATGCACAATGAGAATCGTATCTATACAATTTTGCACTTCTCATAAGATATAATTTGTTTCATTATTCTAAGTGGTTTATTCTATCCTTGGTAATGAAGAACTTGCCCCTATATAAATATATATATAGCTCAAAGGTAATTAGCATATTACCTCAACCAAAAGTTCATAGGTTCGAATTGCTCATATTGACACCTTTCTCTTGTTCTATATCTATATATACTCACGATAATCTTTATTATTAATAAATAATTATTTAAAACAATATTTGAAAATAAATTGAGTTAGAAAAAGAAAATCCACCAAATGCTTTTATCAACTTTTTATAAATGGTTCATATTTATTCTTAGTTAACTTGTTTATTTTTCATTCAGAGAACAAAATCATCCGTTGTCGTCCAGCGGTTAGGATATCTGGCTTTCACCCAGGAGACCCGGGTTCGATTCCCGGCAACGGAAAGTTTTTTCCTTTTTCCTTTTTCCTTTTTTCAATTTTCATTTGCACTTTCTCTGCCTCTCTGTGTAATAAATTAATGAGAGAAATTCCAACATCCAACAATGGCTACAACAGAGAATGCCAACCAAACAAAACTCTACATATTATTCTCTATTCTCAACATTCACCACCAACCTGATTACAATTGTAAAAATAAAAAAAAAATGAAGTAAAAGAAAGAGAAAAAGAAGTCACAACTTTTTAACTCAGCATCTATGAGTATATGAGCAAGTAAAACTTCACTTTCACTTCAAAGCTGCTGCTACTCTACAAGCTGAACAGCTGCAATGGCTGGAATTTTCTCTCTCAACTTCTGTGTGAGAGCGACTCGAACTGAGTTAAAAAGAAGTCACAACTTTTTAACTCAGCATCTATGAGTATATGAGCAAGTAAAACTTCACTTTCACTTCAAAGCTGCTGCTACTCTACAAGCTGAACAGCTGCAATGGCTGGAATTTTCTCTCTCAACTTCTGTGTGAGAGCGACTCGAACTGTCATAACTCCAGCTGCAGGTCCACTCAGCCGCACCTTAACAACATAATCTTTTATCTCTATAAGTTCCAAAATGCCACCTCCTGTGCCTGCCAAGTATGGCCTAATCTCTGCAAGTAGCTGAAAAACAAACACATTCATCCTTCATCTTCTCGTTTCTTTTCTTCCTAGTGGAACAAACACACTAGAAACAAATGGGGTACAGAGAGTTTATGAAAACACTTCAAAGCCCAAATCTCTTTTCGTTTAATCTCAAGTGCCTTTGGGCAACTTTTTGTGGATACCCATTTGACTCTAGATCATTTGGTATTCAGATGTCCATAGGTTTTTTTCGAATCGGTTTGAAGTTTCTCTCCTATGGGTAGATTGGTTTTTTACTTATATTTTGTTGGTATAAATAGGCTATTATATGTCATGCTTCTAGATCAATTAAGTATTCAATGAAACATAATCGTTTTCTTGTTCTCTCTCAATTATCCTCAGCACCAACCAAAACGAAATCATAAAAAAACCACTCATATTGTTTGCAAAACAAACAGATGGAAAATCTCTGTAAAGATTGATTGTAAAATGACTTCTCTTTCCAATGGATAAGTTTTTAGTTTGTTAAATTACCACCAACCTAAGATGCTATACGGATAAGCCGCAGAGTAGAATTTAGAAATATATTAGAACATTTATATCTAGATAGCTGAAAATTCTATGATGATCTATGTAAGCATGCTTCTTCTGTCAGTTGAGTTCTTGCAAAACAATTCTATGATCATCTATGCAAGTGTTTTTAAATTCCTTTCTACATGGCTGAAAATTGAATTGAGAGACTCTTACCTTTTCAACATTTTCCTCATTGAGTTCAAGTCCTGTTTCAGTGTCCATGATCTGCTCAACTTCCAAAATTTCAGGAATCTTGTCTCTTAGTCTGGTCTCAATTCCCATTTTCAGTGTCATTGTTGAGCTTGGGCAAGAGCCACATGCTCCTTGAAGCTTCAATATCACAACAAGCCCATCTATCTCATGCAAAGCAACATTCCCTCCATCAGCCATCAGGCTTGGCCTTACCTCATCCAACACCTTCTCCACATTTTCCTCAGTCAATGGCAGAACACAACTGGGTGATACCACCACACTCCCTTAGCAACACAAAACCCACAAAATCCAATCAAATTGGAGTAAAAACTAATCACATTGCATAGATTGTGATGTAATGAATTAGAGGATTTGTTAATTAGCTTGTTTGTTAAACAGTTATTTGGGTACAATTGTTTTAGTTTCTTACTAGCTTTAGTTAGTTGGTGGTTTCCAATTTTTTATTTGAATTAAGATTATTTTTTGTGAACCCTTGGATACTGGATAGACTCCATCAAATTGGCACAGACCAAATTGCTCAAGTTCTAAGAATTTGCTACAAATTTGGAAGAAAAGTTGTTTCTAACACTGCTAAATGATCTTTTTACTCAAAACCTTTGCATTTGAATCAGTTCAACTAACTAAAACATCATCTTATAACTCCAAGAATAGCCCAATTTTCATTTTCTTCATGGATCATCGTAAAAGTGAAATCCAGAAATGCTCTACCTATATGCCGCGTCCGAGTACAATTTGAATTCAATCGAAGAAAGCGCCGGCAACAAAATTGACCTCTGAAGAACGAACTCTGTTTCGAAGAGTATCAGCCCATCAGTTGCATAATTAAAATTTACCCAAACGAACAAAGAAATTGCTCAAGATTACAAACAAGAATCCAGAAACCAACCTTGAAGAGCAACAAATGGGAAGCCGAAGTTCGCGCAGAAGGTGAAGGATACACAATCGCAGCCCTTGGAGTTGCTTTGAGACCTTGAGCTCGAGTCGAGAGAGCGCCCACCATTGAAATACGAGCAATAAACTCAGCTCTTAGGCCATTTGAACGGTATTTCAATGGAGATTTTAGATTCTGATTCAGCAGAAGGGAAGCATTTGGAGATTGGGATGAAGATCAGTTGAGTAGAAGCGTAATGGGAATTTGTGGATGGAAGTTGAAAGGGAAGAGCGTGCGATAAATGGAGCCACACGTTGGATAGCTCAGCTAGTATTGCTAAGGGGTAGAGTTCTTGTATATTTGCCTAATCATACCTCTAACATCACTGACATAAATTAGATAAGATACCAATTATTATATTAAAATTCTTCGATCTTTCAATCTTACAATGGTTCTACAAAAACGAGTATTTTGAAAAGCTCTTAAAAAAATTGAAAATTTATATTTTTTTTGTCTCTAAGGTTTGAGTTAGATAGACTTTGGGTCTTTGAGTTTTCAAACTTGATTTTACCACTAACCTTCGGATTTAGTAGCACTTTGGTCCCTCCGGTTAGTTTTATGTAGCTAATAGAAGTTGACATGACAATATTTTTCATTAAAAATATTTGGAAAAAATACATTTTTGGTCTATGAGGTTTGAGTTAGGTTTCATTTTGGTACCTGAGTTTTCCAACTCAATAATTTAGTCCCCGAGGTTTGGTTTTAGTTTCATTTTGATCACTCCATCCACTTTTCCATTAATATTTAATTGCTAACGTGACATAAATTTTTATTAAAAAAAATATATTTTTTTTATTTTTTAAATAAAATAATATAATAAATGTATTTTTTAATCTTTTTCTTTATCTTTTTTCCTTTTCTTTTCCCCTTCTTCTCTTTTTCCTTTTCCTCTCCCCCTCCTTCTTCTTCTTCCAGCTAGTGCCACCGCCCACCATCATTGGTTGCTGCTTGTCGAATTTTTTTTTTCTTTTTTTTTTTTCCTCTTCCGTTTTTCCCTCTCCTTTCCCTTCTTTCTTTTATTTCTTCTTCTTCTCCTATTTTCACTGATTTTTTTTTTAAAAAAAGAAACGAAACCTCTGGAACGGGGAGAGAGCTCCTCCCTCTCCGACGTCGGAATCAAAGGGGGTTTTTCCCCTTCAGACTCTTTTTTTTAAAAAAAAATCAGTGAAAATAGGAGAAGAAGGAGAAAGAAAAGAAAGAAGGGAAATGAGAAGAAATGAAGAGAAAAAAAATTCGGTGAGACAGTGGCAGCGGTCGCCCGTCGACGGTAGATGGTCATTGGCGACTGGAAGAAGAAGAGGAAGAAGAAGAAAGTGGAGGGAAAGAAGGAGGAGGATGAGAGAGAGAAATAAAAATAAAAATATATTTTATTATTTTTATTTATTTTTTAATTCAAAAAATTATTTTTGGTCCCTGAGGTTTGAGTTAAGTTACAGTCACTGAGTTTTCAAACTCAACAAAAATACCTAGAGGTTTGAGATAAGGAGCACTTTGGTCCCTACTGTCAATTTTTCTGTTAAATCGTTGCTAACGTGACATTATTATTTTAATAAAAAAAAATTATTTTTTAATTTTTATAAATACAAAAATTATTATTATTATTATTATTTAATTCTTTATCAGTCTCTCTCTTATTCTTCCTCTTTCCCACCTTCTTCCCCAACTTTTTCTTCAACTTCTTCTCCTTCAACTCCGGTGGCTAGCCGCCGCCGTCGTTCGCCGACTGACACGTATTTTTTTTTTTTTACTTCTTCCTTTCTTTCTCTCTCTTTTCTTCTCTCATCTCGGTTCTTCACCTATTTTTTTTTTTTAAATAAAGAAGAAGAGGGAGAGGGAGGAGGTCCTTTCTGCCTTTCCGGCGCCGGCGACGGGAGGAGGGCTCTCCCTCCTACCTAAAAAAAAGCTATAATAGTTTTAATTTATTTATAAAGAAGAAGAGGGAGAGGGAGGAGGTCCTTTCTGCCTTTCCGGCCGAGCAGTGGGTCGGGCCAAAAACCCGACCCCTTCGGCCTTGGCCTGTCCCGCATGCCGGCTCCGCCTCCTTGGCCCGTATCCCAACCCGATTTCTCCTCGGTTGTACTCGTCAGCTTCTCGTACATCGGGGTGGTCCAAAATTACCTATAACAGATTGATCCATCAACTTCTACTCGACAAGAAGTAGAAGAAGAAGTGGAAGTTGCAGCAAACAATACTACTGGAATGAACAATAAAAAAAAAAGAAGTTAAATCTAAGGTTCACCAATCTAGCAAATTTCAACAATAGCATTGGAAGGAGCCATTAATAGATAGCCTGCCAAGCTTTGTTGCAAAAAGAGTATACAACTCTTTAAATAAATTTCATAATTATCAAATTCCTTGGCTTAATTTAATATATGGATAAATAATTGCGCAAATTATAGAATGTGGTTTAGACATATGTAATGAAATAGAAGTTCAAAATAAAGTCCAAAAAACCATGAAAATGTATAAAAAAGAGAAATGAAATCTTTTTGTACTCAATATGGTTGTGAAATGATAGAGGAACCAAATGCTTCCAAAAAGAAAAATAATTAGAAGAAATTACAAATAATTTCTATTAGAACAAACAAAATTACATTCAAAAGAATCCAAAAGGGGAATATATTCCTAAGAAATACTACAAGAAAAGACATTATAAAAGGAACCATAAATCAAATAATCTAAAGTCTCATAAGAATGAGAAAGAAAAGGTTTGTTGTTATAAATGTCGAAAAAAAGGACACTATTTGTCTTAATAGAATTAGAGTAAATGAAATTGAAAATGAAGAAGAAGAATCCTACAGTACAGATTCATCATTTAGTAGTTCTGATAAAGAACTAGAAATTCAAGAACTAATAATGGAAGAAACCGATTATGATATATCAAGTGATAATAATGAATTTTTTCAAAAAAAAAAAAAAAAGTGATAATAATGAAACTTATGAAGGAGTAAGAGCATGTGGAAAAACATGTGGAGGACAATGTACAAATCTCCTTGGTAATAAACAAGAAGTTCTTTTTCAAACCATCGATCACATAGACGATGAAGATTTAAAAAGAATTGTGCTCAAAACCTTAAAAGAATCCATAGAAAGCTCAAACCTCAAAATTTCAATTCTAAAGAAAAAAGATATAAGACCAAGAAATTTAATGTAAATGTTACAAAGAAAAGAAGAAACTAAACAAGTTTCCATAGCAAATTTACAATTTGAAATCAACTGTCTCAAAAATGAAATTAAACAAAATCGAGAAGAAATCCAAGAAATAAAGCAAGAAATCTATAATATTGAAACACAAAACAAACAAGAATCTTCTGATAAAGAAGAAGAGGGAGAAGATTTCCTAATAAATCAAATACCAAAAATGGTACTCTTTAGTTACATAAAAAAGTCAGGACTTCACAATTACTTTAAGGCTCTAATAGATTCAGGAGGCATACAACAAGGATTAATTTCAACAAAATATTTTGAAAAAACAACAAAAAGATTAAGCTGTGCAAATAGCCAAAGCCTAAATATAAAATATAAATTACCAAATTTTCATGTTTGTAATAAAGAATTTTGCTTCGTAAATTCATTTCTCGTGGTAAAAGATTTAAAACAAGAATTAAAACAAGAATTAATATTAGGAACTCCATTCCTAACTCAATTATACCCATAAAAATAACAGAAAATGGTCTAATCAGTGAAATTTCAAGAAAAGAAATTTAATTATTTAAGTTCATAACTCATGTTCTCCCCTATGGGAATTAGTGAATTAAAACTAAATGAAGTGAAAAGAAAGCAAAAACAAATTCAATTTCTCAAAGAAGAAATTAGCTATAAAAGAATAGAAGAAAATTTAAAAGAATCTTCTATAAAAAATAGAATAAATGATTTTCAATGCAAAATTGAAAAAGAGATATGCTCAAATTTACCAAATGTTTTTTGGGATAGGAAAAAACATATAGTCAATCTACCATATGTTAAAGAATTCAAAGAATCAGAAATACCCACTAAGCAAGACCAATTCAAATGAATTCTGAATTATTAATGCATTGCAAAAAAGAAATTCAAGATCTTTTAGATAAAAAATTAATTAGGCCTTAAAAAAGCCTGTGGTCGTGCGCAGCCGAGCAGGAGCGTGGTGTGCCCAGCTTAGTCATCAATTACAAATCTTTGAACAAAGTTTTGGAATGGATAAGATATCCAATTCCTAATAAACAAGATTTATTAAAAAAAAAATTCAAATGCTAAAATCTTTTCAAAATTTGATATGAAATCAGGATTTTGGTAAATACAAATTTTTTAAAAAGATAAATATAAAACTGTTTTCAATGTTCCATTTGGACAATACGAATGAAATGTAATACCATTTGGGTTAAAAAATGCCCCTTCAGAATTTCAAAAACTCATGAATGACATTTTTAAACATCTCAATATTTTCATTGATACTGTTAAACGAAATGGTTTAGTGGTATCCTTACCCAAAATCAAACTATTTCAAATAGAAATTAGATTTTTTGGCTTTGAAATCCAAATGGCCTTATTAAACCCATTCAACGGTCTATCGATTTTGCTTCAAATTTTCCTAATCAGGTCCATGATAAAACCCAATTACAAAGATTTTTGGGAAATCCTTACAAATGGAAAAAAATTATAGGGTAGTTTTGAAAAATGGCCGATTTTTTAATGAAAAATGGCTAAACCGTTTTTTTAATTTATTTCCTCACGAATTTTTATTCCAATTATACCCTCACACCCCTGATTTCGAATAATTAAACTATTATATATATATATATATATATATATATATATATATATAAAATCATTCTCTTCCTTGATTTACAAAATCTAGTCGGTTTGTCTTACTTTATTTTTCAAACTATGGATTTATCTAAAGATAAACATGTATTAAGATTTGCCATTTTTAATCCTCAAATCAAGCATCTTCACTATCCAAATTGACATCTTTATTATCCAATCATCTTAATTGTTCTTAACAACCCAGAAATTATAGTCTTGTTCGACTTGTAGGTCTTCACTACTTTCCATTATTGAAAGGGTTATCAATCTTGAAACATAGGTATGCTAAATACTGTATTTTGTATTTATCTATCATTATTTTCCTTCTTATCCTATTTTTCAACACAAAGCATTTTTCATTTTTTTCAAGGTCTTCAATGGTTTTCAAATGAAAGCTTTTGGAAGAAGATTAGAATGGAAAAAGGTGCCCAAAAGAAGATCGGAGGTTTCTCAAGAACTTCGTTTGTAATGGTTGGAGGAAGAAGATGAGAATGGGAAAGACCGCACAAACGAAAGAAAATGTGAAGAATCTCAAGGGTTTCAAAAAAAATTTAAAGAACAAGGTAAATACTAAATCCCAATTTTCGAATTAAGCTTAAGGGAAATAGTGAGTAATGATTTCTTCTCGTTTTTTTAGATGATTTGATGTTTACCATACTGAAATTATTTGCATGTTGTCTGGTAGGTTTGTTAACTTATATACATTGTATTTGCACGATTTGTTTACTGAATACACTATATTTGCAAGTTATATAAACTTCAATCTTTTTTATTGTTCTAGTAACATTTGTGAGTACTGTTTTTTTTTTTCTCATTTTTCAAGATTGGTTGAAATTATCTGCAAGTTTACTAAATACACTTTGAAGTTAGGTTATTGAATACCCAACAAGAAAATATCTAGTAATGGTTTGGAAAAGAAATTAGGGTTTTGTGTGTAAATGAATTTAGTAATTTAAATACACACAAAGTTAACCGATTTTTTTTAACTCTACAACTCTCTCCATTGATTCATGCTATTTTGGTTGATTTTTGTTATCAATCAACCCTCTCCCTTGATTCATATTATTTTTTTTAGGTAAAAGTTAACAAATTTTTGTTTTTTTTTTTTTTTTTTTTAATTCTACAACTATCTCCCTATTATTAATTTATAGAGTTAAGCTATTTATTTGTTATGTTTGTTAAATTTGAATTTGATTAATTTTCAATGTGCACTTAAATTAATGGTCCGTTTGGAATACATTCTAATTTAAATGTTTTTCAAGAATGCATTTTTTCAAAAACATTTTGTATAAAAATTGTTTAGAATTTAAACACTCATATGTTTGGTTACATTTTCTCATAAGTGTTTTTATACACAATTTATTGTATACTTAAAACTCTTTTTTAAAAAGTTGGTTTCAAGTGTTTCTCTTAAAATGGTTTATTTATCAATCTCATTTTCTAATAAGTCATTTTTAATGGTTGCCAAACACTATAATTTTTTTCAAAATGATTTATTTTCAAAATTAAACACTTGAAAAGTTAAACCAAACACACCCTAAGTGTAAACCCTAGATTTTCTCCTATATTTACTTCGTATTTGAATTTATGGTTCACTAGATTTACATTGTATTTGAATTTATAGGTTCACTAGATTTAGATTTCGTTCAGGGTATTTTCGTCCGACTGGTTGTAAAAAAAACCTACTAAAAATAGCAATTGACCATTTTTCAAATGAAAAAAAACAAATGGTCGTTTTTCAAAATGCTCAATTAAAAATGGCCCTTTATCTAGTTTTCTAAGATTTTTGGGTTGTCTCAACTATGTGTCTAATTTCATACAGAACCTTTGGACACATTTGCAAACCCCTTTTTTAAAGATTAAAAAAGAGTCCACCTCCATGGATAGGAAAGCATACTAAAGCTGTTCAAAAAAGTAAAGCTTTAGTCAAATCAATTCCCTATTAAGTCTTCTCAATCCAAAAACAACTCTCATAGTAGGGACAGATGCTTCAGATATAGGATATGGAGGAATCCTCAAACAGTGTCTAGATAAGCACGAATAAATAATCTGATTCCACTCAGGAATTTGGAATGATGCCCAGAAAAATTACTTCACAGTAAAAAGGAGCAGTTGCATAGATGACAAATTGGACCAAATTAATAGCAAATATAGCACAGTTGCAAACTAATTGCATATATAGCAAAATTAATGAGAAAAATACACTTTTGGTCCCTGAGGATTGAGTTAAGTTACACTTTGGTCCCTGAGTTTTAAAACTCAACAAAATTACCCCTAAGGTTTGAATTTCGTTACATTTTTTGTCCCTCCGTCCAAATTTCTGTTAAACACTAACATTTTGCTAACGTGGCACTATTATTTTAATAAAAAAATTACTTTTTTTTTTTAAATAAAAATAAATTAAAATAATATAAATATTATTATTATTATTATTATTTTTTATTCTTTCTCCCCCTCTCTCTTATTCTCTCTTCTTCTTCTTCTTCTTCTTCTTCTTCTTCCTCTTTTTTCTCTTCTTTCTTTCTCATTTACCTTTTCTTCTTCTTTAGACCACTGTCACCTTCACCGGAGCCATTGTCGTTCACTGTCGTCGGAGCCGCTGCCCACCTGCAACGCACGCGAATCCGCTGAATCTGTAACTCAGTCGTCAGATCTGCAACACCCACGTGAATCCCTTGCCGGATCTGAAACGTCGGATCTCCTTTTCGTTCACACAGTCGCTCGTCCTTGTGTTCACGTCGTCTTCGTCCTCACGTTCGTTCACGTCGTTCATGGATTCAAAGGGAAAATCGGTCTGAAACCCTTCTCACTCGTGTTTGTTCATGTCAGCCAGAAACAGAGGAGGCTGAATGGGGAGGGAGGACCCTCCTCCCTCTATTTATTTATTTATTTTTTACAGAAAAGAATAAAAATGGGATAAGAAAGAAGAAGTGGAAGAAAGGAGGAGGAGAAAAAGAAAAAAAATAGTCTCCGACAGCCAGAGATTTGAAGAAGAAGGAAGATGATGAAAAAGAAGAAGAAGAAGAATAAGAGAGGGAGAAATAATTAAAAAAAGAATAAAATAATAATATTTATATTATTTTAAGGGAAAAATACACTTTTAGTCCCTGAGGTTTGAGTTAGGTTTCATTTCGGTCCCTGAGTTTTCAAACTCGACAATTTAGTCCGTAAGGTTTGGATTTCGTTTCATTTTAGTCCCTCCATCCATTTTTCTGTTAAAAACTAACGGCATGCTGACGTGGCGCTATTTTTTTTATTTAAAAAAATTATTTCTTAATTTTTAAAATAAAATAATAATAAATTAATTAAAATATTTATTTTTTATTATTTCTTTGTCTTCTTCTTCTCCACAACACTTATTCTTCCATAACCCAACCACCACCCGCCGCTCACCGACCGACAACCTCCGCCGACCGCCTGTCGCCGGCGGTGAAGGATTGGAATTCCCAATTCCGTTACAGCGGAAGCAATTGGACCGTTCGTAAATTAATTTTGTTCTACAAAATATCAATACATTGGCAAATGGTTAAGCGATGAGAAACATACCTTCGTTGACGACTCTGAATTCTTCAAGAACGCCTTTCTTGATTGCTCTGCAACAACGAAGAACACCACCATTTGATCTTTCCCGCTATAACTCTGAGATTAGGAACGTAGTTGTGAGACTACCTAATCTTGAATGGGAAAAACTCTCAGAGAGAAAATTCTCCCTAGAGTTCTTGAGTTGAGAGAATATGAGAGGGCCTTATGGTGGCCATATGTTGTGGTACCTAAACCCTAGGGTTAGTGTTTTATTTATAGGAGAAAGGCCATGAATAAAATATTCATTTAAAATCAATTATTTCCATAACTAATTTATTGTATGTTTGGGAGTGATTTCGAAATAGCTAAAATCACTTTTGTCAAATTCGAAATCACCTCGAAACATACCTTTAATTATTTAAAATTAATTTTAAGTTTGATTTTACTCTTTTAAATGTGATTTTCATACCGTCAAAATTGATTTAGAATTATTAAAGACACGTTTCGAGGTGATTTTAAATATGACAAAAGTGATTTTAACCATTTTAAAATCACTCCCAAACATGCACTTAATCTTTTCCATAATCAATCAATTCCATAACCAATCAATTCCATAATTGATTAATCTTTTCCATAAATGATTAATCTTTTCCATAAATGATTGATCACTTCCATAAATGATTAATCATTTCCATAATTGATTAATTTCCAATTAATTAATTCTTTAATTAATTAATCACCAATTAAATTTCATATATTTAATTTCAGACCTTGTCTGTTAATTAATTAATTACCCAATTAAATATCATATATTTAATTTCAGGCCTTTAATTAATTAATTCTATAACATGAATCAAATTCATATTAAAATTTGAACTCCTTCAAATTCTCTTATATCCTATAAATCTAATATGAATCAAATTCATATTAATATTTGAACTTCTTCAAATATTTATTTCTCTCATAGACTATAGTTTAATTAAATCTCATTTAATTTAAACTAAATTGAATAATTAATTAATTCATAATTAATTAATTCATCTTCTAATTAAATACCATATATTTAATTAGACATATATTTGAACTCTTTCAAATATATCAATCTCTCAATATAATAAAGTTTAATCTCAAGTTAGACTTTATATTTTAATGCATCATTATACATTATATTAATTTGTATCTCATACAATTAACTTAATTCCCAATATGAATTTGAACTATTCAAATTCTCTCAAGATATATTTGTTCCTAATTACTCTTTACGAGCTAGCAGGGGGACCTAATGGACCTACAGATTAGAAGCTCCAATGATATGAGGTTAATAGATTAAACTCATTAATCAGGTTAACCAATATTCATTAATTGTGGGTCATTCCACTAAAGACCTACAACTGAACTCTTCTCACTGTAGAACATTTATGTGTCCACGAATATAGACCTATGCCGGTAAGTCAATCCTTCACGAGTGTTCGTAATCACGGCTGGGTCAAATTACCGTTTTACCCCTGTGTTACATCTGTCTCCTTAAGTACCAGCGCTCCTCTAATGAACAACTTGTTTATGGTCCAACCATTAAACAGAAAGTTCCTCTCGGGCCAGTGAGAGGACGGGATCCCTTTGTTCAAGTCCCGGAGTCACCACTTAAGGGAACACTCATCTACTTCTCCTAGAAGTGGGAAGGAGTGAATTCCTTCTTGTGTTGTCATGTCTCTAGCCTCCCACTCGGTCTTGTCCCCAAAAAGGAAGGCATATTGAGTCGGCGTATTGGCCACTCTCACCCATTGCTAATCAAAGGACAATCCCTCATGAGAAGGAGTTCATGACACACTCAGGATTAAGACTCAGTTACCTAGGTCATCGTATTGAAACAGTAACCTAACTAGTTAACGGTGTTACATCTAGTGGTTTACTATTTCGTGGTCCGGTCTTATGCAAACTCATTGCATAGGATACCCCCACTTGCATGTCTACTACATGGACATTTTGGATCAATATGTCTGTATCAAATACAAAGCGGGTCGTATCTCATAGTGTTACCAGGATAAGGTACCCAACCTTATCCTTGTACTATAGACATTTTAGGTTGTTACTTGAACATCGATCCTCGTATGTCCCCATACATTAGTTCAAGTTACATACAAACAACCTTGGATCTTAGTTTATTGGATTTGAGTCAAATTGTGCAATATTTAACAATAACACTTTATTGTAGAAACTCAATAACACTTTATTGAAACAAATATACAATTTGTTTACATTCACTATCTACGAGTTTTAGGGCATAAAACCCAACAGGCGGCCGACGACCTTTTTTTTTTTTTTTTTTCTTCTTTTCTTCTTCTCCTCCCTTCTTTCTTTTTTTCTTTCTGTTTTTTATTTTAAAAAAATTGAACAACTGACTTCGGGGTGTTACAGTTCTTTAATTTTTTTTGTTTCAGTTCAATCGTCCCTCTCTCTCTCACTCGTTCTCCTCTCAGCCTCCGATCACCGTCCGACAAAGCAACGAGTCGCCGGTAGCTCGCATTCTCCCTCTTGATGGCTCCATTTCGTTCCCGATCTGGCAGCGGGTAGCAGTGCAGTAGCAGGAAGAGGTAGCGTTTCCCTCCTGACAACGCCGCCTCTCTCACTCATCCACGCACAAACACAGTAGCAGGCAGCAGGTAGTAGTGCGTTGGTGCCGTCGTCGTTTCGTTCCAGATCTGGGAGGGCTCGTTTCAGATCTACAGATTCGAGGGGGTAGGTCGCGTTTTCCCTCTCGCTGGCGCCGGCGTTCTCCCTCGCTTTTCAGATCTAGGCATTTAAGGGGTAGCTCGTTCGAGATCTAGCAGTGTGCCGGCGCCCTTTCTTTCCAAAACTCGAGTTCGTTCCAGTCGCGATTCGTTCCCCTTATTCTTCTTCTTCTTTTTTTTTTTAACTGGGAGATTTCTCCCTCTTGTCGGCGCTTGCGTTCTCCCAGTCGCTCGCATTCTCCCTCTCGCCGGCGCCAGCGTGCAACTGGGCTTCAAACGCCCACTGTCTTCATGAGCCCATTTTTTGCACCAGAAAAATGGAAAGAAAATGAAGAAAAAAAAAGAAGTTGTCGGCGGTGGCCGATGGTCAGTGTTGCCGCCGGAAGTTACAGGGATGGTGGTGGTGGGTGGTTGATAAGTGGGTGGTGAAGAAGAAGAATGAGGGAGAGAGAAAGGAATAAGATACTAAAAAGTAATATTTTTTTATTAATTTAATATTACTTTTATTTTAAAAATAAAATAAATGTTTTTTAAATAAAAAAATAGGTGCCACGTTAGCAATTCGTTAGTTATTAACAGAAAAATGGATGGAGGGACCAAAATGAAACTAAATTCAAACCTCAGGGACTAAATTGTTAAGTTTGAAAACTTAGGGACCAAAATGAAACTTAACCCAAACCTCAGGGACCAAAAATGTATTTTTCCCTTATTTTAATATATTTTTATTTAGAAAATTTAAAAAATGATTTTTTTTTATTAAAATAATGGTGCCACATCAACAAACTATTAGGGTTTAACAGAAAAATGGACGGAGAGACAAAAAATGTAACGAAATCCAAACCCCATGGGTACTTTTGTTGAGTTTTAAAACTCAGGGACCAAAGTGTAACTTAACCCAAACCTCAGGGACCAAAAGTAAATTTTTCCCAAAATTAATTGTACAAGACCAAAAAACTGTCGTCATATTCTATCCGATTAATCAAAGTCTATCAATGATAGTCACTGATAGATTTCGATTAACTAGAGTCTATTAGCGATAGACACTGATAGGCTGTGAATAATCGGAGTCTATCAGTAGATTGATAGATTCTGATTAATCAAATTTTATCGCTAATAAACTTTGATAATCGAAGTCTATCAGATAGATTCTAATTAGCCAGAGTCTATCAGTGTCTATCAGTAATATACTCTGATAGATTTTGCTATATTTGCAATTTTTTTTTTACATTGTGCTATATTTGCAATTATATAATTCTTATTTGCCACCCACTGCAAATTCTCCAGTAAAAAAGGAGTTGCTAGCTATAGTCCTTTATGTTAAAAAATTCAAAGGTGAATTAATTAATAAAAAAATTCACCATAAAAAAGATTCTAGAGCATCCAAATTTGTTCTCGAAAAAGATGTTAAAAATCTCGTTTCAAAACAAATTTTTGCCAGATGGCAAGCAATTTTATCATGTTTCGATTTTGAAATTTTGCCTATAAAAGGGGAGCAAAACGCCTTAGTTGATTACCTCTCAAGGGAGTTTCTAACTCCAAAACTCACTTCTCTCTCTCTATCTCTATGAAAGAAAAAATAGGGAATGAGTGATAAGAAGGCAAAAGCCCCATATTCAAAGGGAAAAAGCCCATCTTCTTCAAGTATAACACCCTCTCCAATGAGTGTTGATCAATATGCAATGGAAGTGGGATTTACTCTGGTAACCCATTGCAGAACAAGGTTCGTCGGAATACGACTCGGATCGACCATGGAGTCATCTACTCCACCTCCAAGGCCTTCGGCCAACTTAGTATGTCCTTCAGGTGGAGTTGTTCAAATGAGACCTCATGTCTCACCATCTTCAAAATCGGGATCATCTATCTCACCTCCTTCAACATATTCTCAAGCAGTTACTCTAGAAAAGAGGTTTGTACCTCGACCTTAGATTAAAACATATTTTCAAAAATCTTTAGTTATCAATAAACCATTGAACAAGAGTTTCAAGGCCTCAAATTAGAGGAAACTATTTCAAACATGTATACTTCAGGATTTAATTTTATCCCCGAAGATCTCAACAAAACCATAATCTTTTATGAGTTTATTCCGATGATGCAAAATCAGTGGAAATAACTCATATTCCACTTAAAAATGATCCCTCAAGGATTGCAAATTCCAAGCTTATAATTTTCAAAGCCTTGAATCCAACCCACTGGAATCAAGGTCTCTACACAGACAAATATTTTTTCAAGCCTTTCGTGCCACAGACTTATTCTTATCGGGACTATATAAGAGTTTGGTACAATGTTATGTGGTATTCAAATTATAACCATTCATGGTTCATTTCCTTTGAATCAATTTTCCATTGTGGTTCATTCAATGGTCGGAATGTCGGATGATATTTTACCAAAACCCTTGCAAGAATCATATTTCTACTTCACAAGGACAATCCAAAAAACGGCATTTCACAATTCAATGAGGTTCTGTTTATATTTCCAAATACCATGGATATTTTGCTAGAATTTCTCAACCTGCTCAAACCCTCAATACAAGACAATTATAAAAATTCTAAAAATCAAATACTGGGATAAATACAATTTTCAGCATGCCACCATCAAGAACATTAAGGAGTGGTTCGCAGAGAATGGCTACCTTCAAGATCTTGATCTTAAAAAGAATACAAAATTCTTAAATGACAAATCAAAGCGTCTGACAGCTCTTGCAAAGACTACATCAGATGCAGACTTCCAAAGGATTATTCATATGGTTGTTTCGACTTCATCACGAAGCAATTTTCCAACATCCTTCGTTCAGGAAGATGAAGTTGAATTAGAGTGCGATCTGGACAACTCATTTCTCTACTCACAACCTATGTGAGCTCCAAATCAATTAAAATTTCATGTTTCGCAAAAAAAAAACAAATAGTGTTCATAAGGCACTTCATAAAGAAGTATTTCCATCATAATTATTTAAAAAAATAAAAAATAAAAAATAGGAAAAAAAAAGTGTATATCCTCATCTCTAGACTTAATAGGTGTAAACTTTGTAAATATTCTAGTTTACACTGTAAATACATTTCTTCCAGTCAACTTGAAGAAAATATTTTGAAGCAGGAGAGCAATTAAAACAAAAGATTATGAGATTTTGAAGACGAAGATTATTGGTAAGTCCTTGAGTTCGTTCGTTAGCGTCTAGGTTGGTGGTCCTGGCAGTAAGTCCCAAGAAGGCAGTGAGTCCATTGGTCAACCTTTAATCAACCTAGTGAAAACGAATAATGGGAGGAATCAATAATTTAGCCGACAAAAAATCAAATCAAAAGAAGGGAAAAGCTGCATCATCTTATCTTCTCCAAAAATCTGGCCAGCAATATTCGATCTCATCTTTTACCATGTAAAGAGTCTTGCATTTACGTAGAAGAAATGTTTTGCTTTTACCTTTTGTCTTTATAAGATTGATTTTACTCTGTCTTTTTACTTTTATAGGATATATGATTGATTTTACTTTTTGTCTTTTTACTTTTGTAAGATTGATTTTACCATTTGTCTTTTATCTTTTGTATTTTACACATTGTAAATTATTGGGATTCTATCCTAATAATGTAAGTCTATCCTTTTAATTTAAATGCTTGGTGCTAACCGCAAAGAGAATTAGGATTGATTACAACAGGATAGCAAGTTCGATTATTCAAGCTTTACAAGAGAGGATAGCTTGAAGGATTTCGAATTATGCCTGTGCAATACAATTTGGAAGTCGAAGTCTTTTATAGAACCCAGACTTCATAATTAATTGAATACAGAAAATTAAAAGATAAGATCGAATCATCAGGACAGGACCCCTGATAGATTTGTTGGAGAAAATTAAAAGATAAGATCGAATCATTAGGACAAGACCCCTGATAGATTCCTTGAAAAAATAAAAGGATAGACTTACATTATTGGGATAGAATCCCAATAATTTAAAATGTGTAAAATACAAAAGATAAAATACAAATGGTAAAATCAATCTTACAAAAGTAAAAACACAAAAAGTAAAATCAATCCTACAAAAGTAAAAGGACAAAGAGTAAAATCAATCTTTCAAAGACAAAAGATAAAAGCAAAACATTTCTTCTAAGTAAATGCAAGACTTTTTACATGGTAAAAGATGAGATCAAATATTGTTGGCCAATTTTTTGGAGAATATAAGATGATGCAGCTTTTTCCCTTCTTTTGATCTGATTTTTTGTCAGCTAAATTATTGATTCCTCCCATTATTCGTTTGCATTTGGCTGATTACAGGCTGACCAATGGACTCACTGCCTTCTTGGGACTTACTATCAGGACCACCAAACTAGATGTCGTCGAACGAACTCAAGGACTTATCAATAATTTCGTCTTCAAAATCTCATAATCTTTTGCTTTAATTGCTCTCCTACTTCAAAATATTTTCTTCAAGTTGATAGAAAAGAAAACTCTCGCCCGACTCAAATGCTAAATCAAAAGGTAAAAGAAATGTCTCATGTTACAAATGTAACAAAGAAGGACATTATGCAAATAACTGTCCAAATAGGAAAATAAATGAATTAGATATCAATGAAGAATATTCAGAATATTCTGATAGTTCAGAAGAAGACCTAAGAATTCAAGAATTAGAAGAGACAAATTCTAAAATATCAAGTCAAAGTGAAAGTGATATTGAACAAGGAGTTAAAGCATGTGCATGCGAAGGACAATGCATAAACTGAAGGGAATAAAAGTCCCCACGCAGTGGAAGCGCGTCGATTGGACCTTACGCCGTATATTAATTAACATTAAAATAGCGTTACGAAAACTCAAACAAACTTTAAACACTCTTTAAAGTTGCTGGAAAATCAGTTTAAACATGCTTAAAATAAATCTAAATTTATTTTCATGCTTTTCTAAAGAAAAGAGGAAGAACCGTTACAAACCTCTGTTGTAGACTTGTCTCGTGATCGCTGGAAAAATGTTCTTGAATGACACAATAACCACAGAGGTTACACCGGTATGAACTTTAGGTCTAGGTGGCAAAAGACTTGTGGGAGTCTTTCTCTAAGAGGGAGACTAGAGAGAATTCTAGGTCTTGTCTTTGAGAGTCTAAGAGCAAGAGCAAAAAAGTGGAATGGACCAATTAGGTCTAGTGTTTTATTTATAGAAGAGAGGCCATGAATAAAATATTCAATTAAATCAATCTTTTTCAAAATTGATTCAATCTTATTCCTTATTGAATCAATCATGATCAATCAATTCCATAATTGATTAATCTTTTCCACAAATGACTAATTACTTCCATAAGTGATTAGATCATTTCCATAAATGATTAATCACTTCCTTAAGTGATTAATTATTTTCATAATTGATTAATTCCTGGTTAATGAATTCTTTTAATTAATTAACCACCAATTAAATATCACATATTTAATTTCTGGCCTTGAATTAATTAATTCGCCCAAACAGATTTTAGGCCTTAAATTAATTAATTCATTATTTGAACTCTTTCAAACTTCCATAAATTTATATTTGAATTTCTTCAAATATTAATTTCTCTCACATTAATATATCAATATATATTATGTTCGTTTCCCTTAATAAATTGAACATTTTCAATTTACATTTATTACTTAGTTGCCTCAAATTACTTTATGAGCTACCAGTGGGACCTAATGGACCTGCAGATCAGAAGCTCCAACGATGTGAGATTAATTGGTTAAACTCATTAACCACATTAATCAATATTCGTTAACCGTGTGTTCATTCCACTATAGACTCACAGTTGCACTCTTCTCACTGCATATATATTTTCTGTGTCCACGGATATAGACCAATATCGACTAGTTAGTCCTTCACGAGTGTCCGTAACACCAGTTGGGTCAAATTACCTTTTTACCCCTGGGTTACCTCTATTTCCTTAAGTACCAGTTCTCCTCTAATAAACAACCTGTTTGTGCTCAAACCATCAAACAGAAAATCCTCTCGTGCCATTGAGAGGGTAGGATCCTTTGTTCAAGACTCGGAGTAACCACTTAAGGAAACACTCATCTGCTTCCCTAAAGTCAGGAAGGAGTGAATTCCATCTTGCACGATTATGTTCCCAGCTCCCCATTCGGTATTGTCCCCAAAATGGTAGGCTTATTGAGTCGGCGTACTGGCCACTCTCACCCATGCAAATCAAAGGACAATCTCTCATGAGCAGGAGTCCATAATCAACTCAGGATTAAGACTAAGTTGTTTAGGTCGTCCTAGTGAAATAGAAAATCAACTAGTTAACGGTGTTATAACCAATGGTTACTATTTTGCGGTCCGGTCTTATGCAAACTTATTGCATAGGATACCCCCACTCGCATGTCTCCTACACGAACGCGTTGGATCGCAGCGTTTATATCAAATACGAAGTGGGTCGTATCCATAGTGTCACCAAGATAAGACACCCAGTCTTATCCCTATACTATAGACCCTTTAGGTTGTTTCTTGAACAATGATCCCATATGTCGCTACATATAGTTCAAGACTCATATTACAGCCTAGGATGTCTAGTTTATTGGATTAGGGTTATTATTAGGCAAAGAAAAATATAAAATAACTAATAACAATTAATGGAAAAATGTATAAAAATTATTTCATTAATATCCGGTCAACGATTACATTCACTATCTACGAGTTTTAGGGCATAAAACCCAACAAACTCCCACTTGAACTAAAACACTAGTTAGTGGGATGTAAATGCAATAATCTAAAGCTGGAAATGTCATGTATATTAAAATAATACAATGAACTAGGGTATCCTTATACCCATTATACATTTCTCCCACTTGCCCTAGATTAGATGGCATACATATCTCGTAGACCTAGACCTTCTAGATGACCCTCAAACACTTTAGCCGTGAGAGCCTTCGTAAATGGATCAGCGATGTTGTGTTCTGAGGCGATCTTATTGACGATCACATCTCCTCTTTGCACAATCTCCCGTATCAGATGATACTTCCTCTCGATGTGTTTACCCCGTTTTTGGTTTCGAGGTTCTTTTGAGTTGGCTACAGTCCCACTGTTGTCACAAAATAGTGTTATGGGCACGTTCATATTCAGAACCACTTCCAAATCAGTCAAGAACTTTCTAAGCCATACTGCCTCCTTAGCTGC
The DNA here is from genome assembly GCA_036850905.1 of Luffa acutangula. Lineage (NCBI taxonomy): Eukaryota > Viridiplantae > Streptophyta > Magnoliopsida > Cucurbitales > Cucurbitaceae > Luffa > Luffa acutangula. The sequence continues at coordinate 47,628,698 of CM072092.1, read as the reverse complement.
TTCGCAAGCTGCTACATACTCAGCCTCCATGGTTGAGTCTGCTATGCATCCTTGTTTGATGCTTCTCCACACTACTGCTCATCCATTGAGGGTGAATACTGACCCTGATGTGGATTTCCTTGAATCCTTATCAGCTTGAAAGTCAGAGTCAGTGTATCCAGTAAGAATCAAATCCTTAGCTTCATACACAAGCATGTAGTCCCTCGTTCTCCGAAGATACTTGAGGATATTCTTAACCGCTCCCCAGTGGTCCAACCCTGGATTAGACTGATACCTATTGACTACTCCCACTGCATAACATATGTCAGGCCTAGTGCAAAGCATAGCATACATTAAGCTGCCCACAGCTGAGGCGTAGGGAATGTGTCTCATGTTCTCAACTTCTTGAGGTGTCTTAGGAGATTGTTCCTTAGACAGGTGTACCCCATGTCTGAAGGGTAGTAGTCCCTTCTTGGAGTTTTGCATCGAATATCGAGACAACATCTTGTCAATATACGTTGCTTGAGACAGAGCTAGCGTTTTGTTCTTACGATCCCTAATGATTTGGATTCCCAGAACATATTGAGCCTCTCCCAGATCTTTCATTTGGAATTGGGCTGCTAGCCATTTCTTAATGTCAGTGAGGTATCCTACATCATTCCCAATGAGTAGGATATCGTCTACATAAAGTATTAGAAAAGCTACTTTCCTTTTGTTCACTTTCTTGTACACACAAGGTTCATCAACGTTTTGGTCAAAGCCAAAAGATTTGATTGCAGTATCAAATCTAATGTTCCATGATCTGGACGCTTGTTTCAATCCATAAATGGATCGATTGAGCTTACAAACCTTTTGTTCCTGACCTTGGGCTATGAACCCTTCGGGTTGAGACATGAAGATATTCTCTTCAAGATTACCATTCAGAAAGGCAGTCTTGACGTCCTTTTTCCATATTTCATAGTCATAATATGTGGCTATGGATAAGAGAATTCTTATGGACTTTAACATGGCTACAGGAGAAAAGGTTTCCTCATAGTCAACCCCTTCCTTTTGGGTATAACCCTTTGCCACTAGTCTAACTTTGAAGATCTGTACCTTTCCAGTTGCATCTCTTTTTCTCTTATAGATCCATTTGCACCCTATGGGCTTTACCCCATTTGGTAGATCTGTAAGTTCCCATACAGAATTGGAGTGCATTGACTCCATTTTCAGGTTCATGGCTTTGACCCATTCATCCTTATCTTCGTCATTCATTGCCTGTCGATAGGACAATGGATCCTCAATGCCATCATTAGGTATGACAACCTGAGTTTCAGTTAAACCCAAGTAGCGGTCAGGTTGTAATACAACCCTCCCACTGCGTCGAGGCATTCCCAACGTTTGAGATGGACGGGATGGATCTGAAGAACTAGTTCCTTCATCAACCCTTGTTGAAGCTCCAACTTCATCAACAACTCTTGATGATTCTTCAGTAGCTTCTCCTAATATTATTTTGCTGCGTGGTTTATGATCTCTCATGTGGTCTTCCTCTAAGAAAGTGGCGTTTGTCGATACAATCACCTTATTTTCTTGTGGGTCGTAGAAATAACCACCTCTCGTTTCTTTAGGGTAACCAACAAATTGGCACAGTTTTGAATGAGGTTCCAGTTTCTTAGGATTTGTCACAAGCACGTGTGCTGAACAACCCCAGATGCGAAAGTGATGCAAACTAGGTTTACGCCCCTTCCATAATTCGAAAGGTGTTTCAGAAACACTTTTCGAGGGAACATTGTTCAAGATGTATACTGCAGTCTCTACTGCATACCCCCAAAACGAGCTAGGCAATTGAGCATAGCTCATCATTGATCGAACCATGTCTAACAAGGTTCTATTTCTCCTTTCTGACACATCATTCTGCTGAGGTGTACCAGGGGCTGAGAGTTGAGTTTGGATTCCATGTTCTATCATATAATCCTGGAATCTTTGATCCATATACTCCCCTCCTCGATCAGATCGAAGTACTTTAATAGATTTACCTAATAGGTTTTCAACTTCAACCTTAAACTCCTTAAACTTTTCAAGGGCTTCAGACTTATGTCCCATTAGGTACAAGTAACCATATCTTGAATAATCATCTATAAATGAGATGAAATATTCGTACCCTCCTCGAGCTTTTACATTCATTGGACCACATAGATCCGAATGTATTAACTCTAAGGGTTCTTTGGCTTTGTAACCTTTTCCAGTAAAGGGTCTCTTGGTCATTTTTCCCTCGAGACAAGATTCACAAGGTGGTAGTGAATCATCTTCTAACTTGTTTAGAAGTCCATTCTTTACCAAACGACCGATCCTATCGATCTTTATATGACCAAGTCTGAGATGCCAAAGATGAGTATTGTTACTTGATGGAGAAATCTTTTGCCTTTTACTTTGAGTTTCAACAGTTTTAAATAATTTGTGATTTAAAAGTGCTTTGTTTTTTGTTGGTCTTAAAACATACAAGTTATTTTTCAATTTGGCTGAACAAATAAGTACACCATTTTTATAAATGAACGCTTCATTCATATCAAAAGTAACTGTATACGATTGTTCAATCAAACATGATATAGAAATTAAGTTCCTTTTAATCTTGGGAACGATTAACAAACTTTCTAAAAGTAAGAATCTATTTCTAAAAAATAACTTCGCAGCTCCCACTACTTTAGCTGAAATGACTTCTCCAGTTCCGACCCTGAGTGTCATTTCCCCATCGTTCAACTGCCGAAAGGAACTATTTTCCTTAAAAGAAGAGCAAACATGATTAGTTGCTCTCGAATCAAGTATCCAGGTAAACTCATCATGTTCTACCAAGCATGTTTCTAAAACCAGTAAATCAAATTTACCTTCCTTTTCCTTCTTTTTCTCAGCAAGGTACTTTGGGCAGTTTCTCTTCCAATGTCCATCTACATTGCAGTGGAAACACTTGCCCTTATCTGCCATAGCTTTGGCTTTTCCCTTGCTTTTAGCAGCAGTACTGGGAGCTTTCCCCTTGTTTCCTTTCTTCTTCTGAGTTTTCTTTGAAGAAGTGGCTACAGATTTAGTTCCAGAGGATGAACCCTTCTCGAACTTTCTTTTAGAGTGAACAACGTTTGCCTCTCCTTCTATCTGTCCCTTGTTCTTAAGAAAAGACTGATAGAGTTGTAGCTCATTCAGGAGGCTAGTCAGGTTGAATGTTATTTTATTCATCATTGCATTGCTTCGAAACTGCAGAAAACTCTTCGGAAGAGATTCTAAGATGAATGCAACATGACTACGCTCATCTATGGCCGCCCCGTTTGCCTCTGCCACGTTGAATTGGACCATTATATCCAGGACATGCTCCCGAACAGACGTGTCCTCTTTCATGCAACAACTATAAACGTATTTGAGAGCGTCATGGTGGAGTTGGTAGGACGGTTGTCCAAACATCTCCTGGAGAGAGTTCATAATCTCCCTCGCTGTTACCATGCCCTCATGCCTTTTAGCCAAAACTTTAGATAAGCTGGCTAGGATATAGACGCGAGTCTTATCATTGGCTTTTGTCCAGCAGTCATAAGCATCCTTAACTGCTTGTGATGCATTACGAGCAGGGGTTGGAGGACAATCCTCCGTTAAGAAGAACCGCAGATCATCGACAACAAGAATCGTATTCCGGTTCGACTTCCACGTAGCATAATTTTTGCCGGTTAATTTCTCATTTTTAAGTAGAGAGACAATTGAGGAAGACATTGCTGAAATTTAAACAAACAATGACCGTATTAGTTATCTTTGCCTTAACCCATCATACAAACAAACAATTGCACACAATCCAATCAATTTAGCAAAACAGACAATCACAGAACCCTAAAACTATCGATTTAGTTTTGCAACGATGTTTCAGAGGTTTAGAATATCAACCACCGAAGGGTGATCAGACACTCCTCCTTTGAAATGAGACACCTCTCAACTAATTCTAATTCCAGAATAACTCATATTCCTATAGACATTAACCACCGTTGTTCGGTCAAGGATTTGTTAACACTTTTAACTCATCCTCGTAAGTGTAACCCTCCCACTTTCAGATCTCAGAGGCACGCACCAACAGGCTACCGAAGGGAAAGACAACTGTTGGTGATTAGCCTAAGAGCTCCTATCCTTTTCAGGAGTTCACGATGTTCCGAATCCTATGACCAGGCCCTTCGAAGGGATGGTTGCGCTAGGACAACCTGCAGACGGATCATAGGACTCTCACGGTGCGAACTATGAGAGGAGACCGAGGGATACGTTGACACGTGTCCCGCTCCCACTTACTCTAGACATTTTTCCCATTCACCTTGATATTGATTCATGCAAACACTTTCCGAAGGGAGGCCGCTCCTAAGGCGACTCGAAGCCGAGCATGAATCTCACGTTGTGAATATAGGGACATGGGAGCAAAACTTGATTTAAATCTCGTTTTGTAACTTTCCTCCCACTGAAAAATGTCATAAGGTTAATATAGGGTTGTTTAACTTAGATAGTATTCGGCTAAGTCAATCTAGAATCCTATTATAACAATTATGGAAAGGATTCAACTGCAATTTTTTGGGTGAATTAAACTTCTTTTAATAAACCCAACATTGCAAGTCAACATTACTATGGTTAATTCAACTCAATGTTCGGGACAGTTCCCAAGTAGGAGGTGTTCCGTAAACCGTCAACTTAAATACCCTCAGCCTTAGACATAACTTTACCGAGAGAGTTCCCTTATAACCTCAGTAATGTAAGGTCTTTACTCTAAAGATCTAGGTGCATTAAACACTTTTAATAAACCTAGTGACATTGCATGCTAACATTTAACTATGATTAATTCAACTCCAGTATTCCAGGTCAGTTCCCAGGTAGGAGGTGTTCCGTAAACCGTCAACTTAAATACCCCCAGCCTTAGACAGAACATTACCGGTGGAGTTCCCTTATAATCATAGCAATGTTTTTCCTACTTAGTCAATTAAAACTATTTTTAATTCTAAGTAAGAAAAGATTCTAATCCTATTAGAAACTGATCTAGGTCTAATTAATTTTAAACAATTTAAAATTAATCCAATTTATCCTATGATCTTATGTTTGCATGCAAATCTTGATTATAGATTGACGGTTTCTAATCATTAATATTAAAGAACTATTTCAAATTTTAATGATTAATCCTATGATCAAGAATCTAGAGTTTAATTCATTTAACAATCTCATTCAAATTAAATAATTAAACCACACTAATTGCATGAATAATGTAGCAATTATATTATTAACTATGGATGATTCATGCTTCATGCAATATTGATTTTCTTTTAATATAACAATTATAAGTAATGACATGCTTCATGCTTTCCAATTTTTCATATAATTAATATACACTTATATTAAAAAATATGAAAACAATTCCATGCATTTAAACATACATTATAACAATTTATAATATATAAAAATTGCATGAGCATGTTTATAACCTAAGGTGGGATTAAATATTCTATATGACATCCATAAAACATATAAATAGCAATTGAACCGGTTAATTACATTAAGTTAGCTAAATTCTATACTAAAAATCCTTGTACAGCTCCGGAATTTTGTCTAGACATCACGAACTGTCCCGAACCACCTCGAACCGGCCTCCAAAATCACGAATCATGCCAAAAAATTGGTTGAACCGAGCCAATAACACAGAAAATCGGGCTGATCCAGCAAAAAAAAAAACCAAACCAGATCGATTTCCCGGTCTCGATCCTGGTCGGGATCCCGACTGGAAAATTTTCCAACAAACCCTAAAATCATCGATTCCTCTGTTCTGCACTCTGTTTTTCCGATTTCCAGGAACGTTCTTCATGATTTTCGCCCAAAATCATCTCGATCTCCATCGATAACAGCCCTAAATCTAGACACGGACTTACAAAGACTCGATTTACATAAAATACCCGAAACATTGGGCCTTACATGATCAAAATCACATAAAAATAAAATCTATGGCCATAAAATTAACTCAAACAGTTCAACGCAAACCGAACATACATTATGCATAAATCCCACCTATTAGAGGCTATTGCAACTTTTAATATTAATTAATAGGGACAACGATGGCTCTGATGCCGATTAAAGGGAATAAAAGTCCCCACGCAGCGGAAGCGCATCGATTGGACCTTACGCCGTATATTAATTAACATTAAAATAACGTTACGAAAACTCAAACAAACTTTAAACACTCTTTAAAGTTGCTGGAAAATCAGTTTAAACATGCTTAAAATAAATCTAAATTTATTTTCATGCTTTTCTAAAGAAAAGAGGAAGAACCGTTACAAACCTCCGTTGTAGACTTGACCGTTCTTCGCCAACGATGCCCCAACGAACAAAACGCAACAGCCTCCTTTGTCTCGTGATCGCTGGAAAAATCTTCTTGAATGACACAATAACCACAGAGGTTACACCGGTATGAACTCTAGGTCTAGGAGGCAAAAGACTTGTGGGAGTTTTTCTCTAAGAGGGAGGCTAGAGAGAATTCTAGGTCTTGTCTTTGAGAGTCTAAGAGCAAGAGCAAAAAAGTGTCATGGACCAATTAGGTCTAGTGTTCTATTTATAGAAGAGAGGCCATGAATAAAATATTCAATTAAATCAATCTTTTCCAAAATTGATTCAATCTTATTCCTTATTTAATCAATCATGATCAATCAATTCCATAATTGATTAATCTTTTCCACAAATGACTAATTACTTCTATAAGTGATTAGATCATTTCCATAAATGATTAATCACTTCCTTAAGGGGGTGTTTTGGGCATTGAATAGGTTATAATAACCCCCTTTATTATAACCTATTCAATGTTTGGGGCACCAACAAAAATAAATGGTGAGATGGGTTATTTTGACCCCCGATTATTTTATTCATTCTCTACAGTAACCATCATTCAACCCACCCGATTATTTTATCCATTTTCTACAGTAACTCTCTCCTCTCTTCTTCCATGCAACTCCTTGGCTTTTTTGACGACCGTCGGCCGTCATCGGCAGACGAAGTTTCTGGCGACTTTTCCGACGGCCACCGACGACTTTTCCGGTGATCATCAACGAATTTTCCGGCCACCAATTTTTTTTCTTTTTTTTCATATTTCTTCTCATTTTCATTTTGAATAATATTAAAAAAAAATCGAAGGTTGCTGGAAAATTCGTTGACAACATCGAAGGTTAATCAACTTAAAAAAAAAACATTCAAACAAAATTGTATTTACCACACTTAAAACAGATCAACACTCCAAACACATACTATTTTATCCTAGACTAAAATAATCTGCATCCCAAACACAGATTATTATAACCCCCAGACTATTATAATCCCCAGATTATTATAACCACCAGATATTATAATCAATTCAACGCCCCAAACAACCCCTAAGTGATTAATTATTTTCATAATTGGTTAATTCCCGGTTAATGAATTCTTTTAATTAATTAACCACCAATTAAATATCACATATTTAATTTTCGGCCTTGAATTAATTAATTCGTCCAAATAGATTTTAGGCCTTAAATTAATTAATTCATTATTTGAACTCTTTCAAACTTCCATAAATTTATATTTGAATTTCTTCAAATATTAATTTCTCTCACATTAATATATCAATATATATTATGTTTGTTTCCCTTAGTAAATTGAACATTTTCAATTTACATTTATTACTTAGTTGCCTCAAATTACTTTATGAGCTACCAGTGGGACCTAATGGACCTACAAATCAGAAGCTCCAACGATGTGAGATTAATTGGTTAAACTCATTAACCACATTAATCAATATTCGTTAACTGTGTGTTCGTTCCACTATAGACTCACAGTTGCACTCTTCTCACTGCAGATATATTTTCATTGTCCACGGATATAGACCAATATCGACTAGTTAGTCCTTCACGAGTGTCTGTAACACCAGCTGGGTCAAATTACCGTTTTACCCCTAGGTTACCTCTATTTCCTTAAGTATCATTTCTCTTCTAATGAACAACCTGTTTGTGGTCAAACCATCAAACAGAAAACCCTTTCGTGCCATTGAGAGGGTAGGACCCTTTGTTCAAGACTCGGAGTAACCACTTAAGGGAACACTCATCTGCTTCCCTAAAGTCAGGAAGGAGTGAATTCCATCTTGCACGATTATGTTCCCAGCTCCCCATTCGATCTTGTCCCCAAAATGGTAGGCTTATTGAGTCGGCGTACTGGCCACTCTCACCCATGCAAATCAAAGGACAATCTCTCATGAGCAGGAGTCCATAATCAACTCAGGATTGAGACTAAGTTGTCTAGGTCGTCCTAGTGAAATAGAAAACCAACTAGTTAACGGTGTTATAACCAGTGGTTACTATTTCGCGGTCCGGTCTTATGCAAACTCATTGCATAGGATACCCCACTCGCATGTCTCCTACACGAACGCGTTGGATCGCGGCGTTTGTATCAAATACAAAGTGGGTCGTATCCATAGTGTCACCAGGATAAGGCACCCAGTCTTATCCCTATACTATAGACCCTTTAGGCTGTTTCTTGAACAATGATCCCATATGTCGCTACATATAGTTCAAGACTCATATTACAGCCTAGGATGTCTAGTTTATTGGATTAGGGTTATTATTAGGCAAAGACAAATATAAAATAACTAATAACAATTAATGAAAAAATATATCAATATTATTTCATTAATATCCGGTCAACGGTTACATTCACTATCTACGAGTTTTAGGGCATAAAACCCAACATAAACATCCTAACAAACGAGCAAGAAGATCTCTTTCAATCAATAGACCATATAAATGATGAGGAAATGAAAAAGATAATTTCAAAAACTTTACAACAATCTTTAGAGTCTACTAGTTGTCAACCGATCCAGTCAAAAGAAAAGAAATCAGGGTAAGGAATCTTCACAAAATTCTTCAAAGATAAGATGAATTAAAACAAGCTACAATCCAAGATCTGCAATTTGAAATCAACAATCTCAAGAAAGAAATTCAACAGAATAAAGAAGAAATTCAAGAAATAAAACAAGAGATAAATAGTCTCAAAATAAATAGAGAAATTCAAAATTTTGACGAAGACGAAGGAGAAAACTTCCTAATAAATAAGTTACAAAGACACAATACCAAAAATGGTATTCTCTCGTGACACTAAAAATAGAAGATTTTAAAATTATCCTAAAAGCTCTGATAGACTCAAGAGCATTACAAAACTGCATATAGCAAGGATTAATACCAACTAAATACTTTGAAAAAACTACTGAAAAGTTAAGTAGTGCTAACAGACAAAGTTTAAATATCCAATTTAAGCTACCAAATGTCCATATTTGTAATGAAGAATTCTGTTTTATAAACTCATTTGCCCTAGTAAAAGATCTAAAACAGGAACTGATTTTAGGAACCTCATTCTTAACTAAGTTATATCCAATAAAAATAATTGAAAAATGACTAGTCTGTAAAATACATGATAAAGAAATAATTTTTGAATTCAGAACTCCAATCTTTCCATATGAAATTATGGAAATCAGTGAATTAAAAAATGAAGAGATAAAAAGAAAAAAAATCAAATCAAATTTCTTAAAGAAGAGATTAGTTACAAAAGGATAGAATGATCCTTCTATCAAAATAAAAATAAAGTAAATAAAAATAAAATAGAAAAAGAAATATGTTCAAATCTACCTAATGCATTTTGGGATAGGAAAAAACACTTAGTAAATCTTCCATATATAAAAGATTTTAAAGAATCAAATATTCCACAAAGGCGAGACCTGTTCAAATGAATGTGAAATTGCTAACATTCTGTAAAAAGAAATACATGAATTAGTCAACAGACCATCAAAGAGCCCCTGGTCATGTGCAACCTTCTACGTCAACGCAGCCGAACAGGAGCGTGGTGTGTCCAGGTTAGTTATCAATTACAAACCTTTAAACAAAGTTTTAGAAAGGATAAGACCCCGTTTGATAACCATTTGGTTTTTCGTTTTTGGTTTTTGAAAATTATGTTTATTTTCCCTCAATTTTCCTACCATGATTTTCATCTTTGTCAAGGACACATTTGAATTCCTAGCCAAATTCCAAAAACAAAAACAAGTTTTTGAAAACTACTTTTTTTAGTTTTCAAAATTTGGCTTGGTTTTTGAAAACACGGAAAGAATGTATTAGAAAAACAAAGGAACTTGTAGGTTGAATTAGTGTTTATAAGCTTAATTTTCAAAAACCAAAAACCAAAAACCAAAAACCAAATAGTTATCAAACATGACCTTAGATACTCAATTCCAAATAAACAAGATTTACTTAAAAGAATTTCCAATGCTAAAATATTCTCAAAATTTGAAATGAAATCTGGCTTTTGGCAAATTCAAATTTCCGAAAAAGATAAATACAAAACTGCTTTTAATGTTCCGTTCGGACAATACAAATGGAATGTTATGCCTTTTGGGCTAAAAAACGCCCCATCAGAATTTCAAAAAATCATGAATGATATTGTTCACACGTAACTTCAGAGATGGAGACACGTGGAGTAAACGTATGTTTGTATTAATGTTTGTATGTGTGTGGGTGTACAATCTCTAATGTTAATCCTCTGATTCTCTCTCTTATGTGTGAATGTGTTTCACTCGAGGGCTGGAACGCTTGATCTCGAGTCTGAATCTTCAATGGATTCTTGGAGCTTGAAGTCTTTCCATCTTGAAGGAGTATTCAGTCTTCAAGAATGTTCAACACTTTGAAATTTATGGACTTCAGGGAGTCTTCAATCTTCAATCTTGATGGAGTTTCTCTGAATCCTCTAACTCTCTAGCTTGGAGCTTCCAAATTCTGACCCCTGAAATGGAGGTGAACCCCTCTATTTATAGAGTTCTCGAAGATGGGCTCTGGTGGCTTTTGGGCCTAACAACCTAGGCTTTGGGCTTTAATGGTCTTGGGCTCAACTATTCCGTCTTGGATTTGGTTTATATTTGACCCAAATATTTAAAAGACCCAAATTTGATCCAATTAATTATTTTGTTAATTAATTGGTAAAATTAATTAATTTGATCAAAATAATGTATTTTTAATTAATTGATCAAATAGAAATTAGATCCTATAACTTTATAATTGACCAATTTTGTCTTTAAATTAAATTTGAGACACATGTCAATTTATAATTGGTTCCAAATTTAATTAATTATAATTTCGTCATTAATTTCATATGATGACGTGACAATTTGTGATCGTGACAATTTGTGATTGGTCAAAATTTCTTCTTCAACAAATGCCCATTTTTGAGATTTAGGCACAAATTATGTGTGGATGAATCTCGAAAAGAAATTATTTGGAATCAAAACTTAAGTTTTTTTTTTTCATTTTTTTTTACTCCACTTGATATGTCAATCAAAATATGGAATTTGGTCCAAATTTTGATTTTTTTTTTCACACATCTTTTACGTCAATTTAATCAAAATTCAAATTTTTCGTTTCTTTTTTTTTTTAAACGAAATTTGACTTAAATCTCAATAGAATTTGAAGTTGAGTAATGCTCAAATTCTATTTAATTGTGATATGAATTTAAAACATAACATTTTTTTTTTATTTTTTTATTTTAATTTCACTCAAGTTTAATTTGGGATTGAATTATAATTATACCCAAATTAACTTAAGATAAACTCAACTTCAGATAGAGAATTTGGAATAAGGCTTGATTGAGGTAAATATGAAGTTTTATCCAAAATTTGGTTAAAGGAATGAAATTTTAATATACCCTTTCAAATTTAATTTGGACAAGAATTTAGTTACATCCCAATTCAATTTAATTCAAATTGAACCAAATTTGAAACCTATCCAAACTATTTTTTGATTTAAAATTGGACTAACTTGAATCTATCTCTCAAATTGATTTGAATCAAATTTCACTCTTGGATTAAGATTTAAATAAAAACTCTTAATTTGATAAACCTTTAATTAAAGATAAGATTCAATTTATAATCAAATAAGATATTATCTTTACCTTATTTGAATCTAAGATCATTCTTCTATAAATAGCCATAATACACTCTTTTTTTTTTTACTGCTGCTTCCACTACTTTTGCACACACATGACATATGTATATATATGAGTATGACATATGATGGTTGTTGTTTTGAGTTTTCAACATTTTTTTTTTGTTTAATTTTATATATACACATAAATGCACATACACAATACAAAGATTTTTTTTTTTCTTTTCTGTGTACTGCCGAAAATTCTTTTTTTTTTTCTTTACAATTTCGCTACCTCTTGTTCTGTTTTCGTGCGTGTGTTTTGGGTTAAGGTCACATCATTTTTTTAGGTTAAAAATCACTTTTGGTCCCTAAACTTTCATAAAAGTAATAATTTAGTCCTTGAACTTTTTCTTGTAACGATTTAGTCCCTGTACTTTCAATTTTGTAACAATTTAATCCCTGGACTTTAATAAGTAACAATTTAATCCCTATACTTTCAAATTTGTATCAATTTAGTCCCTATTCTTTCAAATTCGTAACAATTTAATCCTTGTCGCAAAAAAAACTCATCAAAATTAAATGTCGATTTTTATTATTTAGTGATTTTTATTATTTAATCCCTATACTTTCAAATTTGTATCAATTTAGTCCCTATCTATGTACGAAATTTCATTAAATTGTTACTTATTAAAGTTTAGGGACTAAATTGTTATAAAATTGAAAGTACAAGGACTAAATCGTTACAAAATTAAAAGTACAAAGACTAAATCGTTACAAATGAAAGTTCAGGGATTAAATTGTTACTTTTATGAAAGTTGAGGGACTAAAAGTGAATTTAAACCATTTTTTTATTATTATTATCATTTGCCATTGTATCCCCATATATACATATTTAAAAAAAAAAAAATTGTTTTAAATACATATGATGGCACATATGCACTGCCGCCACTTCAACATTTGCCCTTTTTTTATTTATTTATTTATTTATTTTTAATTTGTCCCTCACGTTTTCTGTTTTCTTTTTTCTTTTCGATTTTTTTTATGTTTTATTCGGTTGTATGGCCCAATTTTTTTTTGACAGCCTGAAAGCCTTTTTTTTTTTATGGTCTTCTATGTATATGTTTTTTTATTTTTTTTGAAATAGTGTATATGTTAACCCTTATGCTCATGCTCATGTGCTGCTGCTTATTATCAAAACGTATTTTACTTTTCTTTTTTCTTTTTTTTTTTTTTTATCATCATCATTCTGTCGCTTAAATTCAATTTAATTTCGTGAGAGTTTTTTTTTTTTTTAAAGAGAAACACAAGGTTATGTCTGTCGCAAATTTAAGAAAACCCTTTTTTTTTCTTCTTTTTTTTAATTTACATATATAGCTACAAGTTTTTTTTTTCTTTTTTTTTTTTATTTACCGCAAGTCTTTTTTTCTTTTCTTTTTTTTTTTAATTTCTTTCCCTTTGCTTTTCTTTTTTTTTTTTAATAAAAAATTATTTTTCTAGCTTATATTTGTCTAGGATTGCATGTTTTTTTATTTAGTTTTTTTTTTAATTCTTGTTTTTTTTACTTGCTTTTTTTTTTCTTTCTTTGGCCGCTTGCATGCCAATTTTTTTCTTCTCGATCTTTTTTTTTTTTTGTCGCTAATTACCTTTCTTTCTCCGTAGGGTTAAGAACTAACAAATTTATTTGACGATCTCCTGGGGCACAACATTAATCTTTGTCTACCATCTGGAAGGTATATACATATTCAAACTTTGTTTTTTTTTTAACATGCATATATTCCATTGGCGTCTGTATTGAATGTGCACATACGAACTGCTTTGATTGTTCCATAGAGCCTTTTGTCGCCTACTTTTTTTTCTTTGCACATATATTATTGCAATTTGTCTCTTTCTTGCTTGAATGTGTAAGCATTGTGCAACAGTCGTCACCAAATTCACTTGCAGTGATTTCACCACCTGTCTAGACCAATCACTTTGATGACTATAGTTTCCTGTAGGGGTGGTCACCAGATTTGTCTACAATGGTCGTCATCAAATTCACATGCAGTGATTTCACCACTTGTCTAGACCAGTCCCTTTGATGACTATAGTTTCCTGCAGAGGTGATCACTAGATTTGCCTATAATGGTCGTCATCAAATTCACTTGTAGTGATTTCACCACCTGTCTAGACCAGTCACTTTGATGATTGTAGTTTCCTGCAGGGGTGGTCACTAGACTCGTCTACAATGGTCGTCATCAACTTCATTTGCAGTGATTTCACCATCTGTCTAGACCAGTCACTTTGATGACTATAGTGTATTACAGGGTCGATTACTTTTTTTTTTCTATAATTGATTATTTATGCATCATTTTCTTGCTTTCATAGCTTCTTGGACAAGATTGACATCAATTTTTTTTTTGTAGAAAAACTTATCTCCATCATGGTGCACTTCATTGAGCATCCTAGTCCCGAGAAAAACTGTTTAGTCATCTTGAAGGATAAAGATCAACCTCTTGAAAATGGAGTCATTCTTCATGTAGGAGAGGGGGTGCATGGAAACTTTAGGACATTGCAGCCTGCCTTAGATAGTTCTAGAGTCCTATCTAGATGGTCTGACGGAAGGCCCTTGAATCAAGAATCATCCCTGAAAGTGTGGTTCCTAGAATCTTCAATACATAATAAAGCGTCGGGTCAGAATCCAGAATCAACACTAGGTCGTCAAATTATTGAGGGTAAAGCTTGCTGGATTTCTTCATTTAAAATCCATGGAGAATTCGGTTACACTCGCTATTATTGGGAATGGTTGGAAATTGCAGTTGCTCGCAATGACCCGACACTTAAGAAGGCTCGTCTGTTTGATGTTGTGATGGCTTCCTTATACACCTATGATCGTAATACCGATATAACTCGAGCCTTTTGTGAGGCGTGGTGTCCTTCAACAAATATTCTTCATACGTTGTCTGGAGAATTGTCTATCTCTTTATGGAACATGTAGAGATTATGAGACCTTTCCATTAAAGGGAAGTTCTATGATGAAGTTATTCCTTGCTGCAAGGAATTATTAGCGTCATCTGATCAAAACAATGAAGGCCTCCCGAAAAGTTGTGAGTATCTTTTTGTTGCGTATTATCATATAACCTCTCAGAACCGTGATCTTTTCCAGATTTCCATTAGTTCATGGATTTATTTTTGGTTTAAAAGAGATTTGAAGTATGAGAAACCTCCTGCTCGAAAAGCAAAGAAAGCTAGTCGTCCTCGTTCGACTCATAATCCAGATGAAGTTCCTATCAAGTGTTCTGACTAGTCTGAGAGAGAACTTGAGTTCTTCCGTAAGCTGGGTGTAGAAGACGAATTGATAGAAAATACTTACTTGGCTATTTTTCTTTCTTGTTAGTTATGTGTATTTGTGTTTCCCAACAAGCAGGTTTCTCTTCGTCCAGAGGTCTTCAAAGTTGCAAGCCTTATGGCAGAAGGCTATGTTTTTAGTTTTGTTATCCCGATTTTGGCTAATATCTATCATGGATTGGGTAGATTTATAAAGTGTCTCCTCCGACAAGACGTTCAGAGGCTTGTTTTCCAGTGCATTATGTTTACGCTTGGCTTGCTTATTATTTTAATACGCATTATGCAGTTCCAGAAAAAGTTAGGGGTCTAATAATGGTTGAGTTTTCCAGAGATGGTGGAGATAAATACTTTGACGATTTTGAGGCTCGTGTACATATTCATAAAGGTAAATATGTATCGTGGTATGCGAATCTCCCTCATCGCAATAAAGGCATGGTTCTGACAGATGATAACAAGCTATCATTTTGGCATTCCTCATTCTTTATAAGTATTCGATCATGCTTCTTATCTTTCCGATGTGGGTTTTCGTTAGTCATTGAATCTTATAATCCTTGTCGATTTAGCCTACAATTTAGATTTTACCAAGACGTGCCAAACGATCTAAGTGAAGAAGTTCCTGAAACCAACTTAGATAATGTATTGCGCCTTTGGATGATATGTGTTCGAGCAAAAACATTGTCTCAAGTTTATCTCCATGCACACGCGATGAAGCCACACATCCAAATTACCCAATGCTACTCCTCTTCCTCCCAAGCCGAAATTTCCCAAAAAAAGTTGGTGGCTAGTGCTATTCCTCTTCCTCCCAAGTCGAAATTTTCCAAAAAGATCGGTAATGATAACGGAGGCAAAAGGATTCGCATGTTTGAACGTGGTGAATTTCGTTCTAAGGATAATGATGGCAGTCAGAGCAGTAGCAGCGATCATCATTGAAAAAGGTCTAAGAAGTCCAATCAACCATCAGTATGTGAAGATGAATTTTTTGATGGAGTTTCTAGCGCATCACAATTTCCTGAAATCCCTACACCACTGGTAAGTGTTTTCATTTCTTCTTCATAATAATATTTTACTATTATTATTATCATTATTATTTACTCTTTTTTTTTTTTGCAGTCACCTTTAAATGACCCCCTTATAGAAGACGAGGGGCATCATAGTCCTTCTTTTGTGAGTCCAGACGTTTTTTATTTTGTAGCTACGCGTGTGGGCAATTCCAAAGCGCCAATGGATAGAGTTGTGACTCAATCTTGTCATCCTGTAACTGATGAAATTTTTGGACAAATGAAGACAACAACCCATGCAGCTGCGTCTGAGATCTCTGATTATTGTGTTGACAATGCGATTTCCAACTATAGGAAACAGGTTGCCCTTGCCCTTTGGGAGAGCATACACCAGAAGATCATACGCACTCCCTTCGACAAAATACCTCGTCTTGAACAAGAGACAGTCAAAATACTTCATGCAATTTCTAAGACTTGTGCACCCGTCTTGGATCCTCTTAAAGAAATTGTAAGTGCGTATTTCAAGAAGGTAGAGAAGTATAACCAACTGTAGTCGTCATTTTCTTCTCAATTAACTTCGGAGAGTAAGAATCGCCAATTGGATGAGACTAAGTTTAGTTTGGAGAAAATACTATACAGTGAAAGTGAACTACTCACAGCGAAAGGTATACTTCAGTAACAACATCTGCAAGCATTGCGAGAAGCAGAAGAATTCGAAGCTAGGCTCGAAGCTGTGAAAGCTAAGCGAGGTGAGATTTCTAAATTGATTGTCGAGAAGGAGGACCTTTTAAAACAACATCAACTCGAGGCTTCCAAACTGCAAGGAACTATAAGTAGTATTGAAGATGCCCCTGTTCTTACTGATGCTGATGCTAAAACTCTGACGATACTTCGTGGAATGTTGGAAGATGCACAAGAAAAACTGAAGAACTACAAGTGGATACCGTGATTAGACTTCATTTTATTTTTTGATATCATTGTAGCACCTTTTGTTTGTGTCATTTTTTTATCGAAGATATCTCCATTTTTTTTTTGTAGTAGGCAAAAAATTTTATTCAACATCAGACTTGTTTCGCATAATGAGATTCTTTTTTTATTATTATTGAGGAATGAATTTCCTTTTACCAACATGGAATAATGATTTTTTTTTTTATTTTATGGACTGAGCTTAAAGTTTCTTTTAAGTTGCCTACATACCCATTAATAAATGGGATCAAGTCATAACGCAGTTCAGAGTACAAATTTGATTTTTTTTGGGTCGTTCACCTTTTTAACTCATTCGGGCCAGGAGTATCATGTAGTTTAGGCTCTTGCGATATGGAGCATTACATCTCACGCATAAATTTTTTTAAGAAATTTTTCATTTATCGGGTCTATTCTTAATCCGTCTTTGTCCACGATCTTGTATGCTCCGTTTGTGTAGACTTCTTTGACGACGTAAGATCCATCCCATTTAGGTGTGAATTTGATCCATGTCTATCGTGTCGTGATGATGGGTCTTCGAACAGCGAGTACAAGATCACCAACTTGAAATGATCGAAACTTCACATTCTTATCAAAAGCTTTAGACATGTGTGCTTGGTAACATTCCAATGTTTACTGAGCCTCTAACCTTCTTTCATCAAGTGTTTCTAACTCTTGAAGGCGCAACCAAGCATTATCTTCTGTTGTCAATCCTTCTTGGACAACCATCCTTAATGAGGGAACCTCTCTTTCTAACGGGAGCACAACTTCTACCCCATAGACGAGGGAATAAGGTGTGACCCCTGTAGGAGTACGATGAGTAGTTCGATAAGACCACAACACTTCACGGGAGCACAGCTTCTACCCCATAGACGAGGGAAAAAAGTGCTACAATGATATCAAAAAATAAAATGAAGTCTAATCACGGTATCCAATTGTAGTTCTTCAGCTCTTCTTGTGCATCTTCCAACATTCCACGAAGTATCGTCAGAGTTTTAGTATCAACATCAATAAGAACATCGACATCTTCAATACTACTTATAGTTCCTCGTAGTTTGGAAGCCTCGAGTTGATGTTGTTTTAAAAGGTCCTCCTTCTCGACAATCAATTTAGAAATCTCACCTCGCTTAGCTTTCACAACTTCGAGTCTAGCTTCCAATTCTTCTTTTTCTCGCAATACTTGAAGATGTTTTTGCTGAAGTATACCTTTCGCTATGAGTAGTTCACTTTCGTTGTATAGTATCTTCTCCAAAATAAACTTAGTCTCTTCCAATTGATTATTCTTACTCTCCGAAGTTAATTGAGAAGAAAATGATGACTGCAGCTGGTTATACTTTTCTACCTTCTTGAAATATGCACTTACAATTTCTTTAAGAGGATCCAAGCCGGGTGCCCGAGTCTCAGAAATTTCATGAAGTATTTTGGCTGTCTCTTGTTCAAGACAAGGTATTTTGTCGAAGGGAGTGCGTATGATCTTCTGGTGTATGTTCTCCCACAGGGCAATGGCAACTTGTTTCCTATAGTTGGAAATCACATTACCAGCACAATAATCAGAGATCTCAGACACAACTGCATGAGTTGTTGTCTTCATTTGTCCAAGAATTTCATCAGTTACAAGATGACAAGATTGAGTCACAACTCTATCAATTGGCGCTTTAGAATTGCCCACACGCGCAGCTGCATAATCAAAAACATCTGGACTCACAAAAGAAGGACTATGATGCCCCTCGGCTTCTATAAGGGGGATCATTTAAAGGTGACTGCAAAAAAAAAAGTAAGTAATAATGATAATGATAATAATAGTAAAATATTATTACGAAGAAGGAATGAAAACACTTACCAGTGGTGCAGGGAGTTCAGGAAATTGTGATGCACTAGGAACTCCATCAAAAAATTCATCTTCACATATTGATGGTTGATTCGACTTTTTAGACCTTTTCCAATGATGATCGCTGCTACTGCTCTGACTGCCATCATTATCCTTAGAACTAATTCACCACGTTCAAATATGCGAATCCTTTTGCCTCCGTTGTCATTACCGACCTTTTTGGGAAATTTTGGCTTGGGAGGAAGAGGAATAGCACTAGCCATCAACTTTTTTATGCCTTATTCAAGATAATTTCCATTTTTTGCCAACCACCACCTCCGGTAGCATTGGGTAATTTGGATGTGTGGCTTCATCGCGTGTGCAGAAAGATAAACTTGAGACAATGTTTTTGCTCGAACATATATCATCCAAAGGCGCAATACATTATCTAAGTTGGCTTTAGAACTTTTTCACTTAGATCGTTTGGCACGTCTTGGTAAAATCCAAATTGTCGGCTAAATCGACAAGGATTATATGATTCAATGACCAACGAAGACCCACATCGGAAAGATAAGAACCATGACCGAATACTTATAAAGAATGAGGAATGCCAAAATGATAGCTTGTCATCATCTGCCAAAACCATGCCTTTATTGCGAGGAGGGAGATTCGCATACCACGATACGTATTTACCTTTATGAATATGTACACGAGCCTCAAAATCGTCAAAGTATTTATCTCCACCATCTCTGGAAAACTCAACCATCATTAGGCCCCTAACTTTTTTTGGAACTGCATAATGCGTATTAAAATAATAAGCAAGCCAAACGTAAACATAATGCACTGGAAAACAAGCCTCTGAACGTCCTGCCGAAGGAGACGCTTTATAAATCTGCTCAATCAATAATAGATATTGGCCAAAATCGGGATAACAAGACTAAAAGCATAGCCTTCTTCCATAAGGCTTGCAACTTTGAAGACCTCTGGACGAAGAGAAACCTGCTTGTTAGGAAACACAAATACACATCACCAACAAGAAAGAAAAGCAACCAAGTAAGTCTTTTCTACCAATTCATCTTCTACATCCAACTCACGAAAGAACTCGAGTTCTCTCTCAGACCAGTCAGAACACTTGATAGGAACTCCATCTAGATTAGGAGTCGAACGAAGACGACTAGCTTTCTTTGCTTTTCGAGCAAGAGGCTTCTCATACTTCAAATTTCTTTTAAACCAAAAAGAAATCCATAAACTAATGAAAATCTGGAAATGATCACGGTTCTTAGATGCTATATGATAATAAGCAACAAAAAGATACTCACAACTTTTCGGGAGGCCTTCATTGTTTTGATCAGATGACACTAATAATTCCTTGCAACAAGGAATAACTTCATCATAGAACTTCCCTTTAATGGAAAGACCCCCTAATCTCCACATGTCCCAAAAGAAGATAGACAATTCTCTAGACGACGCATAAAGAGTATTTGTTGAAGGACACCACGCCTCACAAAAGGCTCGAATTATATCCGTATTACGGTCATAGGTGTATAAGGAAGTCATCACAGCATCAAACAGACGAGCCTTCTTAAGTGTCGGTTCATTGCGAGCAACTGCAATTTCCAACAATTCCCAATAATGGCGAGTGTAACCAAATTCTCCATGGATTTTAAATGACGAAATCCAGCGAGCTTTACCATCGATAATTTGACGACCTAGTGTTGATTCTAGATTCTGACTCGACCCTTTATTATGTATTGGAGATTCTAGGAACCACACCTTTCAAGGATGATTCTTGATTCAAGGGCCTTCCCTCAGACCATCTAGATAAGACTCTTGAACTATCTAAGGAAGGCTGCAAGGATGATTCTTGATTCAAGGGCCTTCCCTCAGACCATCTAGATAGGACTCTTGAACTATCTAAGGAAGGCTGCAATGTCCTAAAGTTTCCATGCACCGCCTCTCCTACATGAAGAATGACTCCATTTTCAACAGGTTGATCTCTATCCTTCAAGATGACTAAGCAGTTTTTCTTGGGATCAGGATGCTCAATGAAGTACACCATGATGGAGAGAAGTTTTTCTACACAAAAAAACATTGATGTCAATCTTGTCCAAAAAGCTCTAAAGCAAGAAAATGATGCATAAATAATCACTCATAAAAAAAAAGGTAATCAATCGTGTAAGACACTACAGTCATCAAAGTGACTGGTCTAGATAAGTGGCGAAATCACTGCAAATGATTGAAACCTTGAATCACTAATTTACTATTTGATAGTTCTTCCATCGAGATGCTTAATTGTTTCATGGTTGACTTATGCATTATGTTGACAGCAGATCCATCATCGATGAGGATCCAAATAACCCTCTGTTCTCGGATGTATCTCGAGACGAATAAAGGTTTGTTGTGAGGCTTTGGCCCTAGAGCAAATCTTCATCAAAAAATCCTACAGACATGCAACACGAAGCACATGTGTGTATCTCGGAGGTTGGGATGTTTTTACCATCAGACTCTATCCTGAAGAAATGACAATAAGTCCTTTATGCTGAAGGAGGATAAGTCTCCTAGACCTGCCACCGTTCCTGAGGAGCTAGCAAGAACATCATCATCTTCAACCACGTCCACAATATGACACGTGACAGTTTCAAGTGCCTTTCTTTGACTATCATCGAAAAAGTGTCTTGGAAAGTATTCTTCCAAAGTTATGGGTTGTGGAGGGCAAAAGAAATCTCAACTTTCCTCCATGACAGGCTTTGACCCCATTGACTTCTTTTTTCCCTTTTTCCTTTGAGATTTAACCTTTCTTTTACTATCTCAAAATAGGCGGGACTCTTTTCGTGCGTAACTTTGCTTTCACTTTTTGCGACGAACGACAAGGGTCCAACCTTCATTCTCATCTTCGATAGAATCATATTTTTCTTGGGATCTCTTTATTGTAGCTTCTTTTTGGAATTGAACCACTACGAGATCAAGGGTCCCAAATTGAATCAGCCTTTCTTCATGACATAAGGAGATTAGGGGAATTTGACCCCTACATTTGTCGTTATTGTTGCATGATTTGCTTGGGCCACCTCATCAAGGTCCAAGTCAATTTTCTTTTCACGAGCCAACTTAAGGATTAGCTCCTTCAATACAAAACATTTCTCCACCGGGTGGCTAACGACTCAGTGATATTTGTAGTAGTTAGGATCATTGTCTTTCCCTAACTCTTCTGGTCGTTTGCATTCGGGGAGTTCAATTAATTGCTTCTCCAACAGTTGTTCCAACATATCTAGGACGTCGGAGTCTGGAAACGGATACACCTTTTCTTGTCTCTCTTTTAAAGTTAGGCGACGTCGTTTGTCTGTCTCTGTTCGCTTATCTATTTTGCTTTCCTTTCATTTGGAGGAAAGTTTTACAGGGGTCGTGTTGACGACCATGGATTCTTTCGTGGCACTCTTCATAACTTTCTCAGTGCCCTTGACTTCCTTCTTTTCTTTCCTCATGGTTGGGACTACGAGATCTTTACTCCCTCTACTAGCGATGCTCAACTCCATAACATGAGCGCAAGTTGCTAATTCTTCAAAGGTTCAGGGTTTTATCCCCTGCAAGATGTAAAGAAGTCTCCAGTGCATGTCTTGGGTGCACATCTCAACAGAGGACACCTAAGAGAGTCTATCTTTACAGTCGAAACTTAAGGCTCTCCAACGGTTGATGTAGTCAATGACTGGTTCACCCTTTCGTTGCTTTGTGTTCGTAAGTTCCTTCATACTAACTGTTTGTCTCGTACTGTAGAAGCGATTCAGAAACTCTCTCTCAATCTGTTTCCAGCTATCAATTGTCTTAGGCTCAAGGTTTGTGTACCAATCGAACACATTTCCTTTTAGTGTTCAGACAAACTATTTGACAAGCAAGTCTCTTCGAGTTCCAGCATTCTCGCAGGTTTCAACAAAATGGACGATGTGTTGTTTTGGATTACCCTTTTCCATCAAACTGTTGGAACTTGGGAGGCTGATACCCAGCGGGCATTCTCAAATTGTCAATCCTCTTTGTATAAGGTTTGGAATACAAGAGGGAACTTTGAGTGGGTCCACCATATTGAGCCCTGATGTAATTCAGGATCATGTTCTGTAGTTGTTGGACAGATAGAGAGGCAACTGCCGCCTAGTGTTGTGGTTGGTCCTCATGGACGATAGCCTTCCCCTTATCATTTTTTCCTGCAGCAGGGGTCTGGCTAGATTCAGCAGTCTCTTGATTTTGTAACTGGTTCTTTAAATAGGCAATCTCGTGATCTCTTTCATCAACTACCTTCATTAGGAGATTGAGTTTTCTTTCCATCTCTGTCATTCTTTCATCATGGTCTACATCAGCCATCATGACAGATATCACATGATAATTTAGTGTATCCTTTGGCTGCCCAGATGTTGGAGTGACAGATTCAAACAACAGGTTGCCTTTAATTGCAACCTTGTCCTTAGAGGATTCTTCAATCAATTTTGAGATCCTACTTGTAACAACGAGAGGAGTGTGATCTTCCTTGATCTCAATTCTTTGGGAACGACTACGAGTGATAGGGCCTGTGTAAGAGTCGCTTGATGTTGTAACCTTCGCGGGAGCTTTCTTTGGTGCCATCACGTTGGTTGGATCTTTTAACAAGAGAAAAAGATGAGAGGTAGAGACGGTCCCACTGGGCGTGCCAATTTGTTCACACGTAACTTCAGATATGGAGACACGTGGAATAAATGTATGTTTGTATGCATGTGTGTACAATCTCTAATGTTAATCTTCTGATTCTCTCTCTTGTGTGTGAATGTGTTTCACTTGAGGGCTAGAACGCTTGATCTCGAGTCTGAAGCTTCAATACATTATTGGAGCTTGAAGTCTTCGAGCCTTGAAGGAGTCTTCAGTCTTCATAAGTGTTCAGCACTTTGAAATTTATGGACTTCGGGGAGTCTTCAATCTTCAGTCTTGATGGAGTTTCTCTGAATCCTTTGACTTTCTGACTTGGAGCTTCCAAATTTTGACCCCTGAAATGGAGGTGAACCCCCTATTTATAGAGTTCTCCAAGATGGACCCTAGTGACTTTTGGGCCTAACAACTTGGGCTTTGGGCTTTAATGGTCTTGGGTTCAACTATTCAGTCTTGGATTTTCAAAAACCATATGACTCAAATATTTAAAAGACTCAAATTTGATCCAAATAATTATTTTGTTAATTAATTGGTCAAATTAATTAATTTGATCAAAATAATGTATTTTTAATTAATTGATCAAATAGAAATTTGGCTTCATAAATTTATAATTGGCCAACTTTGTCTTTAAATTAAATTTGGGACACATGTCAATTTATAATTGGTCCCAAATTTAATTAATTATAATTTCGTCATTAATTTCATGTAATGAAGTGACAATTTGTGATTGGTCAAAATTTCTCCTTTAACAGATATTTTCAATGATTTCCAAAATTTTACAATAGTTTATATTGACGATGTTTTAGTATTTTCATCTAACATCGATCAACACTTCAAGCATCTTAAACATAGTCAAACAAAATAGTAGTTTAGTTGTATCTTTCCCAAAAGTCAAACTGTTTCAAACCGAAATTAGATCTTTGAGCCTTGACACCCAAATGGGCCTTATAAAACCTATTCAAAGATCAATAAATTTTGCATCCAATTTTCCATATCAAATTTTAGATAAAACCCAACTACAAAGGTTTTTAGGTTGTCTAAATTATGTGTCTGATTTTATCTAAAACCGCAAACTCATTTGTAAACCACTTTTTCAAAGGCTTAGAAAAAATTCAAAGCCTTGGTCAGAAAAACATACCAAAGTCGTTCACAAAATAAAAACTCTAGTCAAATCAATACCCTGTTTGAGTCTCGTCAATCCAAAAGCTAGTCTGATAGTGGAAACAAACGCGTCAGATATAGGATATGGAGGAATCCTCAAATAATGTCTAGATAAGAACGAATCAATAATCTGATTCCACTCAGGAATCTGGAATAATACTAAAAAAAACTACTCGACAGTTAAAAAATAGTTACTTTTCATAGTTCTTTGTGTTAAAAAATTCCAAGGTGAACTAATTAATAAAAAATTCACCATAAAAACCGATTCTAGAGCATTCAAATTTGTTCTTGAAACAGATGTTAAAAATCTCGTTTCAAAACAAAATTTTGCCAGATGGCAAGCAATTTTATCATGTTTCGACTTTGAAATTTCGTCTATACAAGGAGAGCAAAACGCCCTAGCCGATTACCTCTCAAGGGAGTTTCCTACGAAGCATGTGAGTGAGGACAAAGCATGCTAAAAGGACCCCGTGTTGGTTTGTGGGGACAGTCTTCACTCTTAGAAGCAGTTTCAAACAAGTATGGTGACGTCGCCAGGTCGTAGGTGATGTAGGGGAATGTCGGGGCCATGAGGTGTCGAATCCGGATTCTGAGTCCTGGGCTTGGGGCGTTATATGTATCATCTCCAAAATTAATTGGTAATATTCGATTTTATCTTTATCTTCTGTATTTCCAACTTTTGTATTTCCGAGTATTCCATGTATTTCCACGTTTTTTTGTCCTTTTTATCTTTTTGTATTTCCAAGTTTTTGTCCTTTTATATTTCCAATACTTTTATATTTTATCTTTTTGTCTTTTTACTTTTAGATAAGTTTTATCTTTCCAACAAATCTATCGGGGGTCTTGTCCTGATGATTCAATCTTGTCTTTTAGTTTTCTGTATTCAATTAAATTTGAAGTCTGGGGTCTATAAAAGACTTCCAAATTCTATTACAAAGGCATCATTCGAAATCCTTCAAGCTATCCTTCAAGCTTGAATATTCGAACTTGTCATCCTTTTGTACTATCAATCCTAATTCTCTTTGTGGTTAGCATCGAGCGATTGGTATTAGAGACATTACTTAATGAAATCATCTTTCTTTCAATTGTTGATTTCAAACTTTCTTTGCGGGGGAAGAGATTAGTTGGTTTGATTATCATTCAATAATTGTGATATACAAGAGAGGATAGCTTGAAAGATTTTGAATGATGCCTTTGTAATACATTTGGAAGTCTTTTATAGACCCCGGACTTCAAATTTAATTAAATACAGAAAACTAAAAGATAAGATCAAATCATCAAGACAGGACCCCGATAGATTCATTGGAAAGATAAGGCTTATCTAAAAGTAAAAAGACAAGAATAAAATACAAAAATATTGGAAATATAAAAGGACAAAAAACTTAGAAATGCAAAAACTTGGAAATACAAAAAGATAAAATGGACAAAAAAACTTGAAAATACAAGGAATACTTGGAAATCTAAAAAGACAAAATACTTGGAAATGCAAAAGTTGGAAACATAAAAGATAAAGATAAAATCGAATATTGTCAACTAATTTTGGAGATGATACAACTTTTTCCATTCTTGTGATCTGATATCTTGTTGACTAAATTATGGATTTCTCTCTTCGTTTGATCACCCTAGGTTGATTACTAGCTTACCAACGATCTTACTGCCTCATATTGGGACTTACAGCCTGGAACACCAAACTAGGTCCTCACGAACTACGAGAATTATCAATAATCTTCGTCTTCAAAATCTCATAATCTTTTGCTTTAATTCCTTTGCTGCTTCAAAATATATTCTTCAAGTTTATTGGCAGAAATTTAGAGTGTAAACTAGAATATTTACAAAGTTTACACCAATTAAGTCTAAAGATGAGAATGTACTTTTTATTTTTAACAATGATGATGGGAATACTTCTTTATGGATGTAACAGCCTGTTAAAAAAAAAAAAAAAAGAAAAAAAAAAAAGGCCTTTTTTAGGCGGTCAAAGTGGGTAAGTGGGGGGAAAGTTTCCCCCCACATTTTCGGTCAATTTGACTAGCCTTTAAAAAAAAAAAAATCTGAATACTCCATCTCCCTCACGCTCCCTCTCTCCCCTCTCGGCACTCTCCCTCTCTCTCTCTCCTTCTGCAATCCGCTGCCGCTCGCCGTCGCACGCCGCTCGTCTCTCGTCGTCGTGAACCGCCACCAGTCGCCGTCCTCCATCTCCCTCTCATCTCCGTCCAACCTTCGACGAGTCCAGCAGTGCCAAACGCAACCCACAACAGCAGGTTCCGACGTCGTTCACGGTGAAATTTTGTGTGGGTCTTCTTCCCTTCTCTCCCTCGGTTCGATCTATCTCTCTCTCTGTTTTTCGCTCATTTGTAGTGTGTTTTCCGGTGATACAACCTTATTCCTTGAATTCCAGCGATCCAACAACGTTTTTGGACTGTTTTTGGCTTTTTCGGTGAGCTTCAGCAATGGATAAGTGAGTTAAGCCTAGTTTTGGTTGTTTAAAGTGATTTAAAGAAATACCCATTGAATTTGGCTAATGATTTCAAGGTACCCATAGTGATAGGAAGCTGAATTTTCAAATTAAGGTTAAATTGGAAGCCTGGACAGCAAGCATGGATCTCTTTTTGGTGAGTTTCAACCTCCTTATTTTAAGTTGGATCTAAAGAAAATTATGAGAATTGGATGCCTCTAATTTTAAGACCTCTCTCGTGATTTTTAGATTTGAGTTGCATGTGGCGTGAGCAGTGTCGCATTGAATTAGTTGGTTGGTGCTTAAATCAAGTATCTTCTTGCCCTAATGTAAGTAACCTTACTAGTTTGATAGTCTTGACTAGGCTGGGAGTACTTATATGAATTGTTGTTCATGTATGGTTTGAGTTATGAGATGTTGGATTATGTGTGTACTGGTGTTACTGAACATCTCGATTATGTGCATTTGTCTGAATGGTATACTCTAAATATAGTGTTGGTTCAAAAGTATCAAACGCTTAGATTATGAGGAATGTTCTAGTTGTGTTGAACACTTTGTCTGCTTTATGTTTAGAATGCTCTGGTTGGATAAGTTTTTATGCTCTAAATGCTATGAATGCTCTGGATGCTCTATGTTGGGGACGATAGGATGTTTTATATGGTTGAGTCGTGGATGCGAGACCTGTCTCGCTTTGTTTTGGAAGTTCGGGGTCTATTCTATTAATCCGAAGTGTTTGTGGAAATTTGTAGTTGGGCAGTTTGAATATAGGAGTGTATTCTCTTGTTCGCAGGTGATAAAAAAATTTGGGGTCAGTTATACGTATGTCGTTATGCTGCCGAATTTTCGGTAGCATTACAGTTAATAACGAGGCTAAGTTTAGTAATGAAACTTGGATTATGGTATGCTGAATTTGGTCGTGGTTGTTTAGACTATACATATGTCTTTTCTATTTAGTGTTTGGACGTTATGATATATGTGCTTGAACGAGATGAAAGGCGAGGTAGTTAGTACATGTGAAATTAACCCTTCAGAGACCTTTATGGGAAAGAAACTTGATGGTTAGGTTGCAAATTAAATCAGACTCTGTTAACAGGGGCCCTAATACGAAATGAGGATATGTTACTTATTCCAGTAGGGACCGTGGCAATTAAACACCTAGGACTGAAATGTTTATAGACTAAGATGAGGAGCTAAATGGGCGGGACTCGGCTTCGCAAACTAGGTGCCATCTACTATCTGTGGGAGTAAAGTTTCGACTAAAACCCATGGACGCCCCACCAGTGAGTTGGTAGTTAGAGTGTTATGCACACATAGGTGCCTTGATGGGTGAAACTTGGCTCCACTGACTGGGTGCCTTCTACCATCAGTAGGAGTAGAGATCTCTCACGATTCCCACTTGTGCACCTCCAGTGAGTTGGTAAGCATGCGACAAGTTGGTTAATTGTCCACGTGACCCATACGACATGATAAATGAAATGAAATGAAATGACTATTAGGCCCTTTAATAGCAACTAACCTCCAAATATCCATGTAATGCTTGTAAATCTCCTCCCAATAGTAGTGTTACTTACTGATTATTTTTAATACTCATTCTTTTCAAATGTTTCCTTTCAGGTACAAGCAATGACATACAGAGCGCATGGCGGACTGCTGCTGACGAGCCATGGATTTCCCTTAGGATAGACTTCCGCATTTTATGCTTCCAAATTCCTTCTTTTGGAACTTGTTATGTGATGTTTTAAGATTTATTCCGCTTAAAGTCTTTTGCTGGAATGGATTTCCCACGCTGAAAAGTTTCACGTATTTTCTAAGCATGTTTTACTTTGAATGTCATTTCATCGTTGTTCTTAGAAGAAAAAAAAATGAAATGTATGTGGTAATGGTCCTAGGAAGTTGTCATGAGAAGGTGGGTCATTACAATGAAGCATATGAACACTATTTGTTTCTTTGTGAAACGGGAAAGTTTAATTAATTCGGAGCTCACATGGGTTGTGAGTCGAGACATGGATCATCCAGTTCGTAGTCTGGTTTGTTCTCTTCTCTTTGTGCAGAAGAAGCAAGAGATTCACTTCTTGAAGAAGTTGACATTTGAAGAATTCTTTGGAAGTCTACATCAGAGGTCGTCTGAGCAAGAGCTGCCAGAAGTTTGGATTTGTCATTTAGGAATTCTGCATTCCTTTTGATGTCGATATCTTGGACATAACCGTTCTGTGTGAACCATTCTTTTATTTTTTTATGGTGGCGTCCTAAAAATTATATTTATCCCACCATTTAATTTTTAAGATCTTTGTGATCGTTTTGTATTGGGGATGATTGCTGGTAGAGAAATTCCATCAAAAAATCTATGGGATTTGTAAGTATAAACAAAATCTCACAGAATTATGAAATGTTGTTTTTTTTTATATTCCTTGCAAAATGATAATAAGATTCTTGCAAGGGTGTTGGCAAAATATCATTCTTCATTCCGAATGTATTCCAACATTGAGTGAACCAAAGAGGGAAATTGATTTTATAGGCATTTTGACAGAAAGATATAAACCAGGAATGGTTATAGTTTGAATACCACATAACATTGTACCAAGCTCTTATGTAATCTCGATAAGAGTATGTTTGTGGTACAAAGGGTTTTGAGAATGATTTATCAGTATAGAGACCTTGGTTCCAATGGCTTGGATTCAAGGTTTTGAATATTTTAAGCTTCGAATATGCAATTTTTGAAGGATCGTTTTTGTCAGGAATATGAGCTATTTCTGCTGACTTGGTGTCAACAATAATAAACTCATACAAAGTTCGAGTTTTTTGCAGATCTTCAAGCATGAAGTTGAAGCCTGGAGGGTACATGTTTGAAACGGTCTCTTCAAGGTTGAGACCTTGGAATTCTGGTTCAATGATTGGTTCATTGATGACCAATGATTTTTTAAAGTAAGTTTTGATTTCAGGACGAGGTACAAACCTTTTTTCATGAGTAACTGCTTGAGAATATGAAGAGTGTGATGGGGTTGATGACCCTATCCTTGAATCAGGTGAGATAGGAGGTCTCATTTGAACGATTCCGCCAGGAGAACGAACTAAATTGGCCAAAGGCCTTGGAGGTGGAGTAGATGACTCCATGGTCGATCCAGGTTGTATACCAACGGACCTTGCTCTGGAACGGGTTACCAGAATAAACCCTAGATCCATAGCGTATTGATCAGCACTCATTAAAGGAGGTGTTGAGGATGAAAATGAGTTTTTGCCCTTTGAAGATGAGGTTTTTGCCTTTGTATCGCTCATTCGCTCTTTTTTCACTTAGTGAGAGAGAGAGTTTTGGAGTTAGAAACTCCCTTGAGAGATAATCAGCTAGGGCATTTTGCTCTCCTTTTATAAGCGAAATGTCAAAGTCGAAACATGATAAAATTACTTGCCATCTGCAAAAATTCGTTTTGAAACAAGATTTTTAACATCTTTTTCAAAACAAATTTGGATGCTCTAGAATCAGTTTTGATGGTGAATTTTTTATTAATTAGTTCACTTTGGAATTTTTTAACACAAAGAACTATGGCAAGTAACTCTTTTTTAACCGTGAAGTAGTTTTTCTGAGTATTATTCCAGACTCCTGAGTGGAATCGGATTATTGATTCGTTCTTATTTAGACACTGTTTGAGGATTCTTCCATATCCTATATCTGACGCATCTGTTTCCACTATCAGACTAGCTTTTGGATTGACGAGACTCAACCAGGTTATTGATTTGATTAGAGTTTTTATTTTCTGAACAACTGTAGTATGTTTTTCCGACCAAGGCTTTGAATTTTTTCTAAGTCTTTGAAAAAGTGGTTTACAAATAGGTCTGAGATTTTGGATAAAATCAAACCCATAATTTAGACAGCCTAAAAACCTTTGTAGTTGGGTTTTATCTAAAATTTGATATGGAAATTAGATGCAAAATTTATTGATCTTTGAATGGGTTTTATAGGGCTCATATGAATGTCAAAGCCCATAAATCTAATTTTGGTTTGAAACAATTTGACTTTTGACAAAGATACAACTAAACTACCATTTTGTTTGACTATGTTTATAAAGATATTAAGATGTTTGAAGTGTTGATCGATGTTAGATGAAAATACTAAAACATCGTAAATATAAACTATTGTAAAATTTTGGAAATCATTGAAAATATCATTCATGATTTTTTGAAATTCTGATGGTCGTTTTTTAGCCCAAAAGGCATAACATTCCATTAGTATTGTCCAAACGGAACATTAAAAGCAATTTTGTATTTATCTTTTTAGGAAATTTGAATTTGTCAAAAAAAAGATTTCATATCAAATTTTGAGAATATTTTAGCATTGAAAATTCTTTTAAGTAAATCTTGATTATTTGGAATTGGGTATCTTATTCATTCTAAAACTTTGTTTAAAGGTTTGTAATTGATAACTAACCTGGACACACCACGCTCCTGTTCGACTACGTTGTTGACATAGAAGGCTGATGACCAGGGAACATTAAAAGCAGATTAAAAGTAGTTTTGTATTTATCTTTTTCAGAAATTTGAATTTGTCAAAAACCAGATTTCATATCAAATTTTGAGAATATTTTAGCATTGAAATTTCTTTTAAGTAAATCTTGATTATTTGGAATTAGGTATCTTATCCATTCTAAAATTTTGTACAAAGGTTTGTAATTGATAAGGGCACACCACGCTCCTGCGTTGTTGATATAGAAGGCTGCACATGACCAGAGGCTCTTTGATGGTCTGCTTAGTTCTTTGTTGATTAATTTCTGTATTTCTTTCCTACAGAATGTTAGCAATTCTGCATTCATTTGAATAGGTCTCACCTTTGTAGGAATATTTGATTCTTTAAAATCTTTTATATATTGAAGATTTACTATGTGGCATTGGGTAAATTTGAACATATTTCTTTTTCTATTTTACTTTCTATTTCTTTTATTTTTATTTTGAAGGAAGGACCATTGAGATTTTCTTCTATCCTTTTGTAACTAATCTCTTCTTTAAGAAATTGGATTTGTTTTTGTTTTCTTTTTATCTCTTCATTTTTTAATTCACTGATTACCATAAGTTCATATGAAAATATTGTAATTATGAATTCAAAAATTATTTCTTTATCAAAAAATTGCAATATAACTTGGAAGACCGCCTATAAAGCTTTCTTTCCAGTCTTGTAAGTTACAATCCGACATAAAGAAAACTCTAGCTAAGAACATGTCTTTATACCATTTAAAATTGGCTAAGTTTGTACATCTTAAACTTTTTTAAAATTGTTCTTTGATTTTTTTGCACCCATCGAGTTACTTCTTGATGTAAAATGTAGAGTTATGTCATAAATCAACGTTGACACTGTGTCGTTTATTTTCTCTTCTACTTCTATCTATTTTGTAGTAGAGGTACTTGGTTCAATTGTATTTATATTGGTAGTTTCTACCTTTATTTCTTTCGTCTTCTTGAATTTAGTTTTATGTTTTTTGATGTAGGTTCAGTTATCTGGGGATAAGCAACAATCCCACCATGCTTTAAGCATTTTAGTGAACCCATTGATAATTAATTTTGTTGTTGCATGATCTGAGTGATGATTTGTTTCATAGGCTGCTGCAGCGTATTTCATTGAGAGTATCTTCTATTTGTTTGTTCGACATTAATTTGTAATTTTGTTCATAATTTAAATCTGGCATTGTTGGTCTATTATACCAATTTATTGTGTCTTTTATCTCTCAAGATAGCAAGAATTAGGGGTGTTCACGGGTTGGGTTGGGTTGATGGGGTTTTTTGGACCAACCCGAATTTTCGGGTTGGTCGGGTTCGCTACCCGAATGAACCGAGCGATGGTAGCAACCCAACCCAACCCAACCCTTCTATTTTCGGGTTGGGTTGGGTTGGGTTGTCGGGTTGTCTATTTTTTTAATTTCTTAATTATTTAAAATTAATTTTTCTTTTGATCAGAAAAAATAAAAAACATTCAGTTACATATTAGAAGAAAAAAAACGAAAATTGAAAACAAAAAATAAAAACAAATATTTGCACATTATGTGACTCGAACATAGGACATCCAGAATCCTAAAGAAGACAACAACCACTATGCCATTCGCGTGACACGTTAAATAAATAGCAAACATTATATATATTCGGTTCGGTTCGGGTTGAACCGAGCCAAAATTTTCTCAACCCGTGAACCGAACCGAATTTTCGGTTTTATAAAATTTCAACCCAACCCAAACCGAAAAAAAACCTAACCCAACCCAACCCTTACGGTTTGGGTTGGGTAGTCCGGGTTGTTCGGGTTGTCGGGTTTTTTGAACACCCCTAGCAAGAATTGGTGTGTCGAGACCAATTCTAATTCTAAACATTGGTCTAAGAGCAACTTAGACTGTTCCTATATGTAAAAATTGAAATTATTCTCTGTGTTTTAAAATATCATTTTTTTTTTTTTTGGGAATAATTGAATTGAATCAACTTCTCCGTACACTGACATTTTTCTTCCAACAATTTTGGCACGATGATTTTCTTTAAAATTAAAGGTATTATGGAAATAAATTGTTTTTTTATCTAATTTAATTTGGATAGTCCACACTTTTGTATGTTGCTCCTCAATTTCATTTTGAGATAGTTCCTTTAGGCAAGTTTTTCGAAACAAAATCTTTTTTTTTTAAGAGATTCGACATTAAAACAAATTTAAAATAATCATTTATCTAAATAGTGATTTCAAATAATTATTAAATTAAACTGATAAAATTAATCTTCACAAGATAATTTCTAAATTTACCTGGTAGTGCTAGGTTGATTACGACTTACCAATGGCTGCACTTCACTGGGACTTAATGCCTGAAACACCAACTAGTCACTTTCGATAACCTCGATCAGGTGGACTTAGAAATGTCTCCTTTGATTCATTGCAATCAAGTAATCCTCTGTCGTTCGAATTATTGTAAACATGTAATCTTTTGTCTTTTCTGAACTTTTTTCCATGATTTTACATGATGCTGTTAGTTTTCTAGATTTGTGAAGAGTCCGTGTGAATTTGATTGTCTTTAACTCATCCGTTATTTCTTCTTATTCTCTCTTCTCTATTTGTTCAGTTGGAGAAAAAAAAAATAAGAATTGAGTGAATCCACTTTTCTCTTTCATCTTCCTTAAAGGTGAATTTTTTATACTCATTCCCCCAGAATTCTTTGACCTATTTGGAATGGAAATTTGA
Organism: Luffa acutangula; assembly: GCA_036850905.1. NCBI lineage: Eukaryota > Viridiplantae > Streptophyta > Magnoliopsida > Cucurbitales > Cucurbitaceae > Luffa > Luffa acutangula. The sequence goes on along the minus strand of CM072092.1, from coordinate 47,594,215 downwards.
GTTGGGTTGTGCCCTATTTTTCATTTTTTCTAGTGGGGAAATTGGAGTGTTGTTAATTGTCAGTTTGTATGGATTATGGAATATACTTTGAAATTTTCATTTCTTGTTTTGTATTTGGTGAGATGAGTCTGAACTTTGGTGAAATTAATACCCTAATGAGTTAAGGTTTTATGTTTTTTTCGATGAGTTGTGCTAGTTATATGTGGATGGTTGTAACTGGATTTTTTTTTTTTTTTTATAGTATTTGTGTGCTCTAATGGATTTTGGTGTTCTGAGTATTTGTGATATTTCTCCTATTTGATCGTTTGAATCAAATATTTAATTTTATTCATTTCTTTTTTAAAATGTCTAAGGATATAACTCTTAGTGATGATAAAGAGAAGCAAACAAAGGCGAACAATGTTACTGTTAATTCATTTGTACAAGTGTGCATTGTTGAGATTTTAAATGAGAACAGAACTAACTGTCATTTTAGTAAAATTTGATGGACAAATGTGATTATGAACTTTAAAAGATTTGAAAAATTTATGTATATAGACAGCTTAAGAACAAATGAACATCACTCATGAAATATTGGCAAGTTTGGAATAAAATGGTTGAAAGTGCAACATGAACATTTAAGACAAAAATTGACACAACTAGTGAATGGTGAGATAACCAAATAAAGGTGATCATTTCTTGAATTTTTTTTTTCAGAAGTTGTAATTTTCAGTGCAACTAATTAATGGTAGAGGCTAAGTGTGATGATAATATTATTATTATTTTATTGATTGTTTCTAAGGCAGCAAAATATCATGTAGAAGTGTTACAAAATATGGAGCAATTAAACCTTCTTTTCAAAGATGTTGTAGTAACCGGAGAAGGAGAATGTGCCCTATCTCAAGGTTTTGTATCTAATGTTACAAAGTGATAGGGTTGGGTTTCATTGATGATAGAATCTAATGATGTTATACTAGTGAAACTCATCCTCAATGGAGAGAGAAAATGAGGGAAAAAATGGTTTAAGAGTTGGAAAGATGTCTAACAAATTAGAGCACATTTGTGATATCATTGAATATAGAAGATGAGATTTGTCGAGATGCAATATTCTTGAAGTAATTGATATTTTAATGAGTTTCTCTGAGATTGTGAAAGATGATGAGTGTATATGAAGGCTACTGAAATTTTTACGAAAAAAGAAAATAGAAAATATTTGTTGTTATACAGAAATCCTAGACAAAAATTGAATAGCTTAAGCAAAACAAAGTTTGACATTTGATCAATCTTAGCTAGATCTTTGGTTATCAAAGTTTTTTAGATTACGATATGACATAAGGATTTAAAATATAGTAACAATAGTTCAAACAAGTAAACGACAAATGAAAAGTCTTAATTATTAGTACTAAAAAGTTCACATCTAAACAATTTCGAAAACCTACAAATCTACTAGCTAAAATAAATCAAATGTCAATTTTTTTTATGTTTATTCTCAGATTTCTATATAACAACAAATATTTCTCTGTTTTCTCTTTTGTGAAAATTTCAATAGCCTTCTTCATATATAACTACCTTCCATAATCCCCGACAAGCTTAATAAAATATTCATTATCTTCAAGAATATTGCATCTTGACAAATTTCTTCGGCAATCTAATTTGTCAAAACATCTTAGAAGATCTTGAACGAATTTCTCTTTTTCTCCCTTGAGTATGAGTTTCACTAGTATCAACATCATTAGCAATACTTTTAACATTATTAAAATCATTCTCGTATTGATCTCTATCTCTCCAACCCTCAACCTTTACCACTTGTAGCCTTAGATACAAAACCTTGAGATGGGGCTCATGCTGGCTCATGCAGGACCTTTGAAAAAAAAAATGTCTAATTGCTCCACATTTTGTCACCCTTTTGCACAATATTTTGTACCTTTAAGAACAACCTATAAAATAATAATAGTATTGTCATTGATGACTCTACTAGTTGCATTGAAAATTAAAACTTTCAAAAAATGATCACCTTTATTTAGTCATTCCCACATTCATTAATTGTATCAATTGTTTGTCTTTAAATGGTCACATCCTAATCCTAATGCACTTCCAACCAATTTATTCCAAACTTGTCCATTTTTCTTGAGTGATGTTCATTTATTTTTCAAGTGTCTATATCCATAATTTTTTTCATCTTTTCTCTCAATTTCTTAATCACATTTCTCTATCCATTTTACTAATGGCAGATGGGATTGTATAAATGAATTAAAAGTAACATTGTCCCAAATAGCTTGCTTTTGTTTGTTCTCTTTTTCATTACTAAGAGTTATATCTTGACATTGGATTTCAGAAATATCTGAAATACTCAAAGAACACAAAAATGCCACAACATCACATATAACTATATTGCACAGTTCATACACACTTCAAAATTGCAACTAAAAAAATAAAAAAAAAGGCAGAACCCAACTATAAGTCACAGAAACCAATGAAAGATCGAAACAACACTGATTTCTCCAAATTACCCAAAACCCTTCGAGCAACGAAGACCCACCAAACTCAATACTAAAACAGAGAAGAGAGAGAATAATAAGACAGGGTGAATGGGTTAACACAATCAAATTCCAAATCAAATTCACACCCACTGTCCACAAATGCAGAAAACGAACAACATCATACAAAAACATGAAAAATAAAATAAAAAAAAAAAAGGATAGATGATTACCTGTTTGCGATGATTCAAACGATCAAATAGCAGAAATATCAGAAAAATGTTACGATTTTAGAAGAGAGGAACAAAGGAGATGAATGAAGCGTGGGATTTGGGAGGATCGAGAGAAATTTTAGGGTTGAGCCTCCATGAGAGAGAGAGAAAAATGACTTGGGGTTGCGGCAAAAAAAAGTCCTTTTAAATACATGGACAAATTCAGAATTTCAATAAATTAATGAAATGAGGGTAATTTTTGTTAGCAAAGACCTAGGTTTAAAATGTCGATGTCGATGGAAATGTCGAGGTCTTTTATGGAAATATCGATGTCGATGGAAATGTCGATGGAAATTCGGGAAGATTTACGGAAATCATGGAAATTGATGGAAATTGTTTGAATTAGTCCATGAAACTTTGTTTGTGGCTTAATTAGGATATAATTGACAATTTTTTATCATAGTAACAATATTTGGATGAAAATGTTGATTAAAATGTCGATACGTGCAGAAAGATTTGTAAATTATTAAATGAGACTTTAATTTGAAAATTAAAATATATATGAAATATTGATAGATGAAAGATAACTTTGGATTTATGAATATAAAATTTTACAATGACTAATACCAAAAAGATGATCGTGGACATTAAATAATTGATAAAGTAATATGTAAAGAAAATAACACTAATAAAGTAAAAAAAATAACACTAATAAACTAATATGTAAAGAAAGATGTAACCTTTTAAAATTAAACTTCTTAACTTAAGAAAGAAATTAGTAATTGAGACAAGTGAGATAATTTGGGAGAATTAGGAGATTTAAGCGAATTTGGAAAAATTGAGAGAATTTGAGAGAATTGAGAGAGTTTGGGAGAGAGTTTGAAAAATTGAGGTGTGAAGAAATTGAGATGAAGTTGGGGTATTTATAGGTGGTAAAAATAATAAAATAATAAAAATGTAAAATTAAAATAAATAATTAAAAATAATTTTTGTGGTAAAAAATTAATTTTGGAATTTGTAATATTCTAATGGGATTGATTTGAAAATTGATAAATGAAAATATAAAAGAAAATGATAAAACAAGGTAAAAAAAACATGAGTTCAAATAAAAATAATAATAAAAGAAAGAAATATAGACTAAAAAAAAAAAAAAAAACGGAAACTGGACGGAAATGTCGACATGTCGCCGACATTTCCATGGAAATGTCGACATGGGGGGAAGATCGAAACTTCCCCCCACGGAAATGTCGACGGAAATTTGATACATTGGCAAAGACTACCTTTATTGAAAAATCAAGTTTAAATGATTTTTTATTTTTCTACAATCAATTTTAATATTTGTCAAACATCAATATCTCAAAGAAAAACTAATTTGAGCCAAAGCGAACATAGCTCCGTAATTAGCATGTATCTTTGATCTAGAAGTTAGAGGTTCAAATCTTCTCAAAAAATAATAATAATTTGACAATGACAAAAGTAATTTTGGTCATGTTAAAATTACTCTCAAACATACTCTTTGATTCACCTTTGGGTTAAAGAATGATTCAACCTAAAAGGTTAGAAAAGCATCTTTACTTTAAAAGTTATTGAAGGCTTAAAAGGAATTTAGATTAAATTTGTTGGACATAGTTTTGTGATTCATTTTGTTCAAGCAATTTTCCCTAAATATGTACATTACAATGTCGAAGAAGTATCGAGGTCTCAATTTTATAGAAATATCAATGAAAATATCGATAAGATTGTAAAAAAATAATATATATATATATATATATATATATTTATTTATTTATTTAAATTAACAAATAAACATTTTATCCTTTTTTAAATAAGTTTAAATACTTATTATTAATATTATATTCATATTAGTTACATTTTATTGTTTTTTTTTTTTATATTTCATTGATTTTTACAGGATAATAGAAATATCAATTCACCTTTATGTCGATGTCAAACTCATGGACATATGGAAATATCGACGTGTCATTAAAATTTTAATATACCACATTTGCAATGAATAATAACTAATAATCATCATCATCCTTTCATTACTTCCATACAAGTTTACAAGTTGGAGTCCTTGTACTTTCAAAGTTATCTAATAAGAAGTTCCAAAAAACACCACCTACTAGTTCTCTAAAATTTTCTATACATTTTCAATACCATATCTAATAGATCTTTGAAGTTTGAAAGCGTCCAACAGATCCTTAAAATTATAATCCTAATAGATCTTTGAACTTTCAATTTCGTAACTTATTCAACACTTTCTTAAAATTCACAGATTATGAGACAAAAGTTTGTCATCCTCATTAGAACCTTGACCTTTCAATTTTGTGTACAACACATTTGTGAATTTTTAAAAAGTATCTAATAAGTCAAGATTTATTAGATAAAATTGAAACTTCAAAAAAAAACTATTAGATACAAAATTAAGAGTTTAAATACCTATTAAATACAAAACTAGAGGTTTAGAGACTTATTAAACATTTGATCCTAACCAAACTTGTAATTCAACCTGCAATTTGTTAAGCAATACATTATGAGCACCAAAATCATCACTCACTCTACAGTGGCCAAAGTTCAGAAGAAACTCCCTATAACATGGGTCATTTTTCTTTATTTAAATCATCTGAATGTAGAGAATATAAAGGTAACACAGAAATTCTCACTGAACATTCAGACAATCAAAAATAAAGTTCTCCAAAGATAAATGGAATTTATGACAAAATGGAAATTGTAAACAACCATTTACTGGAAAATATACTAATTTGTGTTCAGACACATGCTGGTTTTCTTTCAACTTATGAAGCCATATAGCCATCCACAAAAAGCCACATACTGTTCATTTTACTCTCTTGACCAAAATCTATCTTCCAATCCAAAATATGGAAAATAAATAAGAAAAAGAGAGGGCAAATTGTCTTGCCTAGATCCACTAGTTATTTAAAACAATTTACCTGCAAGAGAGAAGAACAAAAGAATATTATTATTCAAAAGAAAACTTACTTCAAGACAATAAATAAGATCAATTTGAGAATTATCATGCTTAAGGTAAAGAGAAGCCAAGATAGATCTTCAGTGCAGAAATAGAATATCAATAGATTTTGATTAGGTGAATGAAATTTCTGCTGTAAGACTCCAGAGAACCAGCTATATTGAATTTGAAAGAGCAGGAGAGCTTCTTGAGAGCTTCTTTTAAGAATGAGTTTGAAATGACTTTTGAGAAGTTAGACAATCAAAAGTGGTTTTAAAAATTCCAAGTACATTGAGGAGAAAACACTCCATTAGTGATTTTTCCAGAAGCGCTAGATTATTTTTCAAAATTCGTCCCGAACTTACCTTAAAAATCCTTAGTCCTTACAAACTAGTTAGCTTTTTTATCTCTGATTACACAAAGTAAAGCAGTCTACAGAGGTGAGGTCTTTAAATCAACAGGATATCACCAACGAGTAGAACAGGTAATTGCATTTCGTTACAGAAATGTACTTGGGATTATGTCATAGATCTTTGAGCACCACCCGTTTCAAACAATATTAACAAATAATCAGTTTTCTTGCACTAAATGTTCAAAGATGGAATACCCATATTTTTCTAAGTTTTCTGATTCTGTTTTGTCCCCTTATCTTTTTCTTAGTTCGGGAGTGTTCAGTCATGATAAGTCAAGAAAATTAAAATATCTACTGCAAAGAAGAAACTCAGAACTGTACCTGATACATGTGAAGTAAAACAGAAAGATGAATTTTTCAGATGCCGTGGAGGACTTTCTGGGGATCAAGTTGCCCACTACAGTAACTTGAAGGAACAGCAGATAGTTCCAGTCTTCCTCTCCACTCTTCGCCAGGTTTCAGTGCGATAGGCTTTTCAATGGCAGCAGCCTCCACACACAGCATGTACTTGTACTCTTCATCTCCAAAATCAGCTATTGCCTTTGCTTTCTTATCCCAAGGATTCCAGACCACTGCACCAATAAAATAACAATGTGATGAGTTTCAAACATGGAATATCCTACTACTTCTGGAGGAACCCATTTTGGGGGACGCAAAATCAGAACAGAAGCCATAAATTCGCATTGCTTTTTAGTTATCAGAACAGAAGCCATTAGTTCGCAATGATTTTTAGTTAAAGGAATTTCCTAGAAAATATAAACAGCTAAAATCCTTATTATGTATTTATCTTCAAAGTTTATTGTATGCCAAAGTCTATATCTATCTCGAAGTTGGACTCATTTGTAGGGAGTAATAAATTAATTCCTCCTAAGTCCTCCTCAATGAATTGTACTCCGTTGATATGTTCTATTCATGCGGGTCTTATAAAAGGGCTCCTCAGTTATTATTTATTAATGAGTTTAATAAAATTAAGCCCCTTGAGTCCAAGATTCAATCAGGAAGAGCTAGGTTGGAGACCCATTAATACTGCAAGTTCTTGGGTGGGGAAACCCTTTGAAGAAATTGAAATTCTGAGTAACGACAAGGGCATTTCTAAGTCTCCAGCTTCCAGAAAAGGAGGGAAAACTCAATTATTGGGACATCTCCATCTGATCTTAAAGTTTTTCATTTTATTCATTATGATTTTTAAAAATGGCATAGCTCAAAGGTAAAAGGTACTTTTCACTTTGTTACCGGACTTTCTGAGTGTGAAAACTGATTGCTAAAAGGATCGAGATGGTATTGCACCCTTCACCGTTTCTGACACTAACGAGCTTTTGTGTGTTGGCAAATTCTCAATTCTTATTTCCAAGAAAGGAAAGCAAAAGGATCCCTTAAAATATATTTTCAGAAGGATAATAATATGGTGTCGATTGATCCTCTCTCTGGATGTGAGCATGGAAAAAAGGGCTTCATGCACAAGTGGGGGCCATAAATTTCCAGTAATAATCCCATTACAAATTTTCTCTCTTTTTCCCGAAGGCAAGCCAAGGAAAAATCTTTGCTTCAATAGGCAACAAATAAGGGGGTTCTGGATCTCCTTCCCATTTTTTAGTCTCTCTTTGGATTTCTTGCTGGTTTTTTATGAGAAACCATAATGAAAGAAATCCCTCTTGCAGGTTGACCTCTAAGAAACCAGGAGGGTAAGAAAACTTGGTCCCTTGAAGGCAGTGGATCCTTGGTGCCAAACCTTACTGAGAAGCAATCCATCCTCAGCCAACATTTCAACGAACCTCATTTGGAAAGCCAAAGTCCAAAATGCTGAAGGTCTTCTTAAACGCCCGAATTCCTCCTGCAAAGTTCTTTAGAAGTTACCTAGTGCCATGATATATCCGAGCTGCTGTTTTATGAGCAAAAACGATATGGAGGATCAAGATCACCTTTCTTCGCTTGCCTGTTTGCTGGCTTGCTGGGGTGACTTGCTCAAAATTTTTAATATAAAATGGTGCTTCCTTAATAATAGTTCAGCTGCTCTTTTCCAGTACCTTCTTTAACGGTTGTGCTAGACTCATTTGTTCCTATGCTGTGGTGACTCTTCCATGGAGGCTTTGGTATGAAAGGAACAAACGGGTGCTTCGGGGAGGGGGGGGGGGGGGGGATCTTGTCGGGACTCTTTCCCAGATCTAGTCAAACTCTTTGCTTCAACTTAGTGCTCTGCTTCTAAAGTGTTTTGTAATTTTGACTTGTGGCACATTTATGCCAATTGAGAGTACTTTTTGTAATTCCTGTCCCATCCTCTTGCTGTACGGCTTTTGTACTTTTGTCTATGATACAAGTTTTATTTCCTAGTTTAAAAAAAATTGAAGTGGGGATCAGAAACACCAACAGTATTTCTTTCAGGTGGTTTTTGATGGAAAAGGTTTTGGTGAAAATTAGAGATGCAGAACTTCAATTGTCCGACTATCTTTTTTAAAAAGAAACAGAATTTCATAAAAGTAATGAAATATTCAGAAGGGACGGAATCATCCAAGGCAAATGAAGGTTACAAAAGTACCCTCCAAAAAGCACCTATGACATTATTAAAAAGAGAGGACTTCTGTCTTTGGCTAAAAAAGTCCTGTGGCTTCTTTCAATCTATGTGCACCGATGAGGCTAAGCCAAAGTTTTTTTTTTTTTTGTCTTTTTTTTAATCGAGTGATGGAAGAGGAGAGAGTAAATATTTGATGAATTCTTTGAGTCCAAAGAAAAGCACCTGCCGAAGGGAGAGAAAAGCTTGTTCCAAAAGGAGGTTGCCTGGTCACCGTGATGAATATATGTGATCTTGAGGCTCAAGAGAGAGAGTTATGAATAGAAGGGTTCCTTCTGGGATCTTGTCTCAAGTGAAGATGCTTTCTAGAAATAAGTTCCAGATGAAATTTTTTACTTTTTTGGGATAATTATCCTCCCAAATTAAAAAACAAAAATTGAGATCCAGAACCCTTTTTGGAGAGTAAAGTCTTGAATGAGGGAACTACAACTAAAAGAACTTGAAGACTCAAGGCCCAAATCCAGGAGTCATAATTAACCGAGAGGAATACTCCTTCAACATTGTCCATTAGGCGACAGGTTTGGAGGAACCTATGGAGAGGGCTTAAAGATTTGAGTAAAGAGATTAGATGCCCAGAGAGGGAGATACCTCTTTTTTCCAGGGCTATTAAAAAATTTGACGGCATGCTCGTTTGCCCACCAATCAGTAGAGGAGAAGGCATATGCATATTTACATAAAATGTCAAATAACCCACTGAGTCTGCAAGCCAGATAATGTAGGTTAGGGTACACCCTATTTAACAACCTTGAATGCTGAGGTATATTATTCTTATACCATTCATAATCCCTAAGAGAGGCCATAAGTATTACACAATCACCATCTACAAATAAAAGTGCTAGGACTGTGATGCAGTATCCTCAACTCCTCCCCCAAACATAATCCTATATTCCTATATTATTTCAAAGAGAAAGGTTGACTCTGAAACACCATCATTCCCACCCATAAGCTTAAGTAGCAAATCAGAAAGTTCCTTAAAATAAGGTCTAATAGCTACTGCTCTAAAATCCCCAGAACTAGGATGCCCCCGACAAGATGAACCAGATATGCCAAGGGGATGTTAGAGAAGCAATGCAATTGTTGAATTGCCTACAGACATCTTTAATTTCAGGTTTCTGTAAAACTCATATGTACTAGTTTTCTTCACTCACAATTTTCTTTAACTCCTGCCCATGCAAAAAACCTACGCTCTTGCTGAATATCAATCATTAAGTGCATGGCAAGGCTCTCAGTTTGCAAGAATTCCCATTCCCACACCAACAAAATTGGTAGCGACTTTCCTGGTTCAGTGAAATTCTTTTCCCTACCTCTGATTTCCTACCTTGGTATTATCACTGTTAGCTTGAATAAAGCATTATATGCATTATTTTTAACATTCATCGTTCCAGCTGTCTTCCCACTAGTGGTTCCCAGACATCTTGCCAACAGAAAGATCAATAACCCATTGTGATTGATGATAAACAGTGAGGAGGCTATGGTACTGGAATGATCTTATAGGTCTCAGACTCTCTCGTTTGTGGAAATCACACAGTAAAACATAGAGAAAAACAAAAGAGACTTGGGAATTTCTTACCAGCATCTGGAAGTCCTTCTTTTCGAACCACAAAAGTCCTCTTCTTCTCATGATCCAGAATTGCTATCTTAGTTGGAGTGCTAAGATATATCTTGTCCACCTATTTAACCAAACACAAAAGAGAATGTCTTGAATACAATGTAATGACTAACAGAACGAGAAAAAATAAAATACTTGAACTCACTTCTGATTCAAAAGTTAATGCATCCCCCTGTTCGGTAAAACGCTCTCTATGTTGCAAGTTGTCAAGATAATCCAAGGTCTCCAGACCTTCCACCCGAACTTCACTGGCCATACGCAACTATCTCTTTTAGATACAAGATAAACAACTTTGAATTACTCTTAACAAATTTTCAAATTTTGTTCAGCCAATAAACAAAGATGAACTGCAAAAATAGATGGTTTTTTTTTTTTTTTTTTTTTTGAGAGAAACAATATAGTTTATAATTAAGGAGAAAAAAAACTCCCAGCCATCTTGATGGATTACATAAAAGCTCTCCAATAAAAATAGATGGATTACATAAAAGCTCTCCAATAAGAAACTAAATTAGCAAGACTGAAAGCTTTAAAAGGATGTGAGTGATTATACCAATATAAAGCATTAAAAAAGACCAAATTCAAGAAGCTATTAAAAGATGACGATTTATCGTTGAAAATTTGTCCATTCCGTTCAAGGCAAAGAATCCAAAAGATTGATCGACTGACAGCAAGCCAAAGAGTCTTCTTGTCATCCTTGAAAGGGTGTCCCACAATCACTGATATTTCCAGGTCTAAGCATAAACCACCCAAGACTCCATAATAATGTGCCAGTACTTTCGATCAAAACAGCAAGTACTAAAGAGGTGGCACTGAGACTCAAATTGAGTTTTACACATAACACACAAACCAAGAAAGAGAAAGAGAAAAATATGGCAAGCATTTTTGGAGGCGACCCGCTGTGTTTATTCCCCCATGACTAAGAGTCATAAAAAAAAGCTTTGATTTTCTTAGGATAATTGTTCCTACAAATCACCTTAAACAAAGGATTATTCACCCTCCCCCTAATCTGGATCACATATTCCATCATTAACTTGGCTCTAAAGGATTTGGATGGATCAAGAGACCATTTCCAAGAATCCTTAATCGAATTTAAATTTTAAAGTGATCAAAGATAAATGATGAGACAGAGTGGCCCATTCTGAAATTTCCTCTTCATTAAGATGAAGCCAAAGCCCAAGCATGATTTTCAGAGTTCCACATAGGCACATACTAACGACTGAGTTATTAGTAAGAGTGGATAAATGGAAAGGGCATGGACAAAGCGAAGCAAGAGCAGTTCCTTGAGACCATGTATCATGCTAAAAAAGAGTAGTTGACCATGAGACCATGTATCATGCCAAAAAAGAGTGTTGACCTTCGCCAATGACTTGAATAGCACGACTCTTAACTAAAATATTCAGTGCTGAAATGGATCAACAAGTTGCTTTGTTTGAACCAAGAGTAGAAATAAGAGGCCACTGATAGTTGGCAAGAGTTAAATAATATTTTTCTTTAACAATGTTCCTCCAAAACACTTGTTCCTCACAGAGATAACGCCAAATCCATTTGGCTAATAATGTTGAATTCCTGTGCTTAACACATTACCAATGCCCAGACCACCGATTTGGTAACATAAAGAGAAAAAGGAAAACTCCTTTCTGTAGAAGATTTATAAGTTGGTCAGAATTCAATTTATTTGAAATTTTTAATTCTCTTAATTAACTTATTGTTTACATAGAAATCTCCTCTGGAATATATTACAAAAATGCCTAAAATAGAGGCCCAAAGATAAACATAGAATCTGACAAGGGACCAAACATTGGTACAAGAACAATACCGACCCTTGAAGATTCTATGGTTTCTCTCGCCCCAAAGACCCCATAAAATAGCACAAGCTCAAACCTACCACAAAAACTGCCCTTTCTCACAAGGCGGATGGAGAAGGAGCTCCTTAAACACCTCTCGACAACCCTGAGAGCTAACAAAGTTGAAGCCAAAGTCCTTAAGAAAGCGGACCTCCAAAGCAAATGATCCAAGTCCTCCCTCGTGTTCCTGCAAAGAATACAACAAAACAGCCCAACCAAAAAGGGATCTCCAACTGCAATCTGATTTAGGGTATTAACTCTTCCATGCAACACTTGCCACACAAAGAACTTAACCTTCTTTGGAATCTTCACCTTCCACACCAAGGAGAAAATAGAACCACCCCTAGGAGGAACTGACCAAGCACCAAAAGAAAGAGCTACAAGAGAAACCTTTGGACGGACAAGGATTCCAAAAAAGAACATCCCCCATGAGGCTGAAAGCGAAAATCATCAAGCAGCATTAAGAGGGTCAACACATTCGTCGTTTCCCCATTAGCCAACAAACGACAGAAATCCAAGGGGGCAAAGGAAACTCAAAAGGAGATAGGATCACGACCACCGAATGATTCCTCAAAGAGGACAACTAATATAAATGGGAAAACAAAGAGCAGTGAGGTTTATCCCCATCCACTTATCCGCCCAATAGTAAGTATCTCTCTCATCTCCCACCTTACAATGGACAAACTAGTAAAGAAAAGGAGACTCATCCGCGATATCTTTCCAAGGGTTTCTAGAAGCGCCTTTACCCAACCATAGTCCAGTCAAAACGGTGAGGCTCATACTTGCTAACAATAACCTTGTGCCATAAGGTATTGGTTTCATGATAGAATCATCACAATCATTTAGCCAACAAGGCTTTGTTCCTAGCCTTAGTGTTACTGATCCTTAACTCCCCCCCCCCCCCCCCAAAAAAAAAAAATCTCAAATCAACTTCTCAAGAGCCCTACTCACCAAGCTAGGGACATAAAATAGGAAAAGATACCGCTCAAAACAGATTGAATAAGGGTAAGTATGCCCCCTTTCGAGAAAAAGCTCCTTCTCCAAGAAGCGAGCCTCTTCCTAATCTTAACAACCATCGGGTCCCAAAACAAAAGACTCTTAGGGTTATGACCTAGAGGCAAACCTAAATAGGAAGAAGGAAAGGCACTCACCTCACACCCCACTAACGAAGCCCATTTGCCAAGCTTCAAAGGGTCACAATTGATCCCCAAAACCTAACATTAACCCGGGTTAATCCTCAACCCCGAAATAGCCTCAAAAAATGATAAATTTATATTCAAATATGAAGGCAAGATAAGGTCACCTTATCCTTCCCAACTTGGAACCCCTCAAGAATACTTCCTTCTACCTCAGGATGTCCACAACCAAGAGGAAAAGGAAAGGAGACAGGATCACCTTGTCTTAGACCTCTTGAAGCACAAATCCTTTTACACAGAATAATGTTCTTTGATGCCAACTTATTGTGGCTAAATATCATCTTATGGGATCTGATTGTTTGTGGCTATGGCCTATTTTGAGGGGATCTTCAAAGTCCCCATGGTGGTATATTAGCTCCACCATTAATCTCATTGGTAGTCGTACCCTCAGGTTGGAAATGGTCTCTATACGGTCTCTATACTTCTTTTTGGCATGATCCTTGGCTAAGTGGTGAAGTTCTTACTACTGTTTTTCCAAGATTATATTGATTGACTACTAGGCTGAATGATACTATTGCTCATATTTGGAATCCAGTTCAAGAAGCTTGAGATTTGGGTCTTCAAAGGAACTTTAATGAGGTTGAGATTATGGATGGGCCAATCTTTCCAATCTTCTACCTTTGGTTACCTTGAGGAATACAAAAGGCTCTTGGTATTGGCCACTCGATCCTTTCAAAACTTTTACCATTCGCCATTTGATGGAGGATTTGATTCACTCTAAGGGTCCATCTACAAACAACATTTATTCAGTGATTTGGAAGAATGCTTATTTGAAGAAAATTAAGGTTTCTTTATAGGAGTTTGATCGGGTGTTAATACAGATAATCGACTCAAAAGAAGAATGCCTCACTTTTTTTCTCTCTCCTCACTCTTCTCTCTCTCCTTCATGGTGTGTTATGCGTAATTCAGATGTTAAATGTCTTGGTCGCTTATTGTCTTGCTCACTGTTATTGGATCTCTATGTTGGAAGCCTCTGGTTGGTGCATGGCTATGCCTGACAAGATTCATGATATATTAGCTTCAATCTTTCTTTCTGGGACATCCTTTTCATGGTCCAAAGAAGATTTTATGGCTTGCAATAAAAGAACATAATGGAACGATCTTCAAAAACACCTCCTTGACTTTTGATTGTTTTTTGGATTTTATTGTGTTTCATGCTCTTTATTGGTATAAATGTAAACCCCTTTTAGCAATTATAGTCTTTCCTCTTTATTTTTTTTATTTTTTTTTAAAGAACCAACCTTTCATTAAGAAAAAATGAAAGAATACAAGGGCATACAAAAAAACCAAGCCCCAAAAGGAAATCCCCTTAGATAAAGGGACGCCAATCTAACAAAATAAGACCTAAAGAATAACTACAAAACAAACGCGTCACTAACGCCCACAACGAGACAGAATATTTAATAAGGTCCCAAACATCCTCCGCATTCCTCTCATTTCCTCTAAACATTTTGTTATTTCTCTCCCGCACAATCCCCAAATGATAGCACAAATCCCAACTTGCCATAAGAAGTTTTCTTGGTCCCGAAAAGGAGGATGGGGAAGGAACTCATCGATCATCTCCCTGAAATCCATGTGTCTAGCGAACTGAAGCCCAAAAATCTCAAAGAAAGTGTTCCATACCGAGCACGCAAAGTCATCCTTCAAGCTCTCCTAATTATTTTGAAGTCATCATGAAGCCATCCAAGGCTTGACATGCTATCCCTCTCAAGGCCAGCCAGACACTACCTTACAAATTTCTTCCAAAGAGGAAGGAACCTCTGATTCTTCCCTAACCCTATCAAAAATAGGGCTCCAATCTTAGTCCTCCAGAAAGCCTCCAGAGAAAATAAAAGGGGGTTTAGTGAGCCATTTAAAAAGACACAATCTCATCCTCCACTGCATTGTCCCCTCGAAGAATTTTCTGATTCTCCAAAACCTAAGAAGCACGGACACTTTAGTTTGGCTAGCATGTCCGTGTCCGACACTTGTTGGACACGTATCTGACACTTGTTAGCATAATTGATATGTAGTAAACACTAGTTGTAGGTTCATTTTGAACCCCTATTAAGTATACTAAATAGACATAGTGCTTAAATGACAAAAATAATAAATTTTAAGAGTAAAATACATTAAATTCATTTTTTCAAGCATACAAATGCATGAACTTATTGATTTTGAACTTCCTTTTTATATAGAAATAATATATATTTTAAAAAATGTACATTTTTCTAAATGTGTTCGTGCCGTGTTCGTGCCGTGTCTGTGTCCTAGATTTTAAAAAAAAATGACGTGTCACCGTGTCCGTGTCGTGTCGTATCCGTGTCTCGTGTCCGTATCCGTGTCTCGTGTCCGTATCCGTGCTTCTTAGGCCAAAACTAAAGAATCAATGAGATTCTTATTCCTCCTCCCATTCGCTAATTTATTATGGAAAAAAGAAATATGGGCCCACTTCACCTTAGATTTCCATATAGGCTCCTTCGAACAGGATCTTCAAATTCTCCCTTCAAAAGAATTATCTCCTCCCTCATTTATCAATGTTGATTTATCTCAATAAAAATACTGAGGGGTAGACAACTAGCACATTAGTCACCGTACTAAATTAACTTGCTCAACATTTCAATTTAGAAAACCATGAACTCCAGGACCTCATATTAGTAGTAAAGTTTAAATTACAGAAAATTTAAGGACATTACTTCCTTAATAATATATTAATATTCAGTGGTAAATCTAATTCTGTCAACTTATTTCAATTTGATTGATAAAGAAGGAAAGAGAAAGCACAACTGTAGTAATTGAACAAATAATTATTCTGTTTTTGTAAGAAATAAGAGATCATATATATATTCTTTAATAGTAACTTTTGGGTCTTTGTTCACTTAGGTGCAAATAGAAAACCGACCGGCACCAGAGAAGCAACCAAGGCAGATTCCTTGAAAACACTGATGAAAAAATCCTCAACAACTATGACAACACATTTTTGTTTTTGGATAGAAAAACCAGCTTTCATTGAGAACAAACGAAAGAATACAAGGACATACAAAAAAACAAGCCCACAAAAGGAAGACCTCTGAAAGGAAAGGTCTCCAATCCAATAAGATAAGACCTAAAGGATAATTACAAAATAACTTCTTAACCGATGCCCAAAGGGAAGCATGGAATCTCGATAAAGACCATACATCGCTCGGGCTTCTAACTATCCCCCTAAAAACCCTGTTATTTCTCTCCCCCCATAAGTTCCATAAGAGTGCACACATGTCGGCATGCCGTAAAAATCTTCCTTTGCCATGGAGGGTCGGATTGAGGAAGAAGTTTTCGACCAACACTCTCAAATCCGGATAGATGATCCACTACCGCCCAAATGCATCAAAGAAAAGGTCCCAACTGGAACGGGCAAAATCACAGCTCCAAAGAATATGATCCAAATCTTCCTCCGCCTTCCGACAAAGGTTGCAACAAAAAGGGCCAAACAAAGGGGCATTCCTTCTTAGGAGCCTATCAAAGGTATTAACCCTACCATGGAGAATTTGCCAGGTAAAAAACCTTCTTCGACACTTTCACCTTCCACAGGAGAGAAAAGACAGACTCGCTATTGGGAGGAGGATTCAGCAAAGAAATGAAGTAGGATTTACATAAAAACCTGTCAGAAGGGTCAGGGTTCCAACAACGAAAATCTCTCCTCCCCAACTTAAAGTCAAACTCCTCAATCAAGGAAAGAAGAGTCATGACATCCATCGTTTCCCTATCAGACAAATCATGGCGGAACCCAAACGAAAAAAGATGGGGAGCTCCCTGATTGGAACAAAACGTCAGCCATTGAACGATTTTTCATGGAGAACAACTGAAATAGACGAGGGAAGGTAAGATAGATGGGTCTATCCCCACCCACCTATCCTCCCAGAAATATGTATCCTTCTCATCCCCAACCACAAAATGCACAAGGCCAGAAAAGGAAGGGAGCTCCCTTACAATATCTTTCCACGAATTTCGAAACGTGCCCCCAACCCCACCTAGTAACCACTCAAAAGAATGAGGACCATATTTACTCACAATTATCTTGTACCACAAGGAAGATGACTCAAGGGGGAAACACCACAACCATTTCGCTAATAGGGCTTTGTTACGGGTTCTTAGGTTACCAATCTCTAGACCTCCAAGGTGAAAGGATTTTCCCACAACCTCCCAACTCACAAGGTGCGCATCTTTTCCTATATTTCCTTTATCCCAAAGAAATTTTTTCATCAACCTCTAAATACTCTCACAAACCTTGCCAGGGGCCCTAAACAACGAAAAGAAGTAAGTTGGGATTCCACTCAACATCGAACGAATAAGAGTCAGTCTACCTCCTTTAGAGAAAAAAGTTTCTTTTCCAGGAAGCAAGACGTTTTCTAACCTTATCAATCACTGGATTCCAAAAAGTAGAGTTTCTAGAATTGTGTCCAAGGGGAAGGCCTAAGTACGACATCGGGAAATCTATCACCTCATAACCCACGAAAGACGCCCACCTAGCCACCTTAGAATTCTCACAGTTAATCCCTAGGATCTGGCACTTACCTCTATTGATTTTGAGACCTGACATCATTTCAAAGAATGTGAGCATGTGGTTTAACACCAAAAAAGACTCCTCCTTACCCGAGCAAAAGAATATCGTATCATCTGCAAACTGAATGTGAGATAAAGGGACGCTCGCCTTCCCAACCTTAAAACCTTCAATGATACCTCCCCTCTCCTCTTTAGTGATGAGTCTACTAAGAACATCAACTACAAGAAGGAAGAGGAAAGGCAATATCGGGTCCCCTTGTCTTAAGCTCCGAGAAGCCTAGATTCTACCCTTAGGACAACCGTTAATGAGGATCAAGTATCTAACAAAACGAATACACCCCCGACCTAGGATCTCCACCTATAACCAAAGCCCTTCCTCACCAGAACCTTATCAAGAAAATTCCAATCCACGTGGTCATAAGCCTTCTCAAAGTCGATTTTAAAAATGACACCCTCTTTCTTTCTACTCCTATAATCCTCAATGGCCTCGTTGGCAATGAGGGCCTGGTCTAAGATCTGTCTCCTAGGGATAAATGCTCCTTGGCTCTTTGAGATTGTCGAAGGGAGGATTTTTCTCAATCTATTTGCAAGCACTTTAGCAATTATCTTTTTTACTATGATAACACATTGAGTCGACATCTTTCTCAACTACCCACAATCAAGTTTCTCACTAAGGTAGTTGTCCTAGTTCACAACGTGAGGTTATTCTTTCTCCTTCTTTGTTCCTTTTTCGGGAAAAAGTAACATATCATTATTCCCCAAAAAGTAAAGAACAAAAAGGGGAGGAAGACGAAACCTCCAAACCATTCAACATAGTTAGTAACAAACCCTCCAATTGACTAGTATATGAACACAAGAAGAATTACACAAAGACTTTGAAAGAGTAAACCATCTACGCATCCAAAACATTGACTTATAAAAACACTTGTTCAGTAGCAAAAGAATCCTCAAAACGTTATCTGGTTTCTCTCTACTTAAATATAGCTCACAACACCACTGAACCAAGAGTTCCCAAAAAAAATTCCTTTTACCAGAGAAATGCACACGAAATATGCCTTGTGCATTAAGGAAAACAAAATGACGATCCATGTTATCTTGCCCCTGCTTCATTTTCAAAAGCAATCAACCCATAGCAAACCAAAAATTGCAGAATTTTGATGATAAAAATCACATGGATGGCAGGGGAAGAGAATTAAGCTTCCACTAACTTGAAAATGAGGTGAGAGTAAACATTTTCTAAACTTGATGATAGAAACCACAGTTATGAGCTCTGTCTTGTGTGTCTTATACCATAAATCTACCTTCTTTTGACTGTTTTAGATAAAACCTGAGCACCTCATCAACAATTTATAAATATTTGAAAAACACATACGAGTATTGGGTCAAGTTGCCAGTACCTTATATCTGATACTGAAAAGTAAGTGTGATAAGCAAATGTGAATGAAAAAGGCTTTCCATCTGCATTGGTATTTCTAACACGTGATGTCAACAATAGCTCTCCAGCAGGTCCTAGAGCAACCCTCAGACGGTACTCATAACTACAATGTAGTAAAAGAATGATATTATTAACTGGTGGTAATTCAAATGGCAACGTTGCATGAACCTATTTGGGATTTTCAGGAAATAAATTTAAGTAAAACATATTTCATTTTACCTATGTGGCCAAACCTTTGCATCCTCTTCAGAGGGCTTCAGGATTAGATCAACAAAAGTCTTACTGGAGGTATTCGTTTGAAGAGGAGGTGGATTATTATCAATGCTCCAAAATCTTATTCTAGCAAATCCATGTGCCTCAAGTGGACCAAGATTTGAAAACTGCAATGAATGCATAATTATCATGCAACAGGATGAAATCAACATAAAATCCATTCCATGCATTAAAGTTGCAAAGAAGCACATACTTGAGGAAAACATATTGGAATCCCTCCACGAATTGGTTTTGGAGGCTTGAAAATGGCCTGCACAGCAACAATAAATTTCATTAATCATTTTCATAAAGCAACCTGAAATTACAAGAAACTTAAGGGTCAAGGATAAAATTAAGCACACAACCTTAAGCTCTTGCGGTTGCCAAGGATAACAATATCAATGTCAAAGAAAATAATCAGTTCAAATTCATTCTTAACAGAATTTTATGACTTTAGAAGAATAAATTGTACATCATAAGAAATAAGAGTACAAATATATGGAAATGGTATCAAGGATATGAGATTTAACAAGAAAAATGTGTAGGCTAATGATAATTGTAAACTGAAGAATGTAAGAATAGAAAAAATATATAAATAATTTGAATGCTCTCTGAACTCTTCTACAAATTTTTTAATAAGAAACAGAACAAATTCAAGGACAACCCAAACAAGTCACAAACTAATGGTTGGAACAGAGATGGCCACCACCAAGCAACGCCTCCAATCAAGGTTAGTAAAAAGAAGACGGTGATTACAAAAGTTTAGGCCACTTTTAATAACCATTTTTTTTTTTTTTTTGCAAACTGTGCTTGTTTTTTCACAATTTCTTTATAATAGTTTCCATCTTTCTTAAGGAAAGAGCTGAATTCTAAGCCAAATTTCGAAAACAAGTACAAGTTTTTAAAAACTACTTTTTTCAGTTATCAAAACTTGGTTTGGATTTTGAAAAATGTAAAAAGTAAATAACATAACAAAGAAACCCATACGTGGAAATCATGTTTACATTATTAATTTTCAAAAACCAAATGGTTATCAAACAGACCTTAGTTTTTTTAGAAATGTTTCATTACACCAAAAACAGGGGCTGGGGAAGTTGGGGCTCAAACACCTCACGGGAAGGGAGAAACCATGGCCACCAAACCAATGAGATAACCATGAAAGCTCAATTAAAAAATCATTTATTGTGAACGGCTAGGAATGTTTGAAAAATAGTTCGTTTTATTCTTTCAGTTTTTTGAGTCAACAACATTTGGGGGTGTGGGAATCGTTCTTTCAGTTATTCTAACCAAGAGTTCTTCTATTATGCATCAATTATCAGCATCCAACTACCAAATATCTTTCATTCCATATATAGTGAGGAACTTAAATGCAAGGAAGGAAGCCTATCAAAAACATGAGAATGATTCAGTTGGTAAAAGAATCCAAGAAGAAAATTCAACAGCACCTTGTTACTAACAAAAAGCAACTCTTCCCCATGGTCATTCTTCCAAGATGTCACGTGGGCCCCGTATAAGTAGACCTGAAGAGAACAAAGATTAATCCGTAGCCATATAGAGAAACAAAAATATTCTGCTCAAGTCTGAACAACACTCTGGAAAAATGCAATTCTTGTATTGAGTAGAATGATAAGCAAGAACGACAAATTCATTGAGTAATAAATAGTTTACGATTTAGAACTAAAAGGAGCTAATGGGCTTTCAAAGTCACAGGACTGTAATCCTTACAGTCCCCCACCCCCTTCTGAAGGGGGAAAATTTGTCAAGCTATATCTCGTTCCTATAATTCATCACAGTCACTAAAATCTTTGATGCACGTGAAATTAGAGATCGGAAAAATCATGCATGTAAAACGAGCTTCCGATGCAGGATTTAGCTTCACAAATATTCCACATACACATAGCCGAAAATGGCAGAGCCCAGGAACCTCGTGACATTCACAAATATAAATACAAGAACAGAACAGATCAAAAAAGTTTAAAATCGAGAGAACATACAATTCAATCCAGGAATCCACCAACTGAATATTAAAACCACAGAAATTAAGATCCCAACTCCACTCCCTCGATCAAAATCGAAAAAATACGAACACCCTTAGTAAAAATCAGATCAATTCCACATTTCAAGAAACCCCACAAAAACAAATTCACAAACAAATCAACCCAAACATTCACATAACCGGGAGGAAATTCCGAATCCCAAATCCCGAATTCTAAATCAATCATCTCATTTCTCAAATACTCAAATCCCACAGCAATACCTCGGCAGAACTACCACGTGGGTCGCGAAGGACGACTTTATCGAGGCCATTGATGCCCTTGACGACATCCACAGAACCTGAAGAAGCTCCGGAGGATGCCGCAACCTTTTCGCCGCTCATTTAGAAGCCCTTTCTGTAGGTCGAATTCTTCGGCGTGGGTCGTGTTCTTGTTGGTGTTTTCAGATCGGGAATCTCAGGAGAAGGAGGCGTTGTTAATCCATAGCCTTGTGCTCGAAATTTGGTTTATATTGTTGTTGGCATTTTGATCAGAAACTCTGAAAACAGAACAGTCATCATCAAGTCACTGCAAATCTCGGAATCTCGTGAAACTCCTTTCTCTGGATTGCCTTTTGTTTTTTGTCTTTACGTTAAATTCTGTTAATTATAAATAATAATTATAATACTAAGGTTAAATACTATTAAGGTTTAAATTCTTGTTTTAAAAAATATCTATATATTCTAATAAAACAATTTAGGTTTTATTGTCAAAAAAAAAAAAAAAAAAAAAACAATTTAGGTTTTATTACAAGTTTAGTCCATGAACGTTTGAAGTTGTATCAATTAGGTCCCTGAACTTTCAATTTTGCTTCAAATAGGTTCCTAAACTTTAAAAATATCTAATAAGTCTTTTGACTTTCAATTTTATGTCTAATAAGTCATTGATATGTCTAATATTTTTAAAAATTAACCAATCTACTATATATAAATTTGATTTTTATGCCTATTGAGTATAAATTTTCAATTTTATATCTAGTAGGCTTGTGAATTTTAAAAAATGTTGAATAGGTTAATGACTTATTAGACACGAAATTAAATGTTGAGGAACCTATCGGACCCAAAAGTGAAAGTTTAAAGACCTATTTAATACTTTTTGACGTTCAGGGACCTATTGGAAACAAAATTGAAAGATCGATGACATATTTAAAACTTTTTAAAATTTAGAGACTAAATTGACACAACCCTAAAAGTTCAGGAACTAAACATGTAATTTAACCAATAATTTAGGTCCCGTTTGATAACCATTTGGTTTTTTGTTTTTAAGCTTATAAACACCCCTTCCAACTCTAAGTTTCTTTGGCTTTTCACCTACCTTCTTCTCATGTTTTCAAAAACCAAACCAAATTTTGAAAACTAAAAAAAAAAAAAGTAGTTTCAAAAACTTGTTTTTGTGTTTTAGAATTTGGTTAGGAATTCAAGTGTGTCTTTAACAAAAATGAAAACCATGGTGAGGAAGTTTGAAGAAAACAAACCTAATTTTCAAAAACCAAAAACCAAAACTCAAATGGTTATCAAACGGGACCTCAGCAATTGAAGTTTAGTTTGCAATGGGATAGTATATATACTTTTAAATTGATAACAATAACAAAATTGAGATGTTATTGTTTAAAAATTTATAATAGTTTATTTCATATCATTAAAAATCTCATCAAAATTGAGTAATAGTTTTTATTATGTAATGTTGTAATGTTTATAGTTTATAGAGACATCTGATGTCTAACCAATTTATTTATTTATTTATTTAATTTTTTTTTAGAAAGAAATACTTCATTAAAACTAAAGAAAGGAAAGCATTGGTCGTGGGACAGGACCCCTACTATTGGAATTTAATCCACCTAAATCAGCTACATTTAGATCAATAAACCACTTTGGAAAAATGTGGGACCAGATATCTGAACAGCCACTTAGGCACGCCTTTCTGGCCAAAGTATGAACCAGTTGGTTGAGATTCCTTTTAACGTGATACATCCCTTCGATCTTCCTATCAGAAATTAGGGATTTAGTTTCATCAATGAACATCTGCACTTCTGTCTCATATTCTTCCCTATCATTTAAAAGATGAACCACCTGGAGGGCATCAATTTCAATTTGAACTGGAGGCGACACTGTCGGCAGAAGCTTGAGGCCTTCACATATCGCGATCGATTCCATCCAAATTATATTCCACGGTATTGATATCGAGCGAAAGCCTGCGTACAGAAGATCTCCATTCGATTGACGAAGAACCCACCCTATCCCACCACGATTTAACTCTTCGGACCAAGTTGCGTCACAGTTGAGCTTCCACAATCCACTTGGAGGCCTGACTCATGCGTCCGTTTGCGAAGATGCCGTAACAATCTGGGCGACACACTGGTTCGTATTTTCCCTTCCTAAAAAATCTTCCATGTATCTGTCAACTTGGGTCTGAAGCATTCTTATATCTGGTTTTTGCTTGTTGTGATGGGTTTGATTTCTGAAGTTCCAGATCTGCCAACATAGAATTAGGCTCTTGCACATCTTGTCCATCTCCCTCACTCCCGATTTTGATCTCTTCCAAATGCCATCTAGAAAATCCATAGGTGCCCAATCTTCCCTGTCATTCAAACAAAGCAAGTCAGAAGGATGAAAATATTTCGTCCATAGGCCCTTTGTAACTTTGCATCCCCAAAACAGATTTGATGTCGTCTCCCTCTTGTCCCTGCACAGAAAACAAATTGTATCAAGATCAATTCCTCGACCATACAGGTTAGATAAGGTGGGTAGGATATTCTTATAAATTCTCCAGCCACAAATCTTGATCTTTGAAGGTAGAGGCATTTTCCAAAACTTTTCCCAGAAGGAGACTTGATGGGAATGATTAGAGATGGAGGCCATAGTTTGACACTGATTTTGCATCCCCAATCGATATGCGCTCTTAACTGAGAAGAGCCCTTTAGGATCATAGTGCCACATGACAACATCCTCCTTATGTTGAGGGCTAAGAGGAATATTTATAATCAGATCAGCGTCCTATTCAATGAAAAGATCTCTAACCATTTGTTCCTTTCAAGTACCATTCCCATTTATAAGATTTGCCACCATAAGATTTTGAGTGTCCTGGTGTGGGGCAATCGGTTTACATGACCCAACCCTCGGGATCCACGGGTCTGACGAGGCCTCTATGCTGACACCACTCCCAACTCTCCAACGAAAGCCCTTCATAAATAGCTCACGGCCCCAGAGTAAGCTCCTCCATACATAAGATGGATTATTGCTAATCCCTGCTTTTAAATAGTTCCCTGTTTTATAGTATCGGCCTCTAAGCACCCTAGCCAATAGGTTGTTAGGATATTTAAGAAGCCTTCAGCTTTGCTTTGCAAGCATGACTTGATTAAAGATGGTGAGATCCTTAAAACCCATGCCACCAAGGACTTTATTAGTACAAAGTTTTCTCCAACTTTGCTACTGGATTTTGTTTCCTTCCTCCGAACCTCCCTACCAGAACCTGGCACAAAAAGAATTAAGATCATTACAAAGGTTTAACGGAAACTTAAAACAACTCATCGCATAGTTAGGGATGGCTTGAGCCACAGATTTAATTAGAACTTCCCTTCCAACCACTGAAAAGAATTTTCCTTTCCAGCCTTGGAACGTCTTCCAAACTCGATCTTTGATATGGCTAAAGATCTTCTGTTTGTTCCGAGCATTCTGGCTAGGGAGGCCAAGATATTGCCCCAACGTCTTCGTGTGGATCACCCCGAGATTGGCCTTTATGAGTTGAATCATCTCCATGCTTGAGTTTGGGCTCACCATAAACATAGATTTCTCATAGTTTATTGTTTGTCCTGATGCCTTTTCATAAATGTCAAGGATTCTTTTAACTGCCCTGCAATCCTTGTTAGTAGCATTAAAAAACAAAAGACTATCATCAGCATAAAATAAATGTGAAATAGAGGGACAATGTTTAGTGATACTCAAACCTATAATATCCTTGTTTCTCTCTGCGTAGTTTAATAGGCCTGAAAACCCTTCTGCACAAATGAGAAATAGATATGGAGGTAGAGGGTCCCCCTGTCGGATTCCCCTAGTTGGCTTGAAGACCGGTGATAACTGTCCCAAAGGTAGTTATTTAGGTCTTAATTCTATAGGGATTTGTGTGTCTTTTGTGCTTAATAGGGTTGGTTTTAGATATATATTATATGTTTTAACCCATTTGGAAGAATGGAGGCTTTGAAAGTTATTTTGTGCAGAAAATACTGCTGAGCGATGTGAGGGAGCAAAATCTGCAGCAAAGCTGGGAGCAAAAACTGCCACGTCACAGCTCGTTAGCCAAGTTGATAAACCGACTTCTGTTGAGTTATTTTTGGGATAAAGGAGTGAGGAGAGCCTGCCATGTGTCCAATTTAACCTAATTCTTATCTTATAAAAGGAGGAGTCGTCAAAGATAAATTCATTCACGATTTGGAGACTGAATCAATCGGCCGGAAGCCGAATTGACGGCGGAATGGAGATCTAAGAAGACCATTTGCGATTCCACTCAAGGAGACGAAGTTCTTCCATGTTCTTGGTGGTTTGGAGCAGCCGTTTCATCCCCATTTTCTGAAAAGGATTAGTATTTCTTGTGAATTTCGTAATATGGATGTGCTTATCGAGATTGTAACATATTTTATGTTTTCAATCATGAACTAATTGCTTTATAGGCATAGGTTAAGAATTATGTGATTGTTATATTTATAAATCTGGAAATTCTATTTGATCATGATCATCTTGAATTATTGTTGATCTTTAATTTCATTATGTGTCCGCCTAACTAGCTGGTATGTATAGTTTCTCCTAGTTTCAGGGATGATTTAGGAGTTGTGTGGCAATAATTCACGCTAGATCATTGTGTATTGGTGAACGCCAGTGACTGAGTTAGGGATAGCCAGTTGCCTAGCGCTTGATCGGTAGAGCTTCATTGATTTTGAAACATATTCCAAAAAATCTGGAGTTCCGGGAGGATCCCGTTGATAATACTGCATGAGATTGATGGATCAAAAGAATTGTTGGAGCGTCTTTATAAACAATTACAAAAGTCTTAACCTGTGTCTGTTTCCATTCTGTTTTCTCTGTCGTAATCATTTACTGCTTTCGTATTCCTTTTGTTTCAGCAATTTAAAAACCCAATCAATTTAACCAACCATTTGAAATCACTAAAAAGGCAAATTAAATCAATAGATGTAGGCATTTCAAGACACTGTGGATACGATAAATACTTATCACTTGCTGCTAGATTGTGTATACTTGCACAATATTTTGGAGTTAATTTATCTTATATTTCTAACCACTCCAGAATTGCAACAAGTTTTTTGCGCCGGGTCCGGGGACTTGAAATTGTTTTATTTGATTGATTTTTGTTTTTGTGTATTTTTGGTGATTTGGTGCGTGAACTTTTTGACTGTTTCTTTTTCTTTTGTAGGTGTGACTTTGGTGTGTGAGTGATCCCCTTCGGATTAGATTTTCAAAAAAAAAATTCAAGTGAATCTCGAAGAGGAACTGTGCGATGCAGCAAAATCCACCGCTGGAGCAAAATGGACAGCAAAATAATCAAACTAAGAATCCTATCCTTGTAGCAAATGATAGGGACAGAGTCATTCGAGAGTATGTTTTTTAGTTTTTGACGAGTTAAATCCAGTGATAATACGTCCAGTTATTGAGGCATCAAACTTTGAAATGAAACCGATCATGTTTCACATGTTAGAGATGGTTGGTCAATTCCATGGTTTACCATCCGAGGACCCTCATCTTCATCTTAAGTCTTTTCTAGGAGTTAGTGATTGATTTGCTTTCGAGGGAGTGTCGAGAGATGCCTTTAGATTAACCCTATTTCCTTATTCCCTTAGAGATGGAGCAAAGGCGTGGTTGAATTCATTTGCTCCAGCATCGATAAGTACGTGGAATGAGCTAGTAGAGAAATTTCTTAGTAAGTATTTTCCACCAACTAGGAGTGCCAAGTTGAGGAGTGAGATAGTGGGATTTAGGCAAAATGAGGAAGAAACTTTTAGTGAGGCTTGGGAAAGGTTTAAGGAGCTTTTGCGAAAGTGTCCCCACCACTTTTTGTCATATTGTATTCAAATAGAAATATTTTACAATGGGTTAAACATAACAACCCAGTGTATGGTTGATGCTTCTACGGGAGGGGACCTTTTGGCAAAAACCTTTAATGAAGCTTATGAGATTTTAGAGAGAATATCAACCTACAGTTGTTAGTGGTCAGATGTTAGAGGCTCTAGTAAGAAAGTTAAGAGTGTGATAGAAGTTGATGGTGTGTCTACCATTAGGGCCGATATTGCAATGTTAGCTAACGCTCTTAAAAACATAATTGTGGTAAGCAATGTTCAACAGCCGCCAGTGGTGGAATCTGCTGCAGTTGTAAATCAAGTAACAGAAGAATCATGTGTTTATTGTGGTGAAGAGCATAATTATGAGTTTTGTCCTAACAATCCAGCTTCTGTGTTTTTTGCAGGTAATCAAAGGAATAACCTTTATTCTAACTTTTATAATCCAAGTTGGCGCAACCACCCCAAGTTTGCGTGGGGAGGGCAAGGAAGCAATTCGCAAGTCCCCCAAGCATAGCAAAAGGCGGTGAACCAGTCCGGATTTGCTAAATCACAGGAATTGCTCCAGCAAAATAAGCAGGTTTTGCCCCATCAAAATTTGGGTAATTCTCTGGAGTCAATGATGAAGGATTATATGGCTCGTAATGATGTCATAATCCTAAGTCAGCAGGCTTCATTGAGAGCCCAAGAGTTGCAAGTGGGTCAGCTAGCTAATGAGCTGAAGGCACGACCTCAAGGGAACATTCCTTCAGATATTGAACACCCTATAAGGGAAGGTAAGAAGCATGTGCAGGCAGTGACTTTAAGGAGTGGTAAGCCACTAGAAGAGAGGAAAGAGTCTAGTAAACCCCAGGAAGTAGAAAAGAGTAGTGATCGTAATGTTGTCGAAAAAGAGTTGGAGTCTGGTAAAAATGATGGAGGCAGCAACAAAGATGTTGTAGCATCTAGTTATGTTCCAGATGTAGTACCCCCACCTTATGTACCGCCCCCACCCTATGACCCACCCTTACCTTTTCCACAAAGGCAGAAACCTAAGAACCAGGATGTTCAATTTAAGAAGTTTTTTTAGATTCTTAAGCAGTTGCATATAAACATACCCCTAGTAGAGGCTTTAGAACAAATGCCAAATTATGCAAAATTTCTTAAGGACATTTTGACTAAAAAGAAGAGATTAGGAGAGTTTGAGACTGTGGCTCTTACTGAGGAATGTAGTGTTATTCTTAAGAATGGGCTACCTTCCAAGGTTGAGGATCCAGGATCATCCACTATTCCTGTCTCTATAGGTGGAAAGGAGTTGGGGAGAGCACTTTATGATTCAGGCACGAACATAAACCTTATGCCTCTTTCGGTTTATTGAAAGCTAGGTATTGGTGAAGTTAAGCCTACAACAATCACACTCCAATTAGCAGATAGATCTATCACATATCCTGTAGGTAAAATTGAGGATGTTCTAGTCCAAGTAGATAAATTTATTTTTCCTGTCGATTTCATTATTCTAGATTATGAGGCAAATAAGAATGTCCCAATTATTCTTGGTCATCCATTTTTTGCAACTGGTAGTTCCTTGATAGATGTCCAAAAGGGGGAGCTTACAATGAAGGTGCATGACCAAAAGGTGAAGTTTAATATGTTTGATGCAATGAAATATCCTAATGATATTGAGGATTGCTCGTTCATTCATGTGTTGAATGAGTTTGTTGAGGACCACTTTGAGAAGGAATTGATGGAGTACCATACCCAAAAATTTGGAGAAATCCAAATTGAGGATTTTGAAATAGGTGAATTGGAGCATGAGCATAAATTTGTAGGTGAGATTTCTAGTTTTGAGAGGAATTTTGAATCCTTAGAGCCAATAGATAAGAAATCCAAGCCTATTGAACCTTATAATTCATTGACATTGCTCCAGCAACCCGAGATTAGGAAATCCTTCATTGATGAGCGGTTATTTACTGTAGCTCATATTAAGGCAGTGAAAACACCTTGGTATGATGACTTTTCCAATTACCTTGATTTTGGAAATTTGTCTCATGGTTTATCAAAAGAACAAATGAAAGAATTTTTCCATGGGGTGAAGTTTTATTTATCAAATGATGCGTCTATGGTTAGACAATGTGTTGATGATGGTCATGAGCTTAAAGTAAAATGGCAGCGAATAAAACATTGCTAAGGGAGGAGTTTCCTTCGAAATATCCTTCCCTAAAATTGGTCGATCAATGAGAAAACAAGAGTTTTGCGGGAGCATTTCATATTGCAGTATTTGTATCTCATAGTGTCATTGCGATTTTATTTTATCTCGTGGATTTTATTCTGGTTTGAATTAATTTGAATTAGATTTTATTGATTTCAATTTTATCTGATTTATTTTAATTCGTTGGTATTTTCGAAGATTTTATGTTCGTTTTATTTATTTGTTATTTTGGCCGATTTAATTCTTAATTTAATCGGATTAGTTCTGTTTAGATTTAATTTCAGTTTGAATTTTTAATTTCTGTTTAGATTAGATTTTTAATAATATATCTTCCTGATTTAATTCTGGAATATTCTTCTTTGAAGTTACTGGCAGATTTAGGGAGCGCAGGTTTTGAGGGAGCAAAATTTCAGCATAATAATAAGAAGCTTCCATTATTTGATCTCGTTTTTTTATGTTAATTTTGATTTATTGTCTATTTTGATATTATTTTGATTTCATATGATTCTATTAGATTTGTATTTTATTATTTATTTTATTTTTAATTTTTTTTTGGTAGGTTAGTTTAGATTTAATTTTGAAGAATTTTATTTTCGAAAGATTTTTGCAGATTTAAAATAATATATCTTGTGGATGTTATTTAAAAAAAAAAGAAAGATTTGATTTCATAGTTTTGTTGAGAAGATCAGAGATTTTATTCGATTAATATTTTTTTTTGAGATAAGAGTAATAATTTTACCGTTGAGATTTTATTGTGTGGGCATGCAGTTAATTACCAAAGATTTCATGTGTTGAGCAGAGGGCAGCTGGCGTTATGGTTGTTGCACACAAAGGGAAAATAGTAAATAAAAGATCTTACCGTTTGACAGATGATAAAAATTTTCTATGAATCCATGAAGTTAAAACGATAACTTCAATTAATTGAGAGATAATTAGGGGCTAATTATTTGTTGAAGATCTTTGAGTTAGTACCCTATTTATACGATCCCATCAGGTACGTTTTTCACTCTCATCTTTTATTACTACTAATGTGATTTTTTTTTCTGTGTGTGTATTATTGTGAGAGAAAAAAGAACGAGCAAGGAAAGAAAAAGAGACGAAGGATGAAGATATGGTGGAAGAGAGGGTTGAAGAGGCTTCGTAGAGACCATAGAAAAGAAGAAGAGGTCTAAGAGAGAAAAAAAGTAAGAACCCCTACCCCAACCCTTTTCTCCTGACCATTTGTTTCTGAAAAAGAAAAGCTAGAAAAGGAAAAAGAAGATAAGAGGAATGAAGTTGAGACTGAAAGATTTCAGAGGTTCATTAATGAAGAGGCAAGACAAAAATATCAAGAAGTCCTGAAGCGAGATGTTCTAATGGAGCGCGACTTCGATGGTGGCAAAGAGCTCCGAGATTTTCTTTGAGCAAGCATCACTAATCATAGTTGGGAACGGTTGTGCGCAAAGCCGGAGCCCACAGTTGATCAACTAGAATGGGAGTTCTACGCCAACATTGATGAAAATGAAGGATTCTTGGTTATTGTTCATAGAGTTGTTGTCGACTAGAGCCTTGGAGTGACTAATTCTTTGTTTAATTTGCAAGACTTTCCCCACACTGTTTTCAACGCAATATTACTTGCTTCCTCAAACGAGCAACTAAATGCCTAGTGGGGGTTGTCTAGTAAAGGGGCAAGAACATTCCAGTCAGCATACTTGAAGTGTGAGGTTAACACTTGGCTCAGCTTTGTCAAGCAGAGATTATTGCCTACAACGTACGATTCCATTGTCCCCCGTGATCGAGTGCACTTGAAGGTTCAGAGTCCCAAAAGAGCTCCAATGATATAAACTTGTTTGATAAGGGGATTATTGACACTGCCAATCTGGCTAGGCTTCAAAAAGGTGAGGTGCGCCAGGGTGGTTTGCTGTGAGGTGTCCATAGAGTGCTGGAGCAACTTGAGAGGATGTTCAGTAGGCCAGTATTCACTGAAAGACAACTTCAAACCTACTAGAGCTATGATCGTTGAAGGGACACCACACTAAGGAGGGTTGTGCAAGTGAATTTTTCTAAGTCATATCAAGCCTTCCTAATTTTCATTGACGATCTTGTGAACCTATGCATTCCATCCCCGCCCATCGTTCGAGAGGACGGAGGAAACCCAGAGCCTGAACATAAAGAAGAATTAAAGGGAAGTTTCAGTTTCTTAGAGCAAATATTTTGATGAATGATTTTGTGTGCTCGTCTTGCATGTGTTGTGTTCTTTTTGCTTATGTTATGTTATATTTCTTTGTTTTTATCTGCTGCTTTAAAATCTATCTCTGACATGATTACGTAAATCTATGATCTTGATCTTTAATGAAATCAAATACTGTTTTGTTTGGCACATCTGAGTATCTAACTTATTTTTCTTCTGAATTTTTGAAGCTTGGACTAGTTAGCTTAATTAGACCAAGATGTTCTGATCTCCAGAAACCTTTTGCTTGAGCATTCCTTCTAGCCTGGTCCTGACTACAGCAAAAGTTCTGAGGTAGCATTGTCTTATTTGATCCACCTTAAACTTAATCTTAGTCCCACGCTTAGTTTAAAATTCAGATAGAAAAAATTAAGTTTGTGGGTATACTTATCATGTTGCTAATTCATTGAGGACAATGAATAATTTAAGTTTGGGGGACATTTAGCTACTCTGCTTGTTTTGCTCGAGCATTCCTCTACTTCATAATAATTTTTCTAGGTTGTTGAGTAACCAGGGACATTTGTGACACCCACAGTTTGTCTTTGCGTCAAAAAAATGACCTAGGAGAATATTTTTAAAAAATGATAAAAATAATTGCTGAAAAGAAAAAATTTGAAAAAATTTTGCTGAGAAAATTCATAGAGCAAAAGTTTTGAAGGATGAATGATAATCTAGCAGTTTTCTGTCTCCCAGGGCTTAGGTGAGCTTCATCATAAAATGTCGCCATTCTGAGAAGCAAGGGATAGAATAACTAAGGATTTTTGGGTTCATCATAAAATGTCACCATAAAGTGGGTCATCTCATGCTTAAGAGCTTATGACTGTAGGGTTGCTTTAAGTCTGAAGAACATAAAAATATAAACCCCTTAAAATGTGTTTAAATATGTCTGATAATAGAGCTAGGCTGTGGTAAGTTCTTAGGATTGAGTTAAAGGTGGTGATTATTTGTTCAAAGCTAAAAGAATTCTTTTGCTGCAGCAGTGCTTGGTTTTGCAGGATGCTCAGGTAAAGGTTGAAGGTATTGTTGGAATATCTGTTTTGATTGAGTTGTGCTATGACTAATGTTTTGAATTTTCAAGGGAAGGTGAGTTAGTATTGCTCGAGACGCGCAATAGTTCAAGTTTGGGGGTGTGATAACTGTCCGAAAGGTAGTTATTTAGACCTTAATTCTATAGGGATTTGTGTGTTTTTTGTGCTTAATAGGGTTGGTTTTAGATATATATTATATGTTTTAACCCATTTGGAAGAATGGAGACTTTGAAATTTATTTTGTGCAAAAAATAATGTTGAGCGACGTGAGGGAGCAAAATTTGTGCTGCAGCAAAGCTGGGAGCAAAAACTGTCACGTCACAGCTCGTTAGCCAATTTGATAAACCGACTTCTGTTGAGTTATTTTTGGGATAAAGGAGCGAGGAGAGCCTGCCATGTGTCCAATTTAACCTAGTTCTCATCTTATAAAAGGAGGAGCCATCAAAGATAAATTCATTCACGATTTGGAGACCGAATCAATCGGCCGGAGGCCGAATTGACGGCGGAATGGAGATCTAAGAAGACCATTTGCAATTCCACTCAAGGAGACGAAGTTCTTCCATGTTCTTGGTGGTTTGGAGCAGCCGTTTCATCCCCATTTGCTGAAAATGATTAGTATTTCTTGTGTATTTCGTAATATGGATGTGCTTATCGAGATTGTAACATATTTTATGTTTTCAATCATGAACTAATTGGTTTATAGGCATAGGTTAAGAATTATGTGATTGTTATATTTATAAATCTGGAAATTCTATTTGATCATGATCATCTTGAATTATTGTTGATCTTTAATTTCATTATGTGCCCTCCTAGCTAGCCGGTATGTATAGCTTATCCTAGTTTCAGGGATGATTTAGGAGTTGTGTGGCAATAATTCACGCTAGATCATTGTGTATTGGTGAACGCCAATGACTGAGTTAGGGATAGTCAGTTACCTAGTGCTTGATCGGTAGAGCTTCATTGGTTTTGAAACATATTCCAAAAAATCCGGAGTTCCGGGAGGATCCCGCTGATAATACTGCATGAGATTGACGGATCAAAAGAATTGTTGGAGCATCTTTATAAACAATTACAGAAGTCTTAACCTGTGTTTGTTTCCATTTTGTTTTCTCTGTCGTAATCATTTACTACTTTCGTATTTCTTTTGTTTCAGCAACTTAAAAACCCAATCAATTTAACCAACCATTTGAAATCACTAAAAAGGCAAATTAAATCAATAGAGGTAGGCATTTCAAGACCCTGTGGATACGATAAATACTTATCACTTGCTGCTATATTGTGTATACTTGCACAGTATTTTGGAGTTAATTTATCTCATATTTTTAACCACTCCAGAATTGCAACAACGGGCATGGAGCTCCATTCAGTAAAACTTGAAAGCTGACTGATTCTACACAACTGATGTGGAATTTTCCTACCGCAAGCGCACGGGTCAAGTAATAATATAGTGAATGTAATATTCGAATGTCGTCCTCTAGATTGGATTTCTAATCAATTTTAATTACCGGAAATACTCTTGTCCAATTTTATTTAGGGAACCAATCAAAGTGAGAATGAATGTAAATCAAACACAAAACAATGATAAGTATGACAATCTAATGGAGACAACGGTCTTAGGGAGTTGATTTCACCAATTGGGATTATGGATTAATTCATGGATTAATGACATGTTATG
The DNA here is from genome assembly GCA_036850905.1 of Luffa acutangula. Classification (NCBI taxonomy): domain Eukaryota; kingdom Viridiplantae; phylum Streptophyta; class Magnoliopsida; order Cucurbitales; family Cucurbitaceae; genus Luffa; species Luffa acutangula. Next base: position 47,559,547 of record CM072092.1, on the reverse strand, counting down.
ATTCATAAATCTTGGGAAACTAAAATCACACATATCTCTCCCGAGCATACATGATTCTCCCACATGCAATGAACCCGATATCCCTATCTAAATTCATTAAACATGCAAGGCATAAAGGTTAACCTTTTTAACGATTTCTAGAATTAACTATTATCTCCCGATTTCTAGCTAAATCCTAATTATGCATAATGAGTTCTAAGCTAAATCCTCTCTCCCGAGTTAGATTTAATCACAATCAACATTCAATTCATGGCCGGTAAATTGAAAGCATTAAACATACATTATGCATAAATGAAATCAATAGCATAAAACCATAAAATCAATCCATAAAGTGTCCAACGGCTACATCAATCCCTAAGAATTAAACTTAGCTACACATAATCCAAATTACAATATAAACTAAGTCTAAACAAGCCATAAAAACTACAAAAGCAAAGGGTAAAGAGAATTAAACGCTAGGTAGGCTGAGACCGCACGTCCCCGTTACGATCCCCACGAACAATGGTTTGATTCCCGATTTTCCTCCATTTATTTCAGCTTCAAAAGCCCTTTTTTTCTCTGTTTTACGGTTCTCAATCGTCCTAGAGAAGTCCCCCAAAAAGCCCTAATCGAAATCTTTAATTAAGGCAAAAATTGGTTGTAGCGTCACGACGCTGTGGGGATAGCGTCGCGACGCTATCACAAAATTACGAATCTGGAAATTTGTCGAGAGCGTCGCGACGCTATTTTTTTTATTTATTTTTTTAGATTGAAAACTCCAAATATAGACTGTCAGTGGATGGGTCTATCTTCAATCTTCCAACTTTGATTCTTTTTCATTTTTCGACTTCTTTTCGCATCCCGAACATCCAATTGGCTCAAAACTATATTTCCTACAAATACAACACATAAATGCATAATTTTGGCCAATAAACTATAAAAGATTAGCTAAATTAATTAGGGAAAACTAGCTAGCTATGCTCGCTAAGTTACTGAATCCCATTTTTTCCATAATCTTTCGAAGGTAAATCCATTCTACACTGTCATAAGTTTTACTCATGTCTAGCTTGAGGCCCACATATCAAACCTTTCCCTGTCTCCTACTCTTAACAGCATTGATGCATTCAAACCCCAATATGGCATTATCTGTGATCAATCTCCGGGGACAAAGACAGATTGATTAGGGGATATAATCTAGTCAAGAACTTTCTTTAGTCTATTAGCCAATGTCTTAACAATGATTTATACAAAACTGAGCATAAGTTAATGGGTCTGAAATCCTTCATAGTTTTAGGCTCTTTTACTTTGGGAATTAGCACAATGTAGGTGTTATTAACCTGGCTTATTGCACCCCCTCCGTTAAGGATCCTTAAACAAAATTCACACGTGTCTTTTCCAACTATATCCCAATACTTTTGATAGAATATCGCTTGAATACCATATGGGCCTGGAGCTTTTGTAGGAGTCATACCCTTCCCAATGACAGTAACCTCTTCTTTAGTGAATTCTTTTAAAAGCTCAATATTCTGGTCCTCTGTAATCCTTGTTGGAATAGAACCCACCACTTGATCTATCGCATCTATATCAGGGGTAGGTGTCCTGACTAAGTTTTGGAAGTAGTGGGTAGCTAAAGACTCCAAATCAGTCTTCTCATCTGTCCACACATTACTTTCGTCGAATAAACCCCTGATATGGTTCACTTTCCTTCGATGATTTGCCCTCATATGGAACCATTTCGTGTTTCGATCTCCCCAGTGCAACCACTCCTCTCGGGCTATCTACCTCTAGTAGATTTCATCATCTTCTAAGAGCACCTCCAATTCATTTTCCTTTTCACGGGTCTTTTTCATGTTATCCTCATCTCTCTTACTTGCTAAGTTATGAATTTCCCCTTCCTTCTTAGATATCGCTCCTCTAATAGACCCTCCATACTTGTACCGACTCCAGTTCTCTAACCTCTCAATGAAAATCCTAGTTTTGTCGATAATAGCACTTGGATTCCTATTGCCACCACCCTGCCACACATTACAAATAATATCCCTACACTCCTCGAATTTAACCCACATTTCTTCAAACCTTTTGGGACGGATTATCCCATTTTTTCTTTGGTTATTCTTATCCTCGTACCATTCTTCCATGATCGGCATGTGATTTGAGGCAATATAAGGTAAGTGAAGAACTTTAAACAAATTACACTTATCTTGCATAGCGACATTCACCAGAAACCGATCCAACCTCTCCTAAATCAGCTCTTTGTTTGCATGATTCACCAAGTAAAGTCAGCTCCAATGTACCCAGGATCCTGAACCTCACATTTATCAATAATGTCACAAAATTCTTGCATATTCGACTCTGCCCGCAACCGACCTCCTTTTTTCTCAGACTAGCTTGTAATTTCATTAAAGTCCCCCCCTAAAATCCAAGGGAGCATACAATTATTCTTCATCCGATCCATCAGCATCCACGTGGTATGGTGCAAATCCCTATTGGGATTACTATAGATGCCTGTAAACCTCCATTGCCAATCCTTTTCTTTAACGACCGCATCTATATGCCCTTTCGAGTAAGATCGAATATTAACATCAATGTCATCCTTCCAAAGTAGAATCAAACCACCGCTCTGCCCCTCGCAGGGGACAGTTAACCCATACTCAAATTCTAGATCTCTTCTAATTTTATCTCCTCTGTTACCAGTTAACCTTGTTTCCATCAAGAAAACCAATTGGGGATGATGACTATGGATTAGATACCGTAGAGCTCTAAATGTCCAGGGGTTCCCCAACCCTTGGACATTCCAACTTAAGATTTTCATTGTGCTCGGTGGGGCTGCTCAACAACCTCCACCGATCGATTGTGCATAGTTCTACTCCATGGTAACCAACACCTTCTTCTTACTTGAACCCTCGTCCGCAAACTCAATATTATGTTTTTTGCCAACTACTGCCTTATTCTTCTGATCAAATTCCTCCCGAATATGTTCGATACCTTTCATTCTTTGCACTCTCTTCCAAGTTTTGACCTTACTAATTCCTTCCTTTTGGTTCGGTAGTGTCTGCTGTTGGAGGTCACCCGGGTATGGACCATTCAACCCCTCAACAATCACGTGGTTGGTTTTCGAGTTCGGTCCAGTAGCCCTTCCATCCTCCTTTTGTCTTTGTTGGACCGTGTCATTATGAGAGTCATTACCGGTGTCGTATTCTGAATAGGATCCCACACTTATCTCTTCCCTAGGGTGATCAATATCCATTAAAGGAAAAGAGATCTCCCTTTGAATTTGATCTGATTTATTGCCTTTACCGTAACCCTGTTTCTCTGAATTTACTGCCTCCACTGTTTCCTTAACCAGCCCATTAATTTGTCCCTGATTTTCCACTTTTCTTGTTTCGATCAAACTAGTCGTTACCGACTCCCCTGTTATTGGATCCTGGTCTAACCAATTTATTAATCTACCTAATAAAGAAACTTCATTAAATATTAACAACAGTTTTTACGATAGAAACTAAGGTCATGTTTAGTAACCATTTAGTTTTTTGAAAGTATGTTTGTTTTCTCTCAATTTTCTTATAATGATTTTCATATTGGTTAAGGAGATTAGCTAAATTCCAAAAACAAAAACAAGTTTTTGAAAACTATTTTTTTTTTCAAAACTTTTCAAATTTTGCCTTAATTTTTGAATACATGGGAGGAAGGTAGATAACCTAAGAAATAAACTTATAGACAGAAACAGTGTTTATAAACTTAATTTCAAAAAGCCAAAAGTCAAATGATTATCAAATGAGGTCTAAATTTTACAAATTTGTAATTGCATAGATTAAATTATTACATATATTCCTATTCAAAAGAAAATTTATTACGTATTAGAGTTCAAGATTAAATCATTACCAATTTGAAAATGCGGAAACTAAATCTGTGTAAACTAAAGTTTAGGGAATGTGTTAACACAAATTTTATACACAATAAAGCATGTGGTAAAACTTAAAAGTACCATTTTGATTTGTATATTATGGCACTCATTTCATTTTAGTCTCAACTTTGTTAATTTAAAGTTTTTTTTTTTTTATCAAATTTGGTAAAATAATAATATTAATTTCTATTAAAGAAAAGAAATAAGGTGAATGTGTTTTCAATATTCATAGAGGAAAGACTAACAAAGACTCTTTTTTTTTTTTTAGTTAACCATAAACTAGACAAAAGTTAAGATTTATTGGAAGTATCAAAACTGCATTTGAATATTTGAAAGTACGGACTAAAAAAAAAAAAGTTTAGAAGCATATAGATCAAAATGATATTTTAACCTAAAACATTTAAATACAAAATTATGACAAATTTTTGTACTTTCTAGAATACTTGCTCGCATGCAAGACGAGATAAAACCAAAGGCCAAGGGTAGAAATGTAATTATCAAATCTATTAAAAATAAGGATAAGAAAAAAAATCGTTCAATATCAAAACTATTAAAAAATAAGAAGGAAAAAAAAAAAAGACCAAAACCGTACCAAAAAAAGTAAACGATCATTTTGGACTTTGGAGTGTTTAGTCCAAAGGGGTTAGGAGTTTGTTTATCAAAAATTATGGTGGATAGACTCCTTTGACCTATTAATTTCAAATTTGTGTAAATCTTTCAAATTTATCAATGGTAAGATTTCATGGATTAATTCAATTGCTATTCTTCCCCAATTGCCCTTATTTAATTATGATATTCTAATAAAGGCTCGAAATGTCAATGTGGATGGAAATGTCGGTCCAGATTTTATGGAAATGTTGATGTCGATGGAAATATCGATGGACATTTCGAAAAATTTTATGGAAATCTTGAAAATTGATAGAAATTTTGATTTATTTTTTCATCAAGCAGTTGGTGGACACATTTGGAAACTTTCCCTAGTTACCATTTTTTTTTTGTTTTAAATCTTTTGTATAGCAATTTCTTGTTGATTTGTCTTCAATTTTAGTCCATTTCTTTTTGTTTTGCTTCCAATTTGATTTGTTTCCAAGCATTCCAATTTTTGTCAATTTTAGCCATTTCTTTTCTATCTGCAGTCTTCTGTTCAGCAGCCTCAATTTCTTCTTTTTCTTCTTTATTTTTCCACCGCAACCTCCATTTCATGTATGGGTAAGTCGTTGTTCAAATTTTTTCTTTTTTTAGAAAAAAAAAAAAGGAAAGAAGAAAATTCTCAGAACGAGGAAGAACATGTTTGCGGTTTCGAAAGGAAGTGCGCGGTTTCAGGAGAAAATTCGAAGTGCTTGAATCCGAACGGATATTTTCCTTTTTCGTTTATTCCTCTTTATTAAAATACATTTCAAACGCTAAGGGCAAATAAGTAAATGGACCTCCCAATCTCCTTTAATAACCGGTTGTGGGCTGATATGAATGTAAATTTTTTGAAGAAATATGACACATTTGGAATAAATGAGCTACTATTCGCCCATTTGTGTAGTTACCATTTTGTTTATTGATCAATTACAACACTCTATTGTGCGTGCCACAAACTGGAACTCTTATTTCAACACTATATTGTGGTTTCATAAACTTGTTAACTATTATCAAGACAAAACAACTCTCGATATCATCATTCAACTTTTTGAATCAAACATCTCCTGAAAAACGCTTTGGACTTGTAACTGATGGTCTGTTTGGAATACATTTTAATTTAAATGTTTTTCAAGAATGCATTTTTTGAAAAACATTTTATATAAAAAAAATTTAAAATTTAAACACTTATGTTTGGTTACATTTCCTCCTAAGTGTTTTTGTACACAAGTTACTGTATACTAAAGATTTTTTTTTTTTAAAAAAAAGTTGGTTTTAAGTGTTTCTCTCAAAATAGTTTATTTATCAATCTCATTTTCTAATAAGTCATTTTGAGTGGTTGTCAACCACTAGAAATTTTTTCAAAATGATTTTTTTTTCAAAATTAAACACTTGAAAAGTTATTCCAAACACACCCTAAGACTAAAAATCAAAATAGGATTTAAGGGGATTATCAATTATTTTTATTATTATTTAATTTTTTTGTATTTGTTTTCACTTTTCATTTGTGTTGTTTCACTCTTATTTTACTCCTTTGACATGGCTGCTGACTTACATACCTCGCTGCTACGCTTCTTAAAATTGTGATTTTGCGGATCCTTTTACCCGACCCGATAGGCGACAACTGTCATTTTACAATATTTTTCTCTTTCCATGAGTTTTTTTTTTTCTTATTTTTTTTTTAAATTTCCAAGAATGTTCTGGCTACCTTATTTGCACCTCGAGTTTTTTTACGGAGCAAATTGTCAGTCTCTAACGTATTTGTATATTACAATTTTTGTGAAATTTCAATGTTATAAGTAGATATTGTGTGAACTTGAACATAGTTCAACTAGTTAATTAAGACATTATATTGTGGACTTAAAAGTTAGAAGTCCAAATCTTTATTGCATGTGTTGAAAAAAATGGAAATTATGTGTGTGTGTCAGAGGGATATAGTTGTTCAACAAGATTTTAAGAAAAAAAAAAAAGTTTTCAAGAAGTTATAAGTTATAACTTCAAGTCATCATTCTTTGGAAATAGTTAAATTCGGGTCTTTCATCTTCGGTCTTCAGAAATATTCAAGTTTCAGGCTTTTTATAAACAAAAACATTACCCAATTTGGTGGGTCTCACATGGTCATGATGAAGATATGTGACATTATCTGAAATTTGTAAATTTTTTATCTTTAAATTTAATTTGAGACACATGTCAATGTATAATTGATCTGAAATTTGTAACTAACCGAAATTTCTCATTTAAGTTATATCCTTTAAATTTAATTTATTTGTCATCCATGGTCTATATAGGAACAAAACTATATATTTTTTTTATCTTGATTTTAAAGTTCAATAAACATTATAATTAGTTAAGCATACTTCAATTAATTAAAGGCATTATTGACTTCTAAAGGTTGGGGTTTAAGTCTCCATCATTTGTGTGTTATAGGTAATTTTAGACCACTCTAAAACATAAGAAATTGACGAGGACAACACAACACCAACCCGAAGGCACGATCAGGAAGCGATCCCAGGCCGAGGGGATTAGGCCAAGGCTAAAGAGATTGGGCCATGCTCGACCTCGGGCAACCCTCGACCCACTTGTGTGGGTCGAGTCCTCCCCCTCCACTTGGTTCCTGGAATCCATAGCTAGCCCAGTTTAACTTGGTTCAGCCCTGAATCGTCTTCAAACGCCTAGAAACCCTAAAAAGAAAATAAAAAAAAGTATATAAACTCTCCTTCAAGTTGAAGGAGGGGATTCAAAACTCTCCACTCTTCCTCTAGCTCTCTTATTTTGCTTTCCATCTTTCTCCTTGCGACGTGGCAAACACCACACCGGTGTGCAGATTTACCTTGTCTTGCAGGTCACATCTTTCCCCTCTCAAACAAATTTACCGTTGGTATCACGCAAAGGTCAGGTGAGTTCTCCCTGCCCGAATTTTGGTATCAACAGTGTGTATAAATTTAATTAACAAATGTCAAAACGAAGAATTGAACCCTAAGCTATGTTCAGATTTTGATGAGGGTATATTATTATGTTTTTGGTCCTTGAACTTTACAAATGTCTAATAGGTTCTTGAAGTTTCAATTTGTGTCTAAATAGATCCGTGACATATTCGAGAATTTTAAAAATTAATCAATCTATCAAATATAAAATTATTTTATGTCTCTTGGGATCATAAACTGTCAATTTTGTGTCTAGTAGACTTATAAATTTAAAAAATTGTCAGATAAGTCAATGACTTGTTAGATACTAGATTGAAAGTCGAGGGACCTCTTAAACATAAAAGTGAAAGTTTAAAGACCTATGCACTTTTTAAAGTTTAGGAACCTATTGGACACAAAATTTAAAATTCAAAGATCTATTTGACAGTTTTTAAAATTGACAAACTAAACTTGTAATTGAACACTTTTTTTAAACTATATATGTATATGTATATATATATATAGTTTATTTACGGCTACGTACATCTAGATTGTTTTTTTTTTCTTTTTTTGATAATACGTGGGGTGAGGGATTCGAACCACAAACCTTTTAGTTGTAAGGGACTCGAACCACAAACCTTTTAGTTGTTAGTACAAGAGTAACGTCAGTTGAGCTATGATCCTATTGTGTCAACACCTAGATTAATTTCACGGACAAACAAAACATATATAATTCAAGGTGCCATCTCAAAAAAAATATATATATATAATTCAAGGTGGTTTGTGTATAAATTAAATTTCACTTTTTTTTTTCTTTTTCCTTTTTGTTAGTATTCGATTCTGACATCTATTTTGGGATCGCTTCCGTTTACAGAAGAAGACGAAATTAGGGTCCAGAAGTTTCCATTTCTTTCGCTATCCACAAACGCGTAGAATCGTTTTCAATTCAAACTCCTTCTAGATCAGATCGTCTTCGATCAACAACGATTCTGCTGCTTAATTCGATCTCACGTCACCGAATATCATCTTAAAGTCATTGCGGAGATTTCTGACCTTAATTCTTCATTTACTTTGTAGGATCGTGATCGCTTTGCTCGAATCTTACTTCACAATCACAAGGAATGTAGACGAAGTGTTGAATTCGACGCTAGAGCAACGTCTTCCCTACCACTGCGCTTTCAGTTAAGTCCAATTTTCCATAGCGCCCAGCCCAGTGAAATGATCTATGTTTTTAGTTTACATTAGGTCTACTTCTAATTCTGGCATTCGCTTGAGTGTAGTTACAATTGGAATTAGGGGTGTTGATGAAGGGGGAAACTGAATGAATTGGGTTTAGTTATAAATTTGAATCTTCTTTTGAGTTGGGTTCGTGAGTTCTTGATGGGAACGAATCCGAGTTTTTTGTAAATTGAAAAACTACATACGTTTAGCTGTGGTAAAATTAGGTTGTATTGTAGTTTTTGTCAATAAAATTTAGAAACTTTAGAAACTTTTGTTTTAGATTGTAGACAATCCTTGCTCAAAATGGCATCTACAAGTTATAATGTCTATAGGCATGTGACCACTCTGCTAATGTACCTCAGGCCTCTACTATTACTCTATCTAATCAACAAAACTCATCATGTTGTAGCCTGTCTCAACTTGCCCTCCTCTGACATTACCTCCTCTTAGACACTTCTTGTTGAAGATGATAACCCTGAAATATCAAAAATCCACCACAAAATGTACTGAGCATAATTTTTCGAAAATGAAAGAGGGAGTGGCGTGCAAGATAACTTAGAAGGGAAGAGATAAGAAAAATCACACTTTTATAAAATTATTGTCATCTAAAATATTACACTCTGCTGTACACACTGTTGTACTTCCTCAAGAAATGCAAATCAAAGAAAACTAAATTGCAAACCACCTAATTGCTCTCCTGAAAAAAATTGAATGAAAAAATAAAATTGAAAAACTAAACATATGTTCAAAAATAGAAGGAAAAAAATGCAAGCTCACAACATAGCTTTAAGATTAAAATGAACACCAAATGCTTAATAAAGAGAAGAAAAAATTAAAGATGTTTGCAATCGACTGCAAGCAAAAAACAAAACTCGAGTTTCGTCCATCAATCATGAACACAAGTCCCTGGGCAACAGAAGCAGCTAAAAATGCACTGAAGCTGTCCCTTTCACTCCTTACCAATTGAGTTCAACCAGTTCAGAAGGCTCCTTGGATATACAACATATAGATTTGAAAGCCAAGCTTCTTCCACCGGTAATATATAACTGCAGGAAACTGAATGAAATGGCTCAAAGGAAACCATGCAAGAAGAGTTAGAATAGTTGAAGGGCCATTTTATGCTTATTCTGTTTCCATTTTGGCAACTTATAAAAGGCGTCTTTGGTCATTCCAAACTTCTCCCTGAACTCTTCTGATGAGAGGTAAGTCTGCAGAGTTGAAATGTAAACATCTCAGAAAAGATCATATCAAGATTCTATAGACTCAAGTTGAAACACAACTGTTCTAATATTACCTCTCGTTTTGTCACATCAATGTCTGAAACAGGGTTGGTTGATGTAGTTTTTAGACGTTCATATGGATATATTGTGAGGCCTTCATCATCTTCAGCCTCACCTTCTTTCACATCTTCTTCTATGGTGAGAGTTTCAATTCTGACTGTCATTGAGTTGTTCTCCTTCTCCTTCTCCTTCTCCTTCTCCTTAACCTCCTTATCATTATTATTAGTCTCTGGTTTAGGCTTGGGAGGCTCTGGAGTCACTTCACCACAACATAAGGTAATTATGTCAGTTAAAAATGCCATGAAAATAGCCTCCACAGATTTATAAATTGAACCCTACCTTTTATTGAACGCGGTATAATAGCTTCTCGAGCAGGTGGTGGCCGTTCAAAACCAGCACTAAGGGCTGCTATCGTTGAAGATTTTGCAGCAGCCAATTTTGCTGAATCTGGGCTCACTGATTTAGGGTAGATCTTTCTAACAATTGGGGGTGGAGTAGAAAGGTTCCTTGCGTTGGGGTTTTCAAAGTTAGCGGCCAATGCATTGAAAGCAGGAGACCTCCCCCTTACACGAACCCTTTCAGGACTAAAAGACATGCTCCTAGAGCGCTGTGATTTGTCTGGCACTGCAGACCTCCCACCATATACTGGTGTTCTCCGCTTCGGTTTCTGAGTAATAGGGAAGTCGAGTCTTAATGGGTTATGCAATAAAGACCAGGAAACTAGGAAAACTATGTGAAGAGCAGAAGAGGGCAGTTGATAATCAAAGGTAAGGCATAAAGTTTATGTAGGATTATGAGTATTTTAAAAGTGATAATTGACTGTAGATTGATTGTGTGTGTGTGTTGGGGGTGGGGGGAAGGTTAAGAAGTGGAACTTTAGATAGAAAAAGCCTTACATCTACAGTAGGAGTGCCCCCGCTTTTGACTATTGTAAGTTTCCTTTGGAACGAGTTTCCATGCATCTGTTTGTGATTGAAAATGTAAACATCTTGCAGATATTTTATGGGCATACATACTAGAATAATTGTCGAAGTCTTACTGAAGACTTTGCGGAGTCCCACGTAAAGAAGCGTGTGAAGAAAGGCGGTTCACTTCCTTCCGTGATAATATACACTGGAGCTTTAGAAGATAGATTTTCCAACAGAAAATCACATTCAAGAAATTTCTGTTGCAATAGAAAGAAAATTATCAATAATGAAAACACCACAATCGGAAGTTGACCAAAACCTTTTGAAGACAATGATGAATGAACTTTTAGCGTCAGACTCCAAAGATATGAAAAGGACATGATACTGATGATATTAATCCCCTAAGATATGAAAAGGACATAGGACTGAGATGACATTGATGTATTAGCTTATTAGCGACTTAGATATGTAATACATTGGTGGGGAAAAGAAAGAGACAGACAGAATGCCATAAAGTTCCTTCCCAGAGGAATAGCAGATGAAATGAGGAGAGATCAACGAAAAATAGCATGTGATGTTGGCTGCCTTGAGCTTACAAGATTAACAAAACTATGCAGCAAATACATTACCCGTACCTCACCAATAGTTAAAGCATGCAATCTACTCTTGGAGTCAACTTGTTGGCCGACCCATACGTATATCTCTGAGTGATCATCCAAAATGTATATATCTTCCGTCATCAAATCATCTTGATCAAAGTTATATACCTCCACCACCTGCAAAACTTCACATTAACCAACCTTCTAGGGAAAGACACAATGTTATTTACCGTCGTTTACTTGTTAATCGTTTTGTATGAAACAAGACAAGCGTAACACTGAAGTATAAAATGCATAGATATAGAGAACGAAGGACTGTCCTAGTGATAAGGGTTTGAGTATCTCAAGATCCGAGCTTGGGATCTTTGGAGATACTCCAAGATTTGAAAATTTAATAACTTTAAACCTTCTTGTCTTGAAGAACTGACCTTGGAATAGGTAAAAACTCTTTGGAAATTAGTAAGAGCAAGCAATGGGCATAATGTAAGGGATGAGGCTCCCAATACTTACCCCGGCTATTAAAAAAAGAGTGAAAATAGGACACCATATAAACACATTCATTTTCCCAACAAAACTCAGTAAATACAGAATGAATATGCAATTTATGGACTAAAACGAGAAAATGATGTACCTTCAAATTCCCTGCAAGTTCATCATGGCGTAATCATCACAAGTTCAAAGGAAAAGGGGTCAGATTTAAAAGTATAGCAGAATTGAAGAGTACAAGATAAAGCATAAAATTTTCACCAGCAGGAAGAATTATACAGACCTCTAGAGAAGGTACAAGAAAATAGGTGGGGATCGCTCTCAGCATCTCGTCCAATCTTTTGGCTAGGATATTCAAATTTGCCTCCCAGCAAATTCCAAAATTGTTCAGATTCTGTACCTTCTTTTTGAGGTCTAGATTGTACATTGGGCTGCTGACAATTGAAAAACATGTAAGAAGTCAATAAGAAAATGTAAAGAGATAAAACAATTTGCAAAATGTGAACCATTCGTTTAAAGATGCAGTTGAAAAAAAGTACTTTAGCCTGTCTTGTTAAGAAAAACTCGAACTCGCATGACTTCTTTGCCAAAATGAAAGAGTTGAATAGCTCATCAAAGAATTGCATATGGATGTGAAATGAGAGATGCAACAAATTTATGTAACCAGGCTTATTATTTCATACAGAACACATTTATCAAGAAGCACTGTAAGAAACCAAACTCTGTTTCCAAGGAGAGAGAAAACCACACCACCTTTATCAAATCCAGCAACCGCTCGACAAGTTCTTGATTATCTGAGCTTGTAAGGCTTCCAGACCATGTAAAGACAGTGGAGCTGCTATTCAATATGTAGCAGTAGGAGGAATTCAAAGATGATGCAACCTGAGAAGGAGAAAAAGAATGGAAAAGGTAAGAAAATGCATATTAAAATATATCTTAACCTATCAGGTATCAGCTTAAGCTTCTAGGTTCAATAGTGATTAACATGATACCAATGTAGCTTTTGGATTACATTTAGTGGCAATTTAACATGATATCAAAATAGAAGGTCTTATATTTGAATCTCTCCAATGTTATTTCCTCTCTAGTTATTTAATAGTTCACACGTTGAGTTTAATAGTATCTGAGAGTGATATGAATATATATAAAAGGTTCCATACACCTTAATCTATCCACATTGATCAATGATCATTTAACTAAAGACTTCTTGTGCGTGCATGACCAAAGAACATAGTACAGAAAAGTTAAACCACTTCAGGAAAAGTACTGACCGGGTCCACTTGTATTGCTTGCATATTTTCAGGTCCAGAGCCCTGGACTCTAAACAATGCAATCCCATCCTCTTGGTAAGTTTCATCTTGAATTTCCTTCTCCGCAACATAATTCTTGTATCCCTTACTTAGGCCTCCCTGGAGTGTATTTTATCATATTATCTTTCAGTCAATCAAAATTCAGATATGGAATGAGGAAAATAAAATTTCTCCCATACAACTTTCTTGAAATGCAGATTGAATCTAACAGACCTTGAAGACAACAAAGCTCTGGAAAATTGAATAAAATTGTATCGGTTCGTTCCCTTCGTAAATGCGTGCCTAGAATACAATGAAATGGATCAGAAACAAGAAGATATTAAAGAAATGAATGTGCATCAATTGACAATAACAATCGAAGAGATGAATCTACCTGGACTGGAAGAAACTTTAATGACTCAACCATCTTGTTTACCAATGATAATGCTGAAGCTCTTTCTTCCTGAAGGAGATGCACAAGAAAGAGGCCCAACAATAAGAAGCCTCAGATCAGGATGTATTCATACAGTACAAATATTAGTAATTGCGTACATAACAAAAGAGCATTTTATCATACAGTATATCAGGTGGTAGAAAATGTGGGGAAAAAGTCAGAACTATATTGAAAAGTAAACAATCAATAAAACCTATAACAAATTCATCAATATCTAATTAAACGATGATCTTATCTAGGATGAGCTCTCACTTGGAATCTGAGATGCAAGATCTATTAAATAATAATAGACCATGTTCGAAGTCCTTGATTAACCATGTCCCAAATTCTTGATCAAAGTAAACAATAAACCTAACGAGGAGTATAAAGGAATATTACAATTGATGGCATGGATTCATCCTAACATAACAAATTACTTTCTTTTTAGTTCAACAACATTTGGGGTGGGAGGACTTGAACTTCTGACCTCTTGGTTGAGAGTATATGTCAAGTCAAGAATACATGTGAATTACTGTTAAACTAATGCTCACCTTGACAACAAATCACAGGTAAAAGCATTACTTCCCAATTCATACAAAAAAATCATTTTTACATATCGCTAATTTATGACTTTAACTTCTCCCATAGCCATCATGTTAAACTGTATCTGTAGCCATTGAATGCTTAACTGATAAGCAAGTTTAAATTTTGTGTTTAATATATTTCCTTTTCGTCTCTTATCAAAAAAAAAAAAAAAAAAGGAAGTAAATAAGTTTGAGGGAACTCAGAAGCTTTTTAAAGCATTTATTACCTCAACACTTTGCTTCCCAAACCATGTTCCTATCAGATATTCATCTTTATCGTCTCCGGGATATGAGTATTGAAAGATATAGCAATCTCCACTGTAAAATTTTGACTGATCAGAGGCAGGAATGAGAACCTTTTCATTGCCACTGACACGCCATACCTGTGAAATGGAGGAACAGGAAAAGTTGACCATAGAAGAAAAGCAGTTACTAGGTTTACAAATTAACTCAGAAGCTGAATAGTTCAGTACCATTTCTTACTTCTACATAGATGAGCAAACAATGGGGACTTGGTTAGATTAGATTAGCAATTGCTAGTTAATATAGTTGACAGATATCAGAGATTCCATTATATTTCTCAAAGCAAAATGATGCCTGCATTAACTCTACTTGTCCTCTATGCGTAAACTATTCCCCTTAAATGATATTTCACTCCCTTAGTATAAAAGGAAGTAAATAAATTATCAAAACAGATTCACTTCGGTTCCTTTTTTGTTCAAATATACTTTAAATTTCCATTAAAATTATTACTTCTGGGCATCCCTTGAAATACAGACCGACTACAGACTGGTTTTACTATATATTCCAAGTCCTTTTTTTTTTTTTTTTTTTTTTGAATTAACTGAAATTGGCTTTCATAGATAAACAGAGAGAACAACAAGAAGAGAGGTCATTGAAATAAAATTATTGAGTTAGAGCTTCAAAAGAAGAAATGGACTCGAAAGATATCAGAATAAAAGAATGAATTCTCAGAGGCAAGGAGAAAGAAAGAAGAAAACTCCTACAGACTCCTTTCCTACAAACAATTGTGAGAGCTTCAGAAGCCACACCTGCAAGTTCCCAGTGCAATCAATGTATGGTTGGGGCTCTTCTTTTACAGGATCAGCTTTCAGAAGACCCTTGACATTAACCCCTTGACGCTTTAGAAGAGCTTAAAAAAACCCAGAAGGGTAATACATGAGGAATGAAACTAAGGTAGCAATATAGATAAAACTGATACGTTGGAATATCAATGAAAAAGAATCTTTAAAGTTTATACTTCCTAACCTGCAACCTTTCCTCTACCATCCTCTGACACCACTACATTAGCAACTTGAGGCCATGAATCAAATTTAGATCGGAATGTCGCCGTCTCAAAACCTTCAATCACGCAAGTTATTTGTGATTTTGGTCTATCAGGTCCATGCACCAGTTGCTGTTCTCTTAACAACAACACAAGTTAATAAGAAATTCTATAATGTTATGTTACACAAGTAAAATGGATTTGAAAGTACAGGGTGAGCTGACCTCGGCAGCTGCGGTCGCCTTCTTCCGGTCATCAAGAGAGGTATTTCTTCCCATCCATGCAAATACTTCAAATCCACAATCTAGAATGTAGCATTTATTTGTTTCTAGCAGGTCTCTTGACAAAGATCCAGCACCAAGAGGTTCCAGCTGCCCCTTCTCAATTCTTTAAAATCAAATATATAGCTTTCAGGACTACAGAACAGAGTTAGATCTACAGAATAAACGGTTACCAGTTTACCATCTCACAGGAAGTCCAATGTCCTTAGTTTTAGGATTTGTTAATGGTCATTGGCATTACACTATTAGCTGAAGATAATTCTAGATATGATAGATAGAGTAATCAATAATTCTATTCAAAACCCTTGTAACTTTTTAAAGAGAGCATAGATATATATTTGTGTGCGTTGTATATAGATATTCAATTACAAAGCATTTTATTATTTACATTGGTAGGATCTCCCAAATCTGGCTGAAGCAAAGTGACAATGTCACAGATATGACAGGATAAACAGAACCTAAAAAGGAGATAATATATTACCGAAATAGCTTAGTTGGATGAGAACCAACAGGCTTATCCTCATCACTAGCTGTTTTCCTTGGAAGTGGAGCAAAGCCACCAAAAAAGCTCCAAAACTCTCCAGTTTCAGGATCAGCCATCAACTTTCCGTCCTCTACAAAAAGTTAACTCACAAACTGATATTCCTCAATGTTCATCTTTCACTTCCAACTCACAGATCAATCGTTAACTTACCAATGGCAGCTATCTCACATTTTCCATTGTGATATGTATCTTTAACATATTGAACAACTTCCAATGCTTTTGCTCTCTCTTGAATAGATGAGTTCGAACCATTAAATTGGAAAATTTTAGACTTGGTATCTAGAACAAAAATGTCATCATGATTGAGTGAAGATCGACTGAAAGGAACCTGTCACCACAATTCCAGAAAACTCAGCATTCATAAAGAAGCAAAAGATACCAATGACACCCAACCCAAGACAAAGAACTTGCCTCTTTTACATGGACAACACGTTTTCCTTTACACACAAACAACCGAGTCTTATGTTCCTCAGCCTCAGCATGTTTAAACCCAGATGCAAATCCACCTTCTTGAGGTATTATACATGGTTTAAAACAGGACAGGAATTTCTCTGTCTCATGACCTTGAACCTCACGATATTGTACAGCACGTCCACCTAGAGCTGCATCCAGTTCAATTGTCTTGATGGCAGCAGCACCAGCTTCATCCTGTGTATAAATAAGTCACCGAATCAAAACTTTGTGCAAGAAATGGATGTAGGAAAGTACTCGAATGGTGTGAGAAGTATTTTACCTGAGTGGTATCCCTACCAAGCCAGTAATGAATATCATGTCGCAAGGCGCCACTTTTTAAGGAGGTTGTCTGCACAAAAAAGTTCAAAACATGAAAACATTCCTTCACACATTATCTTCAAGCCAAAAAAAAAAAAACACTAGAGGCCAACGTGAGCATAGTTCAACAGTTAAAGCATCTCTACTTCTTAAGAACGTTGTAAGTTTGAATGTCTACTCTATATGTGATGTGATATTATAAAATTATTTTCTCCCTTTCAAAACTAAAAATCAGTGAAAAATATGTTTGGTCAACCACTTTTTAGAAGTTGTTTCTCTCAACTTTCAGTCTGTTTGATGATCTGTTTCTTAGAACAAGTGAACTTGTTCTTTCTTGGAAAATCACATGTCTCTAAATAATTGTACATTGACCTTAGTTCTATAAGCCACCAATCATAACTCTTAAAAACTATTTTACAGAACAAGCTGGGAAAGAACTCCATTTTTAGAGAGGTAATGTCTGGAAATTACCTTCCACATTCCACCGTAAAGATATTAATTATTAAATATTAAGGACTGGCCGACTGGGTATAGTTTGGTTCATGGATTCTGAAAGCTTAGGTTCGTCTAACCTTAAGGCTGAGAAGCCAGAGTTTGTAGAGTCTTATGTTTAACTTTTGTAGAGTAATAGGTCGCAGGAGCCTGGGTTCATAGGTTAAAATTAATGACTCACTCCAAAGTTATCTTAAAATTGAACTTAATTTTTGTTATAGGCATTATTTTGTTTTTTCAAAAAAAAATATAGCATTATATAATTCAAATAGTACAACATTGGAATTCTCAATTTATACAACAGAAACTCCTGTAGTAAATAAATTACAGTCAACACTCTAACTTGCTTCCCATTTCATGTATAACCCAAATCCATCTTTCCTTTCATGTCTAATCATTCTGTAGCAAAATATAGCTACTTGTGACATTAGATATTTATATACTAATAAGACAAGTTAAAAAGACACTCAACAAGTTGAGCATTGTCTGTCACAATAATTCCAAAACACATACAGTAGACTAGATACATATAATGCTTCTTAGGCAGAAAAGTATGCATACAGAACTAATTTTTCACATATCTGTTTTTTTTTACCCACATATTTTTCACATATCTTGGAAATGTATGCATGTATGTATGTGTTGCAATTTAGGAAATTAAAATGCATTCTTTACCTTAAGAACGATATAAGAATCACCAGTAAAGAACTTTCCATAAGAAGACTTTGGAACAGGAACAGGATTAAAATTTTCAATGCGCCATATTTCAAGCCCACTTAGAAGTGTCAAGGAACAAAATATGAAGTCATAAATGAATGAATAAAAGTTTAGTTTCTTGGATATTTTTAGGTACAGAATGTTGATATCCAACACAGAAAATTCAAAATCTTATACAGAAAGGATACGCCTTTTGGCCTGCCCCCTGGAAAGCTGGGTCCAAATCTCTCATGGAAACAGCCATATTGTTGTTGCAGCTCTAGTTATATATTGTTTCCCACTACAGAAATACAGCAATTCCACCCTGAATAACAAAACAAAGAACTTTGAAATGAGCAAGATTCTAAGACATAGTACAAGTAGCCAGACAATAGGAACAAATCAACAGATAAGGTCGATGAGCAACTTGACACTTCAAAAATGAAATTCTTGCCATTCATGGTTAAAACCAATTAGTCCAGAATGGAGAGAAGAGGGAAGGAAGGAGAAATTGTCACCTGATTTATCTTAAATTTTAAAGTTTCCCTCTAATTTCTCCAAAACCAACTCTTAGACTGTAAAGGTTATATAAAAAGTTAGAACCTAAAATTTTGTCCCTCCTTATTAAAATTCATGGCTCCACCCATGACTGTCAGCACTTGAAAATCACTTTGTCATAGCCTTTAACAAACACTTTCCAAAGAGCACTTTCTTAACTCAATTTAAACCTAAATGTGGCAGGCAACATTTACAAACTAAAGAACCTCAGAAGTCAGAATAGTCTTGCAAGCAAAGCCTATGGACTCTTCTAGAATTCTCAATGCCAATCTCTAATCAAAAACCAAAGTTCCATCTTAATTACAACACCTTGAAGCCTCTAAAACAATTCCACCAAAAAAAAACTGCATAACTAAACCAATTAACAAACTCTCAAACTCACTCCAACAACACATAATTCTCAGAATGAATCAAATCAACTCTAGTTTCTACAGAATTCAGCTCAACCAGGCCACAGAACATGTTGAACATAAACAATCGATAAAAACTCAATCCCAGAAGACCCATGACTCGATCAGATCAACTATTCAACACTCAACAAAAAACGATTCAACCAAAACAAAGCACAGAAATCCACAGCTTCCCCAATTCCCACAACAACCCACCAAACAAAAACCCCTAAAGAAAAACACCCATGTTCCAGAAAACCAGCTAAACAAGTGAATTCAAAACCCAAACCCGAAACCAAAAGAAGAAACAGACTCAAAGAGCAGAAATCTAGAGAATCAAAGATTGAATTCCGAGTACCCGAGGCCGATGAAGACAATCGGGAATGGAAAATCCAAGCAGAGAAGCACCCAGATCCAGCCCCAGGATCAGAATCATACAAACAACACTGTTTTCCACTTTTCACAGCGCATAAGAGAGAGAGAGAGAGAGAGAGAGAAAAAGGCTTTGGGGGAGAGAGAAAGTAAAGTGTTGAGGTGAAGAAGAGAGAAAAAACAAGTAGAAATGTAGAGAGAGAAAGAGACCCAAAAAAGTATTTGTACTGAAAATGAGAGAGAGAATAGAGAAGAGAATGATGAAGGCAAGGCGTGCTAATCACTAACTGCAACAGAAGAACGAACCCACACAAGCAGAAATGAACTGGAATGTTAATAATCAATTAATTAAATTGAAATTACTTCTTTTTTTTTTTTTGGGATTTCAGTATGTGACAGATAGATTTGTTCTATAAAGAAATTTAATCCACAAGCATTCTCTAAATGAATCATTCACCAACTTTCAGGCAGGAAGAGCTTGCTTCCATTATTTATCGATCATTTTCGGAGAACCCTTTTTGTGTAATTGAATTCAAAGTTCAAAGTTGAGATTTTTGTAGTCCTACGAAGTCATGTTTGGTCGGATGTAATAATCTTTTTTCCAAAATTAAGAACTTGGGTTTGCTTTTAAATTGTGAAAAGGAGCACCGAAAACAAGAAACGAGGAAGGTAATTTTGTTGTTAAAAAAAAAAAAAAAAAGTAATTTCGTTCCGTTATGTTTCCATTAAATTTAGAAGAAAAGATATATTTTTTAAACATGTTTAGTCTTTAAACTTTAAGATTTTTAAAAAGTCTTTTCATGTCTAAACTTTCCATTTTTCGTTCTTGAATTTTTAATTTTGTGATTTTTGACTTTTTTTTTTTATTTTTGAAAATGTGTGATTCTGGACCAATTTGATATTATTTTTAAATTTACATATCTATTAGATACAAAATTGAAAATTTAAAGTCACACAAAATTCAATTCTATATTTAATGACTCAATTAATTTTAAAATTTTTAAATATGTCAAAAATCTATTAAATACAAAATTAAAAGTTCGAGAATTTATTAGAGAATAGTTATTCTCAAAAAAAAAAAAAAGAATTTATTAGATAGTTTTTAAAGAAATTACAATTTTTACATTTAGACAAAAGTTTGAATGTGTGGAAAAAGAGAGAATTTATTCTGGATAGTAGAAAACGAATATCAGATCAATATTAAGCAAATTGTCATTTATTTATATTAAATATCAACATAAAGTTATAAAATTATAGATTACCCCTATGAAAAAGTCAAAAGTATACACGAAAAGTACACAATTTATTTTAAATAAGCTAGCTAGCTAATTAGCTAGTAATAAAATTAGCATCTTATAAATATTTCCATACCTTGAGACAATATTATATTGTTCCATTGATTGAATAATTCAAATCATGCAAATGAAATTATGATAATTTAAATTAAAAACAAGGAGATTCTAAAAACTTTGGAATGAGATATGAAATCAATTAATTAGAATGTGTTGTCATTATATGGTGTGGAATCATATTCCTTTTTTTTATTATTATTATTTTGAATACATCAACATTTGGGGTGGGGGATTTGAACCTCGGATCTCTTGGTCGAGGGTATATGTCAATTACTTATGGGCTATGCTCACTTTGGTATTATTATTTATTTTTTTTAGTAGGTGAGTTTTGAAATAAAAATGTAAGTAGAAAGATTTTTTTTTTTTTTTTTTTTTTTTTTTTTTTAAAGGATGGATGGCAATTAAGCAATGGGGCCAAATTGACTTTGGCTTTGTGAGGATCTAATTTTTGAAAAGCAAATGAATAAAGGAAGAGAGAAGAAGGGTAATCAGCCTCAATCATGCATGGTCATACAGCTCAAATTGTTGCTTCATGTCATGCCCAAAATAAAATAATGTTTATTTTTTCTTCATATAATTTCAAGTTCTTCTTTTTCTCCAAAAAAAAAAAAAATAATAATAAATAATTAATAGTTGGGGTCTTCTTTTTAGTATTTAAAAACATCCCTATATTCAAATTTATGAATATGAAAAAATTTCTGAATTATTAGAGTACAATGAGGTTCTCACAAATGATCTATTTTGGTTAAAGCAAAAAATACTACATAGATACATATATACATACTCTTCCTTATGAACTAGGGGTTTGTGAATGATTGGTTTAATTTGTTAAATTTTGGGTTTATTTAATCCATTCCATTATCGCGGAAATATTCCCCCATGGCACACCCAGAATATGTTTATAAAATGTCTAATAGGTATCTGAATTTTAAAAAGTTTCTAATATGTTCTTGAACTTTCAATTTTTTTGTTTAATAAGTAATTGAGTGTCTAATGAACCCCAAAGCTATCAATTTATCATTTAATAGGTTCTTGAACTTTTAAATTTGTGTCTAATAGATATTTGTTAATTTAAAATAAAAGATATCGAATATATTAGGGACTTATTAGATACAAAATTGAAAGTTTTTTGTTTTTGGTTTTTTGTTTTTTAAAAACAAAAACCATATATGTTTGATAACTGTTTTTTGTTTTGATAACTGTTTTTGGTTTTCAGTTTTTTAAAAATTAGAAAGATGAAAAGATGTTTTAGAGAAAGAAAAATGTGTAAGACGTTGAAATAAAAATTTAGAGACACAAATATAAATGTTTTCAAGATAAGTTCTTTTTTTTTTTTTTTTTTTTTTTTTTTTGAAAGACTAGAAAAGTTAAACATAGAAAATTTAGAGAGATGAAAGAAAATATTTAGAAAAAGAATATTAGTTAGACTCGAGAAAAGATATTAGTTAGAAAAAAAATAGAAAACAAGTAAGAGTAAAAGCGATAAATTTTATATTAAAAAAATTAAATTAAAAAAAAATTTAGACAGATAATAAGGTTAAGAGTAAAATATATGTTAAAAAAATAATGATAAATTAGAAAAATAAAGAAAAGTTGTAGCGATAGAAAATTTTGGTGACTTTTTTTTTTCAAAAGAAAAATTAGAACATGTTAACTAAGGAGAGAAAAGTTATTGATAAGTTTTTAGAAATAGACAAGATATAGAGAAAAAAAAAAGTTTTGAGAGAAAATTTTAGAGAGAGGAAAATAAATTTTGTAGAGTAAAAAACGTTTTAGAAAAAAAAAAATAGAGAAAAGAATTTGTTGGAGAAAGATAGGTAAAAGAGAAGAAAAGTAAGCATTAGAAGAAAAATGAGTTTTTGAAAAACAGAAATCTGTTTTTAAAAACTACTTTTTTTTTGTTTTTGAAATTTACTTATAATTTAAAAAACAAAAAACAAAAAACAGAAATAGTTATCACACCCCTGTTTTTAAAAAATGAAAAACAAAAACAGAAAACATAAAACGAAATGGTTATCAAACGACCCCTTAGAGATTTGTTGAATACTTTTAATATTCAGAGATTTATTAGACACAAAGTTAACGTTTAGGCCCCATTTGATAACCATTTGGTTTTTGTTTTTTTGTTTTTGGAAATTAGGTTTGTTTTATCTCAATTTCTTTACACTGAGTTTTATCTTTGTTAAATATACATTTGTATTCGAAACCAAATTCCAAAAACAAAAACAAGTTTTTAATTTTTTTTTTTTTTTCAAAACTTGACTTGATTTTTGAAATCGTGGAAAGAAAGTAGATAACAAATCAAAGAAACTTACACTAAAAGATTTTTAAGCTTAATTTTCAAAAACCAAATAGTTATCAACTAGGGATTTAGAGATATATTTTTTTTTTAACACATTCAAATTTTAGAGACTTATTAGACATACAATTGAAAAATTAAAGATTTGTTCAACACTTTTAGATTTCAGAGACTCATTAGACACAAAATTGTTCAGAGACCTATCATAACTTTTTAGTCTGAAACCTTTTCTTTCTAGTAGGTCAACCAGTATATTTACAACAATTTCACTTTTTAGTCGAAGAGAGAGTTAAGGGTTAGATCACTCCAAGAATTTTGAACTGTGTCCCGACACTATTTTCGTCGATGCATAATTTTTCGTTGGTAGAAATCCATTTCTACCGATGCAACTCACTATGCGTTGGAATAAATCCTCCATATTTTCCGTTTATATTTAACTTGGTTGAGAGATTGATAGCTTAATAATTATTTTATGCCACACATGTCTACAAAAACTAGCTCCCAATTGGCTCCTTAATAATATGTCATGGCCGTCGATAAACAATTCTCTCGTCAATTTAAGGTTAGTTCCTACAAATGTTTGGCTTTCTCATTTTCTTACTTGTTGACATGTCTAAGGATACCTTTGGCATTGATTTTGGAGGCAGTTAAAGTGATTATAAAAGAATTTTAACCGTTTTTAGCGATTGGTAAAACAGATTATAAATTAATTTTTATAAAAGTACTTTTTCAACCACGTTCATTTACAATAACTAACTATTTATCTTCTCTCTACGTTTTTTTTACTTGATTCTTTTTAATTTAACATATTTTTATTTTATTATTTTATACTCATTTGAAATCATTTGTGTTTATTTTTATTTAAATTAAAATAATATTTTTTCCAATACAAGTAGCAAATTATATTTCTCAACAAAATATAAAAACATCATAGGTTAAACATAAGATTATATTTTAAATCATACAAAATTTTAAACAATTATCTTATATGTTTCAAAAAAATAATTATCTTAAAGTAATTTTGAAATTATCTTTTAAAATTTTGAAATTAAATATCAATATTAAATTTATTTATTGAAAAAATATAGTTAAGTTGCGATAATTTAGAATATTAATTTACCAAACACCTCAACTTACTTTTTCGTCCATAAAGCTGAAATTTACCAAACACTAATTTACTTCGTAATACAGCTGATTTTCTTAAAAGCACAGTTAACAACAATTACTTTAGAAGCTACAACAACGCCAAACTAAGCCTAAGGGGTTGCTGAAGCTTTTAAAATAATTGCTGTCAGCTGTGCTTTTAAGAAAATCAGCTTTCATAAGAAGCAAATTAGTGTTTGGTAAATTTCAGATTTAAACATGAAAATGCAAGTTATAGTGTTTGGTAAATTAATATTAAATTGTTGTGAAATAGGTATAATGACCAAAATAGACATATTTCAATTTAGCATGAGATTGCATTAATATTTACATTGAAATCTTTCCTAAGATAATTAGGTAAATTTATATCATTTATTTTATAAATTATATTTTGTTTACTTCAAGTAAATTGAATATATATATATATATATATAGAAAAAATTTGTGTCAAACGAAATCTAATTTTAGTTTAAATAAAAAAAAATAAGAAAAATAAATTAGAAGCAACCAATTAAATTTAAAAGTAAAAATAATGAAATTAGATAAGATAAGATAAATTGTGAATAATAATATTTGAAAACCTAAAATATGAAAGGATAGAAAAAAAGAATTTTAAATATTGGTTAGTTACATTTTCCTAAAATCTAAATCCTAAAGCTACTCTCAGCAGCTTTTGCAAACCAACGTGATTGAAAAATTGATTTTCTCTAGATTATTAAAGAATCTGTTTAACCAAACACAAAAAAACGGTTAAAATTGATCTACAATCACTTTTTAGGTCTTCAAAATTAACCCCAAACGGGGCCTAAGTCATCCACAATTGAATTAAAAATTTGTTCGCGAAAAGTATAGTTATAACTGTCCATTTGACGATCATTTTGGTCCTGTTTGTTAACATTTTCATTTTTTTTGCCTTTTGTTCCGAAAATATCAAGGCTGGTTAATGAATAGTTTTCTCTGGTTAGTTTTTCACCTTTTTAAAAATACAAATAAAAAAGCTGAAAGAAGAGAAAAACAAATAAAAGATTTCTTCCTTTTCTTTTAATTTTCAAAATTTTGTTTCATGCTTTTAAGAACTTTCTAGAATAAAGTAGATTAGAAAACAAAGAAACTTGGAATATACAAAGGAAAATTGAAAAACAAAATGCTTATCTAAATAAGATTTAAAATAAGTCATTGTTGGTTGATTTTTTTAACATAGTATAATTACATTGTATTATTACATTTTTTTTATTGCATTTTCAAAGTCATTTTCATTGATTTAAAATAAGATTTATTACATTTTCAAAGTCATCAAAATACAAATTGTAGATAAAACTTTAGGTGTCCTAGCCGTTGCACTCTCTCTCGGGAGAGAATGGAGGCTATGGACAAAGAAGGCATCAACCTGGGGCGCGTGATTACCCCAGAGACCGAAGCTGGCCCTCAGGCGATGGACGAAGCTCTCATCGACATTCAGGAGGAACGAGGAGCTGAAGGAAAAGATACAGTAGATGCAATCTACAGCCAAATGGAGAAACTAAAGCTTGAAGAAGCTGGAAGGGTGGTAGAGGTGGAGGACAATGATATAGATGAAACGGATAGGGACTTTCAAGGAGCAATAGCTTGCAAAATATTAACCCATAGATTGATAACTCCGGAGGTTTTTATGCACTTCATGCCAAAGATATGGGGTATCGAAGGTGCTGTGAAAATGGAGAAGGCGGGAACAAATACATATATATGCAAGTTCAGACGTACGAGAGACAAAGAGAGAGTTACCAGGGGCGGCCCTTGGTCATATGATGATGCCATACTCGGGTTTGACGAACCAAAAGGGAGTTGCAGTGTTGAGGAACTAGAGTTTACATTTGCTTCTTTTTGGATCCATTTTCATAAATTACCACGTGTGTGTTTTTGTAGGAAATATGCGGTGGCCCTTGCAAACTCAATTGGAAGTTTCGAAGCTGCAGACATGGATGAAAATGGGAAGATAGAAGGGGAAACCTTAAGGGTAAAAGTTAGAATCAACTGCAAAGAACCATTAAAGAGAGGAACCAACGTGAAAACCGGGTCCATGGCTGGAAAAACATGGATCCCTATATCATACGAGAAACTCCCAGACTTCTGTTACTTGTGTGGGAAACTGGGTCATGTCCTTCAAGAGTGTGATGCTGAAGAAGCTGCTGACAACAATGAAAAATTATATGGGGTCGAATTAAGAGAGACAAGAGGAAGCAAGGGGATAAACAAGGGATGGAAGCCTGCGAATAGAGCATACAGTGACAGAGGAAGAGGAAGGGGACGAGCGGGAAGAACCCAAAGAGGATACAACCACTACAAACAGAACGTGATTGACGAAAATCAAAGGAACCAGCGAGACTGGGCGAGAAACAGAAACGGGGGAGAAACCAGTAAGATGGCCGGAAGGGCTGATCGGAGTTGGAGGAAGCTCAGATCGGACGGTGAAAGGCAAGAGGAGAGAGAAAATGAAACAATAGCAGAACGGTCGAATGAAGAACATGGGGTCAAAGTATCTGACATAGTAGAGGAAGAGTCAGAGCAGAAAGCATGGGATCAGAAGGAAAAGGACAGTGATGTGGACAAGAGGAAAAAGCTGGAAACAGAAAAAGACAAAGACAAAATAGAAAAGGAAAAAGGGGGCCCAGATGGTAAAACTCAAAAGGAAAACCCAGTGGACCAAGACTCTGAGATTCAAGAGGCAGCAAATGGGGACGCTTTTCTAAAAGGAAAATCAAGTAGTGGGAACACGATAGAGGACAACAAAGCTGATAAGGGACACCCAAAACTTGGTAGCAATAATAAACCAAAAGCTGACAATCTAAGGAGCACAAAAAAACCCAAGAACGAAAATAGCAAAAAATGGAAGAGGAGAGCTAGAGGGGAAATTCTAAATGACGGACCCGATTATAGTGAAATGTTGGAAGCTGGAGGCAAGAGAAAGGCTGAAGAGGGCATGGAGACAGAAACAAGGAACAAAAGAAGAGGAACTGGGGAAAATGACTTCAACGGAGTTGAAGGGATATCGGCGGAGGCTGTGGAGCAGCCCCGCCGGACGCAATGAAAATCTTATGCTGGAACATTCGAGGGGTGGGGAACCCTCGAACGGTCCGAGCGCTTCGGCATGTGGCTAGGAGCTTAAAACCCCAAATCATCTTTCTGATTGAAACAAAATGCAATGATAGTAAGCTGGATAGTTTAAAGAATGTGACGAGTCTTGAGTGTGGTATCTCGGTCCCAAACAAGGGCAGTAGCGGGGGGCTTATGTTACTCTGGGAGAAAGAGACAGATGTTAGCATTATGTCGTTCTCGGAGGGGCATGTTGATGCGATTGTTAAGATGAAGGAAGGTTGGTGGCGTTTTACGGGGTTTTATGGGAATCCGGTTACGAGTAAAAGAGGTGCTTCTTGGCAGTTATTGGATAGGTTAGGGAAGTTGTCTAACCTCCCTTGGATCATTGGGGGGGATTTTAACGAGATCCTGCTAGCGAAAGAGAAGAGGGGAGGCCAACCTAGGAAGCAAAGTCAAATGGATGGGTTTAGGAATGCTGTGGACAGTTGCAAGTTGATTGACATGGGCTATGATGGCAACCGTTTCACGTGGAGTAGGAAATATAGATCAGAAGGGATTATTTCTGAAAGGCTGGACAGATTTCTTGCCAATTTGAGATTCACGGAGATGTTTAAAGAATTCAAGGTTTCGCACACAAATAAACACAATTCTGATCACAAAGGTATTATGGTTAGCTTTAACCGGGAAAGAAGCAACACTGTGAGAAAGGGGGGTCGGAAACCGCTCAGGTTTGAAGAAGCATGGGTTCATTTTGAGGACTGTAGAGAGATCATTAGCAGGCATTGGTCTACCAATCAAAATCTCAAGCCTGAAGAGTTCTCGAAGAAGCTTGCGGGTTGCCTTGCTAAGCTGAAAAATTGGAACAACAACAGGCTTAATGGTTCCCTCAAAGCAGCAATTGCAAGAAAAGAAGTGGAGTTGAATATGATTAATCGGGACCAAGGAGAGAGGGACCCAAATCACATCCGATCTGTGGAAATGAGCCTAGAAAAATTACTGGAAGAAGAAGAGGCATACTGGAAAGCAAGATCCAGGGAAGATTGGCTCATTTGGGGGGACCGAAACACAAAATGGTTCCATTCAAAGGCTAATCAGCGGAGGAAAAACAACAAAATTGAGAGAATAGTTGTTGGTTCAGGGGGTTGGACCGAGAATGAGGAGGAGATTGGGAAAGTGGCAACCGACTATTTCTCTTCTATGTTCTCTACCTCGGATCCATGCCAATGGGCTATTGACAACACCCTTGAAGGTATGACCTCTAGGATCTCCCAAGAGCAAGGCAGATGGCTGGATAAACAGTTCACGAGGGAGGAGATAGAGCAAGCGATCAAATGGATGAATCCTAGCAAAGCCCCGGGTCCTGACGGGGTTCATGCTAGATTCTACCAAACCTACTGGGATATTGTGGGGGATGAGGTGGTTAATATCTGTCTTAAGGTCCTGAACAATGGGGAGGAGATGGAGGCGATAAACAAGACCCACATTACCCTGATTCCAAAAAAGAAAGACCCTAAGAGGATGGAAGACTTTCACCCCATTAGTTTATGCAATGTTATTTACAAAATAATAGCTAAAGCCTTAGCTAACAGACTCAAGAAAGTGTTGGGAGACATAATATCGCCTAACCAATCAGCTTTCGTCCCGGGGAGACTTATTACGGATAATGTGATTGTTGGGTTTGAATGTATTCATGCTATAAACAACAAAAAGAAAGGTAAGTCAGGTTGGGCCGCTTTGAAACTCGACATGAGCAAGGCGTACGACAGAGTGGAATGGTCTTTCCTAAGACAAGCAATGCACAAAATGGGCTTCTCTGGAGCATGGATCGAGAGGATCATGAGATGTGTGGAGTCAGTGCAATTCGCGGTCCTCGTGAATGGGACTCCTCAAGAGGCCTTCAAGCCAAGGAGGGGCCTTAGACAAGGGGACCCCCT
This sequence comes from Luffa acutangula, assembly GCA_036850905.1. Lineage (NCBI taxonomy): Eukaryota > Viridiplantae > Streptophyta > Magnoliopsida > Cucurbitales > Cucurbitaceae > Luffa > Luffa acutangula. The sequence goes on along the minus strand of CM072092.1, from coordinate 47,530,146 downwards.
GTCTCCCTACCTCTTTCTTATCTGCAGTGAGGGGCTGTCGGCACTCCTAAGAAGGGAAGAATCTCTAAACCATCTATCTGGTATTCGTATCAACTACCATTGTCCATCTCTTACTCACCTCTTTTTTGCTGATGACAGCTTAATATTCTTTAAAGCTTCGGTGGAAGAAGGCTTGAAGATCAAAGAGGTGTTGGATGTCTATGAGAAAGCAACGGGTCAAAAGACTAACTTGGACAAATCAGCGTGCCTGATCAGTAAGAATATTGAGCTATCGAAAGCAGTGGAGATTTGCAAAGCTCTGGGGATCAGGCAAACAGACTCTCTCGGACAATACCTTGGTCTCCCATCCCACTCGGGAAGGAAGAAAGTGGAAATGTTCAAAAGTCTGAGGGAGCGGGTGTGGAAAGTGCTACAAGGGTGGAAGGGAAGCTTGTTCTCGCTTGGAGGGAAAGAAATCCTCATTAAAGCCATAGCTCAAGCTATCCCTATCTACACGATGAGCTGCTTTAAGTTGCCCATTAGTGTGTGTGATGAGATTAACAAGCAATGCGCCCGCTTCTGGTGGGGCTCCTCGAAGGAGAAAAAGAAAGTTCATTGGATGAGCTGGAGCAAAATGTGTCGTAACAAAGGAAAAGGTGGGATGGGTTTCAGAGATCTCCACGACTTCAACCAAGCTATGCTTGCCAAAGTGAGTTGGAGAATAATTAAAAATCCGGACAGTCTTATGGCAAAAATCCTAAGAGGACGGTACTTTAAGGATGGGGATTTCATTAGAGCAAAGATGGGAAATAACCCATCTCTTACTTGGAGAAGCATTCTATGGGGTAGATCTTTATTCATTAAAGGAATGAGATGGAAGATAGGCACTGGCAATAGAATCATTACAGGAGAGGACCCGTGGCTTGTGGATGAAGGGGGGAAAATTCCGCTGTCGGTGAAGGAAGAGTTTAAGGAAAAAAGAATCAAGACGATTTTAAATGATGATGGGAGTTGGAATGCTGAATTGATTGAAGAAGTTTTCAATCCGGATGAGGCTAGAGCTATTCTCAACATCTCAAGAGGCAATACTAAAGAACCTGACTCAATCATATGGGACAAGGAGGCTAAGGGGGCATTCTCAGTGAAGAGCGCGTACCACTTGGCTTCCAGCATCTCAAACAAGGATGAAGCGTCAGTCGTGGATGATTCAAAGACTAAAAAGTTGTGGAATGCCTTATGGAATCTTAAATGCATCCCAAGAGCAAAGATTGTTGTTTGGAAAATCTTAAGCAACTCTCTCCCTACCAAAGTGAATATTTCAAAAAGAGGAATAAACTCCAATTTGTCCTGTTCGTTGTGCAGATCAAAGACGGAATCGACAGAACATATCTTTTGGAAGTGTAAGTTCGCGAGGAAGCTGTGGGAGTTCTTTCTTCCGAACTTATGTGAGGTTTTTGATTTTTGCAGGGGAAGCTGGAAGGCGATGGACTTCTGGGAAGGAATGGTGCATAACCTTAGCGGATCCGAATTAAACTATGCGGCCCTAATTCTATGGAGTATTTGGAATCAACGAAATTTCAGCCTTCATAGCAACAACCAAGCAGATACACAAGAAGCACAGAGGAAAATCAGCATATACCTGGAAGAGTTTGAAGGAAACTCTGAGAAGAAAAAAAACCTGGCGATGTTGGAGAGCCCTTCGAGTCACCAAAGATGGAAGCCTCCGGACCTCAACCGCTGGAAGTTGAATTCAGATGCTTCTTGGTTTGACGGGGAAGGTGTTGGCGGGCTTGGATGGTCCATCCGTGACTCTAACGGATCTCTAATTGGGGCTGGGTGTAGGAAGATTGTTCAGAAAGGGCCAATTAAATGGCTCGAAGCTTCAGCGATGTTGGAAGGGCTGAAGGCGACAGCGAAAATGGCGGAAGAAAGAATGTTTTCCCCTGTGCTGCCGCTGGTCGTTGAATCGGACGCGAAGGAGGTGATAAATTTGCTGAATGAAGAAAGTGAAGATTTCACTGAGATAGCTATGGTGATAGATGAAATCAAAGGGGCAGCTTCTCCAAATTCGGTTTCCTCTTTCTCCAAATGCTCGCGATCGGAGAATCAGGAAGCTCATGCCCTTGCGCGCGCCGGAGCGCGATTTGGGGATTTTAGTTATTTTTTTTGGCGCGACTTGTACCCTCAGGTAGGGGATGTTTTTTTGGGTAGGGATGTCGTTATCCCTCAATGGTTCTATTCGATCGTTTGTAAAGAACCTGATGTTTTCTTTGTCGAGTAGTTAATGCATTCGCCTTATTCAAAAAAAAAAAAAAAGTCATCAAAATGTAATTAATATACTTTGAGGAATACATAGTAGACTCTTTATGGCTCAAATGCTAGAAAGGCAGCCATTTTCTAGGTGGAGGTGACACCAAAGGATATCAAAATGCAGATATAAAGTTAACGAATATCATTCAACATTGCAATATTGGCCTCAAATCTCCGATCGAAGATCTTAATGTATGTTTGGGAGTGATTTTAAAATCGCTAAAATCATTTTGTCATGTTCAAAATCACCTCAAAACATATCTTTAATTATTCAAAATCAATTTCATGTTCGCTTTTATACTTTTAAACGTGATTTTCATATCATTAAAATTGATTTTGAATTCTTAAACACATGTTTTAGAGTGATTTTGAATATGATAAAAGTTATTTTCATTATTTCAAAATCACTCCCAGACATGGAACCTTATGCCAGTCGAGTTATGATCATGTTGGTCACTTAATATCATCTTGACCGATACCAATGTGAACTTTCATATTGAACGGTCTCTAAGGCTTTATATATATATATATATATATATATATATATACATACATACATACATATATACACTTCCAAGCAAAGGCAACATATCTTACAAGTTTTCATTCATACACTTTTTTTTAGGCTTAATTATAAGAAATACCCGTGAACTTTGGGGTTTGTTTCAAAAATACCCCTGAACTTTAAAAAGTTTAAAAAATTCATGGGTGTGGTTCCTTCGACTGGGTTGATGGAGTGGGTGCTGAACTATGTGGCGGTGTTTCGAGAGGCTTCTCAGGTCCACTCCCTAGGCGGGCTCGGTGGGGTTTCTCGGGATAGAGTTACATGGGAGGCGCCAGAGGAAGGTTGGTTTAAAGTAAATGTGGATGCTGCCTTTTGCGAGAACCTGTCACGATCGGGCTCGAGGATTGTTGTCAGGAATAGTGCTGGTTTGACCATGTGCTCGACAGTAGTAAAACATGTGAACGTGAGATGCTCGGATATGGCCGAAGGGTTGGCGGTTGTAGATGGTTTTCAACTTGCCTCGGAGATGGGCCTTTTCCTATGATCCTGGAGTCAGATTCCATGAGGATTGTACAGTTGCTGCGTGGCGAGGGAATAACAAACTTGTCTGAGGTCGGGGTGGTGGTTGCTGCTCTGCGTAGGGAGGTCCCAGGGGCAACGTGGTTTCGCTGCAAATTTGCTTAGCGTGAGGCGAACAGAGTGGCTCATCAGCTAGCTCAACTAGCGTTGAGGGAGGATCAAGGTAATTTCTGGATGGAGTCAGTTCTAGTGGACGTAGGCATTAGAGCTTGAACGAGCCAAGGTAGAAATAACAATGAAATCCATGAATCCGTTACACCAAAAATGGTGATTAGTTCACGTACTTAAGCAGTTTCAGCCACCTCTCCCTATCCGTGGTTCCATATTCAGGGGAGTTTTCTTTTGTCTCTTCCTTTTCTCTTCTGCCTTGTTTGCATGTTTTAGTCTATATTGAGATCATTGCATGGGTTAGGTTGGAAGTGGATGTTTGCATGCTAGTTTCTAGGCTGAGGCTGGTTGTATCTGAGCACCAATCTACCATTGAATGCATGTTATGTTTTGATGTAATTGTTTTACAGATGGCGATAGAGCTCGGACGAATCATGGTCAGAAAAGGAAAAGAAATCCAAGAACTACCATATCATAATGAGTGGCAAGCCTAAGCAGAAAGCAGATTTCAGGCTCCTTTCTCCAACTGTTGAGCCAAAAATCAGGGAAGGTTTTCCTGGCTCCCTTTCCTTTCTGCCTTTGGTTTGTGTTTTAGACTATTCTCGAGATCATTGTATTGGCTAGGGGGTGGATATGGATGTATATGTATTCGTATGTTTAGTTTAGGTTTGAGCCCAGTTGCTCTTGAGCATCAGTCTACCTGTTATGCATATTATTTCTGCTGAGTTTACACTATTACATGTGGTTTGTGGCCTGCATCTGAGCAGTGGACCTGATTTGAATATTGGTTTGATTATACTTGATTTTGCTCTATCAAGTTTTTTGATTGCTCTGGTCTTTTAAGCAAAATGCTTTCTTTGTGAATTTAGGTGTGAAGTTCAGTTGTTGGGTTTTGGCAACTATGAACAAGGTTTTTATGTTATTTATGCTTTGTCTTGTGGTTTTGCTGAAGTGAAGCTTGTTAGATTATTTTTTAGCTTTTCATAACTTTTTGAGGCTTTTCTTGCACACCTGTTCACTTTGGCCTGTCCTGTAGACAGTCTAGAAGGTCTAGAGCTGCTTTATGATTCCCATAGATTTGTTGTCACACCAATAGGTGTAAGGTCTTTAGTTGGTAAGTCTAATTTTCTTGAAGTTAGTGAGTACGCCTTGCCTAGGAAAAAAAAAAGATAATATGCCAGCAAAAGAAAATGGGTGGTTTTTATGTGAGGGAGTTTGAGCTTGATAGTAAAAGCTATGCTCTTCCCTCGTTTCTATATATATAAGGTAAAATTTGCATGCAATATTCATGATTGAAATGGGGTAAAAAGAGCTACCCATAGTGAGATCAGTTAGGCCAACCAAAGGGTTAAACCTAGGTTATGGGTCCCTTCATTGTGGTGTGAAAGCTAGTGCCCCGCCTTATGATTATGTTTTTGAGGAAAAGAAAAAGGAAAAAAAAAAAGAAAAAGAAAAAGATAAAAGATAAAAAAGAGAGGGGAATGGTGGGAAAGTTGTACCTATCCAGGCTCCTAGGCTTGAGTTTGGTTTCCTAATTGAAAGTTTCTTAGCCTTTCTTGCAAGGCCTTAGTGCCAGTGTAGGGGGAAGATAGGTGGAGGGTATTATAAACCTACTCCAGACCTTTAGGGCTGCTCTAGGAAAGGCTAATCACACACACACGCAAGATTTGTTTTTCTTGGAAAGTTTTGAATGGTCTCATTATTTGACAGCTTGTTGTAGTTTCTCTTAGGCACAAGGCTTAGCATTTTTTGCACAGGGACTTGTGCATATGACTGAAGGATTGGAATTCCCCAATTCCGTTACAGCTGAAGCAATTGGACCGTTCGTAGTTAATTTTGTTTCTACTAAAATACCAATGCATTGGCAAAAGGTTAAGCGATGAAACATACCTCCATTGACGACTCTGAATACTTCAACGGATGATTCTTGATTGCTCTGCAACAACGAAGAACACCACCATTTGATCTTTCCCGCTATAACTCTGAGATTAGGAACGTAGTTGTGAGACTACCTAATCTTGAATGGGAAAAACTCTAGAGAGAAAATTCTCCCTAGAGTTCTTGAGTTGAGAGAATATGAGAAGGCCTTATGGTGGCCATATGTTGTTGTACCTAAACCCTAGGGTTAGTGTTCTATTTATAGGAGAAAGGCTTCCATAACTGATTTAATCTTTTCCATAATCAATCAATTCCATAACCAATCAATTCCATAATTGATTAATCTTTTCCATAAATGATTGATCACTTCCATAAGTGATTAATCATTTCCATAATTGATTAATTACCAATTAATTAATTCTTTAATTAATTAATCACCAATTAAATATCATATATTTAATTTCAGACCTTCTATTAGTTAATTAATTAATTACCCAATTAAATATCACATATTTAATTTCAGGCCTTCAATTAATTAATTCCATAATATGAATCAAATTCATATTAAAATTTGAACTCCTTCAAATTCTCTTATATTCTATAAATTTAATATGAATCAAATTCATATTAATAATTGAACTTCTTCAAATATTTATTTCTCTCATAGACTATAGTTTAATTAAATCTCATTTAATTTAAACTAAATTGAATAATTAATTAATTCATCTTCTAATTAAATACCATATATTTAATTAGACATATATTTGAACTCTTTCAAATATATCAATCTCTCAATATAATAAAGTTTAATCTCAAATTAGACTTTATATTTTAATGCATCACTATACATTATATTAATTTGTATCTCATACAATTAACTTAATTCCCAATATGAATTTGAACTATTCAAATTCTCTCAAGATATATTTGTTCCTAATTACTCTTTACAAGCTAGTAGGGGGACCTAATGGACCTACAGATCAGAAGCTCCAATGATATGAGGTTAACTGATTAAACTCATTAATCAAGTTAACCAATTCATTAACTGTGGGACATTCCACTAAAGACCCACAGCTGAACTCTTCTCACTGTAGAACATTTCTGTGTCCATGGATGTAGACCTATACCGATAAGTCAATCCTTCACGAGTGTTCGTAATCACGGCTGGGTCAAATTACCGTTTTACCCCTGTGTTACATCTGTCTCCTTAAGTACCAGCGCTCCTCTAATGAACAACCTATTTATGGTCCAACCATTAAACAGAAAGTTCCTCTCGGGCTAGTGAGAGGACGAGATCCCTTTGTTCAAGTCCCGGAGTCACCTCTTAAGGGAACACTCATCTACTTCTCCTAGAAGTGGGAAGGAGTGAATTCCTTCTTGTGTTGTCATGTCCCCAGCCTCCCACTCGGTCTTGTCCCAAAAAAGGAAGGCATATTGAGTCGGCGTATTGGCCACTCTCACCCATGCTAATCAAAGGACAATCCCTCATGAGAAGGAGTTCATGACACACTCAAGATTAAGACTGAGTTACCTAGGTCATCGTATTGAAACAGTAACCTAACTAGTTAACAGTGTTACATCTAGTGGTTTACTATTTCGTGGTCTGATCTTATGCAAACTCATTGCATAGGATACCACCGCTTGCATGTCTCCTACATGGACGCCTTGGATTAATACGTCTGTATCGAATACAAAGCGGGCCGTATCACATAGTGTTACCAGGATAAGGTACCCAGCCTTATCCTTGTACTATAGACCTTTTAGGTTGTTACTTGAACACCAATCTCCGTATGTCCCCACATACTAGTTCAAGTCACATGTAAACAACCTTGGATCTTAGTTTATTGGATTTGGGTCAAATTGTGCAATATTTAACAACAACACTTTATTGTAGAAACTCAATTACACTTTATTGAAACAAGTATACAATTTGTTTACATTCACTATCTACGAGTTTTAGGACATAAAACCCAACAATGACAATATTCAACATCTGAATCTCCGACATCTATATTGCTTAGGCCTAGGAGTTTTTCAAGGGGTAGTAAGTTATTTGACGGGGGTTTTCGGTGGATCAATTGTTTGTTTTGGTTCTAATCCTCTCCTTCTGCTTACTAGTGGTGATGTGATGTCCCACACTCCAGGTAACCCAAGTTTGTTTTAATTAATCGACACCTTAGGTTGATTAAGATATTTTTTCTTTCCCATTCATTAAGATCTTTTCAGTTTATCGTGCAGGCTGAGTGGGAAGTTAGTCAGTGTTTCTTTCTCTTGATTAGTGGGTAGTTTTGGTATTTAGTTAGGTTTTTTTTTAAAAAAAAAAAGAGAAAAGAAAATAAGGAAAATCTCTCTCTCCCTCCCTCCCTCACGCGCATCAGACCCCCCCAAATCTCTTCTCCCGTTTTTCTTCTCCCAGCCGCACAACCGTCGTCGTCGTCTTCCCTTCTTGCCGTCAGTCGCGCCGCCCAGCCGCCTCTCGCCGTCGGTTCCGTATCGCACCGCCGCCCTTCACACTGTCTCTCTCCTCCTCGCGTCGCCCAACCGTGCCGAACTCCCAGCGCCGCCGTTCCTCCCCCATTTTCCTCCTCGCGCCGGCGTCGTTCCTTGCCGTTGGTTCTTCTCGCGTCGTCGCTGCCTCTTCCTCCAACCATTCTTTGCCGAAAATCAGTACCTACGCCACGAGATCGAGCGTAAGTTCTTTTCTCCCTTGTCTTTGGTCGCTTTAAGCTCAATCTAAATTCCCTTTTCTCTTGTTTCGCTCAGATGTCGTGGCGTAGGTTAAATTACAAGTTTAGTCTTGAACTTTCATGATTGTGTCAATTTGGTCCCTGAACTTTAAAAAGTGTATAATAGGTTTTTGGAACTTTCAGTTTTATGTCTAATATATCCTTGAAATTTAAAAATTGTATAGGTCCTTGAACTTTTAATTTTTGTGTCTAATAGGTCTTTGACATATTCAAGATTTTTAAAAAGTTAACCAATCTATTAGATATAAATTAGAATTTTATGCATATTGGGACCCTAAACTTCCCATTTTGTGTCTAGTTGGTTGGTGAGTTTTAAAAAATGTCGAATACGTCGGTGACTTGTTAGACACAAAATTTAAAAGTTGAGGGACCTATTGGATACAAAAGTGAAAGTTTAAAGACCTATTGGATATTTTTTAAAATTTAGAGACTTGTTGGACATAAAGTTGAAAGTTCGAAGGTGAGCTACAATAATGGTTAAAGAAACTAACATAACTAGGTTAAGAGATAATTGAGCATGTCATGACATTGTTAGGATCTCTTACCGTCCTTTAAGGCCCTGGCCGAGGGTCTTAAAGGACCTTTATGAGTCTCTAAAATATCTTTTATACCATGACCAATGTGCCCCACTTGATCCTATACATGTGATCCGTTATCAGGAAAAGAATTGCAAGAGCTAAATATGATGGTGTGCAATATCTAACCATAGACCCCCGCATTACTGGATCTAATCTTCTTAAAAAGCAAGGGCTTGTTTGGTAGGCAATCCAATTTTGCTTTATGTTTTCAGTTTCACTTAATTCAGTGAATATGTGTTTAACAGATGCATTTTTTAAGACTGTTTTCAAATTCCATGATATAAAATCGTGGAAATTCTGAAAACAAATTTTTTATGTTTCTAGTGTATCTAGATTTTGAATTAGATTTTTCAATGTAGAATTAAATTAAAAAAGATAAAAACTTTAATAAATATAGTATTTCATGTTATAAACTCATTTCATTTTTATAAAATTAAAATCTGTATAATATAATGTGTTGATGGTCAAATTTGGTAAGAGGGAACTAACCTGACCTTCACGTGCCACCAACGGTAAATTTGTAGAAGATGGGGAAGACGTGGCCTGCAAAACGGAAAACTTGCACACCGGTGTGGTGCTAGCCACACTGCCTCCGATGCTTAAGTCAGAAAACGGAAGGAGGAGAGCTAGAGAGTAAGAGGAGAGAGTAGAGAGTTCGGGTCCCATTCTTCAATGGCGAAGAGGGATATAAATACCTGCTCATGCTCCTAGGGTTTTTAGGAATTCGGAGGCGTTTCAGGACGGACCAGGCGGAATCGGGACGGCTAGAGGCTGGAGGGATCGAACTGAGTCCTATCTTGGCTCGTTCCACTTGCCGGTTTCGCCTTTAGGGACCATCTCCCAGTCCTATTTTCGCCCGTTTGTCCTCATCAGCTCCTTGTTCACCGGAGTGGTCCAAAATCACCTATAACATAATGTATTATGAATTACATGATATTGTAAAATAATGATTATACAAAATTTATAACCTATAACATGTTTATAAATTAATTAATAATAATTTACATTCAACTGGAATTTAGCTGATAACTACAAATTGTTTATGGTTTATAAATATATTATCAAACACATTTTGAACAATTGTTTAAATTGTGATTCAATTTTTAAATCTGCTACCAAACACGCATCAAAAACATGAAATACAACCCTATTTTCATTGAATCCCTTGTTTTCAAATTTTTGTTTTCACATCACCAACTAAACCTGCATTCTAATAAATTCGTCATATTTTGACCGATTCAAAGTGAAAAAATAGGATTGCTCCATTGACAAAACTAGATAAAGTTGCACCACGAGATTGATTAACACTGTTTGAGAAAGGGCTCAATCGAAATTAAAGAAAATTCAAGAGGGCAAACCAGTCATTTCACAAAACCAAAACCCTCGTTCTCGCTAGGGTTTCGTCTCCTCAACATAAAAACCACACACCAATCCGCAGAAGAGCCGTCCAGTCCCAACGCTCTCCCTTTCTTCTTCGCAATTCGCTTCTACCAAAATCTACACTTCCAACATCAAACAATGGGAGTTTTCACCTTCGTCTGTCGGAGCTCCGGTGGCGAGTGGACCGCCAAGCAGTATTCCGGCGATCTTGAAGGCTCCGCCGCTTCCACCTATGAGCTCCAGAGGAAACTCGTTCAGACTGCTCTCTCCGTCGATTCCTCCGGTGGCGTTCAGTCCTCCTTCTCTTACATCACTCCCAGCTCCGCCGTTTTCCAGGTATTCATTGTTTCCTCTGCTGGGTATTCCCTGAAATAGGGGAAAAGTTATGGCGCTTATCAATACATGTTCTATCATTCCGGTTTTTCTTGTGGATTCTTCGAATACTTTGACTTTCTGGATTTATCGTTCCCGATCTGATGTGATTTGATTTGCTTGCTCTCAATATAAGATTGTATTTTTCTCCTTCGATTTGCAACGACGGGATTATCTTTATCTAGTTTTTCCCTCTTTGATTGGTGCGGGTGTTAGTTTATGTTTCATCTGTAGGTTGATGTTGTTCAATTGCGAATATGGGTTTTTGATTAAATAATCCATTTAGCAATTATTGAGTATTGGAATTTGTTTAACCGATAGACCTCCCAGTTCTTGCTTAATATATGAAGTTTTGTTGAAGTACTGCATTGTTGGCAATCGTATTTCTGGTATGTTCATTGATAGTTTCTTGATTGATTATGATGTATTTGCATTCGCCCTAATTTTTTCCATTGAATAAGAAAATGTAACATTGTGTGATTCCTTTTTGGAGGTCTTCTGAGATATCAAGTATTTAGATGAAGTTGGTTTAAGGGTCTTTTGAACTATGTTTATGATATCTCTTCAAGTATGTGCCTGCCTGCCTGCATTGTATTGTATTGTCTGTTGTGTGTGCCTATCCTAAAACTTGGTATTTCAGGTTATCGTTGGTGGTGGCTCTGGTGGGGGGTTCATTGGCGGTGGAGCAGCTGCAGCCGCCCCTGCTGCAGGAGCTGCACCAGCTGCTGCCGAAGCCCCAGCTGAGAAGAAGGAAGAGGTGAAGGAAGAGAGTGATGACGAAGACCTTGGCCTTTCACTTTTTGATTAGTTGGTATATTTACTTGTTATTGTTTATCAATCTCATAATTTTTAGTACTCAACTTTTATCTTCAGGAAATTATGTCTATGCATTTACATGAATTTGCCAGTTCAGTTGCTGTTCTTGTTAAGGACATGAAATTTTGCTACTGACCTTTGTTAAATGGTTGAGAATTAGATGTGTTTTTTTTTAAGAATTGGCTTGAGAAGTTCCTTCGGATTTATCTATTAGTTGAACTAAAAAAACCTTGTTGGTTTAAGGGAAAAAAAGGTTATTGAACACTCAATTTAGTCCTTGAACTTCAATATTTACTCTTGGGAAAGTTTTCATTAAAATTAAGTGTTGATTTTTATTATGTAATGTTATAATCTTTATGGTTATAAACACATTTAGTCTTCAATTATTTTGTCGATTTACATATGAAGGCAAATTGTAATAACCAACCACTCTTGAAGTACCGTAATTGTTGCAAATTCAGACCTAAACTTTGAATGGTAAAAATCAAACTCAACTTTTATAGGGTAATGTTATAATCTGTATCCATCTTGACAATATTCAAGATTTCATTCCTTCACATGTCTTTAATAGTAAACTTTACACAAAAGTTCTATTTTTTCATAGGTTTTCAATGGTAAACCTCATTCTTTTATGTACAGCTCTAGAAATCACCTTTCTCAATCGCCCTCTCTAACCCTCGTTTTCCCTCTGATTCTCTCATAGGGTTTCTCTCTGATCTCTTATTTAGTGCACCCTCTCACTGTGTGATTTTCTCTAATTGTCTCCGTTACTTTTATGGACTCCTTTCATTCACAATCCATCCTCTCAATATGAGTTATTACTCTTACACAAATAACTAAAAGTTATATGGACAAGAGGGAATACAAAAGTGTCAATATGAACATAGTTCAACGGACATGAAACTTGTACTAATGATCGAAAGGCCTGTTGTTCAAGGACGCATAAAAGAACCTAAGAGACGAAGTCGAATAGAGGACATGTTGGAAAAAATAGGAGAAAAGGCCACCTTGTTCCTCCAAGGCCGAATTTCTCTCAAAGACTCATTTCTTCTCTCGCAGGCTTTCCATTTTCTATCATCTTCTCACTGGATAAAGAGAAACTTCTCCATCGCTCCATATTTTCTTTCTTTATTTTTTCATCAGTCACTATGTAAAAAAAAAAGCCTTAGTAACGGATTTTTTTTGTGTTTTTGTTTTGTTTATTGAAGACCAAGTAATGAAAGTTACCGTATCTAACGGGAAGGGACTCATTTTTACCGTTATGAAAATTTAGGAGTTTGATTTTTCACCCTTCAAAGTTTAGAAGTGAATCTGCAACCATTACCATATTTTGGAGGTGGTTTTAGCAATTTTTCATAGACTTTGACCATATTTTTTTTATGAAAGTACATGAACTAAACTGTTACACATTTCAAGGAGATGCTAAATTATTACAAAATTGAAAGTAAAATAACTAAGGATAATTGTAATGGGTGGCAACATGAAGGTAAATAATTACAAATATAGCCATTTTTAAAAATATTTGCAAATATGGCAAAATTTTTGAATTAATTTTTTATATTCCTAAATTGCCCCTGTGTGTCCATCTTTTTTTTTTTTACTGATAGAAAGTCTTTTTATTACTGATAGATTCTATCAGTGGTAGAAAAAGTTTCTATCAGTGATAGAAAGTTTCTATCACTGATAGAATAAAGTTTCTATCAGTGATATTTCTATCACTGATAGATTCTATCAGTGGTAGAAAAATTTTCTATCGGCGATAGAAAGTTTCTATCACTAATATTTCTATGACTGATAGATTCTATCAGTGGTAGAAAAATTTTCTATCAGTGATAGAAAGTTTCTATCACTGATAGAATAGAAGATTTCTATCACTAATAGAAACTTTTTCTATCAGTGATAAAAGATTTCTATCACTGATTGGTTCTATCAGTGATAAAAAAAAACTTTTATAGAAAATCATAGAAAAACTTTTGATAAAAAATCTTTCAATCCCTGATCACCCATAAAAATCTTTCTATCCCCGATAGAAATCTTTCTATCACCGATATAATCTATAAGTGATAGAAAAACTTTCTATCACCGATAGAAAAGTTTTCTATCAGTGATAAAAGATTTCTGATAGAAATTTTTACTATTCTATCAGTGATAAAAAGATATTCTATCAATGATAGAAAACTCTGATAGAAAATCTTTCAATCCCTGATAGAATGATAGAAATCTTCTATCACTTATAGAAAATTTTTCTATGAGTGATAGAAAAACTTTCTATCTCTATCACTGAGACTGATAGAAAAACTTTTCGTGAGTTATAGAAAATATTTCTATCATTGATACTTTTCTATCAGTGATTGAAGATCTTTTGTTTCTATCAGCGATGGTGATACATGGTGAAATCGAGCATTGAAAAATAAAGCAAAAACAAACGATTATAGAAATCAAACACTGAAAAGCAAAAACCAAACACTGATAGAAAACCAAATAACAACAACCAAACACTGATAGAACACCGAACAAGTGATAGAAAAATATCTATCGCCGATAGAATCTATCAGTAGTAGAAAAATTTTCTATCATATGATAGAATCTATCAGTGAAAGAAAATTTCTATCACTGATAGAAATCTTTCTATCAGTGATAGAAAATTTCTATCATTGATAGAAAATCTTTCTATCACTGATAGAATCTATCAGTGATAGAATGAAAAAGAAAATCTGGAGGGGTATTTTAGTAAATGCAACACACAAACTATTAGATTTTGCCATTTTTGCAATTTTTTTTGTGGGTTGCTTGATTTGCAATTATTTTGGCTCATATTGCTATCCTTGCAACCGGCCCAATAACTAAATTGACAAATGAAAGTTCAAAGCTAATTGTCACTCCAATGGAAAGGTTAGAGACAAGTTGTAAAAAAAAAAAAAAATGTTAGAGACAAAGTGTTTTTTAACCAAAAAAAAAAAAAAAGGAATTTGATAAAATCTACCCATTTGGCTTATAATGAATTTATCTAAATCAAGTCAAATCAAATTGATTTTTTTTTTCATTAAAAAATTGTTTTTTTTTTGTTACATATTTTACAAAATTGAGTTAGGACGTACATTGGTCAAGTCCAATCAACCAATAAAGTTTGATTGGTTTGAAATGACATAGGGAAAATATATTGCCCCTTGTGAAATTAGCAATATTAGAAACTGCCAAGAACCAAAAGAATATTGTTGACTCATAGACTACATGTCACTATTGTTCCTCAAGAGCCAACATACATTTTTGTTTAATCTTCTGATGATAATTTTGCTGAAATATTGAAAAGTTTAAAAAAAAAAAAATTGAAGTTGCATGTAATTGTTAATGGATATAGCAAGTTAGTAAATTCTTTTTTTTTTTTTTTGAAATAAAGTTAGTAAATTCTTTTTGGTTGGTATTAATTAGAGAATGTAGAAAAGAAAATGCTAATGAGATAATGTAAAGGGAAATTATGAAAGTTTTTTTTTTTTCTCAATATTAATTGAAATAGTATAAAATAGGAAAAAAAACACTATTTTTACACTTCAATTTGGTAAGCATTCAATTTTATCAAATCTATCTTTCTAAACTGGTTAAGTTCGACAAAAATCGACAGTTGCATAAAGTTAAACTTGACTAATTAATAAATCTCCTTTTAACTCCTAAATTTGAACAAAAATGTAACTTCATTATTGAAGTTTCAATAATTTCAAATGAAGCATGTAGTGAATTCATCAAATATATACACGAATATATATATCAATGATACATCAAAGCGAAAGTCTATTAGAATTTAGAAGATGTAAAAATTGTCAAGTTGATACCCGAGGTAGTGTATAAAGAATCCTTTAACGGATTAGAACCCTAAAATATAAGGAAGAAGATAGGACAAATGTACCTTGATGATCAATATCTAGAGTAAAGAAAACTTGTTTCTAAACTCATGATTCGAATCACTCTACAAGTAGTTTGATCAATGCTACTTTAATAAATGCTACAAGTAGTTACATTAATAAATGTTTGACTTACATTGAAAGGAGCTTAAGATACACTCAAGTTCGTTTAATGGAACCTCAAGTTCGTTTTTGAAGTCGAGTGTATTTAATGAGATTTCATCTTGAAGCTCTCCTTGGAATAAAATAAATGATATCATTTCCTTGAACTCCATTGGAAAATTTACTTGTAAGATTAATATCTTTCAAGGTTACAACTGATTTTGTTCCCTAAAAAAAATATGGTCATCTTTTATGGAGAGTAAAGTGGTCTAAGGTTGGTTTGACCATGTGTGGCTGGGTTCACATCCAATACAATATAGGCTAAACCTCATTCTAGAGGCACGCAAACGAGGACAAAATAAATAGTATAGACATAGAATTATGGGTCAACTTGAACACAACTCAACTGGTCAAGACATATTTTCAATGCAAAGGTAAAAATGTTTTGAATCTCCACCTTACCAGTTGAACTATGATTGAATAATATATGATTAGTTTTCTCTAATTGTCATTCAAATGGCGAAGAATCAAAAGTTAATAGGGTACATGTCAAAATCAAGTAGAAAAAAAGAAAAGAAGAGTTCCGTCAGTTTCAATCAAACTGAGTCGATTCGAGTGGTCTTAAGTATATGCGTTGGTGCAATTTCCAAAAGTAAAAAATCAAAAAATAGTTGGTCGTTCTGTTTCCATTAGTGTCAACTTCGGCCTCGGTTTCGGTCAAAGAACTAACTAACTCACACCCCAAAAGAGTTGGATAGGGAGGGAGCCATGCTAGCCAAAAATACATTCAAGTTACTTCATATAAATCTAAGTTAGATTTCAACTAAATACAGATTTTTCTGAAGCCAATTTCTAACTTTTGTAACCCAACCAAAAATAAAAAAAAATAAAAATAAAATTCTAAGCTACAAATAAAGCATTTGTAAATACATTCCAATCCCACTTAAGCCTTAAGCCTATTGTGCCATTTGGCTATGGCTAGTGTTGTCTCCTTTTGGCTTTTGCTTAAGAAGATCACTATATCCATCAGCAGAACTGATAGCAAATTCAGTCAGTGAGCTCATAGCAAATGACAAACCAGCACACAACACCCTTATGGCAACTTCAGCCATTTTTTCTGCAGTCATTACCTCTTCAACTTTCCCAAACTCCACCATTTCCATGTTCCCACTCGATTCTTCCGGTCCCCCGAATCTCTGTGACCCGACTTGCATCCGGTGAGGGTCGTCTCTTTGCTGTTGTTGTGCGTGGAGTGACCCCATTCCAGCAGCAAAGAAGTCAAGGCCGTCTAGCACTGGCTTCTCTTGGATTTCATCCAGGAACCTCTTCCACTGGATGCAAAGTCCAAAGATTGGAAGTGCAGATGCATCTGACCTGCGAGGTGAAAATGGAGGCTTTGTAGTGTTGGAGGAATCGGAATTTACACACCGGAGGAGCCATCCGGTTATCGCCTGCATATAGGATCGTTGAGAACTGATCCATGACTCAAAACAGCTTCGCCAGTTCCTGAGCTCTGTCTCGAGATTGGCTGATGCACGCGCTAACCAGTTCGGCTCAATGACTGGAGCTGAAGAGAGCTTTCTACCATCCAACTTCGAGGGTATACCGGCCAGTAGAAGCTTTGCTTCATCTAACGCCCGCTTCTGTAATTGATGACATTCTGCCATTACTTTCCACATCCTTGCTAACCTGTGTATAATCACAAGAAGTGTGGCAGTTAATTATCCCAATACAACCTGGTTTGGGTCTAATCTACCACAGTTAAAGCGAGTTACAACGGTAGAGATGTTCAACAATGGAGACTCACCCTTGAACTAATTCTAGAAGTTGAGGCTGCAACTCTTCATCTCTCAAAGTTTCAATTCTTTTCGCTACAGCTTCGACAGAGTGAATTGAAACCTTTATCTGAGTATGCAGATCTCTCATGGCGGACCTTGTCTTTTCTACTGAAGATGGATCTTCACCTTTTACATCTTGGTTCCTGAGTTGATTACACTTTTTCTCGTAAGCGATTCGAACCTTTTCTCCAGACTGTTCAATAAGAAGGAAATTGTAGAGATCAATTGTCTCCACTGCTATACCTTAATAAAGAAAGCTATAGAAGATATGTTTATTAGAACTTGGGTTGAAGCCAAACAATCAACTCTATCACGGTCGGAGAATCGGTCTTATGATGAAAGAAACAAAAGCACAACAGAAACATCCACAACAAAAAGGATTAATTCAAAGCAAGTTTGTGAGTGCCTATCTATGAAAAATGCGAGCAGTCTAACCGACAGTGTAGTTAGTTTTAATGCAGTAGAAATTAGAAGTCAGGAAAGGATCTGAGCTACACACCCTCACTTCCTGGTAGAGCTTCTTCTCCCAAGCATATAATCTATCCAATGTTGATTGATGACCGGGCGAAAATGAGCTAGATTCTTCTGATATGTCGCCACTGCTCTCGTAACCACTTTCATCCTTAGTTGCTGAAGAGCTGATTAGAAATCTTGATGAGGAAGAGCGAGATGAAGCTGAACGGAATAAAGCTACTGGGTTCAACATTTTCATGGCTGCAAGGAAGAACAAGACTTCACCGAATTGATAATTGAAAATATAAGAGAGAGAGAGAGAGAGAGAGAGAGAGAGAGAGAGAGAGAGAGAGAGAGAGAGAGAGAGAGAGAGAGAGAGAGAGAACTTGTACATGTGTTCAACAACTTGTCGCTTTTACTCTTGTTTCCTAAATCCTAAATCATAATGCATTTGAGAAAATCAGGATTTTTTCAACACAATAGTGTCAACCAAAGAATGAAGCATGGTCAAGACACACTACCCCTAGTATCAATCATTTAAGGCAAGGACTTACTGTCTATGTCATGTAACTTTCTTATATAAGATGTACAAAGGACTAGAATTGCAGAGCATATCTAAAGAAGGAAAGAAAAAGTACAACAGCAAAGAGAATTAGATTGAAGTATTTATGTATCTAACCTGTAAGTTCATTCGAAGTGGCCATGTATGGGGCTTTTCTAGCCTCTAACAGTGCTGAGACCTCATTTGCTGAATTGCAAACTGTCATAAACTGAGCTTCCAGTTCTTTGATAACCTCCGCCATGCTTGTTGGCTTTCGGTTCACATAAACAGTAAAACCCGGTGTTTCTTCCTTGGTTTCGGGATCGGCCACTGCTGATTCTTGGCTTGTACTTGCAATAGGTCCAGCATTCTGGACTCTTGATACGTTAATCTTCCCATTACATCGAGATTGTACGCCTTCTAGTTCATGCTCCATCTCACTCCCATGGTTCGTTTCATCCTCGTCCTCATCCTCATCCTCATCCTCATCCTCATCTTCATCCTCGTCTTCTTCGTCCTCATCCACATCTTCGACAACAACTTCCTCTCTACAACAACTTTGACCAGTTCGTGTTCTTTCTTCTGTGGTGTTTACTCTATTACTGTTGTCTACTCTACTATTGCTGTTGTCTTCCTGTTCGGTTTCATCCTCTTCCAGGTCAGGAATCCCTTCTTCTTCTCTAACCTGTCTTAGCCCTCTGATCTCATCATCCATTGTCATATGATCAAGACCATTGTTCGAGGGGTACCCGTAGTTATCCAATGATGAAAATGGATTCCAGAAAAAGTCCCATTGCGAACTTTCGGGTGAAGGCGGAGGGATATTTGGTCTGTTGTTAGGAGAATAAGGGAAGAATGAAGAATTCATTGGTGGGGATTGCATTGGAAAGAAACCATCGAATCCGTACTGATGCATTGGTGAATAAGATTGAACTCTCACTATTTCTGGTGATTGAGGTCTCTCTTCTACAGAAACTGCCCCATTCCCACCTGACCTTAGGTAATTAACTCTCAACACCGTATTTGGTTTAGACTGGATAGGAAGTGGTGGAAACGACTTTGGTGTTATAGATATGAAACCAGGACTTGTTTTCTTTACAGGTGTGAAAGGGGGTGTAATGAATGAATCTAACAACAACTCACGAGGCTCGTATCCATTGACATACTCACGAAGAGCGGCAGAAACTCGTTGCAACGACTGGATGTAGGCTAGATGTCCACAAGCGAATCGTCTCCTCTGCTCAACAGCTTGTTTGATAAAACTCTTCCGGTCTTTACAAAGTTTAACTGCCTCTTCATCTTCCAGCTTTGACATGGAACATCCCATATCTCAAATAATTTGTCCCCTTTGTTTGAAACAACTTTGTGACACTACGAATTCGTTAGGCTCGAATCGAAACCAAAATCACAAGGATATTGCTGTGTGTTTCTTGCCAGACTCATAAGGTTTCTCTGGGCTGTTCAAACAAAAGAGAACTTCAAGCCTTGAATTACTTGAGTATTTCAAAAAAGTATCCCAAATGCACACGCAGAACAAGAAACAGGAAGAAAAACATGGAAGCAAGATCCTAATTTCAAATCAAAATCAACAGAAATGGAGGCTTCTCCACCAGATTTGAGGACAGAGAAAGAGGGTTTTAGAGGATTAATGCTTTTCTTAATTTTGAAGTTAGACAACACAAAAAAAGAACAAAAGATTCTAGGAAGGAGTTGTCAAAGATTTCTTCTGAAACAACAGGAACCTCTCATCCTTAACTTGCCAGTTAGAAATTCCAAAGGAAACTGATCAAAATTTTATATTAGGACCCAAAAAAAAAAAAAAAAAAGACAACCAAAAAAAGAAAACAAAATAACACAAAAGGATAGCAATATAAAATTACAAAATAAAGTAAAGAAAGTCAAAAATAGGCAGAATGAAAATGATGACTGTCATGTTTCGAGCTTAGCAAAACACAAGAAAAGAAGATAAAGGGCTCAAAGTAAAGAAAGAAGATCGACCCATTTGCAGACTTCACATGGAGAAACCTGATCAAACATCAAATTACGAATAAGCCCCCCCCCCCCCCCTCTCTCTCTCTCTTTCCACAAATGGTTCAGAGAACAAAATTTACAGTTCAACAAGAAATAAAGAAGCAACGTTCTCATTTCCGCAGAAAACTATGGCAACCCAGAAGAGGAAATATTGAGAAAAAGCACATAATCCCTGAAAATTTGCAGTTCAACAAGAAACATTGAAGCAATGTTGTCATTCCCACAGAAAACTATGGCAGCCCAGAAGCAAAAATGTTGAGAAAAAACACATAATCCCTGAAAAACTACAGCTCATCAAGAAAGAATTCAACAATGTTATGATTTCAACAGAAAACAATAGCAACCCAGAAGAGGAAATGTTGAGAAAAAGCACACGATCCCTGAAAAATTAGAGTCATCAACAAACATCGAAGCAATGCTGTGATTTCCTCAGAAAGTTATATCAACCCAGAAGAAGAAATGATGACAAAAAAAAAACACACGATCCTTGTAGATGAATAGTTCCACAAGAAACACAGAAGCAAGGTTTTGATTCCCAACAGAAAGCCATGGCAACCCAGAAGAACAAATATTGAGAAAAAAGCACCCAATCCCTTAAAATTCACAGTTCATCAAGAAACATTTCAACAATGTTGTGATTTCCCCAGAAAACTATGAGAGCCCAGAAGGTAAAAAGTAGAGGAAAAACACGAAATCGTTGAAAATTTGGGGAAAAAGTACCTGGTGGGATGAATCTTGGCCGGCGGGAAGCAACAAAGAAGAATGAGAGAGTGCTTGATCACACACTGTGAGAGAGACGATGATGAAGGGAGGTTAGAGAGAGAAATTAGAGAGAGAAAGAGAGGGGTTGGGTTTAGAAGAAAAGCAACGGTCAAAAAACCCAGAATGGAGGAGAAAGAAAATCATGAAAGAACAAAAACTAAAGATTCATTCACGTCGGGTAGCTCATTAAAGAAAGCTCAGATAGAGAGATAAAGACTGAATACGACCTTTGCAATACATTGCCCTTTCTACTGCTTTATATTTCAACAATGCCATTCCCTAAAATTTACTAATTAGTTACCTTTATCATATATATTTTATTGAGAAAAATACATTTTTGGTCCATGAGGTTTGTTTTAAGTTTCGTTTTGGTCTCTCAGGTTTCAAACTCAACATTTTAGTCTCTGAAGTTTGCAATTAGTAGCATTTTGGTCCCTCCATCCAATTTTTCTGTTATTCTTAACAGTTTGCTGACGTGGAATGTATTTTTTTAATAAAAAATTATTTGTTTGAATTTTTTAAATAAAAAATAATAATAAATTAATTAAAAAATATATTTTTTTTTCATTTTCATTTTTCCCTTCCATTTTCCCTCATTTCTCCTTCATTCACCTTCTTCTTCTTCCTTCTCACCATCACCACCATCCTACAACTGCCGTCGTCGCCTCCGTCGGCCGACCTTTTTTTTTTTTTTTTCTCTCTCTCTCCATATCTTCTTCTCTTCTCCTTTCTATTTTGTTTTCTCTCTAACCCATCTCCCTCTCGGTTAATGTAGCCACTCGCCTCCCTTCACCGATCTCCCGTCGTCACTACTCACGAATCGACTGTTGCACGTTGCTCAGACTCGTCGCTCGTTGTCGCTAGATCGAGACCCAAGGCACGTCGCTCGTTGCCGCTGGATGTCGCGACGACACATCTCCCCGCCGTTTTACCCAGATCTGCCGCGACGACACATCTCCCCGTCGTTTTACCCATATCCGCCGTGACTGCACCGACACCACCACCCAGATTTGATCCGATAACGAAGGCACGATCTCCATTTCAGATCTATAATGGCGAAGACACATGGGGGGGCGAGGGATTCCCCCTTCGTTTCAGACCGAAATCGAATGGGAGCGCAGTCGTCGGGGGGTTCGTGGTCTGAGGAGGAGCTTCGACCAGCAGCTTGCAATTTGGAGGGAGGAAGTTTGCGTCGAGAGGGAGGGTTGAACGGAGGTGGGAGAAGAAAGAAGAATAGAAAAAAAAACAAAAAAAAAAAAAAAAAAGTCTTCGACGGCGACCGGCCGTCGGCGACAGCCACCACCGCCGGCAGGTGTGCTGGTGGTGGGTTAAAGAACAAGAGGAAGGTTGAAGAAGAAGAAAGAGAAAGGTTGAAGAAGACGAAAGAAAATTTAAAAAAACAATTTATTATTTTTATATATTTATATTTAAAAAATTCAAAAATAATTTTTTTAATAAAAAAATAGTGCCACGTCAGCAAATCATTAGTTTTTAACGGAAAATTGGATGGAGTGACCAAAATGCTACTAACTGCAAACCTCAGGGACTAAAATGTTGAGTTTGAAACCTCAGGGACCAAAACGAAACCTAAACCAAACCTCATGGACCAAAAGTGTATTTTTTCCTATTTTATTTTAATGGTTAAATAATAACTTTGAATAGGTCAATGGTTCAAGATAGTATAACTTTGACCAAATGGTTAGAGATTCGGATCTTCAATTATAATATTATTGAACTAAAAAGATTGTGTTTAATAGATTTCTAAACTTTTAAAAGTGTTTAACAAGTGTTTGGATTTTCAATAGGGTGTTTAATAAGTATATGAGTTTTAAAAATTGTCCTATAAATTATTGAATTTTAATATTGTTTCTAGGTTAGGGGACCGTTTTGGTCTCTTTGCTTTGGGTTTTGTTTTATTTTAGTTTATGGACTTTCGAAGTTCCAATTTTAGTCTCCGTACTTTCAATAAAACTTAAAATTGATCTCTATCGTAAGTGTTGATGGTCAAATTTGGTCCGAGGAACTCACCTGACCTTCACGTGCCTCCAACGGTAAATTTGTAGATGAGGGGGAAGACGTGGCCTGCAAGACAAGGAAACATGCACACCGGTGTGGTGCTAGCCACACCGACTCCGATGCTTAAGTCAGAAAATGGAAGTAGGAGGGCTAGAGAGTAAGAGAAGAGAGTAGAGAGTTCGGGTCCCCTTCTTTAGTGGCGTAGAGATGTATAAATACCTGCTCATCCTCCTAGGGTTTTTAGGAGTTCGGAGGCGTTTCGGGGAAAACCAGGCGGAACCGGGGCCGCCAGAGGCGGTAGGGACCAAACGAAACCGGAAGAACTCGACCCGCGTAAGCGGGCCGAGGGTCGATTAGGTCGAGGCCGAGCACGGGGTCGGGCCAAAAGCCTGACCCCTTCGGTCTTGGCCCGTCTTACTTGTCAGTCTCGCCTCTGGGGTCCATCTCTCAGCCATATTTCTGTCCACTATCCTCGTCAGCTCCTTGTACGTCGGAGTGGTCCAAAATTGCCTATAATAGTAAGTTTAAAATTAATTTTGATCCGAATTGGTTAAATAATACAAATAATTTTCGTATAAGAAAAGTCACAATGTGAACATATTTTTAAAATTTATAGAAGTAAAACTAATAGAAACTATTTTTTTTTAAAGAAAAAATAACAATAAACTCACGGTAATGATCAATTTTAAGTTTCATTGAAAGTATGACTAAAATTCGACATTTGAAAGTACAATGACTAAAATGAAACAGAATCCAAAGTACACCGACCAAAATGATATTTTAACTTTGTTTTTAAAATATCTCCTTCAATGTTGTGTCTGACGAACTCTTACTTTTGAAACACTCCTCGAAGTTTAAGAATTTGTTGGGACAAAAAAAATTGGAAGTCTGGAGACTTGTCAATTTTTTATTTTTCAAAAAGTTTATGGATATATGAGATAGAATAGTGAAAGTTTAGTCTCGTTGGATAACGTTCTCGTTTTCGGTTTCTTGTTCTCGTTTCTCCTTTTTTAAGAAACAAACTTATTTGATAATTCATCCCTGTATCTTGTTTCTAAATTGTAAAATTCAAAAAATAAATAGTTATTTCTTAGTGTATAATAAATTAATTTATTTTGAAATAAAAATACAAATTGTAAAATGGAGGGGTAAAAGTGTCATCCGAAGATGCCCTCAACATGAGAATCTTTGAAACTCATCTCTCACGAGGGCATCAAAAGATCCTCGGATGCCTCCCGTATGGGCATCCTGAATTTCCTAGGTATCCAACATTACCACAAAACAAACGAGGTAATCCAGATGCCCATTCCATGGACATCTTAGATTACCGTCAAACAAACGACCCCTTACTTCTTTGCTGATAATTTTTTATTTTTTAATTCCGTTTTGAAAACTGAAAATTTCCAAAACAATTTCTTTTTTCTTTTTAAAATATTGTTGAGAAGTCAAAAAAATATTTTTAGGAATATTCGGAATCATTAAAATTATAAGCAAACTAGAGTAATTTTTCAAATTAATAACAAAAAAAAAAAAAAACCTAAAAACACAATTTTCACCATTATTATCAAACACCATCTAAAATATATTAAATAACAAAAAAAAAATCTAAAATATTCTAATTATTTATGTCCAACAACAAACATGCTGAAATAAATATTTGAAGCTCTTGAAGCAAATAGGAATGTCAAAACGCTCATATGAAGGGAATCCTAAGTCTTCTTTGAGCTCGAATCTTATTCTTTAGGTTATGAAGTCAAAATTTAATCTTATTCTTTAGGTTATGAAGTCAAAATTTTAAAAATAATACTTGGTTGCATACTGGTATGTAGAGATCTCTCTATGAGAAATTTTATTTTATCTATCATGATTGTCAATAATATGGTACCAAGTTTTTTTTTTTTTTTCAAATTTTAATATATATACACCAAAAATAGATTTTTGAGATTTTTTAGTTTTTTTATTTTTTATTTTTCATGAGTGCGTGGGGATGCAGATTCTCAATTTTTATTTGAAATTGGCAAAAGAATATGCTTATCATTACCGAAAGTGAGGAAAAAAAAAGGAGAGATTTTTGTTTTTATGACATCGTTCTTTATCATAATGAATATATTCCAAATTCCCATCCTTCAATTATAAAATCTGAAAAGAGTTTGTGGTATGCATAATATTCATTGCTAAATGCTGGGCTAAAAAAAAAAATCATTGCTAAATGTTAATATTAATGGAGTTAAAAATTTAAGAAAATTACTAGAGATAATAATTTATTTGGTGGGAGAAAAAATCCCATGAAAATGAAAAGTAAATATCGGCTATTTTTTTTTTTGTTTGAGTTCAACGATATTTGAGGTGGAGAGATTTGTTGGTCGAGGATACATGTCAATTATCGTCGATCTATGCTCACATTGACATTAGAGTTGTTGGTGAATCAATGGTAGGCGATTGGTGATGGCAATTAATAATTAATATTTGAAAAAATAAAACTCGTATCACTTTTTAGCTCAATTGGCATAAAACTTGTACTCTAGATTAAAATCTCTCATCTCATAAGTTACCAAACAATAAATTTGTTTATCAACCATGTGTTAGTGATAGTTGACATGTACCATGAATTAAAAGGTCGGAGGTTTGAATCATCCATCCGTCCATTGTGGTTGAAATTAAAAAAACTTAAATTTGTTTAATTTAGGCCCCATTTGATAACCATTTGGTTTTTGAAAATTATGCATGTTTTCATCCAATTTTCTTATCATGATTTTTCATATTTGTTAAAGACACACTTTAATTCCTAGCCAAATTCCAAAAACAAAAGAAGTTTTTTAAAACTATTTTTTATAGTTTTCAAAATTTGAC
This sequence comes from Luffa acutangula, assembly GCA_036850905.1. Classification (NCBI taxonomy): domain Eukaryota; kingdom Viridiplantae; phylum Streptophyta; class Magnoliopsida; order Cucurbitales; family Cucurbitaceae; genus Luffa; species Luffa acutangula. The sequence goes on along the minus strand of CM072092.1, from coordinate 47,504,405 downwards.
TTGGTTTTTGAAACATGAGAAGGGGTTAAATAACAAAACAAAGAAACTTGTAGGTGCATATAGTGTTTTTAAGCTTAATTTTTTTTTAAAAAAAAATGGTTATCAAACGAGACCTTAACAAATAGGTCTCTTTATTTAAGGATTTTCCATAATTCTTTTTTTAAGGGTTAGTAATTGCTTTGATCATTACCATGGTATAAATTTCTCTTTTGAGTTTTAAAAAAACATTTTTTGTTTTATTTTTCTCCTTAAATGTGTCTTAAATTATACACTTACCAACGGGTAAGAATTCTCAAAACTACAATTTTAATAAGATAAGTTATTGTATCTCTTCCAAAAAAAATAAAATAAGATAAGTTAATGCTTTAATCAATTAAATTATATTCTGAACGTCTTAAAATATAATTCGAAGCATTAAAATGGAAGGGAATATATAAATAGATAAAAGGAAATATCCATTTTGTTGCATTGGAAAATCCTAAATGCCATTTGTTCATACTCCAATTAAAATGATAGAACAATTCTAATTGGAAAATTATTCTCTTTAATATATTCTTATCTTCGTTCATCCTTGGCTCTCCATTAATTAAAATGAATTTCATACGCTTTGAAATGGGGCAAAATCCAACTATAAAATGTCCGTGCATGTTTGGGAGTGATTTTGAAAGGTTTAAAATCACTTTTGTCATGTTCAAAATCACTCCGAAACATACCTTTAATTATTCAAAATCAATTTTATGTTTGATTTTACACTTTAAGATGTGATTTTCATACCATCAAAATTAATTTTGAATTATTAAAGATGTGTTTTAGAGTGATTTTGAATTATTAAAGTGAATTATTAAAGGTTGAGGGTTGTTTGGATGTATTTTTACAAAAATTGTTTTGCATACCAATCTTTTTTTTTTTTAGTTAAAAAATATTTTAAACCATATTTTTTTCCTATCATACTTTCATTTCTCTCTTCTATATATTATTTTCAAATTATAGTATATATAAATCAAGTTATATATTAATGAGTATTCTTGACCAATTAATTTAGAAATAATAAAAAAGAACATATGAAAATAATCTTTAAAGTAACTTTTATATGTTGATTGACAATCCTTAGTAACATCATATTTATTAAGGTCAACTTTCTTCGGGATTCAATTAATAAGTTTTATGGTAATTAATTCATTATCACAATGAAAAGCATATATAATGAAAAATTATTTTTAAAAATAAAAGACACAATACTTCATTTGATTAAGTTAATCCCCAAAAGCATCTCCTTTAGAATTTTCCAACACAATCATTGAAAATTTCAACTCCTCTAATTGTCCACAAGTATAAAGGAATACTAGTATGGGGTTAGGAAAGAAAAAGGAAACTTTTTAGGATCCCAATGCAAACTTCAAAACAAAATGAGTATAGTTTGAAAAACTATTTTTTAAAATTTCTATTAATTTTTTTTTTCAGCTGTTGGAAAAGATTCTTTTTCCTTTTTATACTTCAGAATAAGATATTGATACATAAACTTTATTTAAGAGAAAAGTAAAATTTTACCATTTAACTTTTCATATACATAAATTTCCAATTTTGAAAATTAATTACGAGTAAAGTAGAGACAAAATTTTAAAATTTTAGATGCCATCTTATAACCATTTCCGTTTTTGGTTTTTAGTTTCTCTGTTTTTTAAAAACAAAAACCATATATGTTTGATAACTGTTTTTTGTTTTATGTTTTTAAAAAACAGAAAGTCAAACTTGTTTGATGACTGTTTTTGGTTTTCATTTTTTAAAAAATTAGAGAGATGAATAGATGTTTTAGGGGGAGAAAAATGTGTAGAGACATTGAAACAAAAATTTAGAGATACGAATATAAATATTTTCAAGAAAAAAAGAAGTTAAACATAGAAAATTTATAGATGTTAAAGAAAATATTTAGAGAGAGAATATTTTTTTTTTTTTTTTGAGAAAAGAGAGAGAATATTAGTTAGACTACATAAAAGATCTTAGTTAGAGAAGGAAAAAGTTAGAGCAGATTAGATAAATTTTAGATAGAAAAAGTAAATAAAAAGAGAAATTTAAAGGGATAGTACGGTTAAGGGTAAAAGATATGCTAAATAAATAATGATAAATTAGAAAAACAAGAAAACATATAGCAATAGAAAATTTTTGAAGATTTTTTTTTTCAAAAGAAAAGTTTGAATATGTATATTAGAGTATGGATAAATTTTTAGAAATAGATAAGTTATAGTGGAAAAAAGTTTTGAGAGAGAAAAAAAAAATTGTACAGAGAAAAACTTTTTAGAGAGAAAAAAATTTTAAAAAAATGTTGGAGAGAGATAGGTAAAAGGGGAAAAATAATAAACATAAGAAGAAAAATGAATTTTTGAAAAACAGAAATCTATTTTTAAAAACTTTTTTTTTTGTTTTTGAAATTTGCTTATAATTTTAAAAAAAACGTTTTTAAAAAACATAAAACAAAAAATAGAAATGGTTATCAAACAACCCTATATTTTTAAAAATGAAAAACAAAAACAAAAAACAAAAAACAAAATGGTTCTCAAACGATTCCTTGGTTTTTGAAAATTATGTTTTTTTTTTTTTCCAAATTCCCTACAATGGTTTTCATCTTGGTTAAGGATTCATTTGAATTACTAGCCAAATTCCAAAAACAAAAACAAGTTCTTGAAAACTTTTTTTTTTCTTAAAAATGTGACTTGGTTTTTTAAAATAAGGAAAAAGATATATACTGAAACAATGAAACTTATAGATGAAAGTAGGTGTCCATAAATACTTTTTAAAGTTCAACTTGTGGGGTTGAAGATTTGAAATTAGTTTTGATGTTTTGATCGAGATAATAATATCTTAACTAATTAAACTATAATCAAGTTTGACACATTCCTAAGAATTTTAGGTTACTCTTCCATATATTTAGTTTTTGTTGTTATGAATATTATGTTGTTAGTGAATTTTTTATTGGATAAAATTTAGTTGAATTTGTATAGACTAATTGACACATCATGGTATGATATTGTCAACTTTGGGATCAAGTCCTCCTAACTTTTCTTTTGAATCCATCCAAAAGGCATCATATCAATAAAAATAATTGTCCTCAATTATATACTCATGATCATCCGTTTATCTAGCTAATGTGGGATTTTGGCCTTACTTCTCAATTCCCAACAACCGAAAATGATTATTTACCCAAATGTTCAAATCTAATCTTTGAGACTAAATGTGTATTCTTCCCACTAAAATTTATCAACTAAACGATAGCTTAAGATCAAAATACATTTTACTAATTAAGTTCGAACCACCTAATGTTTAATTTCACGAGTTAGATACATCCCACAAATAAAATTCAAAGCCTATATCTATTTTTGCATGTGTTGTTTGCGAATGCAACCAAAGTTCCACACCAACCAAACAAAAAAAAATGATCACTAATACATAACCAATAATAACTATTTCCATGGATATATATGACATTTTGAATCAAACAAGAAACAAAGCCATGATGATATAAAATACCATATTATAGGAAATTGATGTAAAAATAGATTTTTTTTTTTCATAAAAATAAAAGATAAATGGTTAAAAAAAGATTTTTAACCCCCTAAACTTGGTAGGAAAATAATGATTTATTCTTGGGCAAATTGCAAAAACCACCCCTCAAGTATGGTGTTTGTAACAATTACACCCTTAAAGTTTCAATTGTAAAAATTAAACCCTCAAACTTTCAAAAGTGTAAAAATTAAAACCCTAAACTTTTGAATGTTAAAATTAAACCCCCAATCTATCCAAAATGTAAAAATTGAGTCTATTTCATATTTCTCCTTCTCTCCCTTCTTTCCTCTATCTTCTTTCTCTCTCTACCTCTTCATCCCTCCCATCACCCTCTCTCTCTCTACTTTCTCCCTCTAACTATCCCTCCTTCCTTCTCTCTGCAATTTGAACATCCTCTCTCTCTATTCTCCCTCTACCTCTCCATCCTTTCTTCTTTCTCCCTCTCTCTGCAATTAGACTCTATTCTCTCTCTATTCGTGGCTGGTGAAGAAAATCAAGGAGCCGAAGCAACGAATGCGATTGCCATAAAAGAAGATGACAAGAAAACTAAATAAATGTGAAACCTTACATGTTATGTTACAGTTTTTAGAATGTATAATTCAGTGAAAGGCAACTCAAACATGCATTTTAGTAGTTAATCTCTGTTTTTTCAACTCAAGTTTCCAAGATTTTGTTTCTGATTGGCGGGCTTTTAGAAAGGATTCGTGTTTTAGCCCTTGTGCTTTCTTTAGTGAATTTGATTATTTATTATGAATTCTTTTTTGATGACCCTACAATGGCTTTCCAGGATGTCATCTCTCTCCCTCTCAAAATTATGAAACTTGCATCTGATCTTCACTTATTACTGCAATTTTCTTTTTGTAAATATATTTTCTGTAAGAAAGGATGGAGAGGTAGAGGGAGAATAGAGAGAGAGGATGTTCAAATTGCAGAGAGAAGGAAGGAGGGATAGTTAGAGGGAGAAAGTAGAGAGAGAGAGTGGGTGATGGAAGGGATGAAGAGGTAGAGAGAGAAAGAAGAGAGAGGAAAGAAGGGAGTGAAGTAGAGATATGAAATAGACTCAATTTTTACATTTTTGATAGATTGGGGGTTTAATTTTAACATTCAAAAGTTTAGGGTTTTAATTTTTACACTTTTGAAAGTTTGAGGATTTAATTTTTACAATTGAAACTTTAAGGGTGTAATTGTTACAAACACCATACTTGAGGGGTGGTTTTTGCAATTTGCCCTTTATTCTTTGCAATTTCAAATTTGTAACAATTTAGTCTCTTAAATATAACATATAATAATTTATGTCCCATTTGATAACCATTTGGTTTTTGGTTTTTAGTTTTTAAAAATTAGGCTTGTTAAAAACACACTTGAATTTCTAACCAAATTCTAAAAACAAAAATACTTTTTGAAAACTACTTTTTTTTTTTTTCAAAAATTGGCTTGGTTTTTAAAAACATGGGAAGAAGGTAGGTGATAAGTCAAAGAAATTTAGAGTTGGGAGTGGTGTTTATAAGCTTGAAAACCAAAAACCAAATGGTTATCAAATGGAGCCTTAGTTTTTATACTTTCAGATTTAACAATTCAATCCTTACCGTAAAATTGTCATTTTTTTTTATTATATATTGATTTAGTTTTTATAGTATATAAACACCTTCGTTCTGGATCAATGTATCAATCTACATATATAATAAATTCCATTAAAACTCAATAATATTTTTTTCCAACCAGAATTAAATCATTACAATTTTTAATTAGTAGAAATTTGAAAGTAAAAAGACTTAATTATTACAAACTAAAATTCAATGACTAAGATCTCAAGATAACTACTTGGTTTTAATTTTGGGTTTTTGAAAATTAAGTTTGTTTTCTCCAATTTTTCTTATGATGGGTTTTCATCCTTGTTAAGGAAATATTCGAATTCTTGGTCATATTCCAAAAGCATAACACAAGATTTTGAAAATTATATATAATTTCTAGTTTTCAAAACTTGACTTAATTTTTGAAAATATGAGAAAAATATAGATAATAAAATGAATAATGTTTTATTACAAGTTTAGTCCATAAACTTTTAAAAAAATTTAATAGGTCCCTAAACTTTAAAAATGTCTATTAAGTTCCTGATAGGTATATGATATATTTGATATTTTTAAAAATTAACTCATTTATTATATATAAAATTGAACTTTATGTCTATTGAGACTCTAAACTTCTAACTTTGTATCTAATAGGCTTGTGAATTTTAAAAAATGTTGAAGAGACCAAATACTTATTGGACACAAAATTAAAGGTTGAGAGATCTATTAGACACAAAAAATGAAAATTTAAGGACTTATATGATATTTTTTTTTTAAATTTATGGACCTATTCAAAACAAAATTGAAAGTTCAAAGATTAAATTGACACAATTCCAAAAGTTCAAGACTAAACATATAATTTATCGGATAAAGAAAGTGAAAATAATCTTCTAAAAAAAAAGTAAAAATAATATTTGTTTAATTTTCGAAAAAAAAACTAAAAATAAGTGGTCAGTGTCTAAATTTGTACTTTTCGAAACTCCGGGTGTTTTTTTAACTGCGATAAATTTGAGTTGTTGTACTGAAAATTTTGCTGACGACACAACCAATGAGAGCTATGATTCTGTACGATACGATCCCTGTGAGACCACAAAGTTGATTCCCAGCCGTCGGATGAGCTCAAAGTCCAACGGCCACAGTGAATGGCGAGGTCGAATCATCATCCCACCGTCCGATTCTGATCAGGACACGTGTACGGGGAGAAATTCCGGGAGGCTGGTCTGTTGGTAATTAAGAGGAAAAGGGAGGGAGAAGAAGGGAAAAAGAATAATTATTAATTATTAATTATTATTGAGAAGAATTGGAAAAAAGCAAAATAAAGTGAGAGTGAGACAAAAAAAGTAAAAGAAGGGGAAGCTGGTCCCACATAAAAGAGGAGCCTCAGCCCCTAGCCTCGTGGATTCCTCGGTTTTGGAATTGTGGGAAAAAGCCCCTATTTTCATTCCTAAATATCGAATATGCCCCTCCAAATGTGGAAACCATATATATATATATATATATATATATATATATATATATTTTATATAATATTATTATTGTTCTTCACATTTGAGTGTTTGAATCAAAACGTGGGTTGAAAATATTGCATCCAAACTAAATTGGGTTTCTTTTAGTTAAAAAAGGTACTAATATGATTGTTGATGTCAAAATCAAGGTAGACAACTCCTGATTTGTACGTGACAGCGACAGTGAATTTGCTTGAAAGGAAAAACATGACTCGCAAGACAAGCAAAAATTGCACACTAGTGTGGTGCTTGTCACATCCATTCTGATGCTTAAGTTAGCAGATAGGAAGCTAGAAGTGTTAAGAAATTAGGATTCATAATCCCTTCTCCAAGGTTGAAGAATGATATTTATACGTGACTCGATTTTTAGGGTGTTCCCTCCGTTTGGAGACGATTTGGAATCAGATTCGGTCAAATCGAACTTGGCTTGGACTCCAAGGATCGGGCGACCCCAGGCATGTGCCTAGGGTTGGTCTTGGATGAGGTTAGGGATTGGGCCAATCCCCTCAGCTATTTGTCTCCCCCATGGTCTGGTTCCTAGTTGCATCTCAAGTTGGTGTTGTGTTTGCCTCATCACCTCCTTGACTTTAAAAATAATCCAAAATTACCTATAACAGTGATCATTGTACAAATCATTATTAAATTATTTTTTTATTGTTATAATTGATATCCACAAAATTTTCAATTACAAACTATCAAACTTACACAATTGTAAAAGTTGGACCATAACTCACTGAAGAATTATGTTTGTTAGACTCTCATGTGTGATAGATATATATTTTGGAATAGTCACTCATTAATTTTTGTAAGAAGTTTAGGATGGTGCTAAGGGAGAAGCATAGCCAGAGAAAAATAAGGTTAAATTTTGAAGGAAAAGGAAGAGGCAATTTCAGAGGGAAATTACTCAATAAGGTTGTCACATTTGATAACCATTGAATGTTGATTCAAAAATTTGCATGTCTCTTAATAATTATTTGATACAAATGCGTAATACTTTTACTATTTCTCAATCATACATCAAATGTTGTGAAACTGGTAGTTACAATGTGACACTTGTCTTAAATAATAATTTCTCTAGAAGGGATGCTTCTTTGAATGTTAGCATGTTTTCTTCTCATCGACTTGATGTTCGCTCTCATAAGATACCCATTGTTGGATTATTTCTTAATTGAGTTAATGATGGGATTGAGTTTTTACAAATATGTAAGCATAATGGTTTTGAAAGTTTGTTCCTACATCAGGATAATCATCTATTAAACTGTGGATGATTTATGCAATCTGTCCATAACTATCTTTTAGGAGTTATTTCTTTTTTTAAAAAAACAATATTTTAGAAGTTATTTTAAAAAGTAATTAAAATGGAGAAAACAATCAATAAAGATAATTTTTTTTTCAAAATTAGTTCAACTAAGGGTGAGTGATTCAAATCATCGACTTTTTGGTTAATGATGCATGTCAATTAACGCTAAACTAGAGTAAAGATAACTTTTATCTAGGACTAATTAAAGCATTCTCATAGATATCAAAAATCTTGTTGCTTCATTTTCTTTATTTACATTATCCCATATCAAGGGACGTGGTGTAATTTGCGGCTCATAATTCAACTAAGTCCTAGTTAAATTATCAAAAATACCTCTGAACTATGAGGTTGGATTCAATTATACCCCTAAACTTTCAAAAGTTTTATTTTTGCCTTTGAAGTTTGTTTCAAAATGACCATTGAAGACATCTTCCGTTAAATTTATGGACCAAAAAATGATGTGTTTGCATGTGTTCTTATTGTTTTTTCCACATATATGTTCAACTATGTTTACACATAAGCAACAATATATATGCAAATCCGTCATTTTTTGTTCATAAATTTAACGAAAAAATGTCTTCAATGGTTGTTTTGAAACAAACTTCAAACTTCGATGGATAAAATGAAACTTTTGAAAATTTAGGAGTATAATTGAAACCAACCCATAGTTCAGGGATATTTTTGATAATTTAACCTAAAGTCCTTGGCAAACCCTTCATATTTGTTGTCTAGTCCCACTCCTTTGTTTAAGATTAAAATTTAATTTTTTGTAAAAAAAAAATATTAAAATATTCCCATAATTTTTTAAAATGATTTTTTATTAAAAAAAAAAAAAAAAGCAAGAAGCTATTTTGAAAATCCGAACGAACCGTTAATTCTTTGACTATTTTCTTTAGACCAAGTAGGTCACCGAACTCCCACCTCTCATCTATAAATTTAAATTTCTTCGTGGAAATTATTAACTGAAAATTTAAAACAAAAATATAAATTGCGTCGATAAATTATCCTCATCATTAATTATTTGAATCTTTTAATTTATAATTATTATACCTTAAATCGTTTGTCTTTTTTTTTTGTTTTGTTTTTTTGTTTTTGTTTGTGTGTGTGTGTGTTTTTTTTTTTTTTTTTTTTTAAATCTATGGAGTTCCACGCATTATAAAATAAAGTCATTTACTAATATTTACGAGTTATAAAAATGAATAATCTCATTTATAATGATGTATAATTGAAAAGAAAAAAGTTTTAATTTCCTAATTTTCAAACACTATTTGTTTATTTTTATTTATTTATTGTTTTTAAAATAGTTTGTAAGAATATGAAAGCACATGATTAAGCTTTAAAATTTGCTGAAATCAAAGAGTCGAAAAGGTTGACATTTCGTTCCTACTTTTTTTTTTTTTTAAATTAACTAGTTTTTAACACGTGCGATGCACATGATATTTCCATCTTTATTTAATCATATATTAAATTTTAGGATATTTTCTTACTTTTATGTTTTATATGGTAAACTTTTTTTAAAAAAAATGATAAACTTTTAAATTTTAGACAAAGACAATTAAGAGTGTAAGAAAAAAACACTCCAAAAAACAGTTTTCTCTTTTTATTTCTCATTAAAAAGTATAAAAGAGTATTCTTTATATAGTGGTAGGAGTTGGAAGTAAGCTACATGATTATTAAAATTTCAAAACTTTTGAAATTCTATAACGGATCATAATTAAAGACATATTTAAAAAAAAATTGTAATTAAAGACATGACTAACAATTTTAGAATTAATTTTGTAGAAATAAATTGATAAATCTTTTCTTATTCTTGTTAGTTCTCTAGATTTTGTATAAAAAAATTATTTTTCGATGTATTATTTTTATTAATTATATGATATATATAGATAATTTAAATATGTTTCCAAATATATATATGACTTTTCACATTCCATTTATTTTTCAATTTTATAAATGCATCTAAATTGGTGGTCTCAATGTTTTTAAAATTTAAGTTTCATTCTAAAAGAGTATTTCATTTTTATGAGATTTTTTTTTTTTAAATTTTAGTTTAATTTTTAAAAGTAAATTAACAAAAATAGATACAAACTATTTGTAAACAGGAAAAAAATAAACATTATAAAATAAAATTAAAGAAAGTAAAATAATTTTTTTTTAAAATAAACTCTATAAAATAATCAACAGAAAAGAAAAAACAAATACAATGAACATTTCCTCGTTCATTATGATAGAATAACATTTGCTATAAACAACGTTATTATGATTGGTGGACATTCAAACACCGGCGATCATGGAGCACTTGGTGTTCTTTCTAGCTTGAAACTTCTTGTGATTGCATCGTCGTGGTTGGAAAAGTACCAAGTCTTTTTGTTAAAGCGGATCGAATCTTGCATCTGTCTTAAAAAAGGAAAAAAAAAAAGAGAAAAAATACACACATACATATCAATTTTTTTTTTTTAAAAAAGAAGGAAATTAGAATGAGTGGTAATTGGTTTATGGCAAGAGTGGAGAATCATAGGAGAAGAAAGAGAGAGAGACTTTAGGGTGGTGATGTCATTTCTTCACAAGAGGACAATATAAGAACTTGTTAAAAATGTGTAGATCTAGAAGAGAGTATTTTTATAGTTCTAGAAAATGAAAAAGAAAGAAAAACATAAAAAGAAGAAGTTGATCATGAGCTCAAATTGTGGTTGAGAGCGAATAGAAGGGAGTCTTTTTTATAGTTGTAGAAAATGGAGAGGTTGAAAAACCTTTGAGATTCTACAACTTTTGATCTTCAATAATTAAATGATAAAAAGTTTTTCTTTTCATATTCCAATATTTTAAATGACATTTAGCAAAGTTAATATGATAGTTACAAAACCTTTTGAATTCTATAACTTCTAAAATACTATTATGAATTATAATTTTAAAATTCAAATACTATTGAGTGGCTTTTATTCTTCCCCTCCCTTGTGCTCTCTTCGAATCTTTTGTTTATTTATTTTTTATTGTTTTGCAAAGAATTGCAATTAAAAGGAAGTTATTCTTTCTAAAAAAAAAAAAAAAAAAAAAAGTCATTCCACTAAGCAATGAATGAAGAATATGAAAGATTTAAGGGTAAAATTGGCATACAATTTAAATGTTGAGGGATAAAATTGTCACAAGAAGTTTCTCCTCATAGTGGCTTTTATATATACTATAGATATAGATATAGATATAGATATAGATATAGATAATTAGAGATTTATTTGAATTTTTGAAAAAAAAAAACTGCTACTTTATTTTTGCCATTTAAAATTTTTTGTAGAACAACAAAATAAAATAACTAATCCCGTTTATTAATTAAAATAAAATTTTTAAACAAAATAATAAATCAACCAAACCTTAATTTAAGAGCAACTTTAATGGTTTTTTCACTGTATTTCATTGAAATGGATTTTGAAATATGATTGATAGAATACTCGCAACTTTGAAAAATTCATTTATTTTATCTTTAATGTAAAGTGAGGGATTCGTTTATCATAGTTTCTATGGAGAACAATTGTTCCTATTAGTTCTTGATGAATTAAAAAATCATGTCTTTTCTTAGTCTTTAATAATTAATAATCACATTAAAAGAATAAAATATTAAACAAAATTAAACTACTAATATTCAGGTTGACAATATTAAGAAAGACTTAAATCCAATTCGTTAAAGAAAAAGAAAGGATAAGAAGATTGCATGCAAAGCATATCTTATATATATATATTTTATAGAGCAAATGTACATTAATGTATGGCCTATATGAGCATATTTTATTCTTAGGATATTATTTACTAGTCTATCATTTTACATCTTTAGAGAAAAAAAAAAAAAAAAAAAAAAAAAAGAAGTGATGTCACACACTATCAAATTAAGTTTTTTTTTTTTTTTTTTTTTTTTTTTTTTTTGAAAGCACTATCAAATTAAGTTGATCTAGATATTTGTTTGCCAGCATATATAATCCTTTTATTATTGTCCACTTTATTTATAGGGTTTTGTATGTAAAAATGTGGTTAGTTTGAACAAAAATTAAAAAATATAAGGTCACAAGTTTGATGTCTACTTCTTCACGTTACAATATATATATGAAAATAAACTCTAAATAACCCTAAATTTATTAAAAAAAATTACGAGATAAATTAACAACATAATCTTAGATTCTTCATGGTTGGAAGAAAAGATTCTACACAAGTCAATAGACAACTTTGAGAACGCTCCAAATAAATTTAGAGAAATATAATAATGTGTTTTGGACTTTTATAATAACTCACTCAAATTTTCCACAAGAGCACAACTTTAGCAAATCAATCACCAAATATAATAAAAGTCAATACAAGATTTATTCAAAATCCGACTTAGACTATTTTTAAATCTTGGAATTATCTCTCAAAGCTCTAGAAATAAAAATTTTATTAGAACTTCGAATTATCAAGTCTAATAAACAATAGATTTCAATAGGCAATAATTTGAATAGATGACTTCATTTGAATATGAATCACTAAAACCATTCATTCAATCGATAATTTCATTTGAATAACTATAATTTTTCTTCTATTGAAGCATCCACTTAATTTCAACACTAGAATTTAGTGTGAACAAAGCAAAGCTCAACAGTTAAGACATCTACTCCTTTCTTTGAAATAAGAGGTTCAAATATCTATTCATGATATATTATTAAAAAAAGGAATTAGCACTATTCATACTAATACCTATTGAAATATTTACAAACTACCAAACATTTCTCATGGTCGAGGGTACATGTCAATTACCGCTAAGCTATGCTCGCTTTGGCACAAAATTTTACTTTTCAAATTAACCCATCCAAAGAAATGTGAAATTGGGCCTTAAAGATCAGAACTGGGCCACTGGGCCTCAAATTAGTCAAGGCCCAACAACCCAAGAGGCATAATTTCTGTTATATAATTCCATTTTCTTCTCATTTAAACCTAAAAGGAATGCTGAGAATAAAAGCTTCTCCACATCTCATTTCCCGCTATCTCAATTTCGACAAAGCACATTCAAATTCAAATCCCAATCGTCGAGCTCTGTCCCAGAAGCTCGTCGCCTTCTTGCAACAATGTCTAACCATCAAACAATTGAAACAAATCCACACCCAGATGCTCACCAACTCAATTCACAAACCCAATTCGTTTCTCTACAAGATCGTCGAACTCAAAGATTTCGCCTATGCGTCGGATTTCTTCTCGAAGATTCTCGAGCCCACCGAGTACTCTTTCAATGTCATGATTCGTGGCCTCTCGACGACATGGAATAAGTCTTCTCTTGCCCTTGATTTCTATTCTCGAATGAAACTTCTGGGTCTGAGACCCAATAAACTCACGTATCCGTTTCTGTTTATTGCGTGTTCGAATCTTTTGGCTGTTGGAAGTGGGCGGGTGGGTCATTGTTCTGTGATTAAACGTGGGTTGGATGAGGATGGTCATGTGAGTCATTCGTTGATTACGATGTATGCGAGATGTGGTGAATTGGGTGATGCCCGGAAGGTGTTTGATGAAATTCCTGAGAGGGATTTGGTTTCTTGGAACTCTATGATTTCGGGTTACTCGAAGATGAGGTATGCTGGTGAGGCTGTGGGGTTGTTTAGAGAGATGATGGAAGCTGGGTTTGAGCCCAATGAGATGACTTTAGTTAGTGTCTTGGGGGCGTGTGGAGAGCTGGGGGAATTGAAACTTGGTACTTGGGTGGAGGAGTTTGTGATGGAGAATAAGATGGTGTTGAATTCTTATATGGGTTCTGCGTTGATCCATATGTATGGGAAGTGTGGTGATTTAGCGTCAGCAAGGAGGATCTTTGACTCTATGAAGAAGAAAGATAAAGTTACCTGGAATGCCATGATTACAGGGTAAGTGAATGACCACCTTCTCTTTGAATCAATACGTTTCAATGTTGTTAATTGATGGTAGGTTAAATATATTTTATAGTCCCTATAGTTTAAAACGTTTCAATTTAGTCCTTTACATTTTAAACGATTTTCAGTTACACCATTTTTGTTAGTGGATGTTTAAATATGGCTCATGGTTAACTTATGTGGTATGATACTAAGTGAATTTGCAAAAACTTGAGGGACAATCATTGGAAATGCTGAGAAGAAATTAAAAGCTTTCTGCTCTTAGGTGGTGTAATTCCTCTTCTAAATCTATGCCAACTCTAAGTATCATGTTATGTAAGCATACTATTAGTTAATTTTAATATTCATCAATGGAAATTTAAACACAGGGACTAAATTGAAACTATTTTCAATTTAAACAATGGAGACTAAATAAGAAAAGAAGCTCAAACATTAGTGACTAAAATATGTCTTTAGTCAAGATAATAATGTATTTCTATATTCCAAAGTTTATGGAATCTTACTTTTTTTTTTTCCTCCAATCAATCAATTGCAGATATGCACAGAATGGGATGTCAGAGGAAGCTATTAAATTGTTCCAAGACATGAGAATGAGCAGTACAACTCCAGATCAAATAACATTGATAGGAATGCTTTCTGCCTGTGCCTCCATTGGAGCCCTCGACTTGGGGAAGCAAGTAGAGATCTATGCTTCGGAAAGAGGCTTACAGGACGATATTTATGTTGCTACTGCATTGGTTGACATGTATGCGAAATGTGGAAGCTTGGACAATGCATTTCGAGTCTTCGATAGCATGACTAAAAAAAATGAGGTCTCCTGGAATGCTATGATAGCTGCTCTTGCTTTCCATGGCCAAGCTCAAGAAGCCTTGGCACTGTTCAAGTCCATGATCAAGGAGGGTGGATCTGCTTCCCCTAATGATATCACATTTGTAGGAGTACTTTCTGCTTGCGTGCACGCAGGATTAGTTGATGAAGGACGTCGGTTGTTTCACATGATGAGCTCAACATTTAGATTGGTGCCGAAAATTGAGCACTACTCTTGTATGGTTGACCTTTTGTCAAGGGCAGGACATCTCGAAGAAGCTTGGGACTTTGTCAAGAAGATGCCCGAAAAGGCAGATGAAGTCATTCTTGGAGCATTGCTTGGTGCTTGTCAGAAGCGCAAGAACGTTGACATTAGTGAGCGTGTAATGAATCTACTCCTTGAGTTGGAACCTTCAAATTCTGGAAATTACGTAATCTCGTCAAGATTATATGCAAATTTGAGAAGATGGGATGATTCAGCTCGGATGAGAATGTTGATGAAGCAAAAGGGTGTTTCTAAGACTCCTGGTTGCAGCTGGATTGATATCAATTCACAACTTCATGAGTTCCATGCTGGTGATGTTCTGCACCAAGAGTGGATTGAAATCCATCAAATCCTAGACTTGTTGATTGATGATTTGAGGAGGGAAGGTTATGTTCCTAATACCAGTCTTGTTTAGCTACATTAATTTTTATTCACGTTCATGAGTCTAAAGTAAGTTAAGGAGATGTACTAACAAATGACAACAAAAGACTACAAAAATCACTCTGTGAGCTTCTATTTGCACTTCTAAGCAACAACTCGATCCCTTGCTGATGAAATCAAAGAAGAAAATAGCCCTGAAAAATGATGGAAATTTGAGCGAGAACAAGGCAAAAACTTAGGGTCCGTTTGGTAACGTTCTCGTTTCTTGTTTCTAATTTTATTAAGAAATCTAAGCATTTAATAACTGTGTATGTTTCTTGTTTCTCATTTTTTAGAAACACTCCCAAATTTTGTATAGAACTTTTGGGAACAACTAAAACTAGTTTTTCATTTTTTGTTCTTGTTTCCAATTTTTTCCAAACATAAATAAGAATATAGGTTTATTATTATTGAATGTATAGGTGTTAGAGTCATGAAATTCTATTTTTCTTTATTAAAAATGAAGAAACGGAAACAAGAAACAGAACGTTACCAAACGGAACCTTATGTTTCTAATGCTTTCATCAATTTTATATCTTCAAAAGATTAGTTAGTTGATTTACTTATGAAGGCATTATATTGTCGTCACAGACCTTTTCATCCTTTAGAGACAAAATTCTGGGTTCCATCCAATCTTTAGTTTGGGAGAGGCATATTAGGAAAATTATTGCTCTTTAATCTTCCCAATATTCTCGTGCCTTCATTATTGTCTTCTATTGTAAATGTTGTAGCTATAATTTTTCCCATCTGATACTTCCTTGGCAACACAAAGTGATCCTTTGCATAATGGTGTGTTTTAGGTTTTCATGGAGAGTTAAAATTTTATAATTTTTTCGATGAGAATTTGAACCGTCAACCTCATAGGAAGAAAAGTGATACCTAATCTCTCGAGTAAAATATTCTCATGTTGAGGCCATTATTATAGTTGGTATTCAAACATGTAGAATAAGACTTTGTTTGAGATTGCAGTAGCTTCTAAAATAATTGTCAATAACTTTGCTTTTAGAAAAATCAGTTTTGAAATGAAGTAAAATAGTGTTTGGTAAATTTAAATTTTAAATTAGAAAAAACTAGTTACGGTTTTTGGTAAATTAATACTAAATTATTGAGATCTAATTATAATGACCAAAGTAGGTTTATTATTTCCATTATTATCATATTGATATTTAATTTATAGTTAATTATTTATATGATTTAAATTGCATCTAATTATGTTTAATTAATCCAAAATATTTGATAAAACTTTAAGGAAAATAATTGTTATAAAAATGGAGGGTGTGTTTGGTTCAACTTTTCAAATTTTGAAAAAAAATCCTAGTGTTCGACAACCCTTAAAAAGAACTTATTAAAAAATGAGATTGATAAATAAACCATTTTTAAATATTTGACTTTTGTCATTAAAATAAAATCTACGTGGGTGTTGGAGGATGAATTCAATGAATAAAACTATTAATCTTCTCAAACCATCCACGTTTCCCCGTCATTATCTAATTGCACGCTTCTCTCTCAACCTTCCGTCTTCCTCTGCTTTTTTTACATATAAATAAATATCTATTCTTTCCTTGCTTTCAACAATAAGCCAAGTCAAGGCGCACCATTCTCCCTTTTCGTTTATCAAACAAGTCTTAATCTGAGTATATTTAAAAGAACAAAACTTTCCTACATACCGGTATGTAGGGATCTCCCTACATACCCCATTAAAATCTTGACAACTAAGAAAGAGGAAGGGAGAAAATGAGAAAATTTGAGTTAATGGTGGTATGCAGGGAGATCCCTACATACCAGGAAGTTTTTTCCTATTTGAAAAACAAAAGAAGTTATCTAAAAAAACCAAAAATAATAAACTAATTAAAAGAAGTTAATAGTTTGATGTTAAATTATATTAAATTTAAATATGTTAAAATAAAACATTATCTCACTCTTAAACAAATATATAGATATTTATATGTGTACATTATAAAAAAAATGTACAAATATAAAAGGAAGTTATAGAACATAAACTTTTTTTTTTTTTCACACTTGCCTTAAATTAAATGAATAACAATAATTTTATTATGTTTTTAATAAATAAAATTGTGTTATATAAATGACAAATCGTATATTCTCATTTTTTTTCTTTTACTTCCAATATTGTTCATCATTTTTTTTTCTATATCATTGAAGTCAATGTTAAAGCTTAAAATATAGTTTAATAAATATAAATATATATTTCAATTCTTGTTTATTTATTCTTGAATCAATCTTTAAAATTAGGTAGGCATTTTCAATTCCCCAATAATATATATACCAATTATAATAAAATGACAAGTTCCACGTGCATAGCACGTGTTGTTGACTAGTATATTTTTATATTAAAAAGGGAGGATCTTGAAAAAAACATTTTTGGACTATTATACCTTACTGATTTCTAAATTTACAACCATGCCATTATCATTGATTATTAATAATTAATGTATTATTTAAATATTAAAAATACAATTACTCTAATTATTACAAATTTATTTAAATAAATATATGTAAATATTATTTAAGAAATAAGTTAGACTTTTTTTTTTGAAACAAAGAAATATGTTAGACTTCACGTGAACTTAAAAAAAAAAACTTTATGTATCTTTAACTTTAAGAAATCAAATAAAATAAATAAAATTTATTTTTTTTAATATTTTATTATTTAATTAATAGTATAGTTAACTTGATTTTATGAAAAATAATTATAGAGAAAAATACACTTTTGGTCCCTGAGGTTTGGATTAGGTTTCATTTTGGTCCCTGAGTTTTCAAACTCAACAATTTAGTCCCTGAGATTTGGTTTTAGTTTCATTTTAGTCCCTCCATCCAATTTTCTGTTTATAATTAACGGATTGCTGACGTGGCATAATTTTTTTTAATTTTTAAAATAAAAATAATATTAAATTAATAAAAAATATATTATTTTTAATATATTACTTTTTTCTCCCTCCCTCCCTCCTTATTCTTATTCTTCTTCTTCACCCTCCACCTACCCCACAACCACCATCTGTAACTGCCGGCGGCAGCACAACGACCACCGTCGTCGGCGGAGAGGGAAAATGAAAAGTTTAAAATCCTAAAAAAAATTATGCCACGTCAGCGTTCCGTTAATTATAAACGAAAAATTGGATGGAGGGACTAGAATGAATCTAAAACCAAACCTCAGGGACTAAATTGTTGAGTTTGAAAACTCAGGGACCAAAATGAAACCTAAACCAAACCTTAGGGACCAAAAATGTATTTTCTCCATAATTATATTACTAAATTATTGATATGGAATATGAGAAGTTAGAATACAAAAAGTTTTTCATTAATTAAATATGTTTTCTTTAATTACAATTAATAATAGAAGTTAATATAATTTTGGAATTCTAAAAGTTTGTAACTTTTAGTTATCTACCACTATAAAAAGAGGTTTTCTTCTAGCATTTTTTATCAACAAGTTTCCACCATTTTTCCATCAACAAGCTCCATTCTTTCTAACCTTTCAATTCTCCCAATTCACTACTCTCGAAGTTTTTTGCAAACCATCTAAGTAAATTAATATGCTACTTGGTACATTTGAGTTGCAAGAGAGATGTGCATATGATGAATATATATATCGAATCCTAATTAGATTTGATACGTTAAAATTCCACTTTGATGAAGTTGAATAAAGATTTGTTCGTCTAACAATTATCAGGTGAGTCAATTTATTTTAAGGAATAAAGATGTTTTTATTAACGGAACGCTGACGTGGCATAATTTTTTTTAGGGAAAAATACACTTTTGGTCTCTGAGGTTTGGTTTAGGTTTCGTTTTGGTCATTGAGGTTTCAAACTCAACATTTTAGTCCCTGAGGTTTGCATTTAGTAGCATTTTGGTCCCTCCATCCATTTTTCCGTTAAAAACTAACGGTTTGCTGATGTGGAAATATTTTTTATTTAAAAAAATTATTTCTTAATTTTTAAAAATAAAATAGATTAAAATAATAAATATATTAAATTTATTTATATTATTTCTTCTTTCTCCACTAACTCCTTCTTCTTCTTCTTCTCTTCATACCTAAACAGCCAGCCAATCTTCTTCTTCTTTAAATCTGCCGGCGGCGACCGACGACCACAACTCACCGGCGGCAGGCTGCCGCCGGCGACTTTTTTTATTTTATTTTTTTCTTCCTATTCTTCTTTCTTCTCCCACCTCAGTTCAACACTCCCTCTCGACACAAATCTCCCTCCCTCCGAACTGCAAGCTGGTGGTCGATGCTTCTCCTTCTCAGACCACGAATCCTCCAACGACCAGCGCTCCCTTCGATTTCGGTCTGAAACGAAACCCACATTTGGGTTTCGTTCTAGATCTGAAACGAAGGGGATTCCCCCTTCATTTCATACCACTATTCAGACCCATGACGAGGACGATCCCAGATTTGTTTGTGCTCGCGGGGGAGCGGCGGGGAGGGCTTCGTAGGGGACGATCTCAGCATTGAAGCGATTCGTTTCATGTTGTGCTCGCGGTTCCGGTCTGAAACGAATCGCTTTAGCTCCTCATTCTCAGACCACAAAACGATCGCCGTCGCCGCCATTTTTTTGTGGACTTCGCGGTTGTGTTCGAAGGGGAGGGCTTCGACTAGAGGGAAATGAAGAAAGGGGAAAGAAAAGATGAAAGAAAGGAGACGAGAAAAAAAAGCGGCGACGACGACCGTTCGCCGGCAACGGCGGTTGCCGCCTGTCGTCGTCGGCGAGAGGTTGGTGGCGAGAGGTTGAAAAAGAAGGGTGGTGGTGATTGGTGAAGAGGTTGAAAAGAAAGAAAAAGAAAAAAGAATTTAAAATATATTAAAATTCTTGTTTTTATTGATTTTTATTTTAAAAAATGTAAAAATAATTTTTTTAATAAAAAAACAAGTGCCATATCATTAATAAGTTATCATTGGACAGAAAAATTGACGGAGGGACTAAAAGCGTAATGAAATCAAAACTGTTGATGCCAAAATTTGGCCAAGGGACTCACCTGACCTCCACGTGACATCAACGGTGAATTTGTAGAAACTGGGGAAGACGTGACCTGCAAGACCAGCAAAAACCGCTGCACACCGGCGTGGTGTAGGCCACACCGCCTCCGATGCTTAAGTCAGAAAACGGGAGGAAAGCAGGAAAGTAAGAGAAGAAAGTGATCATTCAGTTCGGGTCCCCTTCTTCAGTGGTGAAGAGGAGTATATATACCTGCTCATGCTCCTAGGGTTTTTTAGGAGTTCAGAGGCGTTTCGGGACAAATCAGGCGAATCCGGGGCGGCTGGAGGCTACAGGGACCAAATGGGGCCCAACGGGCTCGACCCGCAGGGGGTCGGGCCAAAAGCCCGACCCCTTCGGTCTTGGCCCGTCCCGCTCGCTGGTTTTGCCTCTTGGGTCCATCTTCCAGTCTGATTTCTGCTTGGTTGTCCTTGTCAGCTCCTCGTGCATCTGGGTGGTCCAAAATTACCTATAACAGAAACCTCAGGGACTAAAATGTTGAGTTTGAAACCTCAGGGACCAAAACGAAACCTAAACCAAACTTCAGGGACCAAAAGTGTATTTTTCCTTATATTTAAAATTAATGTAAATAATATTTAAAATTCATTAATTATTCATTTGCTTATTAAAGAATGATTAATCATGATGTAATAAATTATTTTCATTATTTACATTAATTTCAAATATACAAATCTAATTTTGTACTAATTTTGAAACCCTAAGAGTTTTTTTTTTTAGTCTTAAAATTAATTATTCAATATCAAAGTGATTGAATATAAAACATTTTAAAATGTAGTTTCTTTTTTTAATATAAAAAAAATATTTGATTAAGGTGATTAAATTGATATTAGTGTAATGAATAATACATTAAAACATTCAACTGCCAAAATAAAATTTTAAAAATTAGAATATGTTTAATTTCAATGAATTTAAAAATCATCTACTTCTTGAAAATAATGCATTTTGCTCAAATAATCTAAAAGTTAATTAATTAAAAAAAAAAAAAATACACGTGCAAATGCATACACTAGTTTTTTAGAAAAGCAAAATTTAAAAACTGGTATATCTATCAACTTTTACACGTTAGAGTAAATTGAGAAGTGATTATAGATAGATTAATTAATTAACTTCTTTTTACCAAAGAGCCTAGTGGGTTCAAATTCTCCTCTAATCACTTTTCATGCTTGCACATACAATCCCAAACGGACCAAATTAATGTAAACCAGCTTACAAAGGTAAACCCCATGGACAATAATATAGTTATCATATATAGATTTCACTTTCACCCAGAGAGACTTTAAATAGAAAGAACATAGTGGTAACCCTTAGTATGCTCCTAGGATCGCACCTAGATGTGTAACTACTGGAAAAACATCTTTTCTTCTCTATGTTTGTTTGTTTGTTTTTTTTTCTTAACCACATCACAAAACAATTCACTGTCCTTTGTGTAATGACTTGAATTTCCACTATAATAATGTTTTAAAGCTACTTTATGCTGTAACTTTGACTTTTAGGTCTTGACTTGTACAATTTTGAGCCATTGTATCTTTTTATAATTTCTACCTCTCAACTTCGTAACCTTTAATATAGGAAATTCTCCGTGAAAAAACACTTTTGGTCTTTGTGCCTTCATAGAAATAACAATTTAGTCGTCCCTCAATTTTTGTTTATAACGATTTAATCCCTAAACTTTAATATATAACAATTTAGTCCATGTACTTTCAAATTTGTAATGATTTAGTCACTGTTTGTTGCGTTTTGGACCAACAATTAGACATACACCAACAATAGACTTCAGCTTAAACCATTGATCAACAGTAAACAAATACCAAAGAAGATTCAAGGGAAGAAGAAGAATGAACACTCAAGGTTTTAAAGTGGTTCGACCAAGATGCCTACATCCACTGGAGGAGGGAAAACCTTTTTCTTTTTCTTCAACCTTTACACACAGAAGAATATGGCACTCACTCTCACACCAAATGCTACAGTATTCAGCCGTTATATATAACAAACTCTCTAGAGCTCACATGCCACTCTTTAACCTACTCTTTGGGCTTTTATAACACAAGCCCAAAGCTTACAATTAATCTCTCGGTAAAAGAGGCCCAACAAAGAGTTTAACCCAATACAGAATAAGTCACTGGATAACAAATCTCCACCTTGACTTATATGTATTCTTCAAACGGCTGTTTCAATCTTCTGTGTGTGTCTCCCTCCTCAAATGGCTTATCAGCCATTTTCAACTTGCAGGAAGCTTAAGAATTTAGCAAGCTTACTGTAGGTTACTGTCTTTGTAAATGCATCAGCAAGATTTTCTTCTGATGCAATCTTCAACAGCTCCACCTTCTTTTCTTCAATAACATCCCTTATGAAGTGGAATCGAACATCAATATGCTTCGATCTCTCGTGGTGAGCTCGATTCTTTGCTAAATGCAAAGCACTTTGACTATCAGTCCAAATACTGACATTGCACTCTTCAAACAACAATTCACCAACAAGACCCTTCAACCATAGACCTTCCTTTACTGCCTCTGTTATGGCCATGTACTCTGATTCGGTTGTAGACAAAGCTACAACGGTTTGCAAACCTGTTTTCCAGCTTATTGTATTACCAAACAAAGTAAACACATAACCTGTTAGTGATCTTCTTTTATCAATATCTGCTGCATAATCAGAGTCCACATACCCATTAATCACATTTTCAAACTCAATAGCTTTACTATATTTCAAACAATAGTTTACAGTTCCAACAATATACCTCAACACCCATTTCAAAGCATGCCAATGAGACTTTCCAGGATTAGCCATAAATCTACTCACCATGCTCATAGGATAAACTAAATCTGGTCGAGAACATACCAATGCATACATTATACTTCCTACAGCTTCTCAGTAAGGAACATTTCTCATTTGTTCCAAATCATCCTTTGTTTCAGGTGCTTGTCTCAAAGACAACTTAAAGTGTCTAGCTAATGGAACACTTACTGGCTTTGAATTCTCCATTTTAAACCTATTTACCACCCTTTTTACATATTCAGTTTGTGTCAAGCAAAAAATATTTTCTTTTCTATTTCTAGTGATTTCCATGCCTAAGATCTTTCTAGCTTGTCCAAGATCTTTTATTTCAAACTCAGTTTTCAGCAGACATTTTACTTTATCTAACTCATGACAATCACTAGAAAATAACAACATATCATCAATGTAAATCAACAAATAAACAGCAACTTCACTTGTTATCCTTTTATAATAGACACAATGATCATACAAACTCCTATTGAAACCATTTGAAAGGATAAAAGAGTCAAACCATCTATTCCATTGTCTTGGTGACTGTTTTAACCCATACAATGATCGCTTAAGAAGACATACCTTTGATTCTTTACCTTTCCTTTCAAATCCCGGAGGCTGCTTCATGAAGATTGTCTCCTCTAAATCTCCATTTAAAAAAGCTGTAGTAACATCAAGTTGTTCTACTTCCCAATTAAAATAAGTAGCCATGGACAACAAAACTCTAATAGTTGAGTGCTTAACAACCGGTGAGTAAACTTCATTATAATCAACTCCATGTTGTTGTGTAAAACCGCGTGCTACTAACCTAGCCTCATACCTAGGTTTCTCATCCTCAGTAGCTTGTGGTTTTATTTTAAATATCAATCTACAATCAACTATTTTCTGCCCCTTTGGTTTTTCAACAAGCTCCCATGTTCTGTTTCTTTCAAGTGAGTTAATTTCCTCTTCCCTTGCCTTAACCCAAAGATACCTATCTTTTGATTTCAATGCTTCATCAAAATTATTTTGTTCTTCGTCAATTAACTCAGTAGCAACAGTTAATGTATAAGAAACAAGATCTGCTTGTCCATACCTGCGTGGTGGCCGTATCTGTCATTTTGCTCTGTCCCTTGTCAACTGATAGTTACTACTTTCTTCTTCCTGCTGTAGCTGTGTACTTGGGCTGCCTCTTTCATGAATCTCTTCTTGAACTTCACTTTCTGTTTGTGAAGTATCATGCTGCTCACTTTATTGCCTTTCTAAACTGCTTCCAGGCTGTTTTTCTAGCTCCACCTCAAGTTCAGCACTTTCTTTTCCATGAGGTGTATCATTTCCTGTTTCTTTTAGATAAGGCATAACAGATTCATGAGATATCACATCCCTACTTATAAAAGTTTTAAAGCCTCCTTCTAAAGACCAGAGTTTGTATCCCTTTACACCATCCAGGTATCCTAGAAACATACATTTTCTAGCTCTTGGTTGTAGCTTATCTTGCCTTATATGTGCATAGGCCATACAACCAAATATTTTAAGGTGTCCTAGTTTGGGTGGCTTCCCTGTCCAAACTTCTTGTGGTGTTTTATTATTTAAAGCAGTTGAAGGGCTACGATTTATCAAATAACAAGTTGTTTTTACTGCCTCTCCCCAAAAACTTCTAGGTAAACCAGCTTGAGCCAACATACATCTAACCCTCTCTAAGATTATACGGTTATATCTTTCAGCCAAGCCATTTTGTTGGGGTGTTTCTCTAACGGTAAGATGTATTTTAATCCCTTGGGACTTACACAAGCCATTAAATCTATGATTCAAGAACTCTAAGCCATTGTCTGTGCGCAATACCTTCACCTTTTTCTCTGTTTGGTTTTGTATTGCTATTAACCAGTCTTTAAAAGTTTGAAACACTTCATCTTTTTGTTTCAAAACAAAGACCCAAAGCTTTCTACTATAGTCATCTATTATGGAGAGAAAATAACTAGCCTCACCATGAGTTTTCACCCTTGAGGGCCCCCATAAATCAACATGAATATATTCTAGCTTTGCTTTTGTACAGTGTGTGGCAGTTCCAAATCTCACCTTAGTGGCTTTTCCTAAAACACAGTTCTCACAAAACTTTAAATCAACATGTTTTAGGCTTCCCAATAAACCTTGCTGTGACAAACAACTAAGACCTTTTTCACTCACATGCCCCAGTCTTTTATGCCATAGTTCTGTTAAGTCTTGACTTGATTCTACTGTTAGCACAGTGTCTTTCTTTACAGCTTTACCATTTAGAATGTAAAGACCATTAATCAAGCTCCCTTGCATTTTAAGTAAAGACCCTCTATATATTTTAAGACTTCCATCAACTTGAAGGATTGAAATTCCCAATTCCGTTACAGCGGAAGCAATTGGACCGTTTCGTAGTTAATTTTGTTTTCACCAAAATACTAATACATTGGCAAAAGGTTAAGCGATGAGAAACATACCTCCGTTGACGACTTTGAATACTTCAACGCCTTTCTTGATTTTGGACCGAGCGTCAACAATTGGGACACCACCAATTGATCTTCCCCGTTATAACTCTGAGATTAGGAACGTAGTTGTGGGACTACCTAATCTTGAATGGGAAAAACTCTAGAGAGAAAATTCTCCCTAGAGTTCTTGAGTTGAGAGAATATGAGAGGGCCTTATGGTGGCCATATGTTGTAGTACCTAAACCCTAGGGTTAGTGTTCTATTTAGAGGAGAAAGACCATGAATAAAATATTCATTTAAAATCAATTATTTCCATAACTGATTTAATCTTTTCCATAATCAATCAATTCCATAACCAATCATCATTTCTATAATTGATTAATTTTCAATTAATTAATTCTTTAATTAATTAATCACCAATTAAATATCATATATTTAATTTCTGACATTCTATTAGTTAATTAATTAATTATCCAATTAAATATCATATATTTAATTTCAGGCCTTCAATTAATTAATTCTATAATATGAATCAAATTCATATTAAAATTTGAACTCCTTCAAATTCTCTTATATCCTATAAATTTAATATGAATCAAATTCATATTAATATTTGAACTTCTTCAAATATTTATTTCTCTCATAGACTATAGTTTAATTAAATCTCATTTAATTTAAACTAAATTGAATAATTAATTAATTCATCTTCTAATTAAATACCATATATTTATTTAGACATATATTTGAACTCTTTCAAATATATCAATCTCTCAACATAATAAAGTTTAATCTCAAATTAGACTTTATATTTTAATGCATCACTATACATTATATTAATTTGTATCTCATACAATTAACTTAACTCCCAATATGAATTTGAACTATTCAAATTCTCTCAAGATATATTTGTTCTTAATTACTCTTTACGAGCTAGCAAGGGACCTAATGGACCTACAGATCAGAAGCTCCAATGATATGAGGTTAATAGATTAAACTCATTAATCATGTTAACCAATATTCATTAACTGTGGGTCATTCCACTAAAGACCCACAACTGAACTCTTCTCACTGTAAAACATTTCTGTGTCCACGAATATAGACCTATGCCGGTAAGTCAATCCTTCACGAGTGTTCGTAATCACGGCTGGGTCAAATTACCGTTTTACCCCTGTGTTACATCTGTCTCCTTAAGTACCAGCGCTCCTCTAATGAACAACTTGTTTGTGGTCCAACCATTAAACAGAAAGTTCCTCTCGGGCCAGTGAGAGGACGAGATCCCTTTGTTCAAGTCCCGGAGTCACTACTTAAGGGAACACTCATCTACTTCTCCTAGAAGTGGGAAGGAGTGAATTCCTTCTTGTGTTGTCGTGTCCCCAGCCTCCCACTCGGTCTTGTCCCAAAAAAGGAAGGCATATTGAGTCGGCGTATTGGCCACTCTCACCCATGCTAATCAAAGGACAATCCCTCATGAGAAGGAGTTCATGACACACTCAGGATTAAGACTGAGTTACTTAGGTCATCGTATTGAAACAGTAACCTAACTAGTTAACGGTGTTACATCTAGTGGTTTACTATTTCGTGGTCTGGTCTTATGGAAACTCATTGCATAGGATACCCCCGCTCGTATGTCTCCTACATGGACGCCTTGGATCAATACGTCTGTATCGAATACAGAGCGGGCCGTATCACATAGTGCTACTAGGATAATGTACCCAGTCTTATCCCTGTACTATAGACCTTTTAGGTTGTTACTTGAACACTGATCCCCGTATGTCCCTACATACCAGTTCAAGTCATATATAAACAACCTTGGATCTTAGTTTATTGGATTTGGGTTAAATTGTGCAATATTTAACAATAACACTTTATTGTAGAAACTCAATAACACTTTATTGAAACAAGTATACAATTCGTTTAGATTCACTATCTACGAGTTTTAGGGCATAAAACCCAACACAACTTACTTAAAATTGTACCCTATTTTATCTAGAGTACCAAGTGAGATTAAATTCCTTTTCAAATTAGCTATACATCTCACTTCAGAAAGGATTTTTACTTGTCCATTATGCAATAACAGTTTAACAGAACCTATTTCTTTTACACAGCAACTTTGGTCGTTTCCCATTAGCACCTTACCCTCCTTTATCGGTTCAAAATCAATTAACAAGTCTTTATCATATGCCATATGAAAGGTACAACCAGAATCTAGCACCCATTCATCAAATATTTCCCTTTCAGACACTAAGAGAACCTCAGCCGAATCATAACCATCAGTTATATTGGCTGAACTATCTTCCTCTTTTCATTCTTTATCTTTTGTTTTTAAATCTGGACAAAACCTTCTAATATGAACCTCTTTGTTACAATGATAACATTTTCTTGACCTGCCCTTAGATTTTGAATGACTCCTTATTTCTGTTTTTACTCCAACCTTTCTTCTCTGTTCTTCCTCTGATATGCAAAGCCTCACCATCTTTCCTCTCTACTTTTAGTTCTAAATTCCTAGACCTCAAGGCTCCCGACTTTACTTCTTTATAAGTCTCGAGTAGAGAATTTAACAAAATTACAGCCTGATTTTATGTGTTTACCTTTTCCCCACAGTTTGTTAAATCAGCCACTACTTTTGTAAATTCATCTAGGTTTTCCTCTAGGTCTTTAGATTGATCCATTCGAAAAACAAATAGCCTCTCCTTTAGATAAATCTTATTTGGAAGCGATTTAGACAAATAAAGAGATTCGAGCTTCGACCATACCTTAATCGCAGTCTCTTCTTCACCAATCTGTCGCAACACATTATCGACCAGATAAAGGATAATCGTGCTGTATGCAGTCTGATCCATCTCCTTGTATTCGCTCTCCTTAACAGGTTCCTCAAGCTTGCTGAATTCCTCCAAGGCCTTCACTACCTTTTGTTGTACCAACAATGCCTTGATCTTGTGTCTCCACAGTGAGAAATCTCCTTTCCCATTGAACTTGTCGACTTCAAACCGGGCCGCCATCTTCTCAAGACACTCGTTCGAGAAATTCTACTCAGTCTTCTGGTGTATTCGCGGGCTCTGATACCAATTGTTGCGTTTTGGACCAACAATTAGACATACACCAACAATAGACTTCGACTAAAGCCATTGATCAACAGTGAACAAATACCAAAGAAGATTCAAGGGAAGAAGAAGAATGAACACTCAAGGTTTTAAAGTGGTTCGGCCAAGATGCCTACATCCACTGGAGGAGGGAGAACCTTTTTCTATTTCTTCAACCTTTACACACAGAAGAATATCGCACTCACTCTCACACCAAATGCAATAGTATTAAGTCGTTATATATAACAAACTCTCTGGAGCTCACATGCCACTCTTTAACCTACTCTTTGGGCTTTTATAACACAAGCCCAAAGCTTACACTGTTGTTAAAATTTTCATCGAAATTGAGTGTCAATTTTTACTATGTGTTTTGACTTATCTTTGTAGTTTACAAACACATGTGGTCCTAATCAAATGATCAATAATTATATGTAAGAAATTATATTGAATCTTAATAATAATTTTTACGATAAAGACTAAATCATTATACATTTTAAAGTTGTTCAAGGACTAAATTGTTAAACATTAAAGTTCATGGACTAAATAGTTTAAATTGTTACAAAATTGAAAGTAGAGAGACTGAATTGTTATATATTTAAGTTGATGTCAAATTGAGTCTAGAGATGTTCATGGGACGAGGCGTTGATAACACCAAATTGGTGCTAATTATTTCCGTACATTTTGCTTATCCTAATGCTATTATTGTGGTAATTGACTAATTTTGAGTCTTGTTGATGTATAGGTCAATTTAGTGTTCTTGGGATCAAGAAGGGCATTTTGGTAATCAAGAAGTCAACCAAAAGCGTCGAGACCCCCAAAAATGCTGCAAGTACGTTGGTTTCCCGAGAGACGGCGTCTCGACGCTATAGGTGGAAGGCTCGGGCCAAAACAACGTCAGCGTCGAGATGCTGGCCACGGCGTCTCGACGCTACCACATTTTATTGTTACGCAAATTGCTTACCGCAAATGTACAGGCCCAAGTTATAATATAGTGATTACTGGATTAGTTTTCTAGCTCACCTAATTACTAAAGGTATATTTGCCCAATTTTATTTAGAGAAAAGATTCGAGAAAGATGCAAATTAATTAAAAGCTACTCAAAACAATTAAATGAGTGGAAACTTAATCGAGAAAAACCTTAGGGAACTGATTTCACCTATTAGATACATGAATTAATCTAGTGATTAAATGTGATTGAACATGTAATGATTTCATAAACCAAGGATTATTAATTATTAAATGTCTCTCCCGAGCACAATTAATTCTTTATGCAAAATTAAGAAATTGATATCCCTATCTAATTTCTACAACTAGCATAAGCATTAAAGTTCAATCCTTATAACGGTTTCTCAAGCAATCCTCAATCTCCCGATTATAGAACTACAAGTCTTGAAATTGATAAATATAATCTAAATACCCTCTCCCGAGCAATTAGTTCAGATGAAACAACATATAATCCGTGATCAAGAGATCATAAGTACTAAGCATTCAATTGCATGAATAAAAGGCGTTACGAACCGTTCACAAAAAATCCCTAAACTAATCCATACAATCTAATGGCTACATCAAGCCCCTAAGAAACGAAAATTAGCTACTCATGGTCTTGAAATCAATAGCAAAATCTGTCATAAATCTCATAAAAACAGTACAAGAAATAAATAGAGAAAGAATAAACTCGCTAGCGGTGATAATCGCACGTTCCCGTCACAATCCCCACGATCTAAGTTCCAAAAACCAGCTCCCCTCGATCTCCTTCAGTGTTCTGGTCCAATTTCGCTTTCTATAGTTGTCTTTATCTCTCCCCAGAAAGCTCCCCTTCAGCCGTTACATCGTTAAGAATTTAAAAGAAAGCATATGTCGCGACAGCGTCGCGACGCTGTCGCGCGTTTGCCCTAAAAACATGGAGAGTGCCGCAGCGTCGAGACGTAATGGTTGTAGCGTCTCAACGCTGCCTCAATTGCGCGTATTCTGTCCTTTTTGGCAGCGTTGAGACGCCCATGGATAGCGTCTCAACGCTACCCTCTCGGATTGGAGCCTTGAACCTTGCTTCATTTTATTCATATATCGACTTGAATTTAATCTTTTGCTCCCAAATCATCGGTAATTCATCAAAAACATCAGATTCCATCCAAAAGCTTGATTCCTACAAAATTAAACCAAATACACATAAAATTGGCCAAATAATTCGCAAGACTAACACTAAATTAATATAAAATATTGCTCAATAAATTGAGCTATCATTTATAAATACACCTTTTTGAGATTAGGCCTGTATTCCTTTTCCCCTCTTTCGATTCCAGCCGCTTTTCTTCCCCAAAATCCTTTGTATTTTTCATATTTCTTAGGGTTTTAGAGTAGATTTCTTAGTTTTCATGGTGGATATCAAGCCCGGGAGAGAGGTTCGACATTCCAAATGACGGGCTAAGCTCAACATGTAATTGGGAACTCAGTTGTAAGTTTGGTTTGGATTCTTTATGAGATTTTGAGTATTTTCATTCTGAATTTACTGTTTATGTGTGTTTGAATTCTATTTTTATTCATGATTAGAAAGGTAGTAGGGATTGACAACCCCGTTTTCCATCGTTTTAATCATATTTGCTATTGGTAGTAAATAGGTGAAGCATGTGGCTCTATTTTAGACGTTTTATCCCTAACATTGTAGCAATATGCATGTAAGCCTAGAATTGAACACTTGGTTAATCTTATAATTTAGGCTTTTCCTAGTTATAAAATTGGCTACCTAACTATCCAAATCGTAATGCAATTGTAGCTAGTTAATTCGGCCGGGTTAATTAGTAATCAATTAGATTAACTTTGATGCATTGGTCAAGTTAATAAAATAGGGATATTATGGCTCTTTGGCTTTTCCAGGAGTATGTTAGGCTTAAAACGTAAATTTCCTCTTTAGATAATCTATGATTAAAAATCCATCCAAACGAACACTGAGTGTATCGATTGCATGAATTCGAGGTTCGATCAATCACTCCCTTTTATTTTTCCGCTATTTAATTTCCCCTCGCATATTTTGATCTCTCACATCTCAAATCCTGCATTAGTCCTGTCGTCTCAATAAATCTAAGTTAAGCAAATCATAAACACGCTCCCTGTGTTTGACCCCGACCACTACTGCTGCAAAGTAGTTTGCGGGGACACTTCCCCGTCCCCGTCCCCGCCCCCTAAATCATTCCTCATCCTCACAAAATTTCCCATTTAATTTTGCGGGAATCGGGGTGGGGATTCTCTGCAGGGAATTTGTGGGGACTGGGTTCCCTGCGGGGAATTAGTCCCCGTTTTTTTTTATTAAATTTCAATCAATTGCAATTCTTTTAAAAAAATCTATGAAATATCCTAATGAAAAGAACAATAATATTTCATGATTTTTTTTTTTTTTTTTTTTTTTTTTTTGAGAAGAATAATATTTCATGATAGAGTTTAAAAGTTTAAATTTAAATATTACAATATGATTTTCAACCTAAATAAATCACAATTACAACATAGTCTGAAATATAACAAAATTTAAAATAATATCAACAATAAAACAACAAGTCTAAATTTAAAAATTACAACAAGAATAACATAGCTAGGGTTTTATTATTATTATTTTTTTGAAACTAGGGTTTTATTATTTATACTTACAAATTACATGGCATAATATTATAATAATATAAATTAAATTATATATATGTATAAAGAGCAAGGTGGAACGGGGAATATAATCCCCATCTCCGCCCCTTCTCCCCACTCCCTCTGCACGGGAATTTCCCGTCCCATTCAGGGTAGGTCCCCACGGAACCTGACCC
Organism: Luffa acutangula; assembly: GCA_036850905.1. Taxonomy (NCBI): domain Eukaryota; kingdom Viridiplantae; phylum Streptophyta; class Magnoliopsida; order Cucurbitales; family Cucurbitaceae; genus Luffa; species Luffa acutangula. The sequence continues at coordinate 47,472,013 of CM072092.1, read as the reverse complement.
CGTGGGATAAATGAACACCTCAGTCCCGCGAGATAAATAGACACCTCCAATTGAGTCTTTTACAAAAGTTGAGGATAAAAGGTATATTTTAACCAAAATTCTTTATGTCATCTAAAAAATAAATTAGTAACAAATTCAAATTACAAAACTCTAAGAAACTAAAATTGGGAATTTATGTTTTACTACCCACCACAATTTTATTTTATTTTATTTTATTTATGTTGGCCAATTAATCATATGGGATAATATAAAAAATTCCATTTGAGTGTTTTTGGACCATGAGGTGCAATATTAGAGCATTGTTAGTGGGTTTGGACTTGGAATCCAACTCAATTAGATTCTCCTATCTTCTTTGTTTTTCCCAATGCCACTTGCAAATCTATTGGTAGAAGAGAGATAATTACAAGGATAAGAGTGAGATAAGAGATGCTAAATATGAGAGAAAATGACAAAAGAATAATGTATCTAAGTTCTATGGCTTAATAATGAGAAATACATTATTAGTGGCTTAATTTTCTTGAATTAGGGTGGAGTAGGAATTGGATAGCATAGGCTAATATTCAAATACCATTTGGGCATGGATTAAATATAAATTAGGACTATATATATATATATATTAAAAAAAACTTTAAATTGGAGTAACATCACACGCTGCCAATCCAATTTGAACATAACTTAGGGTTCGTTTGGAATACATTTTAATTTAAATGTTTTTCAAGAATGCATTTTTTAAAAAACATTTTGTATAAAAATTGTTTAGAATTTAAACACTCATATGTTTGGTTACATTTACTCATAAGTGTTTTTATACACAAGTTATGATATAGCTTCAAAACTCTTTTTAGAAAAGTTGGTTTCAACTATTTCTCTCGAAATGATTTATTTATCAGTCTCATTTTATAATAAGTCATTTTTAGTGGTTGCCAAACACTAGACATTTTTTCAAAATGATTTTTTTTTTCAAAATTAAACACTTGAAAAGTTAAACCAAACACACCCTTATTTCGTTAAGTTATCGATAATCTCTTCTCAAAGGTGGAACTTAACACTCAAGAAAGAAAAAACTATTCATAGAAATGAAAGTAAAAAGTAATTAAATAAGTTCAATTTTTGAAAATACATAATAATATGGATGGAAAGCGAAATATGTTATCCCAACTTAAAAAATTTAGCTTTAACAAGTTTAAAACAAAGCTATATTGTTGTTAGATAGCAAAAAAGAGAAACTCAAATCAGCCCAACTCGACTTTGATCAAGAATATTTAGAAAATCAAACAAAATCAAGAATTTTTTTTTAAAAAATAATTATTTCACAAACACCTATCGATCTATCTCTGATCATAATATCATAAAACTATCGATCCATCTATCTATATATATGTAATAGAACATAGGTCCATTAGTTTATTTTCTAAACCATGGCTAAAGTCCATATCACTAAAAAGGGTTTTGCCATTTGTTTATTCAAAAAGTTCAAATTTGTTCCACTGCCTGCCACTCCACAAACCATGGAGCCTTTGCCTTTGAAATCTTGTGCTATCAACTTTTATGTACTTTTCCTCATAAATTCCAACCAACATTAGAACTATTTAATAATGAGAAACTCTTTCAATTAAATTTAAAATAAGTAATCCACATATTGTATAAATTATTTTCTTTTCAAAATGTGAGATTTTTCAAAACCCCAGTTGATTATGATGTAGAAGTTTCAACTTAATAAGTGTCACATATTTATACTATTATTGTATAATTGGTTTAAAATCCTAGTCTAGTCCCTAAACTTTTGTACTAGTTATTCTGTGTTGGTCTCTAAAATTTTAGGTCTTGTTTGATAACCATTTGATTTTTCAAAATTATACTTGTTTCCACCTAGTTGTGTTACAATTGTTTTCATATTTGTTAGGGACATATATCTAAATTCTTAGCCAAATTTTAAAAACAAAAACAAGTTTTTAAAAACTACTTCTTTTGGTTTTCAAAACCTGACTTGGTTTTTGAAACCTTGAGAAGAAAATAGATAAGAAAACAAAAAAAAACTTGTAGGTGGAAGTATTGTTTATAAACTTAATTTTCAAAATCCAAAAACCAAATGGTTATCAAACGAAGCCTTAATTGTTGGTTTTTGGTTTCATTACTTCTGTTATCTATTTTCTTTCCATTGTTTTAAAAAATTAAGTCAAATTTTGAAAACTAAAAAAAGTAGTTTTCAAAAACTTGTTTTTGTTTTTTAAATTTGGCTAAGAATTCAAACGTGTCCTCCACAATGATGAAAACCATTATTAGGAAATTGGAAGAAAACAAACATAATTTTCAAAAACCAAATAGTTATCATACGGGACCTTAAATGTTCTGTTTATGTCGTTCAACCCTACATAAAAAAAACCATTTTTGTCTTTTTTTTAAAATTTTTATTTTTCATAAATATTTTAGCAAAAACTTAATATGGTGTATTTTGTTCATTTAAATCCACACAACATAGTTTAACATAGTTTACGTTTTGCAAGATTTTTGTCAAAAACAATCAATGAAAACTCAAAGACAAGTGCTTAAATAATTTTTTGCAATACAAAGTTCAAGGACTAAAACATAAAATTTAAAAGTTCAAGGACTAAAAAAATAAAATTTAAATTATAATATCCTTTGAGACACCTTTAGTATCTTACTATTCTTTAATGTGTAAAAATTATTAATTTGTACAACAGCACTAAAACATATAATAATTGAAAGAATATGTGAAAGGTTGGAAAAGTTTTGTTGGGTGGGCTTCCAATATACATGTAAAGATGTGAAGAGTAGCAAATGATCATAAAGCATAGTGGAAAAATTATCAATATTTGCATTAAGCTGTGACAGAGGGGGCAAGTTCTTTAGAAAAATCACACAAAGGCATGCCTTTAAGAGGGCTTCTTAACTTTGGCTCTTCCTCAATTATTTGTTTCAATAATTGGCCACTAGGGTTTATATAAAATCGAAAAAATCGAATTGAACCGACTTGTTTGGCTTTGGCTATATATGTATATCTATAGTGACTTCAAAGATTCGTATAATGAAACTAAACCAAAAGAATTGAAAATTTGTCACGGTAGAGGTTTTATATTTGATAAAAAAACTTAACCGAATCAAACCATGAACTATGAACACTAGTTCTAATGGTTGCTTTTTAGTGCATATAAAATGTCTTTAATTTTTTTTACATTTTTAAAATATTTTTCTTCATTATTATTTATTAGTATGATATAATAGGGTTATCAAACAGACTCCGTTTCAAAAATAAAAAATTACAATAAAAATAGTTATCAAACTATGCATTTTTTTTAAAAAGTACTTTAATTAAAAGTTAAAAAGGTGCACTTTTGAAAAGTGCTATTTTGGACAGTAGGCGATGGATCAAACAAGAATGAAGTTATCATTATAAGATCATAATGTCGATTTAAACTATTCCAAATTCTATAAAGAGAATGGAATATAACATTTTTAATTGGAAAAAAGGTATATCCAATCCATTGGCCCAAACTTCCAACTACCCCAAAGTTTTTAATATCATACTATATATTATAGTATTATAGTTTTATATGCTTATTATTAAAAAATTCAGGAGGAAAATATAGTTTTTGACATTCATAAAAAATTGATGATAACTTATTCTTTTTCTTTGTTACAAAAAATCCTGACATTATTCTAAGGAATAAAAAGCAAAAAAAGAAGATTTATATCAATTTTACAATATTCTCATTACTTTATTATATTTTTTCTACCAGAAAAAAAGGAGACACGATGATATTGAGAAAAACAATAAATTGATATTGTTATGACCACTTTGAAACGTAAGGAACGAATGAGGAAAACACAACACTAATCCGAAGACACGATCGGAAAACGAACCCCAAGAGAGATAGGCCGAAAGGATTGGGCCAAGGTCGAAGGGATCGGGCCAAGACCCAATCCCATGCTTGGCCTCGACCCAAGGTCGAGGCCGACTGGTGGGTCGAGTCCTCCCCCTCCACTTGGTTCCTGGAGTTCATGGCTAGCTCGGTTTGACTTGGTCCAACCTCAAATCATCTTCAAAAGCCTAGAAACCCTAAAAAGGGAAAAAGGTATATGAACACCCCTCCAAAATTGAAGGAGGGATCCGAAAACTCCCAAACTCTCTCCTCTTGCTTTTACTCGCTGGTTTGCTTATCTTCCTTCTCCTCGTTGACTTAAGCATCAGAGGCAGTATGGTAAGCACCACACCAATGTGTAGGTTTACCTTGTTTTGCAGATCACGTCTTTCCCTCTCAAATAAATTTATCGTGGGTGTCATGTGAAGGTTAGGTGAGTTCTCCTGTTTGGATTTTTGACATCAATAGATATAATAAAATAAAAAAGAAGAAGAAAAAGAGTAAATTTCTCATTCCTTACATTATTCTCAGTAAACTTAATGGTAGAGACTTAAAATAGTGCTTATTGGCTAGGAATATAATTAAAGTTAATCTGTATAGCTCAACTAGTCAAGACATCGTTCTCTTAAAAAAAAAAAAAAAAGAATAATAGTCAAGAAGTTATCACTTCGACAAAAAAATTAGAGGTTTGAATATCGATCTATTCCCACAACTGTTGAAGAAAGAATATAATTAAAAGTATATTGACACATTTAAAAATCCATAATTTTATCATGCAATTGAGTAGATATCCTAATAACTACTCATAAAATAATTTGATGTCCTTGGTATCAAGCTATCACTATATAAGAGAATCAACCAAAAGTTTATGCCAAATTCCACACCAATAACTATGGTCTATAATTCATATGCATTCATTACATATAAAGATAAAAAAATAAAAAATAAAAAAACAAGATTCCTTGATCAAAAGTTTAAAGCTCTAAATTTAAATCCCAATAATATATAATATAATGTTGTCTCATCACAAGAAAAAAGCATTTCTTTTGCAAAGTTGATCCATCCCTTCCATATCTCTCTTTAATTTTGTTGAATGGCTTTTTTTATGTTTTCTTTCCTTTCACTCCTTTTTTTATCAAAGGTCTCTCTTGATTCTTTTTAGGGTTTAGAGTTTCCTTTTCTTGCCTTCTCACTTTCTTTAATCTTTTGGGTTTAGATTCAAGATATTTATATGAGATTTGAATTTGTAATGTAAATAATATATCAGCTAAAAATTGTTGGTTAAACTTTTATTACCACTAACATTTTAAAAGTTTGGTTGTCAAAAAAAAAACATTTAAAAAGTTTCAATTCTAATTTCTCCAATCTTTAATTTTTTTTAAAGCTCCATTAGCAACTTCCATTTAAATATCTAATTAAAATTAAAATGGTTAAAATGCTAAAAAAAAAATTGAAATTAATTATATAAGCTAAGAGAATTTTGTATAGTTTATTTGGGGTTTCAAATCTTGTTCACTAGAAATTTAATTTTAATTTTTTGAAGTTTGATTTTAGATCTTTTAACTTTTTATTCACTTTCTATTTTGTTCTACTAATATTTTGAATCTCAATTTTAGTCTTCAAACTTTTATTAAATTTCATTAACTCCCATCATAGTGATAATTTATGAATATATAACCTATGAATACATCACACATTGTCAATAAATCACACATAATATTTTTATGGTGTGAACCATATAAATGTAAGATTTAATAAAAGTTGGAAGACTCAAATTGAGATTTTAAAAGTTGACATACCAAAAGAAAAAGTAACACTTCTTCCTCTAAAAAAAAACTTTAATGATCACAATCAAGATTTAAAAGTTTCAAAAGTTCAAATAAAATTAAGGTTAAATCCTGTTTTAGTCCTTAAACTTTCAAGTTTATTCTATTTTAGTTCTTGAACTTTTAAACGATTCATTTTAGTCCCTAAACTTCAAGTTTGTTCTATTTTGGTCTGTGAACTTTTAAAATGTCTATTTTAACCATTGAACTTTGAAAAAAACAACTATTTTGGTCCTCAATTTTATTTCAATTTTAACAAACTAAAGATGTAGAAAAGTAATATGAACATGATTTCAAGCCAAATAAGTTAGAGATAAACTTGGACAGAGCGGATTTAAGGTAGAAAAGTAACATAGGAAGGACCAAAATGATTATTTTAAAAAGTTTAGGGACTAAAATAGACATTTTGAAAGTTTAGGGACTAAAATAGAACAAACTTGAAAGTTTTAAGATCCAAAATATTCATTTTAAAAGTTTAGGGACCAAAATAGAACAAACTTGAAAGTTCAGAGACTAATATGAAATTTAAACCTAAAATTAAAATTGATTTAATTAGAAAGACAGCATAGAATTAAGAATAGTTAAAATTAAGATAAACTAATTAATGAAACTTAAGTTAATTAATTAGTATCTGGATGTATTTTCTATATATATTTTAATTTTAATTTTATTGACTAATTTCTTTAATTTTTTTTTCTCTTTTCTTTTCAATTCAAAAAAAGTGTCTGAAAATATCTGTTTGCTTTTTTTTTTTTGTTGTCATTTTATTTTTATATATTATTTTTAAAACACAATAATTTTAAACCCACTTTAAAGGTAATTAAAGAAACAATTTGATTACTAGATATGAATATTTTATCTAAAACATGAGAACAAGAGCAAATTAACACAACAAAATACTACTTATTTATTATTTTTTTTTGGGGGGGGGGGTTGATAAATTATTCTGTCAAATAAATTTATTATTATTATTTTATTTTCTATTTTTTAACTTGATTTTCATTGCATGCTTTCTTATTTTTCTCTCTTCCCTGACCACCCATAGAAAATATTTTAATCCCTCTAAGAATTTGTAAGATATAGACACCCAATCCATGGCTCCTCTACACCATGAGCATAACAAATGTCACCCACAATATTACCCTTTATAATTGGCTATCCACAACTTGAATTTCTTTGTTTATTTAATACTTAAACTTTCACATGCCTATTAGATAAATGTTAATTGATTCAACACAACTTGGTAGACGAATAATAAATTAAAAAGAGAACCAAAACATATAGTTTAGACAAAATAGATTAGTGAAATAACTTGTAAAAGAAATTCAATGTGACGCCTGAGGTTAGGAGGGGTACATGAATAAACCGATACCACATCCAAATGAGAGGAATCTTGAGAACATGAAAGTATGGTCAAGATAAGCTTAAAAGAATTGATAGATACTACCTATACCAACAAGGTGCATCTTCCTTTTCGGTGGCTCAATCATAAGAACTTTGAAGTTAAACGTGCTAGGCTTGAAGAAGTTCTATGTTGGGTAACCTCCTGGGAATTTTTCTAGGAAACATGTGAGTGAGGACAAAGCATGCTAAAAGGACCCATGTTGGTTTGTGGGGGACAGTCTTCACTCTTACAGTTTAAGACGAGTATGGTGACGTCGCCAGACTGCAGGGGATGTAGGAGAATGTCGGGGCCGTGAGGTTCCGAATCCTAGGCCTAGGGCGTTACATTCAATATATGTTGTATATGTCTTAAACTATATAATAACTAAATTGTTAAAAAAAAAATTGAGGACCAAAACCTTAATTATATGAGCCAAAGTAGACAAATACTTATATCCTAAACCTTTTTCTAGTAAGGTCACTATCTATCAATTATGTTAGTGAGAAATAGTAGGATATTCAACGTGGTTTTTTGTCGTAGTTTAACCTAATTTTTAAATGAGAAAGAACAAATGTAGCAAAATGTAGAGAAACATACCAATTTCTCCTATAAATTGGTTTTTAAGGTTTGAGACTAAATTTTTTTTTCATTGGGTGTTAATAAAAAAAGTAACGAATATGAAATGACTTTAAACTTAGACCACCTACCTAAAATTTAACACCTTAACAGTTTAGTGGGCAACGAAAGATCAATCTAGAGTTCAAACAAACACAAAGGTGAAAAATTAGGGTTTTGTTTGATAACCATTTTTTTTTTTTTTTTTTGGAAAAAGATACTTTATTTAAGTATGTGAGCAACATACATGATAAAGCTTACAAAAAAGCCTTCCAATTTAGAGCTATCGTAGGAGCATCATAATTGGAAAACCATTTCGAAGCAGCGGCCCAAGAGGCCGAAAGAGTGATGACATCCTCCCAAAGTTGGTCTAAACAACGAGACTGATTTCTGAAAATACGACTATTACGTTCATTCCATAAAATCCATAGCGTTGCTGCCGAAAAAGCTTGAATCCAATAGCTTTTTTGCGAATTGACCTTGATCCCAAAAACAAGAGCGCAAAGACTATTAGCTTGAAGAGGCATGGGCGAGGAGATACCAATATTCTGGAAGAAAGGAGTCCAAATGCCTGATGCAATGGGACACTGGACGAAGAGATGATCCAAACATTCGGAGTTTCGACAACACATCGAGCATCGGCTCGGAAGCAAAGAGGATTGTTTGAATATTCTTTGAAGGCGGTCATCCGTGTTGAGGCTACGGTGAAAGATTGTCCATATGAAGAATCTACATTTTTTAGGTAATGTAGCTTTCCATAAGTTGGACATGATTCCTGGCTCCATATGAGACTGTTGAGGAGGAGGAGGGTGAGAGATTTCCCATAGCTTTCGACGAGCAGACGCCACCGTATAAAACCCGTGAGAGTTAGGATCCCATCGGAGAAGATCCTTGTTGTCTGAAGATGAAGGTCTTGGCAGAGCAGACGAAAAAGATGTCCAAGAGTCCAGCTCCCTGTCTAGCAGAGGTCTGCGCGGGAAAAAGGACCAAGAGAAATTTGCCGGGTCCCAAGCCTCAAAGACCGATAAATTATGCATGGTTGAAAGAGCAAAAAGGCGAGGGAAAAAACGAGATAATTGCCCAAAAGGAGACCACAAATCCTTCCAAAAGCGAATTTTTTTTCCATCCCTAAGCTGCCAAGAAGAGTTCCGCTCAAAAAAGGGAATTTGTTTGGATATAGAGTGCCATGGGGCTCTCGAACTTGAGAATCGAGAGCTTGAGGGAATAGTGCTTTCTTCCAAGGATCTATATTTTGCATTAATAAAGCATTTCCACAGAGAATTTTCTTCATTGAAGAATCACCAAATCCACTTGGAAAGAAGCACGACATTTGAAACCCTTGTTTTGTAGAAACCCAGGCCGCCAGAAGCAATAGGAGTCGTCACTTTATTCCAGCCCACCAGAGGGATCTTGTGATCAGAACTTTCGGTCCCCTTCCAAAGAAAGTTTCGTAAGATTCGGTCAATGCGGGTACAAATAGACTGCGGCGCTTTGGAAACCGACAAGGGGTAGATAAGAGAACTATTCAGAGTGGACTGCAAGAGGGTTAAGCGGCCTCCTTTTGAAATGTATGAATATTGCCATTTATCAAGATGTCTGTAGATTTTCTCCACAACCGGACTCCAGAACGATTCGTTGGAGGGTTTAGCTCCTAAAGGAGACCCAAATAGGAGATTGGAAGAGTTTGAGCAGTACAACCCCATCTAGAGGCAATCAAGGAAACTCTATCCTCTGAAACATTTATACCGGAGATGGAAGATTTGGAAAAATTGATGTTTAGACCCGAGGCTTGCTCAAAGGCCTTAATGATCATAATGTAGTTCTCCAAGAAAACATCGTTATCTCTAACGAATAGAAGAATATCGTTCGCAAAAAGAAGATGAGAGACGGATATTTCATTAATCGAACATCCCTCAATGAGGCCCTTATGCTCGGCTGCTTGGATGAGTCTACTAAGGTAATCCATGGCAAGGACAAAAATGAATGGAGAAATAGGATCTCCCTGGCGAATTCCTCTGGAAGCCTGAATTTTACCCCTCGGCTTGCCATTGAGCAATATGAAACATGAAACTGAAGAGATGCAAGCTTTTATCCAGCCACACCAAATGTTTGGGAAACCTTTAAAACGAAGCATACTTTCTATGAAGTCCCAACTAATCTTGTCAAAGGCCTTTTCAATATCAAGCTTAATGATAAAGCCACTTGTGTGCGAGACTCTCCAAAGATCTACAATCTCGTTAGCTAATAAAATGGCGTCAAGAATCTGGCGGCCTTTGACAAAAGCAAATTGACTTTCAGCGATGGTGCAAGGGAGAGTGCATTTTATCCTTTCAGCGAGGGACTTTGCTATCAACCGATAAAAGGACCGTTGTTAAGCTAATCGGGCGATATTTAGAAATTCTCAAGGAGTTTGCCTTTTTAGGAATCAAAGCAATGTATGATTCATTGACATTTCGGTTGATCACTCCATGCTCCCAAAACTCATGGAATACAGACATGATGGGTGATTTTAGAGTGGTCCATGATTTTTTAAAGAACTCCACCGTAAAGCCATCCGGTCCTGGAGATTTGTTGTGACCCATGGACTTCAAGTTTTGCCAAACCTCATCTTCTGTGAAAGGGCGAATAAGAGTACTTGCCGAATCCGCATCAATAGGAAACCAATTAAGGTTTGAAATAATCCATCCCGGAGGAGGGGCAGAATGGAAGATATTCTTGAAATGCCCAACCACCTCCTGCTCAAGCTGGTAGTCTGTAACTAGACTAACATCATTGGAAGAAATTAATTCTGAAATTGAGTTTTTTCTTCGGCGGGCAGAGCAAATTTTATGAAAGAATGAAGTATTTTCATCCCCTTCCTTTAGCCAAGTCTTTTTGCATCTTTGCCAGAGGAATCTCAATTCCTGCATAGCTGCCTCGTGAAGATCCATTTTGAGAGATATCCTCTTCTGGTGGTGAATTCCCTCCATAAGGCCTTGCCTTTCCAGAGAGTCAATAGCGTCAATATCATCCGATAAGGCCTTTTTTCTATTTTTAATAATCTCAATGTTATGCTTCTTCCAATCTTTAACCATAGAAGCTAGCTGTTTAAGTCTTCGAATGAAAGAGTATCCGGGGTGGCCTTCCTGCTGGGTGAGGGACCACCAAAGGTCAATATTTTGTATGAACCTCTTTTCGTTAAGCAAGTAGTTGTCAAATCGGAAAGGACTCGGACCCCAACTTAGATGAGGATTTTCCAAAATGATTGGAAAATGGTCAGACGTAACCCTGTTTAGCCTTCGAGATTGATGGTCTGAGAACTGCATGACCCATGCAGGGGAGTAGAGGAATCTGTCCAACCTGGACATAACAGCTCTTTCCCTCATATTTGACCACGTAAAATCGCCATTAATAAGCGGCGGGTCGACAAGATCCATGTTTTTAATAAAGGCATTGAAATTGGACATACTCCTCTTTGCAGGGGTGGGAGAGGAAGATTCAGAAGTCCAACGAAAAACATTGAAGTCACCGCCCAATAACCAACAATCATTGCACAGACCTCCAAGGTCATAAAGCTCTGACCAAAGCTTCCGCCTATCCCTTCTCTTAGCAGGACCATAAATGCCCGAAAGCCACCACCGAAAGCCATCTCCTAGAGAAAAATTAATAGAGAGAGAGAAAACACCCGTAATAATATCAACAGCTGAGAGTCTTAAAGCATCCCATAAAATAAGGATGCCTCCTGATCTGCCATAAGAGTCCAGAGATGCCCATTTAATGCTAACGGAGCTCCAAATTGATTTAACAAATTTTTTTGAGATGGAATGCATTTTTGATTCAGATAAAATAACAATATCTGGACAGATGTAGATAATAAGGTCTTTTATTAAAGCTCTTTTTGAGGGAGAGCCTAACCCTCTAACATTCCAAGAGAGCACTTTCATGGATCACTGTCAGTCCCCACAACTTCTTGGCCATTAACAGAGGGAATATTTTCAGAGATACATTTAGTTGGCACAAGACAGAAATTATTTTCAAGCAACCATTCATTTAGTTGTTTTTTGAAAGATTGATCATCGTCACCCTTCCCCATTTGAGCTGATCTCTCCTTACTGTGATCCGAGGAACTTTGCCCCACAATTTGGACGTTTGCTCATGGCTCATTTGATTCTTGCATAAGACCTCGTAGGCTATCTTGAATAATGACTGAGGCAGGCTCTTGGACGAAATTTTCCACTGGAGACGAAGTTCTTTCTGGGCTTGAGATTACTGTATCTGAAATGGGAGATAAATAACCCAGGTCCACAGTTAACGAAAATTCCTCATGGTTAATCGGATTCTGGACTATTGATTTTCCTTTATCAGTTTGCGCAATTGTTGGATGAGTCGCTTTGGGCTTGTACATCATCGGCTCATTGATGGTTATACCACTTGAGGCCTTGGGCCGATAAAAGGAATTTGGAAAGCCACTTTCAATGCACTTGGGCTTGTGAGATGGGCCCAATGGGGTTAACGGTTTAGCTGGGGCATATAGAGGGTCATATAAACCGTTTTGTTTTTAGGAGAGAGAAAGGAAACTTTCTTCTTTGTCAACGAATCTTCCTTGCTATCGTCCTCGGAGCTTGTGCACACTCTCTTTCCTTTATCCTTCACTGTTGATGAAGAAGGAAGAGATCTCTTGGAGGGTTTAGCAACAGTGTTTCCCTCGGTGAAAGCTCCCTCTTTTAATGAATCTGCAGGCCCATTAATGTCTTTCACTGTGCATGTCGCATTACCCCTAAACAAGAATGACCCTGATGTGACATCGTACTCATCAAACTCCATTGCCGCCTCTCTTGTGAAGGTACCGTGGATTTTAGGGTTCCGGCAAATATGCCATTTTCCGACCTCCGTAGTAACAGTATTCACCGTGAAAGCTTTACCATTTTCATCAACAATGTTCACTGCGGCCGGAATAAATCCACAGAAATTTTCTTTAACTTTAATCGCTGCTTCAATCAGGTCTAGTTTCCTTGTTGTGTTTCTTGAAACGTCTAGAAATCCGCCGCATGCGTTCCCAATCTGAATAAACGTTTTTAAGGTCCATGCATGGAGAGGAATGCCTCGAAACTTAACCCATCCGCCGTAGCTAGGGATGAGTCTTGGAACTGCATGTTTATTGGGATCCCATCTTTCATATTTGACATAAAAGTTACTCACTGTTACCCAGTTCCTGTTCCTGCAGAGAAGGTCTACCTGTTCCGGATCTCGCAGGTAAAGTACAGCTTTATCCGCATGAAAAGGGATGTAAGAGGAAACATACCCATTTGATTCCCTAAGTTTCTTAAAGATTCTTGTCCAATCATCATGGAAGCATCTTCGACTAAGAATGACTGCTGAGTTCCAGTCAAATTCAAAGTCTCCCTTTCCGAAAATGTCAACATACCTTTTTGGGGATAACGTGTCACCGTTTCCATCTGAGGGTCCCGTATCAGCATCTGATGGGCTTTTGAGGACTTCCGCATAGGATCGCCGGGATGATTCACTGCTTGATGAGTCAGGACTTTTTTGTCTGTTTGAGTGGTCCCGTGAGTGTCCCACCGAAGGAGCTTTTTTGTCCAGAAAAGTGATCATTGATAGGAAAGATGACCATCCTCGTTTGTCATAACCATCAGGGACCATCACACAACACTTGTTCCCCCTCTCATCTATTCGAAAAATCTCTGCAATGCTTCCCCTTTTGTTTGTGGTTTTTTCCACCCAAACGCAGTAGTCCCTGTATCTCTTTTCCGGAAAAAAGTGAGTTGAACGGGATGAGGATAACAGTGTCTTAAAAGTTACCCTCAACCAATCAATCGCCTCAGGGTGAAGAAGCATGGAGAAGGTTCTGTATGAGCCCATTTCTGTGAGGAGTACATTGGAGCCAGATCCTGGCGAGAGGAAGAACTTCTTTCTTTCTATGCTGCATGAGCGGGGAAGATGCTTAAGGAAAGCCATGAGAGAATCAAAGACGATCGGAGGAAGCAGGGGATCAGTTGGAGTGAAAAGGGCAGGGGTTGAAGGTTGAGGAAGAAAGAGGGAAGGTTGAGCAGAGAGAAAAGTTTATTGTAGCAAAACCCATTTTTTTGAAGTTACTTCAAGGAATTTTTGTTTGATAACCATTTGATTTTTGGAAATTAAACTTATAAACTCTACTTCCACCCATATATATTTTTGTTACCTATCTTTTTCTCATATTTTTTTTTTCAAAAATCAAGTCAAGTTTTGAAAGCTAAAATAAATAGAAAAAAAAAGGTAGTTTTTAAAAATTTGTCTTTGTTCTTGGAATTTAGTAAGAATTCAAATGTTTTGGTAAGAAAATTGAGAGAGAAATCAGGCATTACTTTAAAAATCCAGATGGTCATATATAATATTTTTTTTCTATTAAATTCATATATATGTGAATGCATACATGAATGTTATGATGGAGTTTGAGCATATATGCCTAACCATAAGGGCAAAGAAAAACAAGAACTTAGGTGGAATCCCATGTGGTTTCCAAATTCCCTTTTGGCAGAGATCATGATGTGGGTTTCCACTAATCTCTGTCTCATCCAATTCCTAATTGAAGTCCACACAAAAATTATATTCAAAGTTAGAATGCAAAAGCTTTGATTTTAATTTTATATATTATATTCTAAGGCATTGTATTCCTTTGAATATACTTTTACAATTGTTCTTTATTATTTTTTCTTTCTTTCTTTCTTTTTTGTTTGGTTGGATGAATGATTCCCTTATGAAGCCCCCCACCATTGATTCCTTCTTCTACTTAAGCTGTGTGAGATTGTTCTCTCTTGCATACACCACAAGCTCACTTAGCATTATTTTCCTTAGCTTCCTCTAAGGTTTGTTTCACACCTTTCTTCTCTCTCTCTCTTTTGTTTTTGGCTCTTGGGCTTCCCCAAACTCTTGCTTGAAATTCTCAATTATTGATAGAAGTTTTTCTTTTTTCTCATTCCCATTAGTTTGTTTATTCTTTTTGAATAGTGTTGAGAATCCCATATTGAAAAGATAAGTGAAGACCTTACAGTTTATAAGATGTATGAGTTACTTCTCTCATTGTCAATTGGTTTTGAGATCATGAAATCTCATTTTTATCAAATAAATAGTAGCCAAATAATGCTCTTTTGCATGTATTATTTCATTGTTTTCTCTCTCTCAAAGTGATTTCAACTTGGTACAAGTTTTTGCTTTTACTTCCTATTTGTTTTTCTTTTCATTTTAGCCAAACAATGCTCTTTTTGTTTTTCATACCCTTTCCCTCCCTCCCTCTTCCTCTTTCAAAGTGATTTTTGGCTCTTTACTTCCCCAAAATCTCTCTCAAATGCTTTTAGAAAAAGAATTTCTTCATAATTAAGCTATTTTTAAAAAATTCGTTCTTTCTTTCCGTTTCTTTTCGCTGCATATTTTCACGAAGTTTTGATTTTCGAAGTAAATAAGATAATTCTTCTTTTCGAACTCACAAATCTTTTAATATAATAATTTCGGCTGGGGTAGAGCTAGAAATTTTTATAAAAATAAAATTTCACATTTTATATATATATATATATAATCTTTTAAAATCTTGCCTTTTCTTTCTCTCTTTCTTCTGCACTCCACACTTGACTTCAACATGTTTAATGTTACTCATTTTTAAAAGTATATTTGAGAACAACATAAGTAACTATTTTGGCAATAGGTATACTCTCTCTCTCATCTATATCATTTTCAATATTCTCTCTCCTCATAAAAAACTACCCAAAATTCCATTTGGTGCTTTTTCTCACTTTCTTCAATTCAAAAGAAAAGAAAAAAAGAAGTAAAATTTGAGCTTTTTGAAGGATGAAGGACATTAAAAAACAAATAATATGTGTATGTATATATTCATTTTTTGCAGGGAAATTTGGAGATAATTGTTTGAGAAGAAGAAGAAGACAATAAAAATAATGGGTGAGGAGGCAATGGAGAAGGAGAAAGTAATAATGAGAGAAAACAAATTGCAAAGAAGCCATTTTGATGTGTTGGGACTTTGCTGTTCTTCAGAAGTCCCTTTGATTGAAAACATCCTCAAACCCCTCGAAGGAATCAAAGACATCTCTGTCATTGTCCCTACAAGAACTCTCATTGTTGTCCATGATTCTCTCCTCATTTCCCAACTTCAAATTGGTAACTTTTTTTTTTTTTTTTTTCCTTTTTGTTCCGTTTGATCCATTCATATTATCTATCGATTAAATTTAGAGTTTAGAGAGTTTAATGATTAGTTTACATGTAGAACGAAAGATTTGAACCTTTGACCTCTGGATCGAGAGAGTACAAGTTTTATACCAACTGTGTGATGCACTTTAAAAAATTTAGTTATGGTCTTGAATAATTTAGTTATGGTCTTGAATTTCGAACCATATATATATTGTTTTATTTTGTCTTTAGATAAAGTTTTATTATTTCTTGCTCCATAGTCCCTTCACTAATTTGGAAAATTGAGGTTTGGATAGGAAAATTTTTGTTTAGGGCTTGGAGATCTCGTAAATTATTTTTGTTCAATGTTTATGTTTAACTATTTTTTTTAAAATTAAATATATCAATACATATAATAAAATTATGTGTTTTTGTTGGACAAAATTAGTAATTATATTGTTTCTTCATTTATGTAATTAATTTTAATGGTATTTAATATTTTTATTAATAGTTTAATAAAAAAAAGTTGAGTGGTCGGGCAAACGACAAAGAATATATTTTATGTGTCCATTCTTGGAAAGAATAAGAGAAAATTTTCACTTTTCCGATCTCATTCTAGATGAGGATTCTCTATGATAAAATTTATTATCCCTATTATATAAGCATAATTTAAAATTTCAATTTAATCTCTTTTTAAAATTTAGAGATTAGATAGACAAAAATGATACGAGGACTAAATCGATAATTTAATTTTATTAATTCATCGAAATGTTATATTAGTCGTCTTATTTTTATTACTTATTAAATAATTCCTTTTTTTTTTTTTTTTGTTTAGACAAGCTTATTAAATAATTCATTTAATTAAGTTTGGCTTAGTTTGTTCATTACTTAGTAATCTAAATGATGAAAAGAAATTGTGAGAAACTATTTAAAGTGGTTGTGGATGCCACTTTCATGATCTTTAGCCACATAGTGAAAAAGTCTTCTTTCTTTTTTCCTCCCTCATGCATTTATCAAATATATATAAATTTTTTTTTGACAATATGTGAGGTGAGAGGATTTGAACCACAGACTTGCCAGTTAAACTATGTTCTTATTAGCAAATATATATAAAATTGGTAGTGACACGGTGAGACCTAACTCGAATATTTTAAATTTAAAAAAAAAAACTACCTATTCAAGTTAAATAATCCCATACTTAGGATTAATAAATCAGGGGTTAATTAGAACACTAAAAAAATTAATAATAAAGAAAGGCAAAACAAGTTTGTTTGAAAAAAAATTCAGAAAAATAAAGTGTTTTTTTTTTTTTTGTCTTTTTAGTATAATTCTCATACTCGGGATTGATTTTTGAAAGTTAATTAAAGATTTGAATCACTTTATTCGCCGACCATGAATAGAGATAGTATAGAATTTTCTTTTTTGAGTTCAACGACAATCGAGAATGAGAGGTTTTAAGTCTCTGGCCTCTTAGTCGATAATATATGTCAATTATCGTTGAGTTATGTTCGCTTTCGTGTATAGAATCTCAGTATAATGTATTCTTCCTGGATAATTTAAAATCAAATAATAAATGTTTATGAGCATATGATAACTAGTTTGTGACAAAAATAAAATTATTTTATTATTGGAACTTGATAGTGAAAGCTCTAAATGAAGCAAGATTGGAAGCAAATGTACAATTAAATGGAAAGGGAATTAGCAAGAAGAAATGGCCAAGTCCTTTTGCAATAGCCAGCGGGTTGCTTCTAACGGCGTCGTTTCTGAAGTATGTGTACCACCCATTGCAGTGGCTGGCCGTCGCCGCCGTCGCCGCCGGCATCTTTCCGATTCTCTTAAAAGCCATTTCCGCCGTTCGCCACCTCAGGATCGACGTCAACATTCTTGCTATCATTGCTGGTAAAGTTGACTCTCATTAGTTTTTATTCTTTTTTTCATTGTCGGATGTTCTATCTGAATCGAGTTTAAGAAGTCGAGTTTATATTTGATACGTGTGAAATAACTCGTAGAATTTTTATACCTAGGTAGGATTTTAATACCCATGTTTGATGTGAGAACTAACTTGTAAAAGTTTTAAATCTAAGTCCACGATTTTTATAGAGTTTGTGAAATTGTTCCTTGGAAGTTTCTCTAATTTATGTTCACTAGAAATTTTTTTGGTACATTATTGCAAATATGTGATGTATGTTAACAAGAAAATTTTAATGTTGCATTGGTAAAGAATGTATATTATTAACTTTTGTTTATATTCTAAGATTTAGTTTGGTGACCTTTTTATGTTATATGTTTTAAAAGTTATTTATTTAAAAAAAATATGTTTTAAAAGTTATTTTTGAAACTTAGCCAATTTTAAAAACAAAATGTATGATTTCTAAACTAAAGGTATGTTTGGTATGCAATAATGTAGATTCTATGTTTTTTGATTCACTAAGTTCAAAAAATATGCATAACAAATGTGTTCCTAAAAAATTGTTTTCGAATTTGTGATTCAAATAGTGAAAAATCTAAAAATAGAAATTTTATATTTTTAGTATAACGAGATGTTGATTTTGAAATTTTAAAATGTAAAATTATATAAAAAAAAATAAAAACTTTAAGTTATAAATTTTAGTTCATATTTGTGAAATTAAAAAATATATAATATAATCTATTATAAATTATATGATAATGTAAAATACTAAATATTATATCATAAAACATCTTTAAATTAATTAATAATGGTTTATATTCAACTTAATATTTAGTTGATAACTATTATAAATATATTATCAAACACATTTTGAACAATTGTTTAAATTAGGATCCAAATTCTAAATCTGCTACCAAACACAAATAGAACTCCATTTTTATTGTCAATCAAAAAAAAAAAAAAAAGAAAACAAACTCCATTTTTATTGAATCTTTTATTTTCAAATTTATGTTGTCAGATCATTAACTAAATGCACCTTTAGTTTTAGTTGTTTTTTAACTAAAAATTTAGGCCTCGTTTGATAACCATTCCGTTTTTTGTTTTTTGTTTTTGAAAATTATGCTTGTCCTAAATTGTCTCTCATGGCTTTTGTTAATGATCCATTTGAATTCCTAGCCAAATTCTAAAAACAAAAACAAGTTTTTGAAAACTACTGCCCCGTTTGATAACCATTTCAATTTTTTGTTTTTGGTTTTTGGTTTTTGGTTTTCTATTTTGGTTTTTAGTTTTTAGAAAACAAAAACTATACATGTTTGGTAACTGTTTTTGGTTTTTCGTTTTTTAGAAACTAAAAACAAAAAACATTTACCGTGTATTGTTTTTCTTTTTTTTTTTTTTTTTTTTTTTTTAAAATAAAAAGAACATTTGATTTCTGTTTTTATTTTGTCAGATTTTTAAAAATAAAAATAAAAAACCAAAAAACCTTTTATAATTGTTTTTTGTTTTTTATTTTATATTTTATGAAAAGAAAATATACCATTTTTATAATTTATAATTTTTGGTAGATTTATATAATTATTTTTTTTAGTTCAATAATAGTGGGATGTGGGGTCAAACTATATCAACATTTGAGATAATAATTGATGTCTTATTCACTAAGTTATGCTCTGATTGACATATTGATAATTAGGTTTAAATACTATTTTGGTCCTCTACTTTTGACTTCGATTCATTTTGGTTGTTGTTCAAAATGTCTATTTTGGTCCTTATGCTTTTGACTTTGGTTCATTTGGTTCTTATACTTTTTAAAAATGACCAATTTAGTCCCCTTTTTCAAAATTATGATCTAAAAAATAGAAAAAATGAAAATGAAATGACCAAATTGGTAGTTTTTGTCACATATTTAATCCGTTCGTGGCTTCTAATGACCACACTCAATCTGATAGTAGCTTCAACGGTAGAGACTATTTATAAACTTTTTTCAAACCATAAGGACGAAATTTTCACTTTTAAAATCATATAGACTAAGTTCTAACTTTCTTCAAACGATAAGGACCAAATTTGTAATTTAATTGCACACCAATCTTTATTAACAATTTTTTAAAGAAAGAATGTAATTGAAAATTTTTAATACATTGGTTTAATTTTAAATTATTAAAAACGAACCCGATAATTACATAAAAGACCAGAGATTATTTTTGTGTATATATATATATATATATATATATATATATATATATCACATAGTATATAAACTAAATATAGTATTTATTTGAACAAACTTAGATTATAATATTCAAAATAATAAAATAATAAACTTTAACTATATCATCTAATTTTAACATCAAACAACTTTTTAATAAATGATTTTGTACGGAAAAGATAGGAATTTTTTAAAATAATAATTAAAGTAGTAAAATAAATAATTATTATTATTATATTACAAAACAATTAAAGAAAATACTGGAATTCAAGCCCACGAGACCATAATGAGGCGGTGGTCTGTTTCTAAAAAACGAAATTCTGATTTTGAAAACCATTTTTTTTCGTTTCCAGTTTTTCTTTCAAATTCCAAAAACGTTTTCAAAAACTTAAAAACTAAAAAATGAATTAGTTATCAAACACCCCCATTCTCTAAAAACCAAAAACAGAAAATGAATTGGTTATCAAACGGGTCCTACTTTTTTTTGTTTTCAAAATTGGGTTTGGTTTTTAAAAACAAGGAAGAAGGTTGATATTAAAAAAAAAAAAAAAAAAAAAAAAACTTGTAAGTGAAATTAAGTGTGTATAAGCTTAATTTCCAAAAATCAAAAACAAAAAAAATGATATGGTTATCAAACGGGGCCTTAATGTTATCATTTAATGAAAGTGTTAATAACACAAACTACATTGACCTAAAATCAATTCCAAATAAAAAATAAACATAATTGAAACTCTCTTGAAAACCTACAGGCTAAAGTAAAATATAATTTAAATTTTATGACCATGGTTATTTTTTGGGCAGTTCCATAAATGACAAATTGGACCAAATTAATAACAAATTTAACACAATTGCAAACTAATTGTGAATATAGTAAAATTAATTGTACAAGACCAAAAAACTGTTGTCATATTCTATCTATGTCTATCACTAATAGACTCAGATTATTCAAAGTATATCAGTGTCTATTGCTGATAGACTTCGATTAATCTATCAAAGTCTATCAGTGATAGTCACTGATAGATTTTGATTAACCAGAGTTTATCAGCGATAGACACTGATAGACTCCGAATAATTGAATTCTATTAGTAGACTGATAGATTCTGATTAATGAGAGTCTATCGCTGATAAACTCTGATAATCGAAGTCTATCAAATAGATTTTAATTAACCAGGGTCTATCCGTGTCTATCGGTAATATACTTTGATAGATTTTGCTATATTTGCAATTTTTTTACATTGTGCTATATTTGCTATTAATTTGGTCCAATTTGCCGCCCACTGCAATTATCCTTAATTTAAACTATGTATAACTTGGGGACATTTTGGCAGTTGTGGGGACAATTGCTATGAATGACTACATGGAAGCTGGGAGTATAGTGTTTTTGTTTTCCATTGCTGAATGGCTTGAGTCAAGAGCAAGCCACAAGGTTAGCAAAAATCATCCTCAATTCAAAATAATTTAGAATTTTTTTGTGAGATAAATGAAAAAGATTAACCAAATTAATTAACCAATTAAGTCCTCTAAATGAAACAAAATTTTCACTCTCAGGCCAATGCTGCAATGTCCTCACTGATGAGCCTTGCCCCTCAAACAGCAACCATAGCTGAAACTGGAGAGATTGTGGATTCAAAAGAAGTGAAATTGAACACTGTTTTGGCTGTGAAGGCTGGAGAAGTTATTCCCATTGATGGAATTGTTGTGGAAGGAAAATGTGAAGTTGATGAGAAAAATTTGACTGGGGAATCTTTCCCAGTTGCCAAACAAAAAGATTCCCTTGTTTGGGCTGGTACCATCAACTTTAATGGTAATATACATACATACACACATACATATACATATATAAAATATACTTTTCATCCTCAAGTTTGACTTCAAATAAGTCGTTTTGATCTCTAAAGTGTTGAAAAGTCTTGGTCTTGATTTCTGTTGATTTGCTTCAAAATTGAAGTGATATTTAAGGACCCGTTTGAAATACCTTTTAGTTTAGAATTTAAACATTGTTTGGTTATATTTTTTAATAAGTGTTTTTATACACAAGTTATTATATACTTAAAAACTCTTTTTAAAAAATTTGCTTTCAAGTATTTATTTCTCAATCTCATTTTTTAATAAGTCATTTTTAGTGGTAGCCAAACACTATAATTTTTTTTTTTCAAAATTAAAAAAGTTAAACTTGGTAAAAATTAAATTGTAATTTACTTTTCTAGTATAATTATATTTGGGTATAAGAAAGTGCTTTATAAGGTGTCTCATTGATTCTTTTGTAGGTTATATTAGTGTTCAAACTACTGTTGTGGCTGAGGATTGTGTGGTGGCAAAAATGGCTGAGCTTGTAGAAGAAGCCCAAAATAACAAATCCAAAACTCAGAGATTCATTGATGAATGTGCCAAATATTACACCCCAGGTAAATTTAGGAGCTAGGATGGTACATTCTTGTCCCTATATTTCGAAATATCGATTTCTAATTCCTCAAATATTGGATTCCAACGACGGGGTGGAGTCGAGAAAATATTATAGGAAGTGACATAATTTCACATTCTAACTTTTTATATATAACCTTAATTCTAAAAAGTTAGGGATCATACAATAAATTAGAGATAACAACTCTAAACTCTGGTCCTTTTTCAAACATTTAAATCTCAAACGAACTAAGGGGCACCACCCCTCCTTCCTCGCTACGTCCCTCTCGAGAATCATTGACCTTTTTGAACATGTTCGTTTCTCAAAACTTCAGGAACCAAAATGAAAGTTAACCGACATTCAAATTAAACAACCTCTTTGACTTATACTATTGTTGCATGTTTTTGTGCAGCTGTTCTTGTCATATCAGCATGTCTTGCAGCTATTCCAGCTGCATTGAGAGTTCACAATCTTAGCCATTGGTTTCACTTAGCTCTGGTGGTTTTGGTGAGCGCATGTCCCTGTGCCCTAATCCTCTCCACCCCGGTCGCCGCCTTCTGCGCCCTTACGAAGGCCGCCATGGCCGGAGTTCTGATCAAAGGCGGCGACCACCTTGAACTTCTTGCAAAGATTAAGGTTATGGCCTTCGACAAGACTGGCACACTCACTAGAGGTGAATTTGTGGTAACAGATTTTCGAGCTCTTTGTGATGATATTAGCTTGCACACCTTGCTTCATTGGTAATTACCCCCAAAACTTCTCCATTAGTCCCTCATGTTTGCGATATTTTCGATTTCGTCTCTAATCTTTTGAAAATTTCATTTCTATAAAGTAGTTAAAACTAAATGATAATCGGTCCCTCGTTAGTTTGCCAAACTCAGCATAGATTAACATATACTTTTGATTAAGAGATCAGAGGTTCAAATCCTCACCCCAAATATCGTTGAACTAAAAAAACACTCATGGGAGTAAAACAACCTGATTGATAAGCCCCGTTTGATAACCATTTGATTTTGATTTTTTTTTTAAAAAAAAAATTATGCTTGTTTTCTTCCAATTTTCTTATATTTGTTTTCATCTTTGTTAGGATAACATTTGAATTCTTAGCTAAATTCCAAAAAAAAAATATTTGTGAAAACTATTTTTTTAGTTTTCAAAACTTGGCTTGATTTTTTAAAACATGGAAGGAGGGTTTATAAGCTTAACTTTCCTACCCCAATTATCAAACGAGGCTAAATGTTTAAGCTTGAGGTATCTTTTTCCTAACCCACCATTTTTTCCAATGTATATTCTTAAAAAAGAAACTCATTAATAACCTTAACTTTTTGTGATAATAAGATCTTGATTAATGGACTAAATTATACTTTATCTTTTTTATATAGAAAATTTTGAACTGATTGATATATGATATTATGTTGAAGAAGACAATTAAAAAAAAAAAAAAAAAGAAAAGAGTTTGAAATGAAAGTTTTGATTGAATTGTGTAAATTAGGGTTTCAAGCATTGAGAGCAAATCAAGCCATCCAATGGCAGCTGCGCTTGTCAACCATGGAAAGTTTCTTTCTGTTGATATTAAACCTGAAAACGTTGAGGAATTTGAGAATTTTCCTGGAGAAGGTGTTCGTGGGAAGATAGATGGGAACAATATTTACATTGGAAGTAGAAAAATTGCTGCAAGAGCTGGCTGCCCAACAGGTTTTTTATTAAACCCTTTTCACCTCCCTCTCTCGATATTATCGAAAATAAGTTATTATGACAGTAAATCAATTCGACAAATAGAATAGGGAAGCGAGAAAAAACAACACACCGATTTATGTGGTTCACTAACGGTGTGTTAACTACATCCACGAACAGAGGAAGAGAATATAGTACTATTAGTGAGGAATAACTAGATTACAGATGCATAGATTAGGGCAGATAAGGACAATGAATTTTATATATGGCACATTTCTTAACTCTAACAGATTTAGACCCAAAAATAAAGTCCAATACGAAATAAGTGAACAATTTCTATACAAATTCAAGGCATATCAATATAAGTCGGAACAAACTAAGAGAAAATAATGTCTTGAAAATGTTATCCAAACATGTTTTTACTCGATTACGATGTTTGATCTGGATTTTCTTCAGCTCCGAGCTCAGACGACGATGAAACAAAACAAGGGCAGACCGTTGGATATGTATTTTGCGGCACGACGTTAGCCGGATCGTTCGGTCTTTCGGACGCTGGTCGTTCAGGAGTTAAAGAGGCAATCCAGGAGATCAAGAGTTTTGGTATTAAAACAGCTATGCTCACTGGAGATTGTAATGCAGCAGCCATGCATGCACAACAACAGGTTTAAGTTTTATATACTCTAACTCATTAGCTTAAACTTTTGAGTTTAACGGTGATTTAACTGTAACTAGCTAGACTTTTACATGAATCTTTATAGCGATCGATGTGTTATTTGCAGCTCGGGAATGCGCTCGACGTGATCCATTCGGAACTTCTACCGAAGGAAAAGGCAAATATCATAAAAAGATTCAAAGGGGATGGACCAACCGCCATGGTTGGAGATGGCTTAAATGATACCCCAGCATTAGCCACTGCTGATATTGGCATATCAATGGGCGTTTCAGGTTCAGCGCTGGCCACGGAAACTGGGAATGTGATCCTAATGTCAAATGACATGAGAAAAATCCCCAAAGCCATCAAATTAGCAAAGAAATCCCATGCAAAAGTAGTTCAAAATGTCGTTTTGTCGATCGGTACGAAGACCACAATCCTCGGCCTGGCATTCGCTGGACATCCGCTCGTCTGGGCGGCCGTTCTCGCCGATGTCGGTACCTGCCTATTGGTCATCTTGAACAGCATGCTCCTTTTGAGAGGAACTGATCACAGACATGGGGAGAAATGTTGCAAATCTTCCAAATTACCATGTTTTTCGACGAAACATGGAAAATGCAACGGCGGTAATGGTCGATCGTCTCACCGGCACGATCATCATCACGATGATCATCAATGCCATGTTGTCGATGATCGATCGCCCAGTCGAGAGAATCGTGTTCATAAGCAATGTTGTTCTGAGAAAAATAATGTGCCACAGCAGAAAGAACATAAATTTCATCACAACCATTCAAATGAATGTGAGAAAAATCAAGTTGAGAAAGAGAGTAATGGAGATTCTTCAAGGAAAGTGGCTGAATCAAATTGTAATTGCCACTCACATCATGTTGCTATTGACATTCATGAAGATACTGACTGTGAGAGAGTAGAGCACAAATAAAAAGTTTCTTATGAGGAACTAAAATGATTTATGAATCAGATCTGATTCATAAATCATTTTTTTCCTTTGTCTTTTTCCCTTGTATTTGCATTTTTTTTTCCATAAGTCTTTTGAGTTATTCAAAGGAGACATTTTGGTATATAAGTAAAAGTTTATGTATTTTCTGTCAGGCCCCCAATTGTCAATACGTATGTTTACGTATGTTAGAAGGGGTAGGAGTGAAAATTCACCCTCCCTTTAGTATGGTTTAACAGTCGGTTTAGTTTAAAGTCAGGGGAGGCTTTTAATGTAATACAATATGGAAAATATACATAAATTCAATCACATACAGATTTCAAACACATACAATTTTTCCAACCTAGTCAAGAGTAGAACCACTTATAGTAATAGTGAATCCAAAAAAATATCTCAGGATCAACACTTGAGAGTGAAGACATTATAATGCTAAAATAGATGAAATTCTAAGAGAAACTTTACTTCTATTTGGGAATGAGATGATTTAGGTCTAACTCAAAGATTCTATTATGCTACCCTTGGAGGGCCTAATTTGAATCCTATTCAATTTTCAAATTCTAGCTCCCAATAGAATTTCTTAATTCAAGTTCTAACTTCCAATAACATTTCTTAATTCGAATTCAAACTTTTAATAAGATTTTATGATTTTAATTTGAACTTCCAATAGGATTTTCTAATTCAAATTCAGGATTTTCTTTTTAAAATAATTAACTAGGAAAATATTCTAAAAAAGAATGTAATTATCTTTTAAACCAAAACCAAAACTAATTAATTATTTCATTTTGAAATTACTAATTTAATTAATAAAACATTCTTGTGGTTGTACTCAAAAAAAAAAAAAAAAAAACATTCTTATGGTCAATTCAAAAGCCCAAGAAACTTAATTCATTAACCTACATTAAATATAAAAAAAAAATATAGAAATTACGAACGGTTACAAAAATAGTGTTGTTTTTATGGATATTCTAAATTCCAAAAGTATAGGATTTCTCACCAAAATAAAATTTAAAAATTTAAATCAATCTACATAATTTTATTAAAATCGAATTTCAACAATCAATCACAAATTTGTAAAAAATCAGATTGAATAGTGTTTCTTTTAAAAAATTAGGATAAATTACCTTTTTGGTCCCTCATGTTTGAGATTAGTTTCTAATAGGTCCCTAGGTTTCAAAATAAGACAATCAAATTTCGTATTGTTTCGGAAATGGTTTTATTAAGTCATTCCACTGTTAATTTTTTTAACGATGCTAACGTGACAACATTTAATAATAAAATAATAATCTTATAAATTAAAATAATATCATAATAAAAATAATAATGTTACTTTTTAAATAAAAATAATAAAAAAGAAAAAGAAAAACCCTCTCTCTCCTTCCCCTCCCTCCCACCCATGCCCCTCTCCTCTTTCCCTTCCTTCTTTCTTCTTCATTTTTCTTATTTTTTCTTTTCCGTGCAAACATGTTGGAAATAATATTTAGGGAATAGAAATTTATGAAATAATCAACATAAATACATTAGTAATTAAACACCAATAAAATAAGAGATAAGAAAGAAGACTATAATATCTGGATTGAGACACGTTAATAAACGCTGGCTATAGAGAAGATGTGCCCCCACTAGCATTGAGTTATCTGGCACTCCATTCCGAAGATACAACAATCCTTCAAGAGAACTTGTGTGCAACTAAGCCCTCTTACAAATCCCCGATTGCTTGTATTCTCAAAATCAAATAGATCAATAACACAAGAATTCTAGTTTTACAAAAAAAACTACATCAAGGATGAACTACTGATGGAGTTTTTTTTCCCCACCGTAAGGATCCTCCAAGTTCCCTTTATAATAGGGAGACTTGTTAGCCAAGTTGGTTAAACCACTAACTATTCAACTTCCTACTTAATAGGGAAATTAAATTGACTAGTTAAAACTAGTATAGTAAATAATAAAAAGTAAATAAAACTAGTATAGTAAATAATAAAAAGTAAGCCAACAAGAGCATAGCTCAACTGGCATAAAGATGTATTGATAACCACGAGGTCAGTGGTTCGAATCCCCCACCCCACATTGTCAAAAAAAAAAATAATAAAAAGTAAATAAAATTAAAATATCTTAAAAATATCCAACAAAACAATTCTCCATCTCCGACGTTTCTCTCCAGCTTCGACGACGACGATGGAAGAGAAACCATGTGATTACTGTGTTTTTTCCTTAGATTTGAAAATGGAGAGGTTTCTCTCGTGTGGTTTTTTTTTTCCTCAAATTTGGTTTGCTTGTGTTTATGTTGAGGAAGAACAAGATGAGAGGTTTGAGGAGGGTTTATTAAGGAAGAAGAAGATGAGAGTAGGGGAGAGTTTGTTGAGGAAGAAGATTGGAGGGATGGGGAAGGGTTTGTTGAGGAAGGAGATGTGGATTCGGGGGTGGGGAAGGGGAAGGAGATGAAAGAGGAAGGAGGGGATTTGGTGGTGGCGGAGGGTAGCTGCGGCAAGGGTTAGATTAAGGTGGAAGGGAGGTGGGTTCGTTTGGAAGAAGGGAGGAGGCTCCATGGAAAGGCGGTGGTGGCGGAGGGAGGAGAAGGGAGGAGGCTCTGATGGGGAGGCGGTGGCGGCAATAAAGAGAAGAAGAGGAAGATAAAGAGAGAGATTTGGGGGTGGGGGAGAGAGGAGAGAGAGAAAGTTTATTATTTTATTTTAAATTATTTATTATTTTAACTTAAAGAATATTAGTTTATTTTTTAAGCATGTCACGTCAACATCCATTAATTGCCACACAACACCATTAAAAAATTTAACGGACTTAATAGAACCATTTTTGAAACAGAGTAGGGACTTAATTGTCTAATTTTGAAACCCAAGGACCTATTAAAAACTGACCTCAAATTTGAGGGACCAAAAAGATATTTTACCCAAAAATTTATCAAATTCCTTAAAATCATGAAATTTTTCATAAAGTAAAAAAAATCTCAAATCTAATTTACATA
The DNA here is from genome assembly GCA_036850905.1 of Luffa acutangula. Classification (NCBI taxonomy): domain Eukaryota; kingdom Viridiplantae; phylum Streptophyta; class Magnoliopsida; order Cucurbitales; family Cucurbitaceae; genus Luffa; species Luffa acutangula. The sequence continues at coordinate 47,443,385 of CM072092.1, read as the reverse complement.
CCCAACCAATTGGGTGACTCATTACACATTGATTAATATGATCGATGAGAACTCTAAAACTTTATTAAAAAAGAAAGCCTTTAAACTAATAAATCTCTTGAGTCAACTGTCTAATATATTCTTGGGTAAAATACATTTTTGGTCCCTCATGTTTCGGATTCATTTCTAATAGGTCCTTAGGTTTCAAAATCAAACAATCAAGTCCCTACTGTTTGAGAAATGATTTTATTGAGTCCCCGTCAATTTTTTTAAAGGTGCTGACGTGGCACGTTAAAAAAATATTAAAAATATTAATTTTTAAATTAAAATAATTAAATAATAAAAAATTAAAAAAAAAAAATCTTCCTCCCTCCCTTCTGTCTCCCCCAACTTCGTCTCTCTCTCTTCTGGTAATTTTCTTCCCCTCCCTCTCCTTTTCTCTTTCTCTCTTCTCTCTCCCCCACCCTTCCGACGCCGGTGATAGTTGCCGCCGCTACCACCGCCCCTCCGCCGTTAAAAAGAAAAGAAAAATGTCACCTTCAGGTTGAAATTGATCCATCCATCGGCACACAGAGAAGAACCAATCGATCTCCCCCCCCAAAAAAAACCCTAATTTCTGAAATTCCATCACGAAAGAAAGAAAAACGAAACTCAAAAAGTAAAGGAGAAGGCCAAAATGCAAAATCCCCTCTTTTTCTCAAAGCCCTGCATTTAAAAACAAAATAAAAACGAAATTGAAAATAAATTTTCCTCTCTCTCCTTCTGTTTTTTCTTAGCATGGAAAGGGGAAAAATGAAAGCGAAGAAACAGAAATCCCAAAAAGAAAGTATCGCAAAAATGAGATTTAAAAAATTTTCAATACAACAGTTGCTGTTGGATTTGCAGGGAGAGTTCTCAATGCTGGTGGTAGCGCGCCTTTTCATCAAGCTTTGTCATCGGATTGGGCGAACATGATTATCGGTTCCAGTATTCGGAGAGGGAGAGAAATTTTTTGGGTGGGTAAGGGAAAGAATGGGAAAAGAAAGGGGAGGGATATCGTGGGGTGGGGGAGAGGAGAGAGATTTTTTGGGTGGGTAAGAAGAAGAAGAGAGGTGGAGGGCGGTGGTGGCGGCAGCTATCACCGGCGTCGGAAGGGTGGGGGAGAGAGAAGAGAGAAAGAGAAAAGGAGAGGGAGGGGAAGAAAATTACCAGGAGAGAGAGACGAAGTTGGGGGAGAGAGAAGAGAGTGAAGAAGATTTTTTTAAAAAATTCTTATAATTTTTTATTATTTTATTATTTTAATTTAAAAATTAATATTTTAATATTTTTTTAACGTGCCACGTCAGCACCGTTAAAAAAATTAACGGTGTAGGGACTTAATAGAACTATTTCTCAAACAGTAGGGACTTGATTGTTTGATTTTGAAATCTAGGGACCTATTGGAAACGAACTTGAAATATGAGGGACCAAAAAGGTATTTTACACTATATTCTTTGACTTTTGATTTTAAGAAATTTATGGATCTATTACACTTAAAATTGACTAACACTTGAAAGAAAAACACGTGGGCTAGGGCAAAAACTAATGTTATCTTATTTCATATACCAAAAACAAACCAAACCATGTGGTTTCCTCGTAAAAAGCAAACAAGCAAAATCAAACACACAATTTGAGAATCCAATTAATTTCCCAACACACATTACTTGCCTTAGCAAGGATAGCTGCATTGGCACAAAGGAAGTCCAACGTTGGTGTCGCAGTAGCCCTGCCCTCCATTGTGCAAGCTTGCACATTTAGCATTGCAGCAATCGCTGTTGCACCGGCCGCTGCACAGCCCTAGCCCGTCATGGCACACCTTCCCCGGTGGCGACTCGCCGCAACTATAAAAGCAATCACACAGCCCCACGTGTCCGATGCGGTCGCAGCTACCTTGAGGGTTCTCCGTCGGGCTGTGCCTTTCTTTGCACTCTAGGTCGCAATCGCTTTTGCATAGCCCTAGCCCTTCCCGACATATATTTCCATTCCCCGCTGTCAGGTCGATGGCGTCCCATCACGATGAAATTTAAAAGATGAAATGATTAAAATGAACGAAAATAATTTTATTTTCTTTCATTTTGTTGTCCTTGTACTCAACTCTATTTTTCAAGTTTTTCAATTTCATGAAATTGAACTATAAACTTAGAATCATGGTGTGGAAAATACATATCAAAGACTAAATTATATAATATGGCATAGACGAATTAATAATTCACACAAAATAAATATACTTGTACTCGATTGACTGTCAAAGTGAACGTGTGGTAATTGACAGGATTCATCAACCAAAAGATCAAAAGTTTGAATCTCTCACTATCGAATATTGTTGAATTCAAAAGAAAAATAATACACACATGTCCTCAATATTAAAGTATCCCTTCTCGAAAAAGAAAAAAAAAATAATAAATAAAATTGCGACTTGGGAAAAATTTTCAAAATTAGAAACGGATTTAACAAGCAAAAGTACTACCAGGATTCAACAAAAAAAAAAAAGTTGAAACTTAGATTTAGAAATGGGAAAATTATAATGGGTGAGAAAACTAATTTTCAAATTTGCAAATTTGCAAATTTGTTAGATGGAAAAATAATTTGTAAATATGGTTTTTTTTTTTTTTTTTTTTTTTTTTTTTTTTTTTGATAACGGTAATTTGTTTCCTTTGTATATTGCTAAAATACCATTTTTGTATTATTGATTAGATATATTACTAATTAATATACCTAAAATTGAATTAAAATAAATAATCCGTCAAAGAACGATCTTAAGTGAACATTTTTGGTAATAACCTTCACATGTTCAAAATAAAGATCCTATAACATAATAATTAAAAAAAAAAAAAAAATCGGTTCATGAATTTTCTAATATAAGGAGGATAACAATATACACACATATAACCCTAAATGAAAGATAAATCAAAGAAAGAAGGTTAGGGAGTGTTTAATTGGTGATCTAAAAACCAAGGTTTGAAAATAAGGGATTCAATGAAAGCAGGGTTGTATTTCATATTTTCATGTATGTGTTTGATAGAAGATTTAGAAATTAGATCTCAATTTAAACAATTGTTCAAAATGTGTTTGATAATATATTTACAAATTATAAACTAGTATAATTATTATTTTACAATGTCATATAATTTATAATACATCAAAAATAAATTTAAGTTAATTTTTACATTTTCAAATTCCAAATTCAAACTAGGGATACAATGTTGTTTTTCAGAATTTTCACTATTTGGACCACACGATCCAAAGATAGTTTTTAAAAAAAACACGTTTGACAAACTAAATTTAGTGAATCCAAAAGCATATAACATAATTCAAATTGTATATATACCAAACAAACCCTTAAATCTAGCAATAAAATTTCGAGATGGAAAGTTATTTTTCTTCTTTAAAATCGAATATTTCATCTCACCACCCCAAATATGTTCAACTTGAGAGATAAAAAAAATAATAATAATTTTTTTTTTTTTTTTTTTAAAAAAACTCTTAATCTATAACACTTACTTGTTGCTAGCAAAAGAAGAGAGAGAAGGCAAAATGGTAGAGAAATCTTGGTCATTTTAAAAGGAAAGAGTAAGGATAAGAACAAAGCTTGTATTATATCTAAACATGATTTTAAGGGTTTTATTGGAGGAGACTAATATATAGATAAAAAGGGAGACCATTTTTGGAAATTCTCACTACAAGAATTTTGTGCCATATATAGATTTTCCATCTCATATGTAAAATTGCAATGAGGTTTTTATGACATACTATTAGGGGAAAGGTGACTAAATTGGTGGTATATCTTTTTGCATGGATTTAAAATTAAATGGAAATATATTTTTCTTTTCAACAAAAAAAAAAAAAAAAGGAAATATATTTTGAACCAAAAATGGAAGGGGAAATGTCTATATTTATATCTATGCTATAGAGATAATTGTTTCCTTTTTATTTTTATTAATAATTAATTAAATTTCTTTATTCGAAAAACGATTTAGAGAATTTGGAATTTTGTTCAATAAGGGTGTGTTTGGTTGTGATCTAAAAAAGAAATTTGAAAACAATAGATTCAACAAAAATAGGGTTGTATTTCATGTTTTCAGAGATGTGTTTGGTAGCGGATTTAGATATTGAATCTCAATTTAAACAATTATTCAAAATACTAAATACAGATATTTAAAAACAATATTTAAGTGAAATGAAAGGATTTCAAATATTTGACTAAGAGACTTTAATTGGAATGGTTTTGAAATGGTTGGTTCCATATTAGATAACATGGGATGTCATCTTAAAATAAACTGGCAATAGGTAGAGTAATATATGTATCTTAAAAATCGTGAGGTCGCCACTTATCTTTTCAATGTGGTATCTTAGACATGCCCCTCAAAATTATTGGATTGTTTTTTTTTCTTTTTTTTTTTTTTTACGTGCATTACACGTGTCTTTTAACTAGGAGATGAAAATGTCCATCAGCCTCTAAGGAGACGTTTGCTTTAAGGTTTTATAGATACTTGAGAATGAGATTGTTGGAAATCAAAAATTGTGTTTAGTTGTACATGGAAATGTCAACCGAATCTTGTGGGAATCAATTATGTCTCTATTTATTTTTTTGGAATTAATCATGGAAACTTTACGTAATTTTAATAAATTAATCAATAAAACAATCAAAATTAAGTGAAAGTATTGATAAATTTGATAACCACCGGATTGTTTTAATTCAATAAACTAAGTTAATTTAATTAATATATATTCTTAATTAAAATAATTTAATATATTTATATTCATAATATTAATTACTTAATTAACTATATTCAAAATAAAATTACTTATAAAAAAAAACATAAGAAGAGATGGACAAAGAGGACACTTGTACTTTTGTGAGAGTATAGAAAACTTTTGCTTATGGACATAAAATGATGTCTGGAAATGATTTATATTCCCTAGCAAACCTCAAAAATCTTGTATCAAACAAGGACGTATCAGAAGCTCTTATTCATTTTCGTTTGTAAAACCACTTTACCAGAGGACCTCTAAGATTATATGAAATGGCTTGTAATTTTATGCTAAATAATTAAGGGTCCGTTTGGTAACGTTCTTGTTTCTTGTTTCTATTTTTATTAAGAATCTAAGCATTTAATAACTATGTATGTTTCTTGTTTCTCATTTTTTAGAAACACTCTCAAAATTTGTATAGAGCTTTTGGGAACAACTAAAACTAGTTTCTCATTTTTTATTCTTGTTTCCAATTTTTTCCAAACATAAATAAGAATATAGGTTTATTATTATTGAATGTGTATAGGTGTTAGGGGTCATGAAATTCTATTTTTCTTTATTAAAAATGAAGAAACGGAAACAAGAAACGAGAACGTTACCAAACGGGGCCTAAGAGCCCAAACCATGCATACTTTGAAGAAAATAAAACGAAAAAACGACGGCCAACTACATGTAAAACGATAGCGCAGAAGAACACTTCATCAGATAATTAAAGGCAGAGAATAGAGAATTTGAAGCACTTGTCAAATGGAATTTAAACTCCAAAAGTCAACTGTGGGATTTGTTCTTGGGAATTACGATTATGGTGTTTGGAGTTTGATTCTTATTATTTAGACCCGTTTGATAACCATTTTGTTTTTGAAAATTATGCTGGTTATCTCCTAAATTTTCTACCATGACTTTCATCCTAGTTAAGGTTGCATTTGAATTTTTAGCAAAATTTTAAAGACAAAAACAAGTTTTTGAAAACTATATTTTTTTTCCAAAATTGGACTTGGTTTTTGGAAACAAGGTAAAAGACTATACTAAAAACTAAGAAACTTATAGGTGGAAGTATGTGTGTATAAGCTTAATTTTAAAAAAACCAAAAACAAAATAGTTATCAAACGGAGCCGGGTTCGCGTAGAATGTGTGAAACATAGCCGAGTCTTGAATTCAAAAGTTTAAGTGGATGGATAACCATGAATTTAATATTGAAGACTTCCCTAACTTAGAAATTTGCATAAGATTCTATTATTATTATTATTATTATTATTATTTTGACAACATGTGGGGGTGAAAGATTGAAAGATTCGAATCACTGACCTTTCGATCATTAGTAAGTCTTATGCCAGTTATGTCTATTAATTGAACCATAGATCCAACAATTTATTGTCTCTATTAATTGAAGAGAAAATTATATTAGAAGGTTCGAACCCATGATCTTTTATTCTGAAACCAGATACGCTAAATTACTATTAAATCCAAAAACCTAAGTTGATGTGAATTATTGTAAATCTAACATTATATCAAGACTTTAATACTCAATAATCTCATGTTTAAATCACTAATACTAAATAATCTACTTATCTTTTTTTCTTGATCACGTGTTTTTGGTTTGATCCAATTAGAATCCAAGCAAAAGCTAGTTCCTTTCAAGGTATATTGAACAACTAACCAAGATAGAAAGGTACTAGATAGGATCATATATTCACCTTGGTTTTGGATCAAATATGAAGTCTAGTTGATTTAAAAATGCTATGTAATGGAAAGTAACTTTAGTTTTGGCTAGTTGTGACCCAAAAAAAAAAAAAAAAAAGGATAGGTCTTAAAGCTTTCATATACTCTTTCAATATAAGTTATATTTATGGTCCTTAACCTTCTAAACCTTCTAATGTGTTTTGATGTTCTTCTTTAAATTTTTAGAAAAAGAAATGTTATAATCCAAATGTTAACTTTTTGTTTATTATTTAATCCATTTTGACTCTTGATAACCTATTATGCATGGTTTTAATCACTTGTCTTAGTAGATATATATTCAGATGAGAATGCACTACACCACTACAAGAAAATTAGGAGGTTTTATCGATGCCAAAAACGCGAAAAGAAAAGCAAAAAACGTGTTGGTAAGGGTTCTTCCGACGACACCAATAAGCGCCGACAAAGGCATTGAAACAAATCCGTCGGCAAAAGTTTTGCCAACACCAAAATAGGCCTACATCGGCAACAACAAAGACTTCTGCCAATGTCACCTCATATTGTATCTAATATAGAAGTTTGAAAAATTCAAATTTTTTAAAAATTAATCGATCTATTAGATATAAATTTGAAATTTATGCTTAATAGAACCTTAAAATTTCAATTTTGTGTTTAGCAGATTCATGGATTTAAAAAAATTGAAAGTTTAGAGACTAAATGTATAATTTTGAAAGTTGGAACAAATATAACACAAACTTAAATATTCGAGGACTAAATTTTTATTTAACTTAAAAGAGTAATTTTTAAGGTCACAACATATGTAAGTATTACTCCTAAAATAGAATAAAGATTCAAACTTTTAATCTTTATGGAACATTTTTCCATTAATATCTTAAAGATTGTACTATTTGTTTGTATCGGTGAATTTTAAAAATGTTGTTGGTCCACCAAATGTAGATGGCAAAAATATATATTAATATATGATATGTGACAGTTATGCCTGACTAATTTATTTAGATAAAAGGTCACGCTCCAGGTCCAGGATTCAGAATCCGGATTTCGAATCCTGGGCATGGGGCGTAGTAGCGACCCCCTTCGTATGTTTTATTCCCACTTTAGTCGGGTCGTTACATAAAATACATCTAGACATTTAACTTACACATCTACATACACCCAATATCCACTTATATGATCATCTCCTTCACTATGAACTTCTAAAACTACTCAACTCATTCATCCACTTCTGACATTTAAATAATTATGGAGAAAAAAAAACTTAAGAAACTTTTGCATATTTGAGATCAGTTTGGAATTTTCCCTTTTGTTGATGGTCGATTTTGGCCAGAGGAACTCACCTGACCTTCACATGCCACCAACGGTAAATTTGTAGATGAGGGGGGAAGACGTGGCCTGCAAGACAGTAAACCTGCATACCGGTGTGGTGCTCGCCACACCGGCTCTGATGCTTAAGTCAGCAAACAGAACGGTAGGGAGTGGAAAAGTAAGAGCAAGAGTAGAGAGTAGAGAATATAGAATATTGTTTAGGGATAGAATTCGGAGTCCTTTCTTCAGTGGTGAAGATGGGTATAAATACTTGTTCATCCTCCTCGCGTTTTTAGGGTTTCGGAGGCGTTTTAGGTCAAACCAGACAAAACCGGGACTGACGGAGGCGGTAGGGGCCTAACGGCATCGGACGGACTCGGCCCGCTCGTCGACCTCGGCCCATGGCTGAGGCCGAGCAGGGGGTAGGGCCAAAAACCCGACCCTTTCTATCTTGGCCCGTCCCATTTGCCGGTTTTGCCTCCTTGGTCCATCTTTCAGCCCGATTTCTCTCCGGTTGTCCTCGTTAGCTCCTTGTATATCGGGGTGGTCCAAAATTGCCTATAACACCTTTCATTTGCAACATGGATGATATTGCTTTTCATTCCTCTCTTAGTTAATCTTGGCTTTGAGCTATCCTATTATTAATTAATATGATTCCATAAAATCATGCCTTGTGGTAAGAAATGGTTTTGGTGGTTCTTATGTGATTATTTATATAGAGGTAAATTAAAGTTTTTTTTTTTTTTTTTTTTTTTTTTGGATTTTTAGCTATGGATTTATTTGGTTCATTTATTTCAAAAATCAACAATCTTATAAACACATTATTATAACATTTCAATGAGGCCACACTTTTTATTAGCACTAAAATATAGAGGAGCAAAATTAGATTGTTGTGTTTTAAAAAGATACATTCGTTTGTATAAAGGAACATTTATTGTCTACTTTGAAATGTGTGACCGAAAAAAGAATACCGGTGTGTTTGGTTTAACTTTTTAAGTGTTTAATAATTTTGAAAAAAAATCATTTTGAAAAATTTTCTAGTTATGAAAGCTAATATTTTCTAGTTATGAAAGCTAATGAAAGAAGAGAGTAAATAAATTTGTTGTATATTTCATTATGATTGCAAGCCATATAAATAGGCATGGGGAAGAGTACATTAGTTACATCAGTTAGTTTGAATAACCGTTTATAAAATAACAGACTAACTAACTGAACTTCCAAGCTTGTTATCTTGATACGAGTGTTTGGCAACTACTAAAAATGACTTATTAAAAAATGAGATTGAGAAATAAACCATTTTGAGAAACACTTGACACCAATTTTTCTAAAAAGAGTTTTTAAAGTATACAATAACAATAACTTGTGTATAAAAAAACTTAAGAGGAAATGTAACCAAACATATGAGTAATTTTTATACAAAATGTTTTTTAAAAAATGCATTACTGAAAAACATTTAAATTAAAATGTATTCCAAACAGACCCTACATATTTTTAGGATGAACCTGCATACATTTAATGAATTTTCTTTGTCTATTTTTTTAACTTATTTTTTATTGCTCTTATCAAAAAATATTTAAGATTCCCAACCCCTTTAATTTTCCAACATTACATAAGTTATTTGGTACAATTATTCTATCAAATCTATCATGTATATGGAATTTGGAATCCGTTCCAACTTGTGATGTACAACCCATATATCAAGGTCAAGTATAATAGCCTCCAACTTTCATTTCTATTTTCCTATTTTCAAAGATCCAACTTATTTATTAACACTTTTTTTTATTTTATTTTCATTTATGCAAAATATATTGAAATCTTTTTGAAACTGCCAACAAGAACATGACTCAATTGACATAAAACTTATATCTGACTAAAAGGTTAGATGTTTAATCCCCCAACCCCTACATGTGGTCAAAAAAAAAAAAAAAAAAAAAATCTTTTAGGAACTAAGACTTCCTTTGATTCGTATATGTTTTCCTTTTCATGTTTTCGAAAATAAAAAAATACAAGGAAAACAATGAAAATGTGTTTGGTATATTTTTTTTTTCTAAAAAATAGCATATTTTCATAAACGATAAAATGTCATCTTCAATTTTTTTTTTATTTAAATTGTTTCCAAAAAAATGGAAACACGAATTACGACTTTAAAAACATGAGATACACCATTCTTTCCATCAAATAATATCGTGTTATCCACGAAACACATTTTCTATTTCCATATTCGAATTCTTCCCGACTCTAAATAAAGTATAAAATAATCGACGAGACCCTTCAACTCTGGATATTGAACGATTTTTCTATGAATAGTATCTCGAAAAATATTGTTTTGTAAATAGTGTTTGTAGGTACAAGGGATGCTTGGGTTGTTTCGTTTTGTGTTCTATTTTTTAGCTTGCTTTTATATATCTATTTATATTGAGCTGTTAGATTGTTTAAATGAAATTGTCACTCATGAATTTATTTAGATTTTTGTGGAGGGTGAGATTTGAACCACAAATCTTTTGGTCATTAGTACAAACTTTCTGTCAATTTAACTATGTTCATGTTGGCAAATTTATTTAGATCATGGATCTGAATTCTTTTTAGAAGTTTAGAGTTTTTTAAAATTTTTTTTTTATTATTTTATTTTTTGAAAAAAAAAAAGAAGTTTAGAGTTAAATAAGGCTATGTTTGGGAGTGATTTTGGCATGATCAAAATCAATTTTACCAATGCCAAAATCAATTTCCTCTAAAATAAATATGTTTGCCAAATAGATAGATTGATTTTTAAAAAATTTGGAATCAATTTAAATTGATTTTTGAGAAATTTGTTGGGAGGTGATTTTTCCTTCGGTGATTGACCGGGAATCACCTCCCAACTTTAATGGTTTTTTTTTTTTTTTTTAAAAAAAATCTTTGTGGATTCTATTTTTAGTACACTGCTTTTGGTTTTTTTTTGTTTTTTTATTTTTTTTCATCATTTATTATTTATTTATATATTTATTATTTTCATAAAAATTTGTTAGTATTGGCGGTTTCTAAAGATTCGTTCATAATTTCTCTCTAATTTTATTATTTTCTATTACCATGAGGGGTCAATTGTGCATTTCTTGGTTTCCAAAAATGTAGATATTTCATTATAAAGATATATGATTTCTCCATAAATTTGGAAGGAGTCATGAATACATGTGTAGAGATATATTATATATGTAATGAGTTTACATAAGACTAAACTTCAGCATATTATATTCTATATTATTAAGTTAAATAATTTATTGAATGTAAAATGTCCTTTTAGTAATTTGGAAATTCTAAAATCACATTTGAAACCAAACATAATGTTTCAAAATCACTTTTAAATACATGAAAATCACTATTTAAAGTTTGAAACCAAACATAAATATGATGGTATGAAAATCAATTTCATAAAATCTCTTCTTCCTAAATCAATAATTCAATCATCACTCCCAAACATAGCCTAAATACACTCCTGTAAATTTAATTTTAATTTGAATAACTCTATGGCTTCTAAAAGAAAAAAAAAAAAAAAAAAAAAACTCTACGGTTAAAAATAAAATTAGTAATTCACTGGCTCGTGAATTAAAACAAACGAAGCACTGTATTTTCAAAATAAGGGAAAAGCAAAACTCATTTTTTTCAATAATTCCCAGTGTTCGAATTTTCTTTGCTCCATTTGAACATGATTTTTTTTCGTTCTTTCTAGCCTACGTTTTAAAAACATCTTGAAAATCTTAACATAAAAGGCTAAAAAAAAAAAAAAAATGCACCTTTTTTAATATATACATATTAAAACCTATCACTACAACAATTTGGGTCCTTAATGTCCGTTAGTATTTTTAAAACAATGACGGATTGATTCTATGATGCAAAATTTGATTAAAATTTCAAAATTATTATTGTAATATCAAAAAAGAAAAAAAGAAAAAAAAAAGCGTTGACATATCTCTTGTCCTAGGAAGAGCAAGAACAGAACAAATTCTATCCGATTGACCTACCATGATTGCCACTACCCTCTCTCCCAGCTTCCCTTTGACACAGATTCTATTCTTTGTAAATAAAAGAAAATCTTAAATTTTGACTTTCTCAAAAAGAATTAAAATGACCTATTTGATAACTCTTTTTGTTGTTGTTTTTTTTTTTTAATTAGCAAAAAGTTAACAATATATTTCGTTATCTTCTAATATGCTTTTAAATCTGTTAATAGAATGAAGGTTGATAGCTAAAACTGAAAATAGTAGTTTGCATCGAGGATGATGGAAATGCCAAAGTATCAATTTTATGAAAATATTGATGGAAATATGGATAAATGTCAATATCGATGAATATTTAAATTAACAAATAAATAATCATTTCACCTTTTAAATATAATTTTTAAATTTCTCATTATTAGTATTAAGTCCCTTCGTTGATATTTTTGTTATATTTTAATGATTTTTTTTATAATATAATTAATGAAAATGTCAATGTACCCTTCTTGTCGATGTTCATATAGACGTAAAATAAACCTTGGTTTGCATGAGTATATAGATTTGTTATTTTAGAGCTTAAGTGGAATTTTTTAAATGAAAAATGGCATACAAAGAGCCAAACAAGAATACAATTTTCTTAAAAATAAACTTAGTCCTAAAATTGAAAATGAAAATTAAAACCCAAAATTGTTATGAAATTATGGACAAAAATTGTCAGTTCTTTCAATTATTTTACCATACAACTTTGATAAAAATTGGATAGTACTTCCTCCTATTCATAATTATATATATGAAGAATTAATATAGATGGTTTAAATAAACCATTTTTTTGTTCTTTTAAGTTCGACAATAATAGAGATCGAATCATTAACCTTTAGAATGATAATAGATGTTTGGTTCACTTAAATTATTTTAATAAACCTAAATTTATAAAATTTAGATTTGTGTAACTCAGGTTTAAATGTGTAAAAATTTAGGTCGGTGGGTCTAATTTGCCATTTGTAAAAATATTAGTAGATACAATAAAATCAGACGAGAAGATCATCACGAACATTTGAATAAGGACAACTATCTTTATTAGTATGAGATTTATGAAATCAAAAACAAAGTCAATGTCAATTGACTGATCTATACGATACCATATCATTGTAGAAAATAAGGATGAACAACGGGTTAAATTTTGGAGATAGCTAGTTGTGAATCTTTATGTGAAATTGAACTTTTTGTATTTTCATAGGGAATAAGAGTTGAAGAACATTAAACAATAGAACATATATATCTACTACGCCTATAAATAGAGCCAAAGAGTGAAGAGAAAAACAGTCGTAGGAAAGAAAAATAATAACAACAAAGAGGGAGTGAGTGAATATGAGCCAAGAATGACTTGCGACTTGCTGGCCGGCGATTGCCAAATGGTTTAAGGATTCCATTTTTTCCGGCAGCTTTTCCGGCGGGTCATTCTTGGCTCATATACGCTCTTTCTCGCTTTCTACGTCCAAATACGTGACACGTTTCAATGCTTAAGTTAGCTAGGGTTTGTGTGAAGTGTTGTGGATTACCGTCGGGTACAACCTTGCTACTCGTGACAGCAATCTTCCTTGATTGTTGTTGGAATTTCATTTGTATAGATTAAAATGTTGGTTAGTTTACTCTTTCTTGGTTCTTTATTATCGTCTCACTAGTATATCGCTTCATTTCATTTATCACTGCTAACAATTTATGAGTATAATCTAAATCGATTCAGCCTCTTTCATATATTACTTCATGATCACATGATCACCGACACCTCTTAAATAATTTTGGAGGCAAATCTTCCTTAACTCGAGCAATTCCTTTTAAAGTATTCTTCAAAATTTGTCATGCTTGTCTTGCAGTAGTTGTTATAGAAATCTTCTCAAAATTTGTATATCGTCAATAACTTGAGCAATAATGGTGAGAGAGCCTTTTGGTCTTTCTTTCTAGTATTAGACAAAGCTTCTCGTTGAGCTTAATTCAAAGTCCCACATAATTTTCTTGTCAATCCATCATTGTTTAAAAAATATCAATTAACATCTTAGCCTCAATTTTTTGTAGTGTTTTTGAAGTACTCTTCTCATTCATTAGCACTAACTTGAAAGTTTTTTTCCATTGTGATCTCTCTAGATATGACTTTGATTATTAATCTTGAATGAATGGTTGGTCACTTGGTTCATATCAAGGGTGGATAAACATAAACTACAATGAGGCTTTATCACTCACAGCTCTATTATTATAGTTCTCCTTTGCCTTAATTGGAACAAAGGGGTTTAAAACATCTTTCTTCAATTGGTTAAGACAGTATATCTTCGATCAAAATGTCAAAGCTCGAATATCTAACTCCATGTGCGTTGAACTTTGGAAAAAAAAACCTGCATTCACTAGAATCACCTTAATCACTACGATAGAACAAATTAATGAAATTTCCATACTCAAATTCTTGGAAGTAGTTCAAAGTACATCGTAAACGGATTGTACTTGTTTTTTTTTTTTTAGCTAAACAACCTGTGTGGATGAGAAATTGAATATCTAACCTCTTTTGATAGAGAATTTATGCTTTAACCAATTGAATTATGTTCAAGTTGACTATTATGTTATTGATATTAGATGAAACAATTTCTCTGATATTGGCAATGTTTCCAAATGATTTAATAGTAATTGTTAGTAGGAAAAATTGCTTTGCAACCTGTTGTTGATGAGAAAATTATTCAAGGAGATTAGAACAATGTGACTAAGGGTTTTATATGGTTAAATGTGTAGTAGAAAGAATAAGCTTAGAAAATTATGGTTTAACCATGAATCCAAAAGTTTAGAGGGGACAACCTAAGGGTGAGAGGATTCGAACATTTGACCACTTTGAGGGTATATGACAACCACCGTTAAACAACCAACGCTCACTTTGGGATGGGATGGCTATATCAAATATCTTTTTGTGGTTTCCTTGTCCACAAAGCATGAATAATATTGCACTAAATGAAACTAAGTAAAGAAGCAACTTGGCTTAAAAGTATGTTTGGTTTAATTTTTTTCAAATGTTTAATTTTGAAAAAAAAAATCATTTTGAAAAAAATTATAGTGTTTGACAACCACTAAAAATGACTTATTAAAAAATGGGATTGAAAAATAAACAATTTTGAGAGAAACACTTGAAACCAAATTTTATAAAAAAAAGTTTTTAAGTGTATAATAACTTGTGTATAAAAACACTTATGATAAAATGTAAATAAACATAAAATGTTTTTATACAAAATGTTTTTTTAAAAAATGAATTCTTGAAAAACATTTAAATTAAAATGTATTCCAAACGGACAGTAAGTTTCTCAATTCATGCCTTTGAGACAATACTATTACTCGTTGGTGTGTAAAGACAAAGTGCCCTTCACTTCTCTAAAAATTATTCTCACAATAAAAAGAATGACTGACCACCTCGATGGTTTAAACATATAATTTTTCTAGTTCAATATGTAGAGGGGAGATTCAAACCTCAAACCTTTTGTTCAGAGATATACCGATTCAACTATATGATTAAATTGATAGATGTACATGTTAAAAATCATTTTTCTAGTAACATCAATTAGATTAAATTATTAGAAATACCTTGAAGTATAGGGTTGGTTTTAATTATACCCTTGAACTCTCAAAAGTTTCATTTTAGTCCTTGAAGTTTGAAGTTTGTTTCAAAACGACTCTTGAAGACTTTATTTTTTTTGGTTAAATTTATAAATGGAAATTGACATGTCTGCATACATATTGTTGCTTATGGGAATAGATTAGAACACAAACATAGAAAAACAATATTTAATGTCCCACGTTCCAGGTAACCCAAGTTTATTTTAATTAATTGATATGTTAGGTTGATTAAGATATATTTTTTCCATTCATTTTAGTTTATCGTGCAGGCTGAGTGGGAAGTTAGTCAGCGTTTCTTTTTCCTAATTAGTGGGTAGTTTTGGTATTCAGTTAGGTTAAAAAAAGAAAAGAAAAGAAGGATAGAAAATCAAAATCTCTCTCTCTCTTCGCGTGCAGACCCCTCCCCATCTCTTCCGTTTTTTTCTTCTCCCAGCCGTACTACCCACCGTCTCCCTCTCGCCCAACTGTCGTCTCCCTCTCGCCAATCGTCGTCTCTCTCTCGCCTAGTCGCCGCCTTCCTCTTCGTTTCTCCCTTCGGCGAACAGAAACCGCTCGTGCACGCCAGCCGCCTCCACAGACCGCCGTTGCTGATTTCCTCGCACCGCCGTCGCCTTCCCTCTTCGCGAGTGCCGCCTCGCACAACACGTCGTCAACCTTCTCTTTGTTGTCGTTCTCTCTCTGACGAGCAGATCCCAGGCTGCCAAATCATCATTGTCTTCTTCTTCGTCGTCAGCCGCAGGTCCGTCCTGTCCCCTCTCGCGATTCCGACCAACACTCGCAGCAGGTAAGTCTCTTTTTCCTCTCATTTTCAGTTGATTAAGCTCAATCTAACCTTCCTCTCTCTCGTCTTGGTTAGATCCCGTGCAACCAGCATCTCAGATCTCGTTTTTCTCACGGTTTCGTCTCTGTCCAGCTTGATTTGGGTGTGGTTTCAACTCTTTTTCACCTTTATTTAGCAAATTTCAGTAAGTTCTACCTTGACCCATTCGTATTGGCTATGAATATGAGTTACCCATGAGCCAAGAAGTGTTATTCTGAGTTACCCATGCTTTATCGTGCCTTAAATCACAGATTTTGACTTCTTTCGAACACTGTACAGCACGTAAGCATCTCTGTCTGGTGCTGAACGGTAAGTTTCAGGACCCTTAGGACTTTAGAATTCATCTAAATTAGCTTTAGAATAACCTCTAATCATTGGGCATTCGTTAGTTTCAGTTTTTAACTCATTTCGGGCTCGAGACAACAATTATTCAAGGGATTTCAGTGCTGTTTGGTAATTTCCAGCAAGGTTCCTGCCCCCTATTTGGTAAGTTTTCAGCACCTTAGGTCCCTTTTAATCGATGTTGGGTGTTGGAAAGGTTGTTAGGCTATTTCCCTAACCTTAGAAGGTCTCTTTTGTGCCTGTAGGTCCATTGGAGCATATTCTAAAATTTTCCAGCAATCGGTAGTGGTTTAGGAGCGCTTTTTTATCCTGAGTAAGTAGTTTCTATCTGGATGAGGTTGGTTGTTTGCTTGAGCATGTCACTTGTTTGCTTGCTTGCTTATATGTTTCGTGTTTGATATATATACATATATAAAATCCGTTATGTGAGTTAAGCATGTTGATATGTTAGTTTTCTTAAGCATGAGGTACTTTAAGCATGTTTGGTTATGTTTGAGAAAGTTGTTGTTAGTGGGCTATGCTGCATGTGAGTCGTGTCTGCATAGTGTGTGTACATCCACTATCTACGAGTTTTAGGGCATAAAACCCAACAGTTGTTTCTGTGGAGTTGTGGAGTAGAATAGAATGATATAGAAGTGTCGTTTTGAGTTTAACAGGTGATTAAAAATTTTTGGTTTCGTTCTATGTACGCCGTTATGCTGCCGAAATTTTTGGAGCTCTCAGTTAGTTTGAATAGGAGCTTAGTAATGTCACTAGGCTAGATATTAATAAAACCTGAGGCATTACAATAAATTTAACGGAAAATGTCTCCAATGATCGTTTTGAAACAAATTTTAAACTTCAAAGGTTAAAATGAAACTTTTGAAATTCACGGGTATAATTAAAACTAATAAAACTTTTAAAAGTTCAAGGGTATAATTCAAACCAACCCCATAGTTTAGGAATTTTTTTTTTAATAATTTAATCTATCATCAATAATGGGTTAATAATTGAACTCAAAAAGTAATAAGAATAACATTAATGATTTAATTTTAGTTTTTTTTTTTTTTTTTTTTTTTTTTTTTTTTTTTTTTTTTTATAATATCAACCTTTCATTGCAAACATGCAGATTGCTCAAAAGCAAACATTACAGACGACAGTCAACAGGGAACCAAAATCTCCACACATTGACATGCATCCTCTCCCCAAGCCAGATAAAGCACTCTCCTCTCTCTAACGAGTGTGTGGTGAACGCTAAGCAACCAGTTAGTGGAAATCATCCGGAATCAGCTAGCCATTCAAGCCTCCGTCCTCTTGCCTCCTATATAAATATGGTTTGTTTCATGCAGGTTTGTGGCCTTAGGCTCGCCACCTGCAACAAAATATCACCCGAATAGAGCATCTTAAGACATCGATGAGATAAACAGTTTAGAGGGAGAAAGCAAAACCTCATCACCCCTAAACTTAAACCCATCAATTCACTTGCAATCCAAACCCACTGAATGAGACACCAATAACATAAATTCAGGGGGGATGGTCATACTCACTATCTTGCACTACATCTACTCAACCTTTAGCCTAAGAGAAGTTGTTACAAGCTAGCAAAAAATGAAACAGATCAAAGCTTTCCAAGAAAACTCGCGCATGTGTGTGTTTAGCCTTCCTAAAGAAGCCTCTAATGGTCCAGATACAGATTTATGGGATCCTCCACCTATCTTCCCCCTACACTGGCAACTAAGACTTCGCATAGAAGACCGACTGGAGCAGAATTAGAAAGCTATCTCAAAGCCTAGGATCCAAAAAAGGATTCACTTTCCTTTCCCTTATCCTTATGCACACTAATGCTAAAAATTAAGGGCACTAGCTTTCACACTACAGGGTAGGGACCCTTAACTAGGGCTTTAAGCCTTGGTTGGCCTAACTGAACACACTGAAGTAGCTCTTTTTACCTCATGCTTATTCAAAAAACACAAATAAGCTTTTAGGAATCACAAAAGTGTGCATATACTTTTCCACAAGGAAACCCCCAACCCCAAAAACATCATTCCTTTCAACCATTTCTTTTCTTTCCTTTTTTGCATTTTTGTTTTTTTGTTTTTTTTTTGTTTTTTTGCAAACCTGTCAACTTTCCAAAGGCCAAGACATAGCAAAATCTTACCCCTATCGGAGTGACAACAGGCTTATGAACCCCATAAAGTATATCTAGACCTTTAAGTCTACCTAAAGGACAAGTCATGTGCTCAGAAGTGCAAGATATTCAGAAAAGCATTAAAACTGGCCTCAAAATTATGCTAGCAAGCAAACTTCATTAAACCTCTATGCTTTTTGTGATGCAGATTGGGCTGGTTGTCCAACAACAACAAGAAGCACTTCAGGCCTTTGTGTATTCCTTGGTTCTGTAGCAGCTAGTTTTTTTTCAAAAAAAAAATAAAAATAAAAAAGAAAAAAAAGGGGCAAAATGTGGGCTCTTGGCCCGGTCAAAAGGGGAAAGTGGGGGGAAACTTTCCCCCCACATTTTCGGTCATTGACCAATTTTTTTTAAAAAAAAAAAAAGAAAAAAAAATCTTAACTCTCTCTCCCTCTCACGAATGCTCTCTCTCCATCTCAGCCTCCCTCTCGCCTCCTTCTCTCTCTCGTACTCTCCCTTCAGCCGTCGCGCGCCGCCGCCTCCATACCGCCGATCTCCGCCGTCGTCGTTCGCCGCCGGTGAGTTCTCCCTCTCTCTCTCTCTCTCTTTTTTCTCTCTCTCACTCGGCTCCCTCTCTTTCTCCTCACCACAGCCGCCGTCCGCCCTTCGTGCCGCCGCCGTTCGCCTTCGTGCCGCTGCCGTTCGCCGTCGCAACCCCGTTGCCGCGAGTCGTCGACTCATCGCCGCCACACACGAGTTGCCGTCGGTGAGCTTTATTTCGAGTTGTGGTGTTTCTTTTTCTCTCGCGTTTCTTTGCTCTCAGCACACCCTTTCTCTCTATGACAGATCTGCAAGTCGCCGCCGCCGCCACGGTGCAAGTTGCTGCAACCACCACGAGCCGTTGTCATCGCCTTTCAGATTTGTTCGTCGTCGTCGTTCGAAATTTTCGGCCTCTTTGAGCGAGTTCGTCATTGGGTAAGTGAATTAAGTCAAGTTTTGGAAGGATTTATGTGTGTTAGATGAATACCCATTGATTTTGGCTATTGAATTTAATATGCCCATTGCGTTTGGTGATTAAATTGTTGGATTTAGGTGGATTTGAGAGCCCGGACAGCAAGCTAAGTTTCTGCTTTGGTTGCTTGAAGTCTTGGAATTTAAAGGAAAATTGGTTAGAAGTCGATCAAGGATTTGTTGGGCTAAGGTAAGTAGTTTTTGGTTTATGTCGTATGCTTTGGGACCGATGTATTCTTTGTGTCACCATGCTAGCAAGAGATAAGTATGAATGGTTAGCCTTAGAATTGGGAACATGATTGTTTTACTCTTTTGGAAGCATGAGTTGGAAGCATGAGTTGGAATTTAAAGGAAAATTGGTTTGAATTGGGGAACATGAGTTGCGATAGCATGAGTTGGGTTAAATCCTAGATTTTCCCCTTGGAATTTAAGTAGTTAATTGTATTCAAATTTCCGTGTTTTAAGTGCATTATATGGTAGCTGATGCATGGTAAGTAACATGCTGCATTGGAATGAAATGTGTATGTTTGGAATGATTTGGTTACTCCTGGCATGGAAATATGTATAATTGTGTTGTGAAGCGAGTGTATGACTGATGTATATTTTTATAGCTGGCTGACTTTGTTGTGGACGATGGGGAGTTTGTGTTTTTCTCTGTTTAGGAGGGTTGCCGTTTAATAATAGCAATAGTTAAGGGGTCTTAAAAGGGAAAGGATTAAGAAAGGGAAAGGAATAGGCTAGTGCCTTAGAAGAGAGTCGTGTCAATTAAACACCTAGGACTGAGATGTAATAGACTGAAATGAGGGGCTTAATGGGCAGGTCTTGGCTTCGCAGTCTAGGTGCCATTTACTAACTGTGGAAGTTAATTCCTGACTTAAACCCATGAACGCCCCACCAGTGAAATGGTAGTTTAGAGCGCTACGCGCCCATTAGTGCCTTGAGGGATGAGGCTTAGCTTCACTGACTGGGTGCCATCTACCATCAGTAGGAGTAGAGACCTCCCAAAACTCCTACTTGTGCACTAACAGTGAGTTGGCAAACTTATATATTTATAGGTGTACTAATTGAACACGAGACCCGAACTACAGATAAATGAAATGAAATGTATGAGAATGTGATGACCTAACCCTTAGACCCTTAACTCGAATAAGATATTAAAACTTTTATTGCTGCAGTGTCTTGAAGTATTGCTACTTACTGAGTATTTTCTTAAATACTCATCCTTTTCCCTGACATACAACTGCAGGTAGAGGTAAAGGTGTGCAGAACGCGTGACGGAGAGCTGCTGAGCCATGGATCTCCTTTAGGATAGTCTTCCGCATTTTATGCTTGAAAATTCTCCTTTTGAACTTGTATCGCGAATGATTTAGGATTTATTCCGCTTTAAGTTTTGTGTGAATGCCTAAAGTGTTTCTTTGTATTGTTTTAACTGGGATCCCAGACTGAAAAGTTTCGCAAAATTTCCAAGTATGTTTTCCTTAAATGAATTTTCCTCGCTATTCTTAGAAGTAGAATGAAATGCATGTAGTAACGGCCTTAGGATCTAGGCATGAAAAGTAGGGTCGTTACAGGTTCAAACCTCATCTCGAGGTCATCAAAGAAGCAACCAACCGTATCTAGGTCTAGTTCGGAAGCAGAGTATCGTTCTATGGCCAATGCTGCAACAGAACTCACCTGGATCACGTTCCTACTTTGTGACATCGGCATTCCCTTACACAAGCCTCCTGAATTGTTTAGTGATAACATGAGTGCTCTCCAAATGTTTATAAATCTGATGTTTCATGCTAGAACGAAACACATAGAGTTAGACTACCATTTTGTGAGAGAAAAGGTGGCACTTGGAACATTGATTACACGGTATGTTTCAACCCATGACCAACTTGCTAATATCCTTACCACGCCACTACCCAAGGCCATATTCAAAAATCTCACAAGCAAACTTGGCGTTTGGGCTCTCCCTACCTCCAGTCTGAGAACGAATGTAAAAGAAGAACAACAACATGATCTAAGCACAACCAAAATTAAGACCCAATCCAAAACTTCTCGGTACAATCATACACAAAGCAAGCCTAACAAGCTGTAACCAAATCCAACCTCCTCAATTAGAGTCAATTAGCCAAATTCCAACACAATCAAAGCAACAACATCATCGCTAATTGACAGCATTCTGAAACTTTTCTTTTCTTCACATTTTTTGACAGAAAAGCAGCAAGCTCGATCCACAAATCAAGCCCCTAAAAATCAGTATCAATATGATTTATTGCTTGCCCTTGATTTGTAGTGATTTTTCTTTTTTTTTTTTTATGTAAATTACCTTTCTCAGTCTCTACGTACGTGTATATGAAGGAGAATGGAAGAAGTCTGAAAAATGAATTCAGATTTCATTTTTCTGTGTAGTTTCCTCAAATCTGCTTTGGCTCAATATTCTTCCATTTCTTTAGTAAACACATACTTTACGCCAACTTTATGCTAGTTGAGTTGTTCTATTGACTTGTATGCATGAGATTTCGTTAGCAATAATTTTAGGATTTGGTTTATTGCTAGATATTTGCATGTATGAAATTCTAAAGATTTCTAAATTCGATCATTTAAATATTCCTATATTGCAGGTATGAAATTCTTAATTTTTCTAATTTTTTTTAATATTTCAATTTATTTTAAAGTTCGATTTTGAAAAAACAAATTAAATCTAAGCTTTTTTCCTATTTTTAGGTTTTAAATATACTTTGAATGAGTTTTAATTATCTCACAAATCTAAGAAATCTTCTATTTGTGAGTATGAGATTTGATTGTGCATAATTTGAAGATTTGGTTGAGTGCTATTTCAAATGTTCCCGAAATGTTATGTATTTGCATGTATGAAATTCTAAAATTTTCTAAATTTGATTAAATATTATTTGAAAGTTTGATTTGTTGGAAAAAAAAATTAATCTAAGTTTTTCTTTTCAAGTTTTTTTTTTTTTTTTTTTTTTTTTTTTTTGAGACCAAAAGCAATTTCATTAAGGATTAGAAATGCCACACGGGCTACAAGCAGCAGGTGGAAAATCCTGGGAAATCCTCAGAAATGGCCATAAATTACAGGGTAATTTCGAAAAATGGTCAAACCGTATTTTTTTAATGAAAAATGGTCAAACCGTATTTTTAACCTATTTTCACTTGTTTTATTCTTCCAATTATAACCCTAAGTTAATTTTCACGCCCACCCTATATTTGAGGAAGCCATTTAATTTTTTTTTAAAAAAAAAACCAATTATCCCATGAATCAAGGTTAGTTACAACATATATATTATCTCTTATCATTTGAAATTCAAATCCAGATTGCTTCATCGTCTTTTCCAGTAGACTTTTATTTTGTAATCAACAAACCATATTTCTTCATCGTGTTTTCCAACCATTCTGATTGATTATTGGTCTTCGTCGTTCCTTCTGTAAAGCTATTGATCATAGGTATATTTCAGCATTTTTGTTACTGCTTTCATGTTTTCTGTTACTCCAAAAGTAAGCGTTCAGATTGACTATTGCTTTCATGTTTTCGTTCACCTGAGTTATTCTTTTCATTTGTTTTTGTTCACCTGAGTTATTCTTTTCATTTGTTGAAAGCTTATTTGAACTTTCTTCTGCATCAGTTTCAATCACCTTTGAATCTTCCGTCTCCTACAAAAGTAAATAATTTTTAGAAGAAACCATTACCCGTTTTCATACACACTGTAATTGTGATTAAACAAAGATCACAACTACAGTGATTTTTCTTCAATTTCTTCAATTTGCATGATGAATTCTAGCTGTAACATGTATGATTTTTTTTTTTTTATCGATATATTGTATTTTGTTGTGTTCTCCTATTTTTTTCTCCATAAATCATGATTTGAATTTAGTAACAAATTTCTTAATTAAAATTTTTGTTTTCAAATTACACTGTTAAGATAAATTAATATTAGACTTATCTTTTTTTTTTTGAAATTATTTTATTGAATTTAACATTAAATTAACCTATAAATCCTAGACTCTCTCCTTTTTTTATAGTATATTTAATTTGCATGATGAATTCTAGCTGTAACATGTATGATTTTTTTTTTTTTATCGATATATTGTATTTTGTTATGTTCTCCTATTTTTTCTCCATAAATCGTGATTTGAATTTAGTAACAAATTTCTTAATTAAAATTTTTGTTTTCAAATTATACTGTTAAGATAAATTAATATTAGACTTATCCTTTTTATTTTGAAATTATTTTATTGAATTTTACATTAAATTAACCTGTAAATCCTAGATTCTCTCATTTTTTTATAGTATATTTAATTTAAATAATATGGATATAGATTTCGGTTAGGGTCATTCTTATACATTTTGTTACTAACGGTAAAGATTATTCATATCAATGTTTCTACATATTTGTTATTGCTTTCTGTTTTATTTCATCCCCAAAGTAGCGTTTTTGGTTACTGCTTTTATGTTTTTGGCCATCCAGGATTTTTTCTCCCGTTTGAATTTGAATCTGTTGTTTCAATTTTAATTTTCCAGATTTATTTGTTTAATTTGTAGGTTTGTTATTGATTTGGTTGTTGAATTAATCTGTAACAATTCTAGATTTTCTCCTCTCCCTTCATTATAGTGTATTTTAATTTAATTTATTTCTGAATTAAGATTTGGGTGGGGTATTTACGTCCACTTTGTTGCCAAAAAAAATTTACTAAATTTAGCTTTTGACCATATCTCAAAATGAAAACACGAATGACTCTTTTTCAAATCAACTATTTTAAAATGGCCATTTAGCTGGTTGCCCCAAAATCCTGCACAACCAACCGAGTTAACCAATTCGAAAACTGGGATAACCATAAAGAAGAGCCCAATTTTTTAACTTCCTGAGCCAACCTATGCGCTGGGAAATTACCACTCCTGCGGACATGCTGAAATTGCACCTGTTGAAAAGAAGATGCTACCGACTGGATTTCCCCAATTAAAATACCGTCTTCCTTAAACATAGAAGTCGAACCAGTAAGCATAGAAATTAAATTCACACAGTCAGACTCCAAGATTATCCGGGACATACCCAACCTTCTGGCTAATAACAAACCCTCCAAAGCCGCACGAGATTCTGCTATCAAAGGACATAGAGATGCTGGCAACACACTCATCATGGGCGCATGTAATCTACCTGAAGTTGTTCTCACAACCACTCCCGCCCCTGAAAGTTGAGGAGAAGCCATAAATGCAGCATCCACGTTAATTTTAACCCAACCTAACGGAGGCTTCATCCACAGACATAGCAGGAGACAGACCCGAAGAAGGGGCTTGAGCCGAAAGATAAGACTCCACATAACTCACCACCCAAGAGCATTTAACAGTCACATCCGGACACACACCGCCTGCCCTCACCGTATTCCGGTCATTCCACAAACTCCAACATCCAACACACCACAGTCGAAAATCGTTATCAGAAAGAAGACATTGAAGAGCCAAACAACGGTCCTGAAAGCTGTTATAAAATCGAACCTCCCAATCCACCGCAGGCAGTAACAACTTCCAAAAAGCCTTAGATCGCTTGCAACTCACCAAAGCATGATCAATGGTCTCATGACAACGTAAACAACCCCTACATACAGGATCCGCATCAATTCCACGCGCAATAAGACAAGTCATGACTAGAAGAACAGATTGGAAGGCCCGCCACATAAATAATTTGATTTTAGATGGAAGCTTCAAAGACCACAAACCAGACCACCATCGAGAAATAGGCAAAGCACAAGAAGGCTCTGCCTCTCGATTGCGCAACATAACAAGCTTATACCCACTCTTCACAGTATACACACCTTGTCGACTATAATGCCAAACCCACCGATCACAGGAACCAAAACGCCCAATTGGAATGCCAAGAATAATCTGCAGATCCTCTGGGGTCAGCAAAGAAGCAAGCGTCTGATGGTCCCATTCTCGATTGTCTGTTATGAACTCACTGACCAGGGGCGAAGGTTGCAAGTTTGAAACCACAGGCTTCAAAATAGGTCTGAATGTACACTCTCTCGGGATCCAAGGATCAGTAAAGAAGAAAGTGGAGGATCCATCTCCAATACACTTTCGAAGCCCCAATCTAAGAAGATCTCGACCCCATAGAAAACTCCGCCAAAAGTAAGATGCTGAACTGGGACAAGAAGCTTCAAGAACAGAAGAATGCGGAAAATACCGACCCCGAAGCACCCGAGACATTAACAGATCCAGACTTGTTTTGCCACAAGGGCTTGATTAAACCCCTCCAAATCACGAAAACCAAGACCACCAATCTCCTTCGGCAGACACATCTTTTCCTACCTTCTCCAATGGATCTTTTGATTTCCCACAGAAGTGCCCCACCAGAATCTAGCTATCTCCCTGGTAACTTCCTTACAGAAAGCCTTAGGAAGACGAAAACAACTCATTGCATAAATGGGTATAGCTTGGGCAACACTCTTGATAAGGACCTCTTTGTCACCAATCGAAAAATAAGATTTTTTCCAACCTTGCACCACTTTTTTAATTCGCTCCATTGTTCTACTGAAACAAAGTCCTTTAGAGTGAGGAAAATGAGATGGCAAACCCAAATAGTCACCAAGATCATCAACAATAGTAAACCTACCTCAATTTTGAATAAATTTTAATTATCTCCTAATTTTAAGAAATCTTATTTATTTGTACGTATGAGATTTAGTTGTTTAAGATTTTTTTTTTTTATGTTTTTTAACCACTCATAATTTTGATTTTTCCAATTAGTTGATTTATGAGATTTAAGTTGTTTTGATTTGAATTTGAGATTTTTTTTTTATTACTCTATAACTACGATTTTTTTTTTTTTTAAAAAAAGGGAAAGATACTTTTTTGGAGTTTTGAGGAAGGGAGCTTTTTCGTCCCTAGTTTTGAGAAATAGGTTTAAAAGGTCCTAAGTTTTTAAAGTCGACATTTTTAGTCCCTAAGTTTTAACAAATTTATTTAAAAGGTCTCTCATATTAATTTTTTTCAATTTATTAAATTAAAAATTTTTAGTTTTTTAATTTAAAAAACTATCTTATATTTTAAAAAATAATATAAAAATATTAATTTTAAAAAGTTGAAAAAATAATATGAGATATTTTTTAAACCTATTTCTCAAAACTCAAGGACTAAAAAGGTCTATTTTGAAAACTTAGGGATCTTTTAAACCTTTTTCTGGAAACTCAGGGACTAAAAGGTCTATTATGAAAACTTTGGGACCAAACACACATATTCCTTAAAATTTAGGGACCAAAAAGGTATTTTTCCAAAAAAAAAAAAAAAAACATTGTTAGGAGGCATTTTAATCTTTTGATAAATCCTAATTAATATTCGAATATATTGTTTGATTATTTTTCCAATACAAATAGTTGTTTGACCATATTTCAAAAGTCGCATTTAAATTTGGTCCATCATGTTGTTAATCCTAAAGATTATATTTTTAAAAAAAGAACCCTAAAGATTATTGGAAATTTTTTTCATAATCTCCCATTTGATGGTTTTGTGCCCAACTAAATGAAACCTTTGGTTTTTTAAAAAAAAAATAAAAAAAAATGAAACCTTTGGTCCATTGTTTTTCACTTTTAAGGGATAGTTATAAAGGTAGCATAATTTGATTAAATGTTATAAAAATAATAGGTAAACAATTATTCAAATATAGAAAAATAATAAAAATACATAAATTAGTAGTTAATTGATATCTAAATTAATGATCAGGTTATGCAAAATTAATGATTACCACATAATATAAAACATATTCATAAAAAATTAAATGACACTAAAAAATATACTAGATTTATAGTTATTTTAGAAAAAAAAAAATTATATTTACAAAAATTTTAACAAATGAAAAGCCTATTTGGTATGCAATTCAAATTCTACTTCATGTTTTCCGATGGATTGAATTCAGAGAATATGTGTTTGGCAATGTTTTTCTGAAAACTGTTTGCGAATTCTATGACCCAAATAGTGAAAATTTTAAAAACGTTTTTTTAATGTTTATAGATCTTGAATTTGAAATTTTAAAATGTTTAAATAAATTTAAAAAGATAAAAACTTTGATAAATATAGTATTTCAAATTTTGAACTTAATTCATTTTTGTTAAATTAAAATATATATAATATAATGCATTAGAAATTATATGATATTGTAAATTAATAATTATACAAAATTTATAACCTAGAACATATTTATAAATAATTAATAATAGGTTATATTCAACTTAATATTTAGTTGATAACTACAACTAATTTATGGTTTCTAAATATATTATCAAACACGTCTGGAATAAATTTTAAATTGGGATCCAATTTCTAAATATACTATCGAACATATATATCTAAAAACATGAAATACAACTTACTTCTTTTCATTAAATTCCTTGGTTTCAAATTTTTACTTATCACCAACCAAATGTATCAAATATATCCGTAGTCATTTTAATCATCTTGTGTACAAAATTCTTAAATGTGTCCTCTTCCATACGAGTATATGTTTTATCTAAAAGGAAAAATCTTTATGAAGCTACCCATGTTGGACTATCCACTACAGGAAAAGTCATCTATAACAACTGTTTTTTTTTTTGGCAAAATCGTTGTAAAGGATATAGCAACGGTTTTAAAACCGCTTAGAAAGGCGGTGTTGAGAGGTCAATTGTGACGGTTTTTTAAAACGCTGGAATCAAAAGTCAAAACCGTTTAATATCTCCTTCAATAGCAGCGGTCAAGGGCTACCTAGTGCAGCGGTTTAAAAATTGTTTCAATATATTGCAACACTTTTAAAATACCATTCACAACAGTTTTCCAACTGCTGCAAAGTTTATAGCAGCACATAACCTCTATAAAAAACATCGTTGGAAAGTCCAATGCTAATAGTTCGAAAAATTGTTGGAATATGTAATCCGCTGCAATATAAGCAAATATTATTAAATTAAATTAAAATACACAACATTTGAGGTTAAAGATTTGAATCGAAAGTTTAACCATAAGAGGTTTTCTTTTCAAATGAGAAATTCCCCCATTAGTTTGTTGAGCAATATCTTATAATATTTTCAGCTGTTTGAGTCAAAAGTCATTAACTTGTTAAAAAAATAATTAAAAAAAAGGGTCAAAAGTCATTAACTCTTTTTTTTAATGATATATTGGGAAAATAAAAGGTGCAAGAGAGGGGAGGACTGGACTGTCCTCTCAATTTACTTGATGCAAAATCTATACTATATATAAATGGGGCTAAGAGGGGAGAATCTTTGTCTTCCCATTTTGCCCTTAACATTTTAATAAATTCCTGTTTTGTCCCTCCCTTCGAATAGTTGCAACTGTTGGAAGTGTCATGTTGAGAGAATTTAATCCATGAGGAGTGGTTACATAGTGGAACAAATCATTCTTTCACATATAGGTGTGACTATTCCATTGGTTCGAATAGTTGCAACTGTTAGAAGTGCATGTTGAGAGAATTTATTCCATGGGGAGTGGTTACATTGTGAAACAAATGATTGAGTGACTATTCCACTGTGTATGGGTGTTATCTAGACCGTAAATTTAAAACATCATGATTTAACAGTGGAGTCGTGTTTATAGGTTCTATAGAAAACGACCTCTATTCCTATTTTTGGGTTATACAATGGTGTCCCAAATGATTGAGTGTTTGAAAATGTTTAGTTCACGTTTATTATTATAAACAATAATTTTGACATCCAATCCTAAAGTTACATGACACTTCACATTAGGAGAAACTTCATCTTTCTATTTTTCTTTTTTCATTTTTTATTCACTTTTTAATAATGTTTTCCTCAAACGTTATATGCATATTTTAGTTTTTTGACATTTATTACTCGTGTTCTTTCAATTATATAAATATCAATATTTTATAGACAAAATGTTCAAAAAATTTCATAGAGGCACAAATATGTCATAATATACTTTTTTTCATTTAAATAAATGTGTATTTTTAGAATAATTTTCTTAAATTTAATTATTAATAATTATGTTAAAACAATAATTATTTATTTATTTTTTATATGTATAAGACACAACTATGTAAACAATTCTAAATTATATTTTTTTTCCAGAATTTTCACGAAAAGGATAAAAATATAAAAACATTAAAATGAAAATTGTTTGATTCATGTGTTTCACTCTATCAAAATATTAACATATTCATTTAATAAATTAATTATTTGTACAAAATTTCATTTGTAATATATACATAAGAATTTTCCTAAAAAAACAATAATATGAAAACATTGAAAAAAAAGTTTGCTTTGTCTACCTTTTAAAAATTTATTAAAATAAAAATTATATAATATTTATTTATTGCATATTAGAAAACTATTATTTTCTCATATTTTAATTTAAAACTATAATATTTCACGTGCATGCACGTGTTACTCAACTAGTGGGCTAAAAAGGCTATAAAAAGGGTGGCTGTACAAAAATTGTTTGGAATAATATTTCAAGCACAAACAAAAGAAAATTAAAGATATAGTGGTAATGGATCATTTAAGGAAATAATATACTAATTATGATACAAATAATCATAAGACACCTAAGAACTTTAAAAGGTATAATTAAAAGTGATTACTTCTTTAATTAATCAATGAATAAGGGAATAAAAGAATTTCTAATGATGCTATATCTCTGGTCAATAGCACAAACAATAATAATTCCAAGTTCTTAGACCAGTTAAGCAATTAATTATAGAATATAGTTAAATATATGATTTAGATCCTAATCTTTGTGTCATTTTCTAATTTTATCCTTAATTTTTTTAAACAAAATATTCACTTGTATCTTTTCATCAATCAAATCTTTATTGTCACTGTATGTATTTAGAGAAGGATGAAGTTTAAATTTTAAAACAATATTTTATATAACATAGACTATTAGTGGTAATATTATCACTACAAAAAAATTAATTTATATCTCTAAACTTTAGGATTGTATCAATTAAAACCTCATACTAATAATTGTATCCGTTTAAATCCTAAATTTTTGTAATTAAATCAATTTAGACTCTCCGTTAGTGATTTATAACTATTTTAATTAGATTTCATTTAAAATCAATTGAAGACCACCTAAATGAAATCATTATTCTCCCCAAATATTAGCAAACTAGTAAAAAAAAAATATTTATCACATAATTCATCCTAAGTAGAAAAAAATAGAGGAAGAAGAGAGAAGATGAAAAAACCACTTGTATTAATGAAAGTCATTGCTATCCATTTGATTCCAACATTTCTCTTTAATAATTTGTTAACCCCTACATTTAAATTAAGCTTTAAACACATGTGAAAATTATGCATTAACGATTTTAAAATTGAATCCTAATGAATGATCTAAATTGATACATTTATGAAAGTTTAAGAATACAACGTCCCGAAAGTTTAGAAGTATAATTAATTTAATTTCCTCCTCTTCCTTTGTTAGTTCTTAGTATAAAAATATTTTTAATAGGTCTCTTTTCTATAATGACAAAATTCATTTTGAGTCGAGAAAGTTTCTACGAATCACGTCTCTTGAGATGGGTATGTGAACTATTTTTCAATGTTTTTTTTTACAACATGTGGGAGTGAGGGACTCAAACCACAGACCCCTCTTGATCATTAGTACGAGCTTTATGCCAGTTGAGCTATGTTTAGATTGGACAAATTTGTAGCAACCAGTGATTTAAAAAAAAAAAAAAAATAGAGAAAAGGGAAAAACGGGCAGAAGCCGGTCAAAGAAAAAAAAAAGGAAATGGGGGGAAACTTTCCCCCCAATTCGGTCATTTGACCGTGCATAAAAAAAAAAAAAAAAAAAAAAAAAACTGAATTCTTCCTCTCTCCCTCACGTCCGTCTCTCCCTCCCTCACGTTAGTCTCTCTCCCTCGCTCCCTCTCAGCCGCCGCAAGCCGACGCCGCCGCCGCCTCACGTCGCCATCTTCAGCCGCACGCTGCCGTCGTCGCCTTCCTCCGCCGCCGCCGGTAACGTTTTTTTTCTCTCTCTCTCTCCTTCGAGTTCTCTCTCTTTCTCCCTCGAATTCTCTCTCTCTAACTCGTCTCTCCCTCGCAGCCTCTCTCTCCGTCTGCACCGTCTCTCTCATCCGAGCGCCGCCGCCTGCGACCTCCGCGCCGCACGCCATTGTCTTCAGCCGTGAGCCGCCGCCGTTGTTCGCAGATCGCCGCCGCCGCTGCCGTCTTCATCTAGTGGGTAAGGAGTTTATAGGTGTGGGTTATTGGTCGATTTAATGTTTAATTAAGGATACCCACTGGTTTTAGTTTTCGATTTCAAGGTGCCCGTGGCGTTGGAGGCCGAGTTGTCGAATCGGAGCGAAACTTGGAAGTTGGACAGCAAGTAGTGTTTCTGTTTTAGGTGAGTTTCCGACTTTGGGTAAGTGAACTAAGTTAAGTTTTGAATGATTTAATTGTGTTAAAAGAGTACCCATTAATATTAGCTATTGATTTCTAGTTACCCACAACGTTTGAAGGCCGAATTGTTGAATTGGAGCGAAGTTGGAAATTGGACAGCAAGCAGTAGCTTCATTTGGGTGAGTTTTCGGTCCTCTCAAGTCTAGTGCTTTAGGAAATTTGTTAAGTTTGGTGTACCAATGGTGTGTGAATATATATTTATGTATGTTTTATGTGTTAATAGACGAGTATTTCGCATCACGTGGTTGGTGTTGTATCGAGTCGTTGGGGGATTTTCGATCAAGCGTAGTATCTCAAGTAAGTAGCCGTTGGAATAAATTCTCTGCTTTAAACTCATTTAAATTGAGTATGGTTTGCTATAGCATGAGTTGGATTTAAACCTTAAGTTGTCCCTTGGAATGTAAGTAGCCATTTTGAATTTAAGCTCTAAGTGTCGCCGTTGGGTTAAACCAAGCATGGTTGGTCCTTTATTTCTTGAAAGCGTGGAACTAGTTAAGAATGTCTGAGTTAATGGTCGCATATTAACTTTTGTCGTTGTGTAAGTAGCTATTTGGGAATAAGGATTTTGATTATGTTATGTGGTGTGTTAGTGGATTGAGTGAGTAGCCTTTTTGGGCATGAAGTCGTTGTTTTGGAATCATTGTATGCTTGTTGGTAGCAAATTGAAGTTTTGGTTAAGTTTCATGTTTTGGTCAAATATCCCTTGGAACGTTGTATGCGTGTTTGAATATTGTTTAAGTGTCGTTTACTTGGACATGCATTAAGTGTTGCTATGCTTGTAGGACTAAGTAAGTATGTTTGGAATGTTTGATTTATGATTGTTCTGGATTGTGTTCATGTTATGGAGGATGGGTTAAATGTTCGTTGGAGTTGTGATTGGAGTTGGATTGTGATTCTGACCTGATTGTGTGCATAGAAGCGTATATTCTTACTTCCAGGTGCAAGGAAAAATTTTGGGTTCCCTCTGCGTACGTCGTTATGCTGCCGAATTTTTGGTAGCCTCATGACGACTTAGGAATTATATTTATCTTGAGGGAAAGGATTAGGAAAGTGAAGGGAATAGGCTAGTGCCTTAGACGAGGGACGTGTCAATTAAACACCTAGGATTGAGATGTAATAGACTGAAATGAGGGGCTTAATGGGCGGGACTTGGCTTCGCAGTCTAGGTGCCATTTACTAACTGTGGAAGTAAATTCCTGACTTAAACCCATGAACGCTCCACCAGTGAAATGGTAGCTTAGAGCGCTACGCGCCTATTAGTGCCTTGAGGGATGAGACTTAGCTCCACTGACTGGGTGCCATCTACCATCAGTAGGAGTAGAGACCTCCCAAAACTCCCACTTGTGCACTATCAGTGAGTTGGCAAACTTATATATTTATAGGTGTACTAATTGAACACGAGACCCGAACTGCAAATGAAATGAAATGAACTGAAATGAAATGAAATGAAATGAAATGAAATGAACTGAAATGAAATGATATGAAATGAGATGACCTAACCCTGAGGCCTTAGCTCGAATAAGATGTTAAAACTTTTATTGCTACTTACTGAGTATTTTCTTAAATACTCATTCTTTTCCCTTACACACAACTGCAGGTAGAGGTAAAGGTGTACGGAACGCGTGACGGAGAGCTGCTGGGCCATGGATCTCCTTTAGTTTAAGTCTTCCGCATTTTTTTTCGTTTTGGAATTTCCCTTTGAACTTGTATTGAATGATTTACGTTTTATTCCGTTTTTAGTTTGTTTGATTTACTAAAGGTTTTGTTGTTCTGTTTTAAACTGGGATCCCAGATTTAAATGTTTCGCAAATTTCTAAGTACGATTTCTTTATATGGAAATTTTCCGCCGTTCTTAGAAGTAGAATGAAATGCATGTAGTAACGGCCTTAGGATCTAGGCATGAAAAGTAGGGTCGTTACAGTTGGTATCAGAGCTCTAGGTTATAGGTTCTGTAGACTGGTTTACATCGTAAACCTTAGGTATGTCCATGGCTTATCAGCAAGCATCCGGTCACGCCAGGTACACGTTTGATTACTTTGTAGTTTGTGAATGTTATATGTTATACATGTTCGTAAAAGATCCATGTTGTGGGAAAGATATGCATAGGGTTTAGTACCCATGATTTGTTTAAAGGATTCAAGCCTGTTAGTAAAATGATAAAATTTTTGTGAAATAGATCATGCCTCCCCGAGCACAAGGACGTGGAAGAGGTCGAGGAAGAGGACGTGGCAGGGGTCGTACAGCCCCTGAGCAAGTCGTGCCACCAGTAGAGCAGGAAGGAAACCTACCAGAAAACCCACAAGTGGAACAGCCGGGGCCTGCGGTAGGACCTGTCCCGGTGGACATTCAGGCAATAGTTCAGACCGCAGTGCAGGCTGCAGTTGCAGTCGTGCTTGCAGGGCGACAGGCCCAAGCGCCTCAGAACAACGAAGCCGCCTTATCACGGGAGGCTAGGTGCTTAAGAGATTTCAGGAAGTGGGACCCATGTCCGTTCGATGGAGCCTCAAGGGACCCCACGGTAGCAGAGTTGTGGCTGTCCTCCATCGAGACTGTTTTTCGCCACATGAACTGCCCGGAGGACCAGAAAGTGTATTGTGCCGTGTTCTTGTTACGAGATAACGCCCTGATTTGGTGGCAATCGATTGAAAGGACCTTAGACGTCAGCAACGGACCTGTCACATGGACTCAGTTCAGGGGGGAGTTTTTCAGGAAGTATTACCCTGCCGCCTCCCGATTCAAGAAGCAATCAGAGTTCGTGGCTCTTACGTAGGGAAACTGAACGGTAGAGGAGTACGAGACTGAATTTGCCAGACTGTCACGGTTTGCCCCTGCCCTGGTAGCTGTAGAGGCTGATAAGGTGGAACGTTTCATCACAGGCTTAAGGGAAGAGATTCAGGGCAATGTGGCAGCCCATGAACCCCAAGACTATGCCACGGCAGTTAGGGTGGCACAGCTGGTTGATCGACGACCGTCAGCTGTCTCTTCAGAACATTCCTCAGGTCATAAGCGAAGGTACGATCAGATGAGCTCGAACACACAGAGGGGTCATCGTTACCCTAGACGAGGTCCGCCCCAGGACCGTCGACAGAGAGCACAACATCAGTCAGGGCCTAATCCAGATAGGTCATTATGTCAGACTTGTAGGAAGTACCACTGGGGTCGTTGCTTGGCAGGGACCCGTGTTTGTTTCAAGTGTGGACGGGAGGGGCATATCGCTCCGAATTGTAATCAGAAGAAAGCTAATTATGCCGACCAGCCGTCCAGTTCAAATCAAGCATCTGGGGTGAGACCAGCACAACATCAGGGCAAGATATTTGCCACCACCCGACAAGAGGTCGAGGACCTTAATGCAGTGGTGACAGGTACCATCCCTATCCTCGGCCATTATGCTTTTGTGTTATTTGATTCGGGTTCGACGCATTCTTTTATTTCTGCATCATTTGTAAGTCAAGCCAACCTAGAACTAGAGCCGCTGGGTTATGTTTTGTCAGTCTCAACCCCTGCGGGGGTAACGTTACTAGCTAGTGAAGCGGTGAAAGCCTGCCAAATGTTAGTGTCTGATCGATCAATGGATGTGACATTGATCGCCCTTGATATGAGTGACTTTGATGTTATTTTGGGAATGGAATGGTTGGCTTCTAATTATGCCAACATAGACTGTCATCGTAAGGAGGTGATCTTTAACCCTCCGTCAGAGGCAAGCTTCAAGTTTAAAGGATCGATGATCAAAGGTGCTCATAAAGTGGTCTCTGCAATAAAGGCAAGAAAATTGATTAGCCAAGGAGCCTGGGGCTTATTGGCTAGCGTGGTTGACACAAGGAAAACCGAGGCATCAATGACCTCAATTCCGGTAGTAAGGGAGTTCACAGATGTGTTCCCTGAAGATCTGACAGGACTACCACCAGCACGAGAGGTTGACTTCTGCATTGAGCTTGAGCCAGGTACTAATCCGATTTCTAAAGCTCCATACAGGATGGCTCCAGCGGAATTGAAAGAGCTTAAGGTCCAGATTCAGGAGTTGTTGGACAAAGGTTATATACGCCCCAGCGTTTCGCCGTGGGGTGCTCCAGTTTTATTCGTGAAAAAGAAGGATGGGACAATGCGTTTGTGCATCGACTACCGGGAGCTGAACAAGGTAACAATAAAGAACAGATATCCTCTGCCCAGGATTGATGACCTCTTTGATCAGCTCCAAGGAGCAGCAGTGTTTTCTAAAATAGATCTACGGTCAGGTTATCATCAGCTGAGAATTAGAGAGGACGATATACCCAAGACAGCTTTCCGGACCAGGTATGGGCATTACGAGTTTACCGTGATGTCCTTTGGGCTTACTAATGCTCCCGCAGTTTTCATGGACTTGATGAACAGGGTATTCAAGGAATTTCTGGATTCTTTCGTGATTGTTTTTATCGACGACATTCTTATCTACTCCAAGACAGAAGAGGAACATGAGGATCATCTCAGGAGAGTTCTAATTACCTTAAGAACGAACAAGTTGTATGCCAAATTCGCTAAATGTGAGTTCTGGTTACAACGGGTTTCCTTCTTAGGGCACGTGGTGTCGAAGGAAGGTGTCACAGTAGATCCATCCAAAATAGAGGCAATGACCAATTGGTCTCGACCTACTTCAGTCAGCGAGATTCGGAGTTTCTTGGGGTTAGCAGGCTATTATCGTCGTTTTGTGCAGGGTTTTTCCAGTATAGCCGCACCTCTAACTCAGTTGACTCGAAAGGGTATTCCCTTCGCGTGGAATGAAGCTTGTGAGGCAAGCTTCCAAGAGCTTAAGCAGAGACTAGTTTCAGCACCAGTACTTACAGTACCTGATGGTTCAGGAGAATTTGTTATTTACAGTGATGCTTCAAAGAAGGGACTGGGTTGTGTGTTAATGCAGCATGGTAAGGTCATTGCTTATGCGTCTCGTCAGCTGAAAGATTATGAGAAGAACTACCCAACTCATGACTTAGAATTGGCAGCAGTGGTTTTTGCCTTGAAGATTTGGAGACATTATTTATACGGAGAGAAAATCCAAATCTTCACGGACCACAAAAGTCTGAAATATCTCTTCACCCAGAAAGAGTTGAATATGAGGCAGCGGAGATGGTTAGAGTTGGTAAAAGATTATGATTGTGACATCCAGTACCACCCGGGCAAGGCAAATGTGGTTGCAGATGCCCTCAGCAGGAAGACCGCTCATGCGTCTGCTTTGATTACTACTCAGGCTCATATATTGGATGACTTGGAACGTGCAGAGATTATGATTGCAGTGGGCGAAGTTACAGCACGCCTAGCTCAGTTGACAGTTAAGTCGAGCTTGAGACAGAGGATCATAGATGAACAACCAAATGACCCTGATCTTGTTGTTAAACGCAGTCAAGTAGAGGCGGGGCAGGTGAGCGAGTTCTCCTTATCTTCAGACCTCGGCTTGTGTTACCAGGGTCGCTTATGCGTACCTGAGAATGCCGAACTCAAACAAGAATTATTAGCTGAGGCACATAGTTCACCTTTTTCAATCCATCCAGGAAGTACGAAGATGTACCATGATTTGAAACAGTATTACTGGTGGCAGGGCATGAAAAGAGAGATAGCGGATTTTGTCAGTAAATGCCTTGTTTGCCAACAGGTGAAAGCCCCGAGACAGAAACCAGCAGGCTTGTTGCAGCCGCTAAGTGTCCCAGAATGGAAGTGTGAGCATATATCTATGGACTTCATCACAGGATTGCCTAGAACGGCCAAGGGTTACACCGTGATTTGGGTCATTATCGACAGACTCACTAAGTCAGCACATTTTCTCCCTGGGAAGCCCACTTACACCGTTGAAAAGTGGGCACAGTTATATATGACAGAGATATTCAAGCTTCATGGTGTGTCGGTATCAATCGTGTCAGATAGAGACCATCGGTTCACGTCTAACTTCTGGAGGAGTCTGCAAAGAGCCTTGGGTACTCAGTTACGTTTCAGTACAGCTTTCCACCCTCAGACAGATGGTCAAACTGAGCGATTGAACCAAACTCTAGAGGATATGTTGCGAGCATGTGTCTTGGATTTCTCAGGTAGTTGGGATGCGCACCTGCACTTAATGGAATTTGCTTATAACAATAGTTATCAAGCGACCATCGGTATGTCACCGTTTGAGGCCCTCTACGGGAAGAGATGCAGGTCCCCTGTTTATTGGGATGAGGTCGAAGAACGTCAGTTGTTGGGACCTGAATTGATCCAAGCCTCCAGCGAGGCTATTCGCACAATCAGGTCGAGGATGTTAACAGCTCAAAGCCGACAGAAGAGCTATGCTGATACAAGGAGAAGAGATTTAGAGTTTGACGTGGGTGATCATGTTTTCTTGAAGGTAGCTCCGATGAAAGGAGTATTGAGGTTTGGAAGGAAAGGCAAGCTCAGCCCACGTTTCATTGGTCCGTTTGAGATTTTAGAACGGATTGGTCCGGTAGCTTATCGTCTAGCGTTGCCGCCTTCGCTTTCGGCGGTACACAATGTTTTTCATGTCTCCATGCTGCGAAAGTATTTGACAAATCCAACCCACAGAGTGGACTTTGAACCCTTGCAACTCAGCGAGAACTTGTCTTATGAGGAGGAACCTGTGCTAATTCTTGACAGAGAGGTGAAGGTCCTTCGCAATCGCGAGATAGCTCTCGTGAAGGTTCTTTGGCGAAACCATTTGTCTGAAGAGGCAACGTGGGAGAGAGAAGATGAAATGATGGCCAAGTATCCAGAGTTGTTCCAGTACTAACAACTTTCGAGGACGAAAGTTCTTTTAAGGTTAGTATGATGTAGCAACCAGTGATTTAAAAAAAAAAAAAAAAAAAAAAAAAGAGAAAAGGGAAAAACGGGCAGAAGCCGGTCAAAGAAAAAAAAAGGAAATGGGGGGAAACTTTCCCCCCAATTCGGTCATTTGACCGTGCATAAAAAAAAAAAAAACTGAATTCTTCCTCTCTCCCTCACGTCCGTCTCTCCCTCCCTCACGTTAGTCTCTCTCCCTCGCTCCCTCTCAGCCGCCGCAAGCTGACGCCGCCGCCGCCTCACGTCGCCGTCTTCAGCCGCACGCTGCCGTCGTCGCCTTCCTCCGCCGCCGCCGGTAACGTTTTTTTTCTCTCTCTCTCTCCTTCGAGTTCTCTCTCTTTCTCCCTCGAATTCTCTCTCTCTAACTCGTCTCTCCCTCGCAGCCTCTCTCTCCGTCTGCACCGTCTCTCTCATCCGAGCGCCGCCGCCTGCGACCTCCGCGCCGCACGCCATTGTCTTCAGCCGTGAGCCGCCGCCGTTGTTCGCAGATCGCCGCCGCCGCTGCCGTCTTCATCTAGTGGGTAAGGAGTTTATAGGTGTGGGTTATTGGTCGATTTAATGTTTAATTAAGGATACCCACTGGTTTTAGTTTTCGATTTCAAGGTGCCCGTGGCGTTGGAGGCCGAGTTGTCGAATCGGAGCGAAACTTGGAAGTTGGACAGCAAGTAGTGTTTCTGTTTTAGGTGAGTTTCCGACTTTGGGTAAGTGAACTAAGTTAAGTTTTGAATGATTTAATTGTGTTAAAAGAGTACCCATTAATATTAGCTATTGATTTCTAGTTACCCACAACGTTTGAAGGCCGAATTGTTGAATTGGAGCGAAGTTGGAAATTGGACAGCAAGCAGTAGCTTCATTTGGGTGAGTTTTCGGTCCTCTCAAGTCTAGTGCTTTAGGAAATTTGTTAAGTTTGGTGTACCAATGGTGTGTGAATATATATTTATGTATGTTTTATGTGTTAATAGACGAGTATTTCGCATCACGTGGTTGGTGTTGTATCGAGTCGTTGGGGGATTTTCGATCAAGCGTAGTATCTCAAGTAAGTAGCCGTTGGAATAAATTCTCTGCTTTAAACTCATTTAAATTGAGTATGGTTTGCTATAGCATGAGTTGGATTTAAACCTTAAGTTGTCCCTTGGAATGTAAGTAGCCATTTTGAATTTAAGCTCTAAGTGTCGCCGTTGGGTTAAACCAAGCATGGTTGGTCCTTTATTTCTTGAAAGCGTGGAACTAGTTAAGAATGTCTGAGTTAATGGTCGCATATTAACTTTTGTCGTTGTGTAAGTAGCTATTTGGGAATAAGGATTTTGATTATGTTATGTGGTGTGTTAGTGGATTGAGTGAGTAGCCTTTTTGGGCATGAAGTCGTTGTTTTGGAATCATTGTATGCTTGTTGGTAGCAAATTGAAGTTTTGGTTAAGTTTCATGTTTTGGTCAAATATCCCTTGGAACGTTGTATGCGTGTTTGAATATTGTTTAAGTGTCGTTTACTTGGACATGCATTAAGTGTTGCTATGCTTGTAGGACTAAGTAAGTATGTTTGGAATGTTTGATTTATGATTGTTCTGGATTGTGTTCATGTTATGGAGGATGGGTTAAATGTTCGTTGGAGTTGTGATTGGAGTTGGATTGTGATTCTGACCTGATTGTGTGCATAGAAGCGTATATTCTTACTTCCAGGTGCAAGGAAAAATTTTGGGTTCCCTCTGCGTACGTCGTTATGCTGCCGAATTTTTGGTAGCCTCATGACGACTTAGGAATTATATTTATCTTGAGGGAAAGGATTAGGAAAGTGAAGGGAATAGGCTAGTGCCTTAGACGAGGGACGTGTCAATTAAACACCTAGGATTGAGATGTAATAGACTGAAATGAGGGGCTTAATGGGCGGGACTTGGCTTCGCAGTCTAGGTGCCATTTACTAACTGTGGAAGTAAATTCCTGACTTAAACCCATGAACGCTCCACCAGTGAAATGGTAGCTTAGAGCGCTACGCGCCTATTAGTGCCTTGAGGGATGAGACTTAGCTCCACTGACTGGGTGCCATCTACCATCAGTAGGAGTATAGACCTCCCAAAACTCCCACTTGTGCACTATCAGTGAGTTGGCAAACTTATATATTTATAGGTGTACTAATTGAACACGAGACCCGAACTGCAAATGAAATGAAATGAACTGAAATGAAATGAAATGAAATGAAATGAACTGAAATGAAATGAAATGAAATGAAATGATATGAAATGAGATTACCTAACCCTGAGGCCTTAGCTCGAATAAGATGTTAAAACTTTTATTGCTACTTACTGAGTATTTTCCTAAATACTCATTCTTTTCCCTTACACACAACTGCAGGTAGAGGTAAAGGTGTACGGAACGCGTGACGGAGAGCTGCTGGGCCATGGATCTCCTTTAGTTTAAGTCTTCCGCATTTTTTTTCGTTTTGGAATTTCCCTTTGAACTTGTATTGAATGATTTACGT
The DNA here is from genome assembly GCA_036850905.1 of Luffa acutangula. Lineage (NCBI taxonomy): Eukaryota > Viridiplantae > Streptophyta > Magnoliopsida > Cucurbitales > Cucurbitaceae > Luffa > Luffa acutangula. The sequence continues at coordinate 47,402,073 of CM072092.1, read as the reverse complement.
TTTATTCCGTTTTTAGTTTGTTTGATTTACTAAAGGTTTTGTTGTTCTGTTTTAAACTGGGATCCCAGATTTAAATGTTTCGCAAATTTCTAAGTACGATTTCTTTATATGGAAATTTTCCGCCGTTCTTAGAAGTAGAATGAAATGCATGTAGTAACGGCCTTAGGATCTAGGCATGAAAAGTAGGGTCGTTACAAATTTGTTTCATGTAATATCTATGTGATACTTCCAATTCTTACATGTATATTAGACATCTATTTTAGAATTAAAACTTTTAAAAAGAACATAGACGAAATGGAAAAATTACACATAGATTTAGACAGAATATTATCCAAACTTGCTGGTTAGAAATTCCCCTGTGGTCAATTGAGTAAAAAAGGTGGAGCATAAATGATGAGAAAACTAGAGTGATTAGTCAGATAGAAAAAGAAATTGACTTCAACTTCAAGTCTCATTTGTCTGCCAAACTACATACTAACAAGCCTCATAGGGTTTCATTTTTCAACCATTTCCTCTTTTGTCACAACTCACACAAGAGGGAATTGGATTTCATGCATGTATATATCCTTTGACAAATCCAATCTAACTACTATTTTTTTCAAGAGAAAATGACATGCATTATTAAGCTTATTTGTGTAGAATAAGATGTGCAATCAACCACTACGTCTAGTTTGCGTCAAGAAAAAATAGTAGAATCTTCGGTAATATTTGGATGGAGAGAAATAATAGAATCTTCAATAATAAGATGCAGTTTTCAGAGTGGTCACTAGGAAGATATCATCGCTCAGACAACCTTCTAGGGTACCAAATCAAAGCTTTTTACTGATTATGAGGCTTCCAACACAAATCTAAATTGACCTGCTTTTATTTAATTTGGCATCTCTTATATGAGAAATAAAGAAAGTTACACCTAATTACGTTAAGTCATAGTTCGACCATGCATTATTAAACTTATTTGTGTAGAAGAAGATGTGCAATCATCAACCACTACATCTAGTTCGTCAAGAAAAAATAGTAGAATCTTCGATAATATTTGGATGGAGAGAAATAACAAAATCTTCAATAACAAGTGTGGTTTTCATAGTTGTCGCTAGGAGGACATCATCCCTCAAGCAACCTTCTAGAGTGCCAAATGGAAGCTTTTTACTGATTATGAAGCTTCCAATATAACTCTAAATTAATTTGCTTTTATGTAATTTGCCATACGTTTCTCACATACTTGAGTAAAAATATCCTTTTTCTAAAATAAGAAAATTACCTAATCTTGGTGAGATAAAGAAAGTTACACCTAATTACGCTAAGTCACAGTCCGATCAAGTGACAATAAAATCATATGTTTGTCCCAAGTGTTAGAAATTAAGCTAAACTTATGATGCGGTAAGTTAAATAAGTTACAATGTTATAAACTTTTGTGAGTTACTACTTAATTAAGTATACATTCAAGTAGGAGAGTTATGCAAGGTGTTAAAGTACAAGTAAGTTTGTGAATTTAGATTGGGAGTTTTTTGATCTAGAGTCCTATAAATAGGATGTATTTTGTTATGTTTAAAACAAGTCAAGTAAAGCAATTCAAAGAGAACAATTTTCTTCTCTTGTGTGTTCTTGAGTTTTGTAAGGGAACAAGTTTCTTCTCTACAAAATTGTGAGTTTTAGAGTGATTATTATCATGGGTTCATCGACGTTTCCAACACCAAGTGGATTTGCAAGAGCCCAAGTGAGACGAAAAGTCTTCTAACCTAAAAGGCTTGTAGACAGCAATGAATGTGAGACTAGAAAGTCCTAAGTGAGTCAAAGGGAGACCAACCATATACAAACCAACCCTAGAGCTTGGCTTAAGTTGGAGACCTAGTTACCAATTGACTCAAGTCGTCGTGTGTCTAGCTAATACCTCAAACTAGACCAAAAGCCCATAAGAGCACGAGGTCAAGAAGGTCACATGATATTAGACATCACTCAACCACCTTATGGTGTTAGCTAGACCAGATACCAAGATTGACAAGAATGTGCATTAGATATTGTGCTATTGTACTCTAATATGACCCAATACATCACATCCACAACCCCTCTACCACCCATGATGTCCTAACAAGTCCTAGATGCATTGTGATTTTGGTGCAACTTGCAAAGGTTGACACCTAAGTTCAAATCATGTCTTGCCAAGTACAAGTCTTGTCACCTCCCTACCAAGCTACTTAAATAATCAACGTGCTTTTACTTTCCTTTTTATATACATAACCAAAAGATCTTTAAAAAAAAAAAAAAAAAATGTATAACCTCTAGGATACCAAAAATCTGTTAAATTCGAAACTCAGACCAAGTCGAAATTTAAAGGCTGTTTGGCAAACGCCACTCTATGTCCAATCGTGCATTCTCCTCTAACATTATTTTTTTCTCTGGATCATACACCTGAGTCCAAACAAAACCATGAGTTATCACAAGACGATCCACATGCAGGAAAACTTGCACGTCTGGTTCTGGCCGAAAACCCTGGTATGTTGTACTAATATGTGTAGGTCCCTGTAATTCGAGTTAGCATATATGCTCTCCACATATTTCATCGTCTCTAAACACATCTAAAGCCCTTCAAACACAACGAAAAACAAAAAGGAAAGCAAAAACAAACATAACTAAAAAGCTTAACCAGGTGAAGTACTCATGATTAGAGAACTACATATCCTCCATCTTCTCGATCATCTTGGGCATGACATGATAGAAAGAAAGGCACACTTAGCCAAGAATGGAATTGCCGGCCACAAACAAGAAGCTGCATTACATCAAAATCCAATGATGATTGCCGGCAATTCATCCTTGGCTTAGCAGTCCTCTCTTCCTTTCTCATGCAATGCCTTAAACGATTTACATTTGATTACTGCAAAGCCAGCTGCTGAAGTTTTTTCTCTACAAACACACATATTTATAGTGTCTTTAAAGTGGAAGGGACCCTATAAATTATGGGCAAAAAAATTTATGATAGACATATATTCTTATTCGATTGAGACCATTGTCACCTCCAAAAGAAAGAGCACTTTGGACACTAAATTAATCTTTTGCAGATATGGTCAGCCCGCACTTTTCGACCCAAAACAAAACAAGATTCTGAATGAAGAATAAGAATAATATAAGAGAAAAAGGGGAAGAAGAGAGTGGGAGGGCTGACGGCTGAGGGGAGAGGGTGCTTCATGTCTGGTATATAATAAGGCTATGGTTAACATTAACCCTAAAAAGATAACAAGCTTTAATTTCAGCAACACAAGTTTATTTTTTATTGGTAGAAATATTATATTCAATCTTCGTTTCGGGTTAAATCCCTGAGCTTTTGAGTTTGTGTCTAAGAGGTCACTCAGTTTAAAAGTGTCTGATAGATCTTCGAACTTTCGATTTTGTTTCTGATAGGTTGCCTTAAACTTTAAAAGTGTTTTTCAATGGATACTTGATATATTTAAAAAATTTAAAAATTACCTTATATATAGGTTAAATTATAAGTTTAGTCCCTATACTTTCAGGGTTATGTCAATTTGGTCCCTGAACTTTAAAAAGTTTTTCAAATAGGTCATCGAATTTTCAATTTTGTATCAAATAGGATTTTGAACTTTAAAATGTATCTAATAGGTCATTAAACTTTCACTTTTGTGTCCAATAGGTCTTTCAACTTTCAATTTTGTATCTAATTATTTCTTGACCTATTCAACATTTTTTAAAATTCACATGCCTACTAGATACAAAATTAGAAGTTTAGGATCCCAATAGGCATAAAATTCAATTTTATATCTAACGGAGATTAGTTAATTTTTCAAAATCTCGAATATCACAAGGACCTATCAAGCAAAAAATTTAAAGTTTAGAAATCTATTCAAAATTTTTAAAGTTCAGGGACTTATTTGACATAAAATTGAAAGCTCAATGACCTATTATATACTTTTTAAAATTTAGGAACCTAATGGTACAACCTTGAAAATTCAGAGACTAAACTTGTAATAGAACCTATAATATAAATCAAATTGAATTTTACAAACCCTTAACTTTTTCATTTGGGAAAAATACACTTTTGGTCCCTGAGGTTTGAGTTAGGTTTCATTTTTGTCCCTGAGTTTTCAAACTCGACAATTTAGTCCCTGAGGTTTGGATTTCATTTTATTTTAGTCTCTCCATCCATTTTTTCGTTAAAATTTAACAGACCGTTGATGTGACACCAACCTACCGCCGGCGACCGTCGACAACAATTTTTTTTTTCTTTTTCTTTTTCCTTCTTTTTTTTCTCTTCTCTTCTTCTTTCCCACCTCAACTTTTATTTTCTTTTTTTTTTTTAACGTGGGAGGATGGTGGTGAAGAAGAAAGAGGGTGGTGGTGGTGGTGAAGGGATGAAGAAAAAGAATTAAAAATATACATTTTATTACTTTTATTAATTTTTATTTTAAAAAATGAAAAAATAATTTTTTTAATAAAAAAATAAGTGTCACGTCAGCCATCTGTTAAATTTTAACGGAAAAATGGATGGAGGGACTAAAATGAAACGAAATCCAAACTTCAGGGACTAAATTGTCGAGTTTGAAAACTCAGGGACCAAAATGAAACCTAACTCAAACCTCAGAGACCAAAAGTGTATTTTTTTTCTCTTTTCATTTTGTATCTAGTGTGAATTTTAAAGAACATTGAATAGGTCAAAGACTTATTAAACACAAATTTTAAAATTCTGGGACCAAACAGACTACGAACATGTTGAAAGACTAAACTTGTAATCCAACATTTTATTTTTTATTTTTATTATTTTTATTATTATTATTATTATTTTTTTTTTTTTTTTTGTGGTTTGATGTTGTCCTTTCAGTTTTCAATCAGCCAAATACACCCCACATTCCCAAAAACGGTAATGCAAAAAGGTAGATATTCCACCAAAATGGGAATGTAATTCTGGAAAAGTCGAAAGATTTGGCAAGCATGGGTTGTGGTTGTACACATTCATTAATTTTCTACTGTTTTTTTTTCTTTTTAATTTCAATCACTTCATCTCTTCATTGATAGCTTCCTTTTCTTATCTGTTTCTTTTCCATAACTTTTTCTTTTTCTCTCTTTTCTTTTCTTTGTTTGTTTGTTTTTTCGGTTTAATAAAATGTATGTAATAAAATGATTTTTCGTTTGTGAAACTGAATTGAAGAAAATAATGTTGAAGATTTAGAAATCTTGAGAATGCATTGTATTAGCTAGGGATTAGAAGTTTGAATTTTAGATTCAAATAGTTGAAGTAAACGATATTATCAAACGAGGATGAATTTTAGTTTGCTACGACCGAAGTTTCTAGTCGGTTAGACAAAGGAAAGATCTATGGTACATGGTATTTATGAGGTATTTTACGTCGAATGGAGAATAAGAGTTGGCCCGGATAAGAGTAGATAGATATATAACTAATTGAGAAGAGGTTCTCTAGTTCTTTGTATAAGGGGAAGATTGTTGAGACTGTGACCAAACTATCATCTAACCAAGTATTCTCGTGTGACCACAATTTTGGCAATTTTTTTCATTTGGATGGTCTCATTTGTTTTTAGCATCCTAATATTTTCAAAGCCTAATAGCTAGCTAGCACAACGTGTGTGAACGAAATACCATACCATTCGAGATGAGTCTCTGGTCACACAATAGGGAATCCACTTTTTCTTTCTTTCAAAATCTTTCGTTTTCTCGGTATACGCTCCGCACGAACAAAGTGAAAACAAAGCCAGAGGTAGTTATTGCTTTGAATGAGAAAAAGAGTCCTAACAAATAGAGAATTAAAAGTCATTTGTAATTGTAACACCCGAGTTAGGAGGGGTACATGAATGAACCGAGGCCACGTCCGAATGAGGGGGATCCTGAGGACATGAAAGGATTGTCAAGATAGGCTTAAAAGAATTGATAGATACTACATATACCAACAAGGTGCACTTTCCTTTTCGGTGGCTCAGTCATAGGAACTTTGAAGTAAAGCGTGCTTGGCTGGAAGAAGTTCTATGTTGGGTGACCTCCTGGGAATTTTCCTAGGAAGCATGTGAGTGAAGACAAAGCATGCTAAAAGGACCCCGTGTTGGTTTGTGGGGACAGTCTTCACTCTTGGAAACAGTTTAAGACGAGTATGGTAATGTGGCCAGGTCAGGTCGCAGAAGAATGTCGGGGCCTTAAGTGCCGAATTCGAATTCCGAATCCTAGGCCTGGGGCGTTACAGTAATAACCAACAATAGAATGAAGACCAAAAAATTTCACTCAAAAATAAATTGCACTATACCCTATACCCTAATACCCATTTAAGTAAACTTTTGCTGTTAAAATTTTTTAAATCCAAACTCTTTTTAACCATATGAACAACAGAAATTAATGTTTGTATCTAATGAAAATATACTAGTTGATGTGAATCTTTTGTTGGTTTATCTCAAAGCTCTCTTTATGTGAATTGATATTTTTTTTTTTTAGAACTTTCTTCTTTTTCTTTTTCTCTTTTTTTATCATAAACTTGGATGATTTCTTTCTCCAAAAGAATCACTAACCCTAAGAGAAATTATAATTATACTCTTCAAAAATTTCTCACAAATAAAACTCTCTTAATAGAAGAACAAGTAAACTATATATACATATATAAGAGAGAGAGAGGGACAGAGCTTACCTTAATTAGAAGCCTCAAGGCCAACCATTACCATTTAAGGAAAGATTGGGAATGAAAAGTTTGATATGCTCATAAAAATAATATAAAAGATGCTCAATTGAAGTAAGGGTATTCTGGTTAAAACATACCTAGCTTTTTATTTAGTGTACTTTTACCACCACAGATTAGATTACTTTATAAAAAATAACAAAATCCTCAAGATTTTAGTAGAAATATTCTTACCTAAAGAACTAGTCACATGACACAACAAAAATAATCCAAATTTAAACTAGGCATCCAACTATTTAATTGCCAATTAAGTTATAAGCTATTTAACTATAGATTGGCCATTCATAATATATGACCTTTGCACTTACACCCCATTCATATTGGGCATAATTTGTTGTGAGTGTAGAGAAAATATACTTATTCTTTACTTAAAGATTTTGGAAATCTAAGATACTTTGAAATTATAAAAAAACAAATATAAAATTTACAACAATTCTTCCAATGTTATCATAAGATCAACTTCCTTTCATTTCTTGGGGTGAAAATTCAAATACGTAACCACTCAGCTATATTCATGTTCACAAATGATAATTTTTTAAAAAATAAATTTGGTGAAATTCTTATGCCTTCTTGATTTTTAGTAATTTTTTTATACTCATATTCTCTCTATAAAATAATTAAAGTATTCGTAGTTTACTTTTGGCTTTTATCAAAATAATAATAATAAAGAATAAGGTTAATGGGATATTGGAATAAAGAATTTATCACACACTAGATAGTAGGGAATGCTAGCTATAGGTTGATCCACTAAAGATTTTTTTTTTTCTTCTTCATTGCATTATACAGTCAAAAAGAAAATTTAAATTGACCCATGTATTGTTTATTAATGTTAACCCTGATTGGTTGTTTGACTAAATCCAGATTATCCGTGGCAAAATTTCATTTGTACCTTATAATATAAATATAATAAGCACTAAAATGAGAAAGATTAAACTATATTATATATATATATATATATTTATCTCTTAGCGATATACTCTTTTTTTCAGAGATCAAATATTTAAATCTATTATTTATCCCACCTATTGCTAATTCCAAACGGAAAAAAAATAAAAATGGAACCTCATGTTTAATTTTATGTTTCGTACTTCTAAATAACATCAATCTTATTGCTAGCTCTCTTTCTTACTTCAAAATCAAAATGTTAAAATGTCATGCCAAATATATAGCTCATTTGCCTCATCTGCATCTACCTTATCATCATTTATTATTACACTTCATCAAGTAAGATCGGAACGAAAATTTGAGTTCAAGGACTAAAAGTATGGTCTATCCTACAAAGAATAAGGTTTCAAGATTAAAATGATAAGATGTTAAATAAGAAAAAAGAAAAGGAAAAGAAAATAATAATAAAAACAAATTTAAAAAAAAAAAAAAAAAAAAAAAAAAAAAAAAAAAAAACCTCTTTTGGGAAAGGGGTTTCTTTTGGTAGATTTCCTATTCTATATGCCATGAACATTATTGCATAGATGCTATTTGCAGTTGGGCCCAATGTCAAGCAAAAGTCTCTTTACTCATGGCTCAATTTGTATAGAGGATCATCACATATAGGGTTTATAATATCCATAAATATTCTTCTTCTTTTTTTTTCCTTTTCAAACCCTACTCCATTGCTTTTAGTTTGATCATGGAAATTAGTAAAAAAGAAAATAAAAGAAAAGAAAAGAAAAAAAGCTTAGATACATAGAAACTTGAAACTTAGCCTATGTTTTGCAAACGAATATAATTTTTATATACGAAAATAACGTACAGAACAATATCTTTAACACAAATCTTGACACTTGGGATAGTAAGGAAAAAAAAAAATCTATTCACTTTGAAATCTCATATAGTACATGTCGAAAGGGTAAAAAGTTTAAAGTTGACTCCTTAAAAAAATGTTTAAAGTCGAATATCACTAAGATACCACGCTTTTAATAAATATCACTACTTTGATTATATATCAACTATATGAGCATTAGTGATAGACTCATTAGTAAATGAGAATATAAATAATAAATAATATCAATGATATAGAAAAGGAAAGTTAAATATCACTAATGTACTGTTTTTATTTTATTAATATGTCAGTAATAGATTTAATAGCAAATGAGCGTGCAAACAGTAGCTTATATAAAACGAAGTTATAATTATTCAAAAAAAAATAAATAAAACGAAGTTATAAATGTCGCCAAAACATTCATTTTTTTATCTTATTGATATGAAATATTAACGACATGTCGAATAGAATGAGCATATAAACAATTAATATTTTTTCAAAAAAAAAAAAAAAAATATATATATATATATATATATATATATATATATATAAACAATTATTTAGTTAATTAACTTTTTTTTTCTTTACCTAAATCACTAACTTACATCTACCAATTATTTACATAAGGTAAGTCGTTGATTTACTGCATCTTATTTACTAAGATCTAGCCCATCAATGATTTATGTCTATTAATAATTTATATATATAAAACCACTGATAAATGGGGCAGCTAAAGGAAATGAGTGGTTGCACATATAATAATCTTAGCCCAAAATATTAGCTTGTTATAAATGTTAAATCAATTTAATATTATACTACAATTATTTAATGATTTACAAACATATAGTATGTGACAACATGAACATAGTTCAACTGGCATAAAGCTTGGTAATGGCATATAGCATCTGTTTCGTGCTATATCTATTTACCTCTAATTTAAGCTTGTTAGAGTGCTTTTAATGATTAAATTGTTTGTTTGTAGTTATTGGTGCGTAAGAGGTTTCAGGAGCTAATATTTCAAATTGACGTTAATTTGGACAAATTGAGGTTTTGAGCCTTTGTGGAGTCCATGGGATGAAGGAGAGGTGAAAAATTCATGCTAGAGCGTCTCAACCCCGAAGGATGGGTGCTGAATTTGGCTTGAAGACCTGAGGGCTTAACATTGAGACTCTAGCCCAAAGCGTCTCAACACTAGCCATTTGCTCAAAGGACCGCTTCAGCTCAAGGCGCGCCCAGATTCACGCTTCCATTTCTGAAGCATCAAGACGCTAGCCTTAACATCTCAACACTGCTTTGATTACGCGTGCCCATAAAGCCCTCCAGCCGAGAGCGTCGAGACGCTCTCTCATGGCGTCTCGACGCTGCAGTTGGTATATAAATGCATCTTTTTCATTTTTAGCCAAATTAGGTTAGACTTTTACGATTCCTCTCAATTTTTGGTTGTATTTCTTTTCTCTTTTCAGTATTCCATTGCTTTTTAGTTTTTTCTAGATTGATTTGGATGTTGTATTTCATTTATTTTAGCGTGTTTCCTCTAAGCATGTTTCCTCTAAGCATGTTAGGCTAGACTACTTTTATCATTGGATTCGATTAATTCTTGAATTGCTTATGTTGTTTGGTTGAGTTTGCTGGATATTTGAGGTTTTAGGAATGAATCTTGATTGCATCCTAGAATTCTTGTTTTTTTTTTTTTTTTTTTGAATAAACATCCTAGAATTCTTGTTTTTTTTTTTTTTTTTTTTTTTGAATAAGCATCCTAGAATTCTTGTTTAAACAAATGTATTGGATGGTTTTCCATTGAATTGTGATGCCTCTCTTAGGGATAAATCAAATGGAATTTACTTGTTATTTAGATAGCCACTAGGCCAAGTTCATCGCTGGTTCGTCTTTGAATTTGCACAGACTCTTGATAGGTCTAAGAATCTATGAGAAATTTAATTAGATAATTTTAGTTCCTAATTAAATTAATTAATTTCAAGCCTTAATCGTAATACAATTGATTAGGGAGAGTACTTTTGAGGATTCATCTGGTTTATTTTTCTAATCAATTAAATTTAGTCTGAGGAGTTATCGAACTAAGCATGAGAGGCAACGAGCATAAATTTAATAATTAATCTATTAATGAATTTGGGGACTATCAGATAAATTAATCAGTTAGACTCAGGTTTAGTAGGATGGATTATTCCTAATAACCAAGAAGCACAACGAGCATTCGAGTAGTTCATAAAGTATATTTTTATAGCAAATAATGAAACCCAAATAAATAGGCAATTCAATGAAATTCCCAAACCAGCGATCCTTTCTAGTGATTGTTTTTCCCGTTATTTTCCGCCTATTTTTCATTGCATGTTATTTAGTAATTTCGGCTCTTATTTTATCGTTCTGCAATTTTATTTTTATTCACACGTGACAAACTCCCCCATTTTCAGATCTCCTATTCTGTTACTCATGAGAGCTTAATCTTTGAAAAGAGAGTATCCTTTTAATAACATGCGAGGGATTGATCATTGAAACTTTTGATTAGCAAAAAATTCTTATACCAGATCAACCAAATAATAGACATATAATACTAAAACTACAACAAATATTTAATAACAAAACAGAAGAAAAAGAAAAGAAAAAAATAAATAAAATATTTAGTAGCATGCAAGGGAGAAAAAAAAAAAAAAAAACAAACAACTATTTAATAACATGGGAGGGATTGATCCTTTGAACTTTTATTAAGCAAACAACTCTTTATCATATCAACCAAATAACAAACATATGCGACTAACACTACAACAAATATTTAATAACAAAACGAAAGAAAGAAAAGAATTGTGGGACACACTATAGAGAGAGTACGTGTGACGCCCAGGCCCAGGATTTGGAATCCAGGTTCGGCACCTCACGGCCCGAGACATTCCCCTACATCCTGACGACGTCACCATATACTTGTCTGCGACTCACATACTTCCTAGTAAAATTCCCAGGGGAGGTCACCCAACATAGAACTTTTCCAAGCTAAGCATGTTTAACTTCAAAGTTCGGCCTATAATTGAACCACCGAAAAGGATGGTGCACCTTGTTAAATATATATAGTATCTATCAATTATTTTAAGCTTATCTTGACCATGTTTTTATGTCCTCAGGATCCCTCTCATTCGGATGTTATCTCGGTTCATTCATGTACCCCTCTTAATCTCGGGTGTCAGTTTAATTAGGAAAAAAATACATTTAAAAAAAAAATTGGCAAAACCACGGTGTTCTGAAAAAAATTGGAGAAAGCAAACAATTTTTTTGTCCTTATTTGAATCCGTGGCTTCAACCAACCCACGGATTCAACATTTTAGTTTTTTTTTAAAAAAAAATTCAAATTTCATTTTCTTTTTATTTTTTAATTTCATTCAGTTTTTTTTTAATTAAAAAGTTTGTGGCTTCCTTCATTCGTTCTTGTTTTTTTCCTTACAAATTTTGAAATTTAATTTTTTATTTTAATATATATATTTTTTAATTTTTTTTTGTTCTATAAATCAAATTATTGGAATATTATAATCGATAACATAATTATAATTGAAAAATTATCCTTCTAAATTTACAACATTATTGATACATTTTCAATCACTCCCCATTTTGATTAATACTTTTTACCAACTAATTTTTTAAGAAATTAGACTAATAAAAATTGATACATAAAAAATTAGGGGGAGAATAAAAATTGGGATAAATAAGAATAAAAACATTTGTAGAACGTTTAATTTTCAAAATATTTGTAGAACGTAGACAACGAAACAAAAAAAACCTATATGTGAAAATAGTGTCTATATGTCTAATTTTCAAATTCTAACAACCAAATTATTATCAAACAAGACCTAAAATATAGGAAAAAATTCATTTTTAACCCTGAACTTTGGGGGTTGTATCAATTTTAACCTTGAACTTTCAATTTCATCAAATTGAACCCTAAACTTAACAAGTTGTATCAATTTTAACCCTGAACGTTTATTTCATCAAATTGAACCTCAAACTTATCAAATCGTATCGATTTTAACCCTAAACTTGCATAAGTGTTACAATGTATACCTTTGGTTAACTTTTTTTTTTTTACCATCGTACGTAAACGTAATTGATTATTTCTTTTTTTTTTTCTTAATTCATATTGCATCTGAATTGGTTTCTTATAAATAAAATATTGAAGAAACTTTATTTTAGAAGACTTTTTCTCGTTGTTGAGGATTTTATGAGAGTTTTTTTTTTTTTTTTTTTTTTTGCTGCTATTTAAGATTACGAAAACAAAGAAATTTTGGAGGTTTTTTAACTTCAAATATTCGCTGGTTTTTTCTTGTTGCCAAGAACTTTGTGAGATTTTTTCCTTCTTTTAATGTTTTTTTTCTTGCTAATTAGAAGAATGTACAAATCTAGGAAACGAAAATAAAGAAATTTCGAGTTTTTTGTTTCTAATATTTGCTAGATTTTTCTTGTTGGCAATAACTCTGTGACTTTTTTTTTATGATAATGAGAAGAATTGTCTGAGATATTTGATTTCTTAAAGAGTTTTTCCAACAAATTTCTTACAAAACACTAACTCCGAGGCAATGTGAATTTTAAAAATAAAAGGAAATTGTCAATTACATATTTTAATAGCAATTCAAATGAAAAGTTGACAAAAGGGCTACATTGCAACATTTATGCAAGTTGAAGGTTCAAATTGATACAATTTGTTAAGTTTGGGGTTCAATTTGCTAAAATTGAAAGTTTAGGGTTAAAATTGCTACAACCTTCAAAGTTTAGGGGTCAAAATTGATTTTTTCCCTAAAATATATATTCATCGTCTTCTTAACTTAAAATAAAAATTAAAAAAAAAATTGAATTTTTTTATTCTTAGATATAAAAAAACTTGAATTTTTTTATTCTTAGATATAAAAAAATAGAAGAAATGAGTGTGTTTTTATTCTTAGATGTTTTTTAAAAAATCTATTGTTATTCTTATTTACTCTAATTTTTCTTGTCTCCCTAATTTTTTATGCATCAATTTTTATTAGTCTAATTTCTTAAAAAAAAGAAATAATTGGTAAAAATTATGAATCAAAATGGGAAATGATTGAAAATGTATCAACAATGTTGTAAATTTAGAAGGATAATTTTTTAATTATAATTATGTTATCGATTATAATATTCCAATAATTTGATTTATAGAAAAAAAATTAAAAAAAGCAAAATATTAAAAAGTAATAATTTTTAAAATTTGTAAAAAATAAAAGGAAGCAAGGAAGCCACAAATTTTTTTTTTAAACTGAATGAAATTAAAAAAAGGAAAAAAAACTGAAAAATGAAATTTGAAATTAAAAAAAAAATTGTTGAATCCGTGGGTTGAAGCCACGGATTCAGAATAACCCGAGGATACAAAATTTGCTTGTTTTTTCTAATTTTTTTTCATAATATCGTGGTTTTGCCAAATTTTTTTTAATATATATTTTTTTCCAATTAACCCCTCGGGTGTCACATAGAGAGACGACTTTTTTTTTTTTTTTTTTGAACAACATAGAGAGACGACCTTTAATTTATATATATCAATTAGAATATATCATAATCTATTATTTTTGTTACAATATTCGTTCAAATATGCATAATTTTATTATTTTATTAATCACATTTAAGAGAAAAAATGGAGTTATGGATGGATTTTGAGTTATTAATATGTCTATTGCTTTTTTAAATATTAATATGTAAAAATGATACGCTTAAAATATGACTTTTCAAATGTATAGAATCAATTTGACGTTGGGATTGATTTTAATAAAAAGTAATATAAAATCTCTAAAAATGTACAAAAATATATGAATCAATTTCTTTTCTTTTAATAATTTCAAATATGCATTATTTTTTTTTTAATAAATCGTGATATATATGCATTAATTTATTTATTTTTGGGTAAAATACCTTTTTGGTCCCTACTGTTTCAGGTTCGTTTCCAATAGGTCCCTAGGTTTCAAAATTGAACAATCAAGTTCCCACTATTTAAGAAATACTTCTATTGAGTCCCTACACCGTCAATTTTTTTAACGGTGCTGACGTGGCACGTTTAAAAAAAATAAATAATATTTTCTTAATTTAAATAATAATTAAAAATAATTTTTTAAAAAAAAAATCACCACTTTTCTCTCTCCCCCACCTTTCTTCCATCTTCCCACCCTATCTCCCCTACCTTCTTTCTTCTTCCTCCCTCTCTCTCTCCCCCACCGTCGGAGTCTCCCCGCCGCCGGAGCTTCTCCCGTCGGAGGTTCTCCCGGAATGCCCTTCTCCCTCTCCTCCTTCTAAACCCCAACACTCCTCTATCTCTCCTTCCAAACCCAACCAACCCCTCTCTTTCTCTCCTTCCAAACCCACCATCATATTTCGGGACCAACCCCCATCTCCGACCCCCTCCCCTCATCTTCTTCTCTTCTTCAAACAAAAAGTCTTCTCCTTTTAGCTTCGACACCAACCCCCAGTTTTCGGCGTCGTTTGAGCTTGTCCTTTTTTTTTTTTTTTTGCGTAGATCTGGAAGATGAAAGGGTTTAGGGAAGAAGAATGGTTTTAGTTTGAGCTTACTGTGTTTTTTTTTTTTTTTTTTTTTTTTGCGTAGATCTGGAAGATGAAAGGGTTTGGGGGAAGAAAATGGGTTTTAGTTTGAGCTTGCTGTGTCTGTGTGTTTTTTTTTTATTATTTTATTTTTTCTGGGTACATCTGGAATATGAAAGAGTTTTTATTTTGAAGAAGAAGAATGAAACGGGGTGGGGGTTGTATTTTGAAGAAGAAAGAGGGGGTTGTCGGATTTTGAAGAATAAGAAGCAAAGAGGATGGATTAGGTTTTGGAATAGAAGAGGAAGGAAAGAGAGGAGGGGCTGGTCGGATTTTGAAGAAGGAGGAAAGGGAATGGGTTGGGGGCGGCGATGGCGGAAGAAGAGCGGCGGAAAGAGAGAGAGTGAAAGGGAGCGGCGACAATGGCGGCGGCCGGCGACAAGAAGAATCAGAACCAAAAAAAAAAGAAAGAAGGGAAGAAAGGAGAGGCTTTCGGGGTGGGGAGCGGGAGGAGAAGAATGATTTTTTTAAAAAAATTTAATTATTATTATTATTTTAATTATTTTAATTAAAAATTTAATATTTTATTTTTTAAACGTGCCACGTCAGAACCGTTAAGAAAATTAACGGTAGAAGGACTCAATAGAAACATTTTCGAAACAGTAGGGACTTGATTGTTCGATGATTTTGAAACCTAGGGATCTATTAGAAACGAACCTGAAACATGAGGGATCAAAAGGATATTTTACCTTTTATTTTTTTTAACAAATCATGATATTAATTTAAAATATGTATTGATTATTTTTTTTAATAAATCGTGATATATATGCACTAATTTATTATTTTGTTTTTTAATCAATCATGATATTAATTTCAAATATGTATTAATTTTTTTTTAATAAATTGTGATGTATATGCACTAATCTATTATTTTGTTTTTTAATCAATCATGATATAAATTTCAAATATGTATTAATTTATTATTTTGTTGTTTTTAAAAAATTGTGATATGTATGCATTAATTTATTATTTTAAAATAAATCATACTATTAATTTCAAATATGCGTCAATTTATTATTTTATTTTTCTTAATAAATTTGATATTATTTATTAATTTATTAGTTTGTTAATAACAATTTAGGAGATATAGGTAGAGATTTTAGAATTTTTATTTAAATATTGTTTAATATCTATGTATTAATACATTTTAAAAAATTATTTATTTTATATTTGTATTAATACATTTTTTAAAAATTAAGAATAGTATAAAGAGAAGAAACAAATGCATAAATCAATATCGACCTAAGAGAGAAGAAGAGATGATTTAAATTTGAGGACAATTTTATATAATTTCATCATTCTTTAGGGTTTTTAATGTATTTTAGAATTTGAGAGTTTTTCCAAAGTGATGGACTGGAAATCACTTTAGAATCACTTTTTTTTTTTTTTTTATCATCGTTAAATTTACTATTGAGAAATTATTATTTTGAACTAAATCTAATTTTTTTTCAAAAGTAATTATTTTTTTGTTGTCAAATACTTTAGATTAAAAAAAAAAGTTCATTCTTCACAATCTCTTACAAAGTTAATCCAAACATATTCTTAAAGCCAAGCCCGAGCTCGATTTTCAAACATATTAATAGAGGTGTACAAAAACAAGTGTTTGAATTATATTTGAGTCAAGCAAGTTGCAACAATGTGAACAACTTATGAAGCTTAAGGAGGGACATCATTTCTTTTTTTAAAAAAGCGAGGTATATTCCTATGAGTATCCAAAATCTTTAATCTTCTTTGTAATCTTTGATCATAGTGGAGCATTAAGCAAAAGATTAGACGTAACCTAGTCAATATTAAATTTCAATAAATCTATGGTCCAATCGCTCATCCTTAATAGTTTTCTTCTTTCAATTTTATTATTATTGTTTTATGCTCTTCTAAAAGATGAAATTTAAAATTCTTCAAAAATCTTTAAATTTCTTATGGAACCTTTACTCTTAGACCTTATCTCACTTCCACTCCTCGATGTTTAAGATCCCGTTTGATAATCATTTGATTTTTTATTTTTTATTTTTGAAAATTAAGTTTATACACACATACTTCCACCTATAAGTTTCTTGGTTTTAGTATCATCAATCTTCTACCTTGTTTTCAAAAATCAAGTCTAATTTTGGAAAAAAAAAATAGTTTTCAAAAACTTGTTTTTGTTTTTAAATTTTGGCTAGAAATTCAAATGCAACCTTTACTGGGATGAAAGTCATTATAGGGAATTTAGGGGAAAACAAGCATCATTTTCAAAAACAAAAAACCAAAAACCAAATGGTTATGAAACGAAGACTAAATATTTTGTTTTAGTTCTTTTAACTTTGTAAAAAAAAAAATCATTTTAGTCCTTCTCATTAATTCTTTAACAAATATTTAACAAGGATCTGACATTGGCACATTTTTGGGCATGTATGACTAATAGATATATCTATGTGATCAAGTGCAAGTGTTTGAAATTACATATGGGTAGATTAGTTTACTGCCTTTCCGAATAAAATTGAACTCTTGTCAAGAGATTAATTAAAATATAATGGTAAGGACTAAAACAATTTTTTTTTAATGCAAAGTTTGAAAAATAAAATAGAACATTTTGATTTTGTTTTTTCTTTTTTTGTTTTTAGAGCTCAATATATAACCTTTAGAATTGAGATTCAAACCTATCACTTTGGTAGAGAATAAAATGTGCATTGCCATTTGAAAGTTAAGAGAAAATTTAACCATTTTTTTAAAAAAATACTAGAATAGAATATTTAATATTATAGGGACCAAATCAAAATAAAATTAAGGTCAAAATAACATTTTGGTCCATCTATTTCAGGTCACATTATTCCATCTTACTTTTTTACCTTCAAATGTTCAAATTTAGTTCATGTACTTAAATCTTAAAATTAGGGTCTGTTTGGAATACATTTTAATTTTAATGTTTTTCAAGAATGCATTTTTTAAAAAACATTTTGTATAGAAATCGTTTAGAATTTAAACATTCATATGGTTTGTTACATTTCCTCACAAGTGTTTTTGTACACAAGTTTATTGTATACTTAAAAACTATTTTTAGAAAAGTTGGTTTTAAGTGTTTCTCTCTAAATGGTTTATTTCTCAATCTTATTTTCTAATAAGTCATTTTTAGTGGTTGCCAAACATTAGAAATTTTTTCAAAATGATTTTTTTGCAAAATTAAACACTTGAAAAGTTAAACCAAACACACCCTTAGTTCTCTATCATTAGATTTGAAGTTAATTTTGTAAAATTAATAATAAAAATTTTCATTAAAAAAAAAAAAAAGACAATGTGAATATGTTTCCAAATTTAATTTTATAGAAAAAAAGCTAACAAAGTTTTTTCTTCTTTTTTTGAGAAAATTTAACAATGAAAAACTAATTTTAAAATTTATTGAAAGTATGAAAACTAAAATTGGACATTTGAGAGTACAAGGATTAAAATAGAATGAGTCCGAACATATAGGAACCAAAATGAAGTTTAATCTAAAATTTAAATTAAAAAATAATATAATTTTTTAAAAAATTAAACAAGTTAAATGAGTTTTTTTTTTTTTTTTTTTTTTTTTTTTAGTACAGTTAAATGAGAGTGGATACATTTGTGGATGCGGTAAGATTCAAACATATACCTTATAAGAAAAAGACTCATATTTGACCTTTTTTGTGACACATGAGGTTAGGAGTGGTATATGAATGAATCGAGATCGCATCTAAATGAGAGGGATTTAAGGACATGAAAGTATTGTTAAGAAAAGCTTAAAAGAATTGATAGATATTACCTATACCAACAAGGTGCACCTTCCTTTTTGGTGGTTCAATCATAGGAACTTTGAAGTTAAGCGTGCTTGGCTTGGAGAAGTTCTACGTTTGGTGACATCCTGGGAATTTTCCTAGGAAGCATGTGAGTGAGGACAAAGCATGCTAAAAGGATCCGAATTTTATTTTCGAATTATGGGCCTGGGGTGTTACATTTTTTAAGTTCACTAATAATAAGCTGAAGAATTCCAACATCTAATCCATCTGATCTAAAATACTTATTAGATTAGTTGAACTATATTCACGGTTGTTTGAAAGTATATTTTGGTTCATGATCTCTTCTATTAACATATACAAATCAGTAATATATTCTGACAATAATCATGATTAGCACAAATGCACAATGAAGGGGAATTAATTCGATCGACGTCAAATTTTTATTTTTATTTGACATTCTTTTCGATGTGTCTACCTATCGAATAAGAGAACAGTAAAAATAAAAGGGGAAAATGGAAAATTTGATAGGGACAAATATACATAAATATTTATTGCATCCAATAAGAATTTTATTCCAATTCTATTATTTGAGTGAATCAAATTCCAATAGAGACCATATATTTTTGGTCTTCTCTTTCTCAGCAGCATTAATCTTTGAATATTGGCTTCCTTTTTAATTATACATTAATGATTGTTCTTAATTTTCCTATGTTATGTAGCATTATCTTTTTTTTATATATTAATTAATGAAGAGATTCTTTTGACATCATTTTGAAACAATCTCTAAAGTTGGGAGGGTGTACTATTTGAAGTTTTTAGAAGTTTAACATTAAAATTAAATTAAGAAGATTCTTAGATAACCATTTGGTTTTTTAAAATTAAGTTTAAAAATACTACTTGCACTTTTAAGGGGTTGTTTGATAACCATTTGGTTTTCTGTTTTCTGTTTTTGTTTTTTGTTTTTTTAAAAACATGTATATTTGGTAACCAATTCATTTTCTTGATTTTGAAATTTAAAAAATGATTTTAAAATTTGTTAAGAAAAGTTGAAAATGGTTTTTTTTTTTTGTTTTTAAAAATAGGTTTCCGTTTTTTAAATACAACATGAGGCGTGTGAGTTGGAGAGTGAGGAGGGTGAGTGGTGCTGGGAAGCTTTCAATGCAATTTGAAAACTTAGGGACCTTTTAAACCTATTTCTCAAAACTTAGGGATTAAAAAGGTCTATTTTGAAAACTCAGGGACTAAACACACATATTCCTTAAAACTCAGGGACCAAAAAGGTAATTTTCCCTAATTTCAAATTTGCATGCATTAATTTTTTTTAATAAATCGGGATATATGTACATTAATTTATTGTTTTTTTTTAACAAATCATGATATTATTTTCAAATATGTATTAATTAATTTTTTTTTGAATAAATTGTAATATATATATGAATTAATTTATTATTATTTTCTTATTACAATATAACTTTTGTTTGGTATTTTTAATATGTTATATTAATTTTATTCCAGTGAACTAAATGTAATTAATACCTTTTATGTCCAATTTGATTTTTTTTCCTTGAGGAGCATATTTGTTCACACGTAACTTCGGATATGGAGACACGTGGAATAAACAATATACTTGTATTAATATTTGTATGCGTGTGGATGTACAATCTCTAATGTTAGTCCTCTGATTCTCTCTCTTGTGTGTGGATGTGTCTCACTCGAGGGTTGGAACGCTTGATCTCGAGTCTGAAGCTTTAATGGATTCTTGGATCTTGAAGTCTTCCGATCTTGAAGGAGTCTTCAATCTTCAAGAAGTGTTCAGCACTTTGAAACTTATGGATTTCAAGGAGTCTTCAATCTTCAGTCTTCAATCTTGATGAAGTTTTCTCTGAATTCTCTGACTCTGGCTTGGAGCTTCAAAATTCTGACCACTAGAATGGAAGACAACCTCTCTATTTATAGAGTTCTCGCTGGACGGGCCCTGGTGACTCTTGGGCCAACAATTTGGACTTGAGCTTTATTGGTCTTGGGCTCAACTATTTAGTCTTGGGTCTAGTTCATATTTGACCCAAAACCATATGACCCAAATATTTAAAAGACCCAAATTTGATCCAAATAATTATTATTTTTTTAATTATTTTGTCAAATTAATTAATTTGATCAAAAATAATTTAATTCTAATTAATTGTCAAATAGAAATTTGGCTTTATAAACTTATAATTGGCCAACTTTGTTTTCAAATTAAATTTGGGACACATGTTAATTTATAATTGGTCCCAAATCTAATTATTTATAATTTTGTCATTAGTTTTAAATAATGACGTGGCAATTTATGGTTGGACAAAATTTCTCCTTCCACAATATCATATTTGATTAAATAGTTGTACAAAATAATTTGATTAAATAATAAATATAAGTAGTTAAATTCTAAAATATTACGTAGTAAAAGGAATTGTCGAGCAATAGAAAAAATCAAATATTTCAATCAAACAACCTTGAATTTATTTTTCTTTTTCTAAAATTTTCATCTTTATAATTTTTGTTAAATTATAAGCTTAGTCCATCAACTTTCAATTTTGTGCCTAATAGCCAATAGATTTTTGAATTTTAAGAAGTCTCTAACAACCCATAAACTTTCAATTTTGTTTTTAATAAGTCCCCGAGTTTTCAATTTTGTGTCTAGTGGGTACTTGACCTATTCGAAAAATTTTAAAAATTACGAATCTATTGGATACAAAATTGAAATGTTAATGACTTATTAAACACAAAGTTCAATTTTATAACTTGTAGATTGGTTAGTTTCAAAAATTTTGAACATGTTAGGGACCAATTACATACAAATTTGAAAGTTCAAAGACCTATTATTTGACATTCTTAAAATTTCAAGGACCTATTAGACATAAAGTCACTATAAGAAAAGTTGTTTCTGCTGACGTGTTTTCTCTCACACCGTTAAACACGTCAGAAAAAGGACCCTCTGCCGACGCGCAACATACGCGTCGACATCTCTACCAACGCCGTTAAGATGGCGTCGGGAGAGGAGGCCTCTACCGACGCTCTTTATAGCGGCATCGAAAGAGAAAGGTCAACTCGATGACGTAAAAAAAATTAATTATTAATATAAATTTTAAATTTAAAAAAAATAGTTATATTTTCTTTTTATAAAATATAAAAAATATATCAAACGTTTTTTTTTTTTTTCTATTTTTATTTTTAAAATACAAAAAATAACAATAATCTTTGATTTTTAAAAAAGATAGAAAAATAAAAAACAAAAACTATACATGTTTGATAACTGTTTTTGGTTTTCAGTTTTTAAAAAACAGAAAACTAAAATTAGCTATCAAGCACGCATCATATTTGTTTTTTAAAAACTGAAAACCAAAAACAGGAAATCAAAAACCAAAAACCAACAACTGAAAACTGAAATGGTTATCAAACGGGACCTAAGTTTTTTTGTTTTGTTATCTACCTTCTTCTCATGTTTTCAAAAATCAAGTCAAAATTAGAAAACTAAAAAAAGTAGTTTTCAAAAACTTGTTTTTGTTTTTAGAATTTGGCTAGGAATTCACAAATGTGTCCATAACAATGATGCAAACCATGATAAGGAAATTGGGTAAAAACAAGCTTAATTTTCAAAAACCAAAAACCAAATGGTTATCGTCAAATTGGGCCTAAAAGATTGGAATGAAGTTTTTTTCATTGATAAAAACCTTTTGGTTAAAAAAACATTTTTGCCCCCTGAACTTTAGTGAAAGTGGCCGCTTTTTCTTAAACTTTAGTTTGTACGGATTTAGTCTTTGTTTTTTCAATTCGATAACAATTTAGTCTGTAAATTTTGAATGTAACAATTTAGTCTCTTTACTTTAAAATTTGTAATGATTTAGTCTCTATGGTAAAAAATATTGTTAAGATTTAATGAGATTTTTCTTACATATGTAGATCAATATATAAACTTATTAGAGACCAAATGTGTTTATAAATAACTACAAAGACTGTTTTTCAAAAAAATAATAATAATAACTACAAAGACTATATTGTTACATAATAAAAATTGACACTTAGTTTTGATGGAAATTTTCATGATAGAGATTAAATTATTATAAATTTTAAAGTACACGATTAAATTGTACATACTAAAGTTCAAAGACTGAGTTTTTACCAAATTGAAAATACAATGACTAAATTGTTACTTCCATAAAAGTTTAGAGTCCAAAACTATTTAATAATTAGTTCAATAATTGTGAGAGTGTGAAAAATCAAACCATCAATCTATAAAATGATAATTGGTATCTAAAACATCTATTATTATTCGGCTTTAAAAGTCAAATAACAATAACAAGCTCCCTTCTTCCAAACAAAAAAATAAAAAATAAATCCCTTCTCATAGGAAAAAATGGAATAGAAAAGCATTTACTTAAAAAAAAAAAAAAAACCAATTTGAACTACGTGCGTTGCACGTGTTATAATACCTTTAAAGTATAAATTAATTAGAAAATTTGAAACATGACTATATTATTATTTATTTTAATAAGAAACATGACTTTATAATTTACATAAAAATATAAAATGAATAAATACTACACATGAATTTATAATTATTGAAAAGTTGTAAACTCAATACTAATGAACTCACACAACGGTGTGTACTTGCTTCTATATTAGAGAGAAACAAACAGATATAATATAAGCTCATAAAATATCAATACTAAAGAAAACTAACAAAATCTTCTAAAGATACAGTAGCCTACTTAAAAAAGAAATAACAAAAAACTATATATATTATATTTACACTAAATAAAAAATAAATATTTACATAATATTTCTATATTTACTCACAACTGAAGAGGACTTTTTTTATTAATATTATAATTTTTTTAACTTATTAGAGTAATTAAGTTTACCTAGAAACTTATTATTTCAATATTGTTGTTTTTTTTCCAGCTGGATAGGTCAAGAGACGACATATTCACGTGTCAGCTTTTGGTTCATTTCTACAAAAAAAAAAATAATAAAATAAAATAAAAAAAAATTGGTAGGTCGTTTCTTGAAGAGACAACCTACAAACGGAATTTAAAAAAAAAAAAACGGCACCAAAGCAGGTCGTCTCTTCAAGAGATGATCTACGCATTCTTTTAATATTAACTAGAACATTGTAACGTGCTTTGCACGTGTGAAGCTTTTCTTTTAAAATTTGTATATATATTTATTAAAAAATGATTAAACAATATAATATTAAATTAAAGGAATATCAGTTTTGAAGAAAATAAAATGGAATTGTTAAATAAAATGTTAGTCTATCATCTAGCAATTATACCATTTATATAAGATATATTTAAAACGAAATATATCTTAAGGTGGACATGTAGATAATAATATTTTTTTTCCATAAGAATAATTGTATTACAGTACAAGTATTAATACCTTTGTAATAGGTGACCTTAACATTAGAGACAACAATTATTTGACATTCTTTGTTGTTTTTTTTTCTAACAATATGTCACGTTTCTTGGTAAAATGTGTTCTTTCAAATTTCGAGATTTGATAAGAGTTGTTGGTTCTACACTTATTACAACTCCAACGACATCTACAAACAATTGAAAGTTAGAGAAAGGAAATCTAAGAATGAAACTTTTTTTTTTTTTTGTAATATGAAAAAAAATGCTTACCAAAGACTTTAGGGTCGAAATTGTTGTTGATGGAAGTAAAATCCACATGATTACTCTTTTTATTATCAAAAGATATATTCCCAATCTCTTCACTTTTACTACTACTTGTGAAAGTAATCTCAACTCATCATCGATGTTTAGATATCTACGATTCATTGTACTGATTTTTCCATTACAAATGATATAAACTTTGCCTTTCTTTACAATGTCATTGAATTTTTTAATTAAGTCATTGTAGAGAGTAATTTGAATCTTTGTTCCCTATAAAAAAAAAAGGAAATAATTTAACTTAATATTATTATTTCTATATTTTTCAAATTCTCATAATTCTTTTCCCATTAAAAACCAAGACAAATAGTATTTAAAGGAATATTTCAATGTATAAAGCTAAAATATATAGTATATATTAGTATATATTCATGAAAGCGGATATGAATATTTGTATATTCATAAAATATATAGTATAACAATATTATGGTAAAAAAATTACGAACATTTACATTAAATTAAATTTAAAATAAGAAATACAGAGTCATCTCTTCATCCATGACAATAAGTTTCAATACCTCTAAAATTTCTCTCTTCCTAGTTTGATATTTCTCAATAATACATTTACGAATAACACTTGCTTTCAAACTCCAATTTGTTTGGAAAAGTTCCAGATCTCGTATTAACATATTCTCTGACACCTGCAATTTTTAAATATTTAAGGTTAAAACTATGATATGACAACTATAATATAATGAGAACTAAAAAAAATTGCAACAATTTAAATGAAATTAAAATCTTCAAAGACAACCTCTCAAACCAATCAATTCTCAATTTGATACAAAAAGAAAACAATGAACTTCGCTTAAGAAATGAAAATAAAATTCAGATATAGGACATAAAGAGATCAAGATTGTTGATGCCAAAATTTGGCCATGGGACTCACCTGACCTCCACGTGACATCAACGGTGAATTTGTAGAAACTGGGGAAGATGTGACCTGCAAGACCAGCAAAAACCGCTGCACACCGGCGTGGTGTAGGCCACACCGCCTCCGATGCTTAAGTCAGAAAACGGGAGGAAAGCAGGAAAGTAAGAGAAGAAAGTGATCATTCAGTTCGGGTCCCCTTCTTCAGTGGTGAAGAGGGGTATATATACATGCTCATGCTCCTAGGGTTTTTTAGGAGTTCAGAGGCGTTTCGGGACAAATCAGGCGAATCCGGGGCGGCTGGAGGCTACAGGGACCAAATGGGGCCCGACGGGCTCGGCCCGCACGAGCGGGCCGAGGGTCGGCCTCGGCCTTGGCCCGTCCCGCTCGCTGGTTTTGCCTCTTGGGTCCATCTTCCGGTATGATTTCTGCTTGGTTGTCCTTGTCAGCTCCTCGTGCATCTGGGTGGTCCAAAATTACCTATAACAAAGATGAAACCGAAATTAAGAAAGGGAGGAAGATAAAGGGAGAGATGAAACCGAATTTAAGAGAAAGAGAGACATGAAACCATATAAAGGGAGAGAGAGAAACCGAAGGACATTAAGGAAGAGAGAGTAGGAGTGGGAAGAGAAGAAGTCAAACTTAATGCAAGGGACAAATTGGGAATTATAGAATAAATGATGGGACAAAATTGTCTTTTTCTAAGCCACTTTTAAGATAGTAAGATGTTTCCTTTCTTTTCTTTTCTTTTTTTTTTTCCCTTTTTTTTCAATAAATCAAATAAGTAATTATATTTTAAAAAATGTTTTAAACAAATTAAATTTTTATATTACAATTTATTTCTTTTTTTAAGCGATTGAAATTTAATTAAGTACACTTTCTATTTATAAATTATATTCAAATTAAATTTAAATTTAAATTGAACTATTATAATTTTTTTTAAGTAGAATTAATTTTAATTGAGAACTATATATACATATCTTTCTGGATCAATATTTACATGAATTGATATTAACTATTATAATTCAATATCTTTATGGATCAATTTAAATTTAACCTTTGCATTACGTCTAGCTCAAACTTGAGAACGCCCACATACCAATAAGCCAGAATTCCAATATGGCAGGCAACATTAATGTTAAAAGAATGCGTAGGTAGACGACCTGCTTGTTTTTTTTTTTTTTTAATTCTGTTTGTAGGTCGCGACCTACCAATTTTTTTTTTTTTTTAAAGAAATGAACTGAAAGCTGACACGTGGATAGGTCGTCTCAAGAGATGACCTATCTAGCTGGAAAAAAAAACAACAATATTGAAATAATAAATTTCTAGGGTAAACTTATTACTCTAACAAGTTTTAAAAAAATTATAATATTAAATTTTTTTTTTTTAAAAAAAAAGCTCCCGCTGAAGATGGGAGAATTCTTGCTTCCTCCTCCCACTTAGTTGATGTTTGCTGCAAATTTTTTTAAGGGCATAAAAAAAGTTTGACCAACAATTTACAAAAAGAAAAAAAAAATTATATCCTCTAAACTCAAAATTTCACATCTTTTCATCTATGATTTTCTATCTATCTTTCCCTAGTGGTTTAATTTATAAGACTCAAGTGAATGTTATGGTTTTGGAAATTTAAAACAATTAATTTGAATTTTAGTTTTTCAAATTTAATTTCAAAACTTGATTTGATTTAACCAAAAATTAAACTCAGTTATATTTCTATATTTGAAAAATTAAAACAGAAATCATCTAAATTTAATTTAAAAATATTTCTTATTCATATGCAACTTATAAGTAGGAGTGGAGAAAATATAATATAAAGTAATAAAATCTCGATAATACATAAAACTAACAAAATCTCCAAAAGATACCGTAGCCCACCTAAAAAAGAAACAGGATAAAACTTTAAAAAGAAATATTTAAAGGATATTCTATATTCACTCACATTGCTGAAGATGGAGTAGGAATCTCTTTCTCCTCCCACCTAGTTGATGTTTGCTGCAATTTTTTCAATTCATCATGCACACGATGATCTTAGGATCTTTGTTTTGTCTTGGCAAACTGTGGCCATAAGAAAAGATTTGACCAAAAGTTAAAAAAAAAAAAAAAAAAAAAAAAAAAAAAAAAAAAACTTTATATTCTCTAAACTCAAATTTTCACCTCTTTTCATTTATGATTTTCGATCTGTTTTCCTAGTTTAGACCATAGGATTCAAGTGAATCTTAGTGGTTATGATAATCTTTTCAAATTAGAAATTTTGAAAATTTAAAACAATTAATTTCAGTTTTAGTTTTTAAGTTTAGGGAAAAATACATTTTTAGTCCTTGAGGTTTGGGTTAAGTTACAGTTTGGTCCCTGAGTTTTCAAACTCAACAATTTAATCCCTGAGGTTTGGATTTTGTTACACTCATGGTCCATCCGTCAAATTTTCTGTTAAATTTTCACGGAATGCTGACGTGGCATCATTTTTTTATTAAAAAATTATTTTCTTGATTTTTAAAATAAAATAATAATAAATTAAAATTAAAAAAATATTTTTTTTATTATTATTTCTTTTCTTCTTCTTCCCCAATCCCCATTACCCTTTCTTCCTCTTCTTCTCATCTTCCTTCTCCAACACAAGCCCTACTCCACTGACCGTCGCAGGCCGCCGTCAGTCGTCGCCGGCGGCGACTGACTTTTTTTTTTTTTTTTTCTTTCCTTCTTCCTCTCTTCTTCTTCTCTTTCCTCAAAGCTTCAACTTCTATTTTTTTTCTAAACTAAAAGAGAAAGGAGGGAGGAGTTCCTTCCTCCCAGTTACAGATCTGCCGGAATGGGGAGGATAGTTGGTTCGACGGACGGAGATTTGTGTCGGAATGGGGCGGCTGGTGTTGGAGTTGCCGCAATTGCTGCAGAACATGCTACCAGAGCCAGAACAGGTCCGACAGCCAATGTCACCGTCGGACCAGCAGGAGCAGAGGTAGGGGACTCGGCCGGTGCCGTTGTAGGAGGGGCAGCAGGGGAAGGAACCGGCATTTGACGAGAACGGCGCCGGTGAGGACACTGAGGGCGGTGGCGAGCTGGGTGAGGACGATCGGAACCATGGCTGAAGGATTAGAGAGAGAGAGAAAGGAGAGATGGGAGAAGAGAGAAGGGAAATGGAAGGGGGATTTTTTTGGGGGCAATATTGATTTTTATTTTAAAAAAATGAGAAAAGAAAGGGGGAATCGGAGAAAATAGAAGTGGTGAGAAGGAAGAACACGTAGGTGAAGGAGGTGATGGTGGCTTTGAGAGAAGAAGAAGAAGTAATTGTTTGGGCAAAATTGGAGTTTTCAGGAGTTGCTATTGCGTGGGTGTCTTCCTTGCTTCGATCTCTCTCTTTCTCTTTCCTATTTCCTTTGTGGAAAACAGAGGGGGGCGTCGGAAAACGGAGGCTTCCTCTTTCAGTTAAAAATAAAAAATAAAAAATAAAAAAGAAGCCGCTGAAGCTTCGAGGAAGGAAAGAAGAAGAAGGAAAAAAAATCTGGTGGCTGCCTGATGTGCAATTTGCTAACCGCAAGTGTACGGGTCAAGTAATAATATAGTGATTTTGCAATCGAATGTCGTCCTCTGGATTGGTGTCTAGCCAAATTTTAATTATCAAAGATACTTTTGACCAATTTTATTTAGGGAATCAAATAGAATGAGAATATGATTTAATCAAACACAAAACTAAAATTAAAAGCGACAATCTAATAGGAAGAATTGGTCTTAGGGATTTGATTTCACCAATTGGAGTTATGGATTAATAAACGAATTAACACATGCTATGATTCATAAATCTTGGCAACTAAAATCACACATATCTCTCCCGAGCATACATGGTTCTCCCATATGCAATTGAACCCGATATCCCTATCTAAATCCAATAAACATACAAGGCAATAAGGCTAACTTTTATAACAATTTCTAGAATTAACCTTAATCTCCCGATTTTTAGCTAAATTCTAGTTATGCATATTGATTACTAATTTAAATCCTCTCTCCCGAGTTAGATTCAAATATAAACATCAATCAATTTATGGCCAGTAAATCGAAAGCATTAAGGATACAACATATGCAAAAATGACATCAATAGCATAAATACCGTAAATTAATCCAAAACGTGCCCAACGGCTACATCAATCCCTAAGAATTAAACTTAGCTACACATAATCCTTATTACAATATAAACTAAGTCTAAATAAGCCATAAAAACTATCTAAAGTAAGGGAAAAGAGAAATAGACTTGTTGTAGGCCGAGACCGAATGTCCTCGTCACGATCCCCACGAACAATGGATTGATTTCCACTTCGCTCCTTCTGTTTCAGCCTTCCAAGCCTCTGTTCTGCCCTGTTTTTCGGCTCCCAAGAGTCCCAAATCCAAGTCCCCTCAAACCTAGCCGAAAAGAAGCTTATATAGCAGATTTTTCGTCTTAGCGTCGAGACGCTGTCAAGACAGCGTCTCGACGCTGCCTTCAAAACGCACGTTTCAGTGAACGAAATAACACAGCGTCGAGACGCTAAGGTCGCAGCGTCGAGACACTTTGACCTTTACGCGCCTAATCAGATATGGAATGTGAGCGTCGAGACGCTCAAGAGCTAGCGTCTCGACGCTAGCCTGCTGTTGACCGAAATTTGACTTTTTTCCTCTTTAACTCTTGTCATTCCTTTGCATCTTTTCACGTCCCGAGCACCCGATTAACTCTAATATTGTGCTATAGCTCCAATCAACCATTTCCTACAAAATAAACAATAAAGCACAATAAAATGGCCCAAACATCGTAAAAGACTAGCTAAATTAAATAAGTAAAAGTAGCTAGCTATATGCTCGCTATCAAATACCCCCAAACTTAAGCTTTTGCTAGTCCTCGAGCAAACTATAAATCAAACATACAATGGAAGAATGGATGCAACAATCATAACTCAATCCTCAAGGCTCAAAAGTCAATAGTCAAGCAAGCAAGAGACATGCACACAAGGACCAATGAGGGAGACAAATTAAAATTTTTCCAAAATTAACTTGCACAAGCGAGATCTAACTCAACAAGATTAGACTCTACTAGCCCAGGATTGGATTATTAAACTCTCAACTCATCTTCCCTCTACACGGGCACTAAGGTTTCACTAATGAGTTAATGGAACAAATTAGTATGTTTTCCTCCATACTTAGGTGCTTTTAATCAACAATTAAATTAAGCATTTATATGTGGCACTAGCTTTCACACACCTATTGCAGGGACCCTTAACCTGAGTTTTCTCTGGTTGGCCTAACTGATCACAACAGGGGTAGCTCTCTTTGCCTTAATCTTTATTAACCATTGCATATTGTGCACAAGCCATGACATTATTATTTTTTCTTTTTCAACAATAACAACAAGAATGATTTTTCTTTATGAGCATAATAAGCAGATATTCTTTTCTTTTCTCCTAAGCAAGATCAAACATGCTAATTTGCAAAAAAATTAACTCTTTAGCTCTGCCCTACACCTATCGAGGTGACAACAAGCATATGAACCCAATAATTCGCTCCTAAGCCTTCAAATCCAAATCTAGCCAATAAAAATACTCTACTCATGCAAGCCATCTCCTAGAAAAATTTTAAAAAGTCTCCCTTTTTGGGCACTCATGCTTACAACTCATCACAAGCTTGAAAATTGACAAGAAAGCCTATCCTAGGACATCATAGTCATGCAAAAGTAGCATCCAGAAAACAACCATTTGCATAATTCAAAGAAAGCTCAAACTATAGCCCGAACTCAGATGCTCAAGGGCTCCACAAACATGCTAATCCACCCCCAAACTTAAAATATGCATTGTCCTCAATGTATAATGAAAATAAAGCATAAACAAGCATGAGAACAATAAACGAATGAAAGGAGTGAACAATACTGGCCTGGAATGATGATGACTTCTTGACTGAATGCTTGGAATCTTGACAGCATGAAAGCAGAGGAGAGAAAGAAAACAAGACCTACAAAACAGACACAAAAAATAAATAAAACTCAAAATAAAGAAATAACTAACTCACTTGGGTTGCCTCCCATAAGCGCTTGTTTAACGTCATTAGCTCGACGTGTTGACCAACTATGCATCAGGGTGGTCTCCTGTCAGATTTTCCATCACTGGTGCTCTTCCTAGCACCTCTCCTGTAGCCCACCATCATTGTATCTGATGTGTTCTTGGGGTCCTCAAAAGCTTTTAACACTTCCTTCTCCTGTTGGACTCTTATGATTAGCTCCCTGCGTTCAATATCAATTATAACCCTCTCTGTAGCAAGGAATGGTCTCCCTAATATGATAGACACAGCAGGATTCTCTTTAATATCTAGCACAAAGAAATCAACAGGAAGGAAAAATCTACCTACTTTAATCAGAATATTCTCAACAATCCCATATGGACTAACCACAGACTGGTCAGCCAACTGAAGTCTAACAGAGGTAGATTTTATTTCTCCTATATTAAGCTTTTTACATAATAATAGAGGAATTATATTTATGCTAGCCCCCAGATCACATAGTGCTCTACATGAAAAAGTACCAAAATTACAAGGAATGGTAAAACTCCCTGGGTCAGACAATTTCTCTGGTACTCCATGTTGGACACGAGCACTGCACGTCGATGCAAGATATACAGTCTCCAACTGCTTTTCCTTTTTCTTCTTGTTGAGTCATTCCTTCATGAATTTTCTGTAGTGAGGCATCTGCTCCAGAGCATCTGAAAAAGGAATATTAACATGCAAACCCATAAAAGCATCTAAAAATTTGTCAAACTTAACCTTAGAAATTTTCTTTTTATTTGATTTAGGAACTAAAACAGTAAGAGAAGGGATAGAAGGCTCAGGATTAAGCTTTTCAGCTTCATTTGAGGTGGTGCCTTCTTCAACTCCTCCTGTGAGTTCCTCTGGTTCAGTAGTTCTCTCCTCTTCAGCTAATTTAGTCTCCTCCTCATAATGCACAGATACAGCCTTGCAGTACTCCGAAGAAGATTTCTCCTGTTCAACTGGGGCTTTACCTTTATTCATAGAGTTGACAACACTTACCAGTTGTCCCAGCTGAGTCTCTATATTCTTGATTGCTGCAGAATGACCATTGACAGTGGTGTTTATTGCAATCACAGCCTCCTCAAGCTTATTTGACCTGTTACTTGATTCTGCAATATAAGCTCCAACAAGGTCTTCTAAAGATTTCTTATTTTCTTGACTTTGAGGAATGAAGCCATGAGGATTCAAAACATTCTTATTATTAGCATAGGAAAAATTCTCATGATTTCTATTGCTAGGGTGATAATGTGTAGGTGTGGAATTATTATTATACCCCCTAGAATTAAAATTCGAAACATACTGAACCTGCTCGAGATTTTCCCCTGAGTCTGGGATGCAATGGCGGCTGCAGACTCAATTGATTGAGCATTCCCTGAACCTGAAAAACTTTAAAAATGCATTAGCCAAGGAAGACATCTGAGCCTGAAGTGCACTTACGTTGTCAACCTCGAACACTCCAGTAGCAATCTTTTTGGGTCCTGACCGCTCAGATGGCCACTGATAGCTGTTGATGGCCATATCCTCTAACAAAGTCCTAACACTCTCAACAGTCTTGGACAACAGAGTCCCACATGCAGCTGCATCAACAATAGTTTTCGTGCTAGGGGTTAATCCATTGTAAAATAATTGAACCTGTAGCCAGTCAGGGTATCCGTGCTGAGGGCACTTCCTTAGCAGCTCTTTAAATCTCTCCCAAGCCTCGAACAACTGCTCATCGAATTGTTGCTGGAATGTCCCAATTTCGGTCCTCAGCTTGACCGTCTTGGCAGGAGGAAAGAACTTCTTTAAGAATGCCTGGACCAAAGCATCCCAAGTGCTAATGCTCCCAGGTGGAATAGATTGTAACCAGTCCCTCGCCTTGTCCTGCAACGAAAAAGGAAATAAACGTAAGCGAATGGCATCTTCAGAAACACCATTTAACTTTACCGTCCCACAAATGTCTAGGAAGGATTTCAGATGAGAATTTGGATCCTCCATGGGTGATCCTCTGTAAGCACAGTCTCGAGCCATCTGAATGAGACCTGTTTTCAATTCAAAATTATTAGCATTAATTGGGGCATAGACAATCCCCGACTGTTGCTCTTGAAAGATACTTTTGCAATCGAATGTCATCCTCTGGATTGGTGTCTAGCCAAATTTTAATTATCAAAGATACTTTTGACCAATTTTATTTAGGGAATCAAATAGAATGAGAATATGATTTAATCAAACACAAAACTAAAATTAAAAGCGACAATCTAATGGGAAGAATTGGTCTTAGGGATTTGATTTCACCAATTGGAGTTATGGATTAATAAACGAATTAACACATGCTATGATTCATAAATCTTGGCAACTAAAATCACACATATCTCTCCCGAGCATACATGATTATCCCATATGCAATTGAACCCGATATCCCTATCTAAATCCAATAAACATACAAGGCAATAAGGCTAACCTTTATAACAATTTCTAGAATTAACCTTAATCTCCTGATTATCCCATATTCTAGTTATGCATATTGATTACTAATTTAAATCCTCTCTCCCGAGTTAGATTCAAATATAAACATCAATCAATTTATGGCCAGTAAATCGAAAGCATTAAGGATACAACATATGCATAAATGACATCAATAGCATAAATACCGTAAATTAATCCAAAACGTGCCCAACGGCTACATCAATCCCTAAGAATTAAACTTAGCTACACATAATCCTTGTTACAATATAAACTAAGTCTAAATAAGCCATAAAAACTATCTAAAGTAAGGGAAAAGAGAAATAGACTCGTTGTAGGCCGAGACCGAACGTCCCCGTCACGATCCCCACGAACAATGGGTTGATTTCCACTTCGCTCCTTCTGTTTCAACCTTCCAAGCCTCTGTTCTGCCTTGTTTTTCGGCTCCCAAGAGTCCCAAATCCAAGTCCCCTCAAACCTAGCCGAAAAGAAGCTTATATAGCAGATTTTTCGTCTTAGCGTCGAGACGCTGTCGACAGCGTCTCGACGCTGCCTTCAAAACGCACGTTTCAGTGAACGAAATAACACAGCGTCGAGACGCTAAGGTCGCAGCGTTGAGACGCTTTGACCTTTACGCGCCTAATCAGATATGGAATGTGAGCGTCGAGACGCTCAAGAGCTAGCGTCTCAACGCTAGCCTGCTGTTGACCGAAATTTGACTTTTTTCCTCTTTAACTCTTGTCATTCCTTTGCATCTTTTCACGTCCCGAGCACCCGATTAACTCTAATATTGCGCTATAGTTCCAATCAACCATTTCCTACAAAATAAACAATAAAGCACAATAAAATGGCCCAAACATCGTAAAAGACTAGCTAAATTAAATAAGTAAAAGTAGCTAGCTATGCTCGCTATCACTGCAGCCGCTGTTCGCCGGCAGTCGCCGGCAGCCGGCCACCGGAGTTGAAGAAGAAGAAGAAGATGGGGAAGAAGGAAGATGGAGATGGGGAAGAGAAAGGAGAAGGAGAATAGGGAGGGAGAGAAATAATTAAAAAATAATTAAAAATAATATATTTTTGTATTATTTTAATATATTTTTATTCAAAAAAATAAAAAATAATTTTTTTAAATTAAAATATTTGTGCCACGTCAGAAACCTGTTAAATCTAACCGGAAAATGGATGACAGGGACCAAATTGCTTTTTATCTCAAACCTCAGGGGCTAAATTGTTGAGTTTGAAAACTCAGGGACCAAAGTGTAACTTAACCCAAACCTCAGAGACCAAAAGTGTATTTTTCCCTAAAATTTAATTCCAAAACTTGATTTGATTTAATCGAAAATTAAATTCAATATATATTTTTTTATTTTTAAAAAATAAAAAATGATCTAAATTTAGATTTCACAAAATTTAATTTTAAAAATTCGACTTATCAATAGCCACCGAAAATCAATTAGAATAAATAATTAAATAAATTTTAAAATAAAAATTCAATTAGAATAAATAATTAAATAAATGTTCAACTCAAATTAATATGAAAAATAATAATTAAATAAAAAATATTCAAATTATTCGAAATCGAAAATCAATTAAAATTAATAATTAAATAAAAAATGTTTACCTCAAATTAATACAATTAATAATTTAATAATTAAATAGTTAAATAAAATGACAAATAATAATTAAAAAAATAAAATTTAAAAAAATGATCTTTTTTTAAAGAAAACCTAAAAGTTTGGAATAACGTGGGAAAAATCTTAAAAATCAAAGATTTTTAAAGAATTAAATATAAATTTTGAGAAAATATACTTTAAATTTTTTTTTAAAAACCTAAAAATCAAGAATAACGTCAAAAGAATCTTAAAAATCAAAGATATTTAAAGAAATAAATATAAATTTTGAGAAAATATATTCTAATCCTCAATTTTCAGAGTTAAAACATGGATTGAAGGACAAATGAGAAATTTGAAGATTAAAAATGGGCTAAAAAGGAAATCAAAAGTTTCTCCTCTTAAACGCGATTTATATAGATCATAGATTATATATATATATATATATATATATATATATATATATATATATATATATATATATTTATAAATGTGCATTTATTATAAAACACATTGCAGATATAGTATTATTGTATGAATAGTAATTGATATTAATTGCTAGCTAGTTTACATGTGTTCTACTAGTGTTATAATTAGATATTAATTGACATGACCATAACAATCACTAACTAGTTTACATGTGTTCTCTTCTCAAAAAAAAAAAAAAAAAAAAAAAAAAAAAAAAACTAGTTTACATGTGTTCTACTAGTGTATTATAATTATACTAACTATTTTAGCAAATATTTTTTAATATTGTATCATAGTTATGCTAGATTAATTTGCAGCTCATGTGTGTCAAAAAAAAATGCAGCTTGACAAGTTATTTTATTCCATATTCAATTAATTAAATTTTTTATTATTATTTTAGTTCAAAAATTGTTGGATGAACGGTTGAACAATCAACTTTTGGGATTGTTCTTTTTTTTTTTTTTACAACATATGAGCGAGTAGGGAATTCGAACTATAGACATTTTTGTCATTAGTACAAATTTTATGTCTGAGTTATACTCATGTTGGTACCTTTGAAATGAAAATTGGTGTCTTATCCAGTGTCCTGTGCTCGAAGGGACTAATGTTCTCTTTTGTACCCTGTTATAAATTGGAATATAAACATATTTAAATAATAATATGCAAATAATTACAAAATATCTAGAAAATTGAAATATATATTACAACAATAACCCAACTCCAACTGGGCAGCAGGCAAATTAAGAGGAGATGGACCCCTTTAACCCTCATCTCTATGGTTTTAATGGGCTTGGGCCTGGTAAAAGGCCTTGACTATTGAAATCCATGAAAAATATCAAACCCAAAGAATGGAGTCCAATAGTTTAGCCAGTTCAAGACTATTTTGGAATAAAACTTAAAATAAATATATTTAGCGTATAATACATTAGTCCTGAGATTTAGGGTATGTTTGATTTAACTTTTCAAGTGTTTGGTTTTGAAAAAAAAATATATTTTTTAAAAAATTCTAGTCTTTGACAACCACTAAAAATGACTGGTAAAAGAATGATCAGATCGTGAAATAAAATATCGTGAGAGAAACACTTGAAAGCAATTTTTTTTTAAAAAAAAAAGTTTTAAAGTATATAATAACTTGGGTATAAAAACAGTTATGAAAAAACCAAACATACTAGTGTATAAATTCTAAATAATTTTTATACAAAATGTTAAAAAGAAAATGCATTCTTTTAAAAAAACACTTAACCAAACGAGTCCTTGAAGTTTATTTCTTATTGATCCTTGAATTTTATAAACTAACACTTTTGGTCCTTGATAATATTTGGTTTTTAAAGTTTCAAAGCCGATAAGGTTGGTCCTAAGGTTTGAATTTGATTTTAGTTGATTTTTGAAGTTTGAAATTGACTTCTTTTTTTTAGTATTATTATAAGTTTGAAATTGACTTATATATAGTCCATAAGTAGAGTTCTGATCAATGGGGAGATGCTGAGGTTTTTCTTCACTTAATTTGGACAATGATCTGTTCCTTTAGATAAATTAAATTATGCCATATCTCAAGATCTCGTAATATGGTAGCGGATTTTATAGCTAAAAGAGCTAGAGAGTATAGAGTTAGTGAGTCTTTGGTTCATTCTGTCCCAAGTTGGTTGTGTATGTTGGTCGATTCTGACCTTTCTTCGTTTGCCCATGTGGCGTTATAAAATTTTTTCTTTTCTCAAAAAAAAAAAAAAAAATAAGAGTTGATTGTTAGTTGATGTAATAGAATGATAACATGATAGTTAAAATATGCTTACAACTTACCAAATTTTATTGATATTTTTAAATGAGTTGAGTTTTTTTATATATATTTTTAATTAATTTTCATACTTGTGATACTAATTAGAAATCATTTTACATTTTATGGATTGATTAAGAATTAAATTCAAACATATTGTTTTTAAAATCTGAGGAACTAAATAGAAATTATATTCAAACTCCTTTTAGTTTCCTTTTTCGTATTTAAGTTCATCCTAAAGAATATTGTATTATGTAACCATCTTTGAAAGGGATAATGTCAACAAGAGCATGACTCAATTGACATAAAGCTTGTATTCCGACCAAGAGGTCGAAGGTTCAATCTTCTCCCCCACATGTTGTATTGCTGATTTGAGTCAAGATTTATTATTATTTTTATAACAAGAGTAAAGATGTATTAAATCACCTAAATTCTTAAATTTGAATAGGATCAAAACTCTTTTTTTTTCTTTTTTCTTTTATTTTTTTTTAGCTCAACAACATATAAAAATTTGAAGATTAGAACATTTAACTATTTGATCGATGATATATGTCTTGACCAGTTGAATTTTGTGACATGTCAAACATTTTGATATATTTATAGGTTCCACATTGTGAATTTGTGGGTATATATCTCTAATGTGGATGTGATATTAATAATAAGAAATTTTAAAATTATCTAAAAATTTGTGAAATATTTACATGTTCTTAAATATTCAGATGAATTTTTTATTTTATCTAGAAGTATCAATCGACATCCTATCTGTATTTTTATTTTCATAAAATTGAGGCACATTGACATTCATTAAAAAAAAAAAAAATTCTTTTATTGATTAATCCCA
Source organism: Luffa acutangula (assembly GCA_036850905.1). NCBI lineage: Eukaryota > Viridiplantae > Streptophyta > Magnoliopsida > Cucurbitales > Cucurbitaceae > Luffa > Luffa acutangula. The sequence goes on along the minus strand of CM072092.1, from coordinate 47,363,563 downwards.
CAATTATCGGGCTTTTTATTAGTTGTTAATTGTTAATTGTTAAAGAACGACATTTTGAGTTTCAAAAAAAAAAAAAAAAAAAACTACATTTTGAGTTAATTGATTCATCATTATCCGGAAAAACAAAACAAAACAAAAACAAAACCAAAAGAAATTGGCTCACCATTTGTCACGTGCGCACATGCTCCACCGAGATTCACGAATCCAATGTATTTATTTCCACAAATTTAAAGAAATTAAAAAATATTAATTAATTCCATGAAAAAAGGTTTTTTTTTTTTTTTTTTTTTTTTTTTTTTTTTTTTTTGATGTATGGAAAAAAGATTAATTAGCTTTAGAATATGTTTTTATTTTGACTTTAAATTCAATAATCCACCCAATTTCTCTTTAATGAAAGCTCTTTTAATTCAGCCAAAATGAGCTTAGCTCAATGATAATTGACATGTATCATCGATCTAGATGTTCGAATTTTTCAACTCCAAATGCTGATGTGCTAAAAAAAAAATCTTTTATTTCAAAATAAATAAATGAATAAATAATCGATCCAATTTCATCGACCCAATTTCAATTTTTTTTTTTTTTTGAAATTGCCCAATTTCATTTTATCTTTAGATGATAATCTTTAAATCTAAATAATTAATGATTACCTTGTACTAAAAAAAAGATTAATGATTACTTAAAATTATTAATATATTTAAACAACTTTTTTTTTTTTTTTTTAAAAAAAAGTAACCATTAAACTAAATGATGTTTCTTTAATATGCTAATAGTATATTTTAAAAAAATAGTTTAAATATGGTCATTGTCCTTAACTTTTTTTTTCTTAGTCCCTAAATTTTTTTAAAAAAATTTATGTAGTCTTTAAATTTTTATTTGTTTTCTGTTTGGTTCTTCAACATTTTAATCTTAAATTTTAGTCTTAAAACTTCGATTAAATTTCAGTTCTATTATAAAAGAAATGTTTTGGATATGCCATGCAGATAATGAATGAAGTTACATTATGTTTTTTTTTTTTTTTTTGAAAAATACATTATGTTTTTAATAAAATTAGATATTTCATTTATTTGATAAAAACACATTTGGTAGAAATATATATTGGAGGACTAAAATCTATATTCTATTCTAAAAGTTAAAAAGTCAAAATAGAAAAGGTAAGAGATTAAAGAAAAAAAAAATGAAAATTTCAAAACTTTGGAAATTAATTTTTTTTTTATTTAAAAAATGATAAAAGTCCATTAACCAAAGTGAAAAAAAATGGTTTATATATATATATATATATGATTTCGAATCTTTGTGAATTTCACCTATTTTTATTCTAATCTCTAATCGGTGAACTATTTTATTTCATTTTTTATTTTTTTAAAAATAATTTTGAAATTATAAGCAAAAGTTTTTTTGGCTAAATTATAAAAAATACCCCTGAACTATTGGGGTTTGTTTCAAAAATTCCCCTGAACTTTAAAAAGTTTAAAAAATGCCCCTGAATTTTGAAAAATGTTTCAAAAATACCCTTGCCGTTAATTTTGGATGGAAACCGTTAAAGTTTTGAGTTTCAAAAATACCCTTGAACTTTCAAAAAATTTTCAAAAATACCCTTATTGAAAAATGCTTCTTTTTTTTCCTTCTCCCACCGTACTTCTTCCAAAAATTAATGAGAAACTTTACTTATTTGTCATGTATTCATAATCTAGGAACTTTCTTTCTCTTTCAACACATCCAAAACACTTGGCTAAATTTTTGTATCAAAACTTCACGATGACTTTTGTTTTGTTCTTGAAATTCTACATGTGCTTGACTTTCAATACTATTTCCTCACCAACTATTACCCCATTAGCTTTCTCTGGTGGAGCCGTGGACTAGTTTTTTTTAAAAACACAATGAATAATGCCTCTTTATTGAAGATCACTTGCCTTTAAATAGGCAAGGATCAAACTTAAAGTAGTTAGAAAGCATGTGAACAGCACATGACTTATAAAAGGAAAAGAATAAAGCTAATACATGTAATCGGCTACACCAAACATCCCCTCCTAAAAGAAAAACTCGTCCTCGAGTTAAGTAGCCAAACTGAAGTCATCTGGTGGTTGATAAGTATACAAGTCAGCAACGTTGAAAGATGGGTTGATATGATATTCGGAAGGGAGGTCTATTTTGTATGCATTGTCACCAATTTTGTCCACCACAGAATATGGTCCAAGCTTTTTGTGTTTCAACTTGTTATATGTACCGACAGGAAATCTGCTTTTCCGCAAGTGAATCACGACAAGATCGCCAATTTTGAATTCTTTAAAACACCGCTTCTTGTCTGCATCCGCCTTGTATTTGCTTGTTTGCTTTTCCATGTGCTCCCGAACTTGTCTGTGTATCTCCGTTATTCGATCAGCCATATCTTCTGCTTCCAAGCTGACATTAACCGAAGTAGGGATAGTTGTTAAATCCAAAGTTAATCGGGGTAGTTTAGTATAAACGAGTTCAAATGGAGACTTCCATGTGGTTCTGTTCTTCATGTGATTGAATGCGAACTCCGCGTGAGCCAATGTTAGGTCCCACTGTTTAGGTTTTTCTCCACTTAGGCACCGAATTAGATTGCCCAAAGTTCGGTTAGTGACTTCCGTTTGACCGTCGGTTTGAGGGTGGCTAGTGGTGCTATATTTAAGGGTAGTGTCAAACTTTTTCCATAAGGTCTTCCAAAAATGACTAAGGAATTTAACATCTCGGTCAGAGACAATGGTCTTTGGGATGCCATGAAGTCTGACTATTTCCTTAAAGAATAAATTAGCAATATATACTGCATCGGAAGTCTTTTTGCAAGCCAAAAAGTGTGCCATTTTACTGTATCTATCAACCACCACGAAAACTGAGTCATACCCTCTTTGTGTCCTTGGGAGGCCAAGTATAAAATCCATGGAAAGGTCTTCCCATATGTGTTCTGGGATAGGTAATGGAGTATATAGCCTCGTATTTTGAGAATTCCCTTTAGAGGTCTGACATGTAAAGCATCGGTTGACAAAATTTGTTACATCTTTACGGAGTTGGGGCCAGTAATATCGTTGTTCAAGTATATACAATGTTTTGTCTCGGCCAAAGTGGCCGGCTAACCCGCCTGCGTGAGCATCTTTTATTAAGGCTTCACGTAATGAAGTGTATGGGATGCATAGGACATTATCCTTAAATAGGAATCCATCCATTATGTGGTAATCCCCTGATGGTAAATGGTCTTCACATTTTTTCCAGATTATGGCGAAATCTCGGTCAGTGGCATAAGAGTCTGGAAGATGGTCTAGCGCAATGATTTCCCCTTTCAAAATAGTAAGGAGGCTAGCCTTGCGGCTTAAAGCATCTGCAACTTTGTTAGTTTTTCCATTCATATGTTTAATAACAAAGTCAAAACGTTGAAGAAATGCGAGCCATCTAGCATGCATTCGGCTTATGGACTTTTGAGAATGTAAGTACTTAAGAGAAAAATGATCGGTAAATAGAATGAATTCTTTTCCCCAGAGGTAGTGTTCCCATTGTTTAACAGCTCGAACAAGTGAATAAAGTTCTTGTTCATAGGTAGACCATTTTTGTCGTGAAGGGCTAAGTTTTTCGCTAAAAAATTCAATGGGATGTTTGTTTTGAGAAAGGATGGCCCCAATGCCTATTCCCGATGCATCCACGGCTACTTCGAAAGGATGGTCAAAGTTTGGTAATGCCAAAACAGGGCCACTGATAAGTTTATCTTTGATGGTCTGAAAACTGGTTGTTTGAGGCGTTCCCCAAGAAAACTTTCCCTTTTTAAGGCAGTCGGTTAAAGGGCCCACAACTGTGCTAAAGTTTCTAATAAACTTACGGTAAAAGGAAGCAAGGCCGAGAAAACTCTGGAGTTCTTTTATAGATTTAGGTTCTTCCCACTCACTAATGGCTCTTGTTTTTATAGGATCCATTCTAATCTCATTATTCCCAATAATATAGCCGAGGAAAGAAAGCTCAGAAGTGGCAAAAAGACATTTTTTAAGGTTGATCACTAGTGTATTACTGTCAAGGACCGAAAATATAGTTCTAATGTGGCTTAGGTGTTCCTCAAAGTCACGGCTATAAACTAAAATGTCATCAAAATAAACCACAACAAATTTATTGATAAAAGAAAGTAATACCTGGTTCATTAAGCGCATGAAGGTGCTAGGAGCATTGGACAAGCCGAACGGCATAACCAGCCATTCAAAGAGGCCCTCATTAGTCTTGAAAGTCATTTTCCATTCATCCCCAGGACGTATGCGGATTTGATGATATCCACTTTTCAAGTCAATCTTGGAGAATATTGTGGCCCCTCCTAGTTGATCCAACAAGTCACCAATCCGGGGAATAGGGAACCGATACTTAACTGTAATTTTATTGATTGCTCGGCTGTCAACACACATGCGCCAGCTGCCGTCTTTTTTTGGTGTGAGGAGAGCAGGGACTGCACAAGGGCTTAGACTAGGTTGTATATGTCCTTTATCGAGTAGTTCTTGGATTTGGTTGTGGAGGATTTGATATTTGGCTGGGCTCATTCTGTAGTGAGGTAGATTGGGAAGGCTTGCACCTGGGAGGAAGTCAATTGAATGTTGTATGTCTCGAAGTGGAGGAAGATATGTCGGGTTGTCTACAATTCTTGGGAATTCTTGGAGTAATGTGTTAACCTCCAAAGGAATAATATTAGTAGCATCATGTTCAGAAAAATTTTTGACAATTAAACCAAGAATAGGTAATTGTTTAGCAGAATAAAAAGATTTTCCAGGAGTTATAGTGAAGAGCTGACCTTTTTTAGAAGATTGGATGTTGTTGTTTTGTTGCTTGGCCGGGTTGAGTGGAAGAAGAACAATTTTCTTCCCCATCCAAAGGAATTCATAAGTATTGTCACGCCCTTTATGAGTTGTTTGGACATCATATTGCCAAGGTCGTCCCAAGAGTATGTGACAAGCATCCATATCCAAAACGTCACATACAATTTGGTCTTTGTAACTAGCCCCAATGGATAAAGGAATTGTGCTAGTGTGGGTTACTTGAGCTTCCCCGCCTTTCTTGATCCAACTTACCTTGTAAGGTGTTGGGTGAGGATGCAAAGGAAGGTTCAAAGATGAGACAAGTTTGCTTGCCACCACATTCTCTGTGCTGCCACTATCTATGATAACATTACAAATCTTCCCATTGATGGTGCAACGAGTCTTGAATAAAGCATGCCGCTGGTAGGTTTGATTTGTTTTAGGAGCGAGGAGAATTCTTTGAATTACTAGTGATATGGGGTCCCCTTCATCAGGTTCGAGAAAGTCAATATTTTCCTCGGCTTCATCTTCAATTTCATCTTCTTGAAACTCAACATTGTCTGCAATGGTCAAGGTTCTGCGTTGGGGGCATTCGTTTGATAAATGGCTTGTTTGATTGCATCGAAAGCACCTCCCAAGGGTCGGTCTTGAATAGGTATTTGTAGTCTTCTTGCTGATGTCTCTGGAAACATTGCTTTCGACTTGCTTACCTTTAAGAGTGGCGGATTTGAGTTGTTGAGATAATTTGTCTTCAACTACGGTTTTAGTCAAGTTGCTGCCTTGTTCACCCGCTGGTCTTCTTGAATAGGTTCGCTTTAAACGATTTGCTAATTGCTCTTCCATTGTTGCTGCCGCGGAAATAGCCTCATTGAGGTGTCCAAGAGGTTGAAGAGCTAGATTTTCTTTGATGTCATAACGTAGGCCTCCTTTGAATCTTGCTACGAGGTGTTGTTGAGTTTCGACAAGATTGGTTCTTGCCCCCAACCTATGAAATTCCTCAGCGTAATCAAGAACAGATCTTGTCCCTTGTCGACAATTTTGATATTGGTCATAAAGAATTTGCTCAAAATTTATGGGCAAGAATCTTTCTTTCATTAGTCTTTTCATTCTTTCCCAACTTTGGATAGGTCGTTTACCATACCTTTGTCGGTTAACCTCTAGTTGGTCCCACCATGCTTGGGCTCCACCCTTCAACTTCAAAGCTACCAACCTTACCTTTTTACTTTCGGGTGTACTCATATAATTGAAAAAATTCTCCACATGTTTGGTCCATTCGAGGAAGGTTTCAATGTCCATTTTCCCCCCATAGGTTGGAATATCAATCTTCATCTTGAAATCATTTTCTTGACGCGGTTGGTGTCTAAAGTTTCTTCGATCCTCTCTTTGGATTTCTTCGTACTCTTCCTCACTTGACATATATCCATCCCATTCAGTTTGTCTTCTAAATAAAGGATTGTGATTGATTTCTTGAAGGCCCGAATGCTGTTCTTGGAGAAATCTTGATGCTGTCATCAATTCTTGAGAGGATTTCTGCTCAACAACTTGTCTTTCTTGCGGCCTTTTCTCCATATTCATATGTTCTTGAGATTCTGAAACTTGTTGTCCGATCTTGCAGCCCATTCTTTCACATATCATTTCCAAGATTTTTTTAATCTCACGCACGTCACTTTCGACTGACAGCAAGCATACAGTCAATTCTTGTGGTGAGAGGACGGTGGTTATCTCCGTCTCTTTTCCCATCGATGTTGAATCTCCACCCATGCTGGTTGAGACTTTCTTGGATGCCATCGAGGAAGCGCCCAAAATCACACGCTCTGATACCAATTATGGTGGAGCCGTGGACTAGTTTTTTAAAAACACAATGAATAATGCCTCTTTATTGAAGATCACTTGCCTTTAAATAGGCAAGGATCAAACTTAAAGTAGTTAGAAAGCATGTGAACAACACATGACTTATAAAAGGAAAAGAATAAAGCTAATACATGTAATCGGCTACACCATTCTCTATATTCTATTTACGAAAAATAAACGAAACTATTGTTGTATACGGATTCTAACAATTCTTAAATATCAATAAGAACAAAATCATATATAAAACTTTTGATTGATTAATCTTAAAAATTACCCACAGTTTTATAAACATTTCTTCTTCTTATCATCAAGATACACAAACAAAGAGGGCAAAAAATGAAATAATATATATACATATATATGTTGTTTTCTCACCCTTATCTTGTTTACGCTCTTTAAAAGAGAAAATCGATTTCAAAGTCTTTTTTATATGGTATTGAGTTGCACACAACCTTTATAAGCAAAGTTTTTCATTAATTTTCATGGAGAAAGAATTTACGGTGGGAGAGGAGGAAAAAAGAAGAATCGATTTTCAATAAGGGTATTTTTTATTTTTTATTTTTTAAAGTTCAAGGGTATTTTTGAAACTCAAACTTTAACGGTTTCCATCCAAAATTAACAGCAAGGGTATTTTTGAAACATTCTTCAAAGTTCAGGGGTATTTTTTAAACTTTTTCAAGTTGAGAAGGCATTTTTGAAACAAACCCCATAGTTCAGGGGCATTTTTTTATAATTTAGCCAATTTTTTTTTGTAGAAATTTTTTTTAACCCTTGCTCTTTGTCCATTTTCTATTTGGACCCCAATTTTTATTTTCAATTTTAGTACTCAGTTTATCAATAAATTTCACAGGTTAGCTTTAGGACAATAAATCTATTTTTTTTCCCTTAAAAGGACTTGCGCCAATGGATATATTTTTTTTATTTTTCTCTTTACTTATATCCCATCGATTTTATCCTCTAATAACTGATATGAAAATTTATTGGCATCCTAACATTGCATCTTAAATAACTAGTTATAAGATCCGTGCAATGCACGTGGTTAAAAATCTTTAAAACACAAATTTTCATAGAAAAATTTAAATGTTGAATGAATATATTTTTCATTCAATTTAAATAGTAAAAAATGATGACAATCCAAACCGTCATCATTTTTTTTCATTTTAAAATTTGATTTAAAAAGTCAAGAATAATTATTCAATATCAGTCCTAAATCCCAACTAACAAGTGAATAAATTTATTAAGGTTATTCTACTTCTTTGTATAATTATTTATGTTAATAATAATTAATCATGTAAATACATCCGATCATAATAGGAAATAATATAAAATCCATCAAACCACAATCATAACCAGTAAAATCAATAATAAAAAATAAAATCTCGATATGAAATTTCATGCAATTGAAGAAAGGTTTTTTTTTTCTTTTTTTTTTTTTTGACAACATAAAGAAATAATATTTCATCAAAATTCCATGATGAAGTGAATTTTATACCGAGATAAAATATAGTGTGTTTTGGGTAACAAACACAATAGTAAAAAACAAAAATTAATTGCAATCTACAATTTTATGTTAAAGTACTTACAATTTTTACCCATTGAAAGAAATGTAATTCTATTGCGGATGAATGATGAAAAAGTGTAGAGCAATTTCTAAATATTTTAACTTTTCAATTTCAAACCACAATTTTTTTTAGAGAGAAATTAAATTTTACTACAATTTCATACACGATCTTTAAATAAAATTATCAAAGAACCAACCACATGAAAATAAAGAGACGATGAATACAATAATTGACTAACCTTTCTCATCCATTTTGAAATAGGTGATTGAAGCCCGACGGGAACCAATTGTTTGAGTGAAAAGAAAACATAAATAAATAATACTATAACTACTAAATAAAGGAATTTCATGAAATAACAACTCTGAAATCTAAAAATACAAATAATATAACTACGAAATTCATGAATCTCAACAACATGCTTTGCACAAAATCAATTATCTATGAACAACAATAAATTAGAAGAATTAATTGTAAAAGAAGTATATTACATAGTTCAATGTCTTTTATACATGGATCGTAACCATACACAAATGGATGCATCGATTTGATGTATAACTACCTTCACCAATAGTCGTGTCTCGTCAATATTAATTGCATCCATCAGAATGAACAGACATGTACTCGAAGAGTCACATTGCATCAAGAAATGTCAAAATAGGAATTTACTAAAAAATTAGGGGCAAAAGAGGAAACAAAAGATTCTCCCCTCTTAGCCCCATTTATATATAGTATAGATTTTAGTTATATTTTTATATTTTTAAAAGTTTTTTTTTTTTATAATTTTAGTTATATTTCTATATTTTTAAAAGTTTTTTTTTAGTTCAACATATTGTGAGAACAGGATGATTGAGTCCCTAATCTCTTGATCGAGGGGATATGCTTTTGATTATATTTATCTTTAGCTAGGTTCAGATTGATTCAGCTATGATGGTTAACTTTTGATTATATTTATGTTTAGCTCTTGTCATTAACATCTATCACAATGTAACCCTCATTATTTAAATTTAGATTGAGTGTGTGATTTGACCTTTTTTTTTTCATTTTGGAATCAAGCAAATTAACCTGTCAAATTAAATCACAATATCTTTTCAAATCAACCATTGCAAGGTTGGATAGAGATGACATTTTAGATAGAAATAGGTATTTTATCTATTGAGTTATGTTTAAATTCACGTCATAATTTAAATCTATATATCTAAAGGGAGAAAGAGTGGACAGAATTAATAACCCTTCATAAATGCACTTTATGTCATCTTCACCATACTTTGCTATAAATCAAAAAGCCTTGTTGGAGCCTCCTTGGATAATTCTCATGGTTTTAACTAATTTCATAAATTTCTCAAATCACATGTGCTAATTTAAGAATAATTGTATAGGCTTATTCATCGTTTCACTACTAGATCAAGTCACCTCATCAAAAGAAAGAAAAAAAAAATCAAAATTAAGTGATACCTTTAAATTTTGTCGATAGGTGCTAATGTTAGTAACTAAATATAAGTCTAATTCAAATTTTATGACATAATATTTAAGATTTTCAGATGATGTTCTAGAACTAAGTAACAAAATATATAATTTAATCCAAATCTGAGACATTTTAATTCAAGGTATATGTTAATTATCACCGAGCTATGTTCACTTCAGCCACAAAAATGATAAAAAATTAAATCAAAACTACGTTTAAATAAAAAAGAAACAAATGATTAAAAGAAAAAAGTAATATACAAATGTCTATTTGACATAAAATAATAGAAAAAACATTTAGGGGTTGTTGAAGAAGAAAGAATGGAATGTATTATATGTGCATTTTTTAATCAAAATTATTTTATAGGAAACAATAAGAATGGTAATATGTTTAATAAATAGCTGAATTGCAAGACTTATACTTTGCAAGACAAAAAAAATATATAGTATTAGAAATGAAGTTTCCAAAGGCTAGCAATGGAAGATTAAGGCTGAAATTTCAAAATTGGGAGTAGTTGATTGGCCTAATTCAATATTTAATGGGTTTGCAAGTTGAAGGGTTCAATTATTCAATTCCCAAACAATATAATATCTCTTTCTCCTTTCTCTCTCTTCAACAACCATATTTTTAGTCTCTATATTTTTTAAGATGAAAATATTTACCTAAATTTTATATATATATATATATATATATATATATGTGTGTGTGTGTGTGTTGATGGTCAAATTTGGTCGGGAGGAACTCACCTGACCCTCACGTGCCACCAACGATAAATTTGTTTGAGAGGGGGGAAGACGTGACCTACAAGACAGAAAACATGTGCACCGGTGTGGTGCTTGCCACACTGCCTCTGATGCTTAAGTTAGAAAATGGAAGAAGGAGAGCAAGAGAGCAAGAGGAGAGAGTCGAGAGTAGAGTTCGGAATCCCTTCTTCAGTGATGAAGAGGGGTTTAAATACCTGCTCATGCTCCTAGGATTTTTAGGAATTCAGAGGCGTTTCGGGATGAACTAGGTGGAGTCGGGCCGGCCAAAGGCAGCAGGGACCAAACGGAGCCGGACGAGCTCGGCCTCTGCCTTGAAGCCCGATCCCTTCGGCCTTGGCCCGACCCACTAGCCCGTTTCGCCTCTAGGGTCCATCCTCCAACCCTATTTCTATCCGGTTGTCCTCGTCAGCTCCTTGTACATCGAAGTGGTCCAAAATTGCCTATAACAATATATATATTTATATATATGAAAAAAAACATTTTGAGATTAATTTTCTTAGTTTTTAAATTTTTTTCTGGATTTTTAATTTTTTTAAAAAATGATTGGGTAACAAAAGAAATTGGAAGTAAATTAGAGAAATTCATTTTTTAAATACATATAAAATTAAACTAAAAGCTTTTTTTTTTTAAGTTCAACGACATTTGGGGTTTGGAGATTTAAACCTCTGACCTTTTGTTCAAGGGTACATGCCGTTGAACTAAGTTCACTTTGACAATTAAAAGTCATATTTACCATTAAAAAGAACACTATGGACATGATTGAGGATTATTTTAATAAATTCGGTCTCATGTAATTAATAATCTACTATTGTCGTTGAAGTTGATTCTTTTTAGGGAAAAAATCATTTTTGACCCTAAATTTTGGGGGTTGTATCAATTTTAACCTTAAACTTTCAATTTCATCAAATTGAACCCTAAACTTAACAAATTGTATCAATTTTAACCCTAAACTTTCAATTTCATCAAATTGAACCTCAAACTTATCCGATTGTATCGATTTTAACTTCAAACTTACATAAGTATTACAATGTACCTTTGGTTAATTTTCCATTTGAACCACGTCGTACGTGTAATTGATTATTTCTTCATTCTTTTTTTTCTTAATTCACATTGCACCTAAATTGATTTCTTATAAATAAAATATTGGGGAAGCTTTATTTTAGATAACATTTTCTTGTTGTTCAGAACTTTAATTGTGAGGGCCTTTTCGTTGCTATTTAAAATTAGCAAAGCAAAGAAAATTTGGAAGTTTTTTATCTTCAAATATTTTCTGGGTTTTTATTGTTGCTAAGAACTTTCTGAATTTTTTTTTCTTCTTTTGCGGTTTTTTTTTTCTTGCTAATTAGAAGAATGTACAAATGTAGAAAACAAAAATAAAGAAATTTTGAGGTTTTTATTTCTCATATTTGCTAGATTTTTCTTGTTGCCAATAACTTTGTGATTCTTTTTTGGATAACAATGAGAAAAATAGTAAAAGATATTTGATTTCTTCTGGGTTTTCCAAAAATTTTCTTACAAAACACTAAATCATATGCATAATGTGAATTAAAAAGAGGAAAACAAAATTGTCAATTACGTGTTTTAATAGCAATTCAAGTGAAAAGTTGACCAAAGGTCTACATTGCAACATTTATGCAAGTTTGAGGTTCAAATTGATACAATTTGTTAAGTTTAGGGTTCAATTTGATAAAAATGAAAGTTTAGGGTTAAAATTGATACAAGCTGCTAAGTTCAGGGGTCAAATTTGATTTTTTCCCAACATGAGGTCAAACCAAAAATGTAACTCCCGTAATTTTAGGAAAATTTCAAATTTTTAGTTTGCGAGTTATTTTGAGTTAAGAGGGAGCTTGAAAATTTGAAAATTTTGGTGTAATATTTAAAATTTGGGGCTGAGTGGCAATTTTGTAATTATGCTGGAATTAAAGTCAAGCCCAAGCCCTTTAGGTTTTAATTACGATAATTGTAATGGGTGGCAAAATTAGGGTAAATAATGACAAATTTAGCAAAATTTTAAAATAATTGAAAATATAGCAAACTTTTTAGATGAATTTTTTATATTCCCAAATTGCCCCTGGAGCGCATCTTTTTCATCCTCGTCTGTTTTTTGTTTTTGTTTTTATATATATATACTGATAGAATCTATCGGTGATAGAAAAATTTTCTATCACTGATAGATTCTATCAGTGGTAGAAAAACTTTCTATCAGTGATAGAAATGTTTCTTTCACTGGTAGATTCTATCAGTGGTAGAAAAACTTTCTATCAGTGATAGAAATATTCTATCACTATTGAAACTTCTCTACCAGAAACCAAACAACACGATTGAAAACCTTGTTCAAGTAATTTTTTTTCAGTTCGTAATGTTCATCTTACTATCACTTGTTACTGATGGAAGATTGAAAACTAAACAACATGATTGAAAACATTGTTTAAGTAAATTTCTTTATTTGGTTTATTATGCTCATCTTTCTATCACTGATAGAATATCTTTCTATTACTGATAGAATCTATCAGTGATAGAAAACTTTCTATCAGTGATAGAAAGTTTCTATAAGTGTTGGTGTTCTGATATCATATTGTTTTGTTAGTTGTTTGGTTATTGTTGTCATTCTATATGTTTTTGTAGTTGTGTTCTATCATGATTTTTCTATCACTGATAGAAGCTAGTTCTTTCGTTATTGTATGTTGGATTTTTCCTATCACTTATAGAAAGTTTTTTCTATCAGTGATAGAAACTTTTCTATCATTGATAGAAGATTTCTATCACTGATAGAAGTGATAGAAAATCTTTCTATCATTGATAGAAAAATACCTATCATTGATAGAAATCTTTTCTATCACTGATAGAATCTATCTGTGATAGAAAATCTTTCTATCACTGATAGAAAATCTGGAGGGGTATTTTAGTAAATGCAACATGCAGGCCATCAGATTTTGCCATTTTTGCAATTTTTTTGTGGGTTGCTAGATTTGCAATTATTTTGGCTCATATTGCTATCCTTGCAACTGGCCCTATCAGTCATTCACGCAGCCCTAGGTCATCATTTTCTCTTCATCTCATCCTTCTCCTCCACGAGTAGCAGCCGACCAGCTCCCCTTTTTCGATTTTCTTCTCCAAACAGTGGGGTTCACTATCTACTCTGGCGAGCATCCATCTCCGGCGTCTTCTACGTTTTTCGGTCAACAGCTCCCTTGTGTGTGTCCTCCCGCGAGTCCCGGCGTTGCAGCGACAAACAAGGGGTAACGTTCCTCGCGTTTTGGGTGTCGGCAGCATCCTCCAGTGGCATTTGGTCCAAGCGGCGGTTCGTGGAGTCGCCGACGATAAGCATCGTTCACGGCAGGGAAGTGCAACCGCTGTCGATGCGTTTCAGGTGGAGTCTCACGACGTTTTCAGTCGAGCAGTGGCTGTCTCCGCGAGTTTTTGGTGTGGGTATGTTTCGTTTTCATCCTTCAAGCCCCGATCTCTCTCTATGGCTTCGTTTTTCACTCCCCTCGTGATTTCCCTCTCTATTTCAACGTAATCTACGTCGGACAACACCTGTGACTGCGTTTTTCAGCGACTTCGGACGTGTACAACGGTGTGGTGTTCGGTTTCAGTAGTTTTCCAACGTTTGTAGACAAATTTCACATTTGGTAAGTTGGATTAAATGTTGTTTTGGTCAATTTCACTTTCTAAGCAAATACCCATTGAAGTTTAGCCTTTGATTCAAGGTTTTCTAAGTTGTTGGAGTCAAACTATCGAAATTGGACTGACTTTGTTACCCGACCAACAAGTATAATTTTTGTTTTGAGGTAAGCCTTGATCTCAGGTTGACCTTATTGATTGTTAAATTCCTTAGAGGAATTTCTAGAATAATCTCATCTAAATTAGGAAATTATTTTTATGTAGAGAGCGACTTTGCTAAGATTCAATTCTCGATTTAGATTATGGAGTTAAAAGTCGAGGTAAGTGAACTTACTATTGAACCTTTTAATTGGGTGCGAATATTTGAGTTCCTAAAATTCTCGTGTTTAGAATAATTGAATTTCTAAATATTCGTGTTTATGAGTCGTTCTTGAATTTTATTATGATTGTTAAAGCATGACAAATTTATTACTTTAATTGCGTATGCGTTTATGAAGAATGTTGAAAGCATTAAATTTATTATTTTTGCTTGTATTTGTTGATATTTAAAATAGTTGAGTGGGTGGTCTCTCAAAATCCCATTAAAGGGATTAAATTTAAATTATTTATGACTTTTAAATTTCATTAAAGGAATGAGTTTAAATTAGTGTACATGAAATTGATGTACATTCGGAGATGCCTACACAGGGCTTAGGGACATGAAATTGATGTACCTAAGTCGAGGTTTGTGAAATTGACGACCTCGAGGTTTCGTGAAATTGACGGCCTCCGTAGGAGACATATGTAATTGATGTGTCTAGGATATGCATGAAATTGATGTATATCTTCTCTCTAATTTAAAGTTTAGAAATAAAGTTTAGAGCCACCAAAACTATATTTGTTGTTGATTTTTAAAATGTTTTTAAAGCATGACCCAACCTCAATAGTAGGGTCACTTTGAGTATTTAAAATACTCATTCTTTTCAAAAATATTTTTTTTCAAGTAAAGGCGAGGGCAGATGGAAGGCGATTGATGAGAAATCCGTTAGGCAGCCATGAGAGGACTTGAGTTCATATTTTATTTTCTTCCTTAAGAATACTGTGTTACTTTATTTAAATTGTAAATTTGTTTTAAGAAAATTTCTAAAGGTCTTGTACATTTATGTTTTAGAAATTATTTAAGCTTATTTAAAACATTTGAAATTAGGGATCCCGAATAAAAAGTTTTGTTTTAAAGTTTTTGTTTAAATTAGTGTTTCTGTTTCAAATTATTATTTTTAGGGAAAAATACACTTTTGGTCCCTGAGGTTTGGGTTAAGTGACACTTAGGTCCCTGAGTTTTCAAACTCAACAAAAATATCCCTGAGTTTTGAGATAAGTAGCACTTTGGTCCCTGCCGTCAATTTTTCTGTTAAATCTTAACAGTTGCTGACGTGGCACTATTATTTTAATAAAAAAAATTATTTTTTAATTTTTTTAAATACAAAAATATTAAAATAATAAAATATTATTATTTTATCTTTTTTTTAATATTTTTCTCATCTTTCTCTTTCTTCCTCTTCTCCACTTCCTTCTCCTAACTTCTTCTTCCCAACTTCATCTTCTTCAACTCCGGCGGCCGGCCGCCGATGAGTTTTTTTTTTTTTTTTTTTTAATTTCTTTCTTCCCCTCTCTTTTCTTCTCTCTTCTCTTCCCTTTCTTCACATTTTTTTTAATATAGAAGAGGGAGAGGGAGGAGGCTCCTCCCTCCCTTTCCGGCGCCGGCGACGGCGACGGGAGGAGGGTCCTCCTCCAAAATTCCCTTTTAAAAAAAAACAGAAAAAGTAAGAGAAAGAAGAAGAAGGGAAGAAGAGAAGAAGAGAAGAAGAAAAAAAAAAATCCGGCAACCGCCGCCGTCGCCGCCATTCGCCGACGGCCGGCGGCGACCGGCCACCGGAGCTGAAGAAGATGGGAGGGGGAAGGAAGAAGATGGGAGAGGGAAGGAAGAAGATGAGAAGGAAGAAGATGAAGAAGAAAGAGAGAAAATTTAAAAAATAATAAAATAATAATATTTTTAATATTTTTATATATTTTTATTTAAAAAATCAAAAATTCATTTTTTTTAATTAAATTAATAATGCCACGTCAGCTTACCGTTAGGGTTTAACGGCAAAATGGACGGCAGGGACCAAAGTGTTACTTATCTCAAACCTCAGGGGTATTTTTGTTGAGTTTGAAAACTCAGGGACCAAAGTGTCGCTTAACCCAAACCTCAGGGACCAAAAGTGTATTTTCCCTTATTTTTATTTAAAAATGTCTCCAAAGCATGCATTGTCGTAACGGTCCCTTTAAGGCTTATTAAGAAGTCGGGTCGTTACAAAAAAAAAATTTATTACTATTTTTAATAATCTAGAAACCTAAATAAAAAGAAATTGTGATAATTCAAATGCAAATTAGTTTTTTTTTCATTTATTTAAAGAGATAAAAAATTATATTCATATCCTAAGTTTCAAAAATTATTTAATATTGATACCCCATGCTTTGAATTAAACGTAACTAATTGAATTTGTACCAAAACAACACATGAACACATAGCTAATTTAATTGACCAATCTTTCAAAAAAAAAAAAAAATTGAATTGACCAAATAAACAAGAAAATGTGGAATGAAATTTCTAAATATAAATTTATAAAGACTTTTTATTGAAAAAGTCATAAGTCAACCTTGTTGGAAAATTCTTCTGAAAAAGACCTTTAAACAATACAATTAATGTAAAATTACAACTATGCTTGAAATAAATGAGGTAGAAAGTAGCCCATAACAATAAAATATCTCTTTCTAAAAAAATATTTAAAAAATCTCTAATTGTAGAACGGTGTCAATATTAATGAGATTCAAGAACATCAATCATCAAATCAATCTTCCATCAATAAAAGTAGGGAAATTGTGCTAAATGACTAAAAAGAAAAAGCATTCTTGATTTTTGGCTACGAAAGTTTGGATTTTGTAGGCGTGGCTACCGAAATTTTAGGAACCGTTTCCTGGCTTTTTTTGGACATTTTTACCCTTGGTATATACGGTTATATACAAACGTCGTTAACAGTCTTTTTTGTTGCAAACGTCCCCTTTTTGCGTGGTGGATGGATCCCTACATACATGGGATTGGTTGGCGATTTGTTTTGATCCTAGTTTACCTATTTTTCAGGCTTAGGCTTTCTAACGGTAAAAAATTATCTTTTTCGGCGGCATGAAGCAGTCAACAGATGGATTACCCAAAAAAAATACATCATAAAAAATTCCATAGTTGTATGTAACAGTTCAATCTACACAGACAACATGCGTACAATATCATAGATGTATATACTAATACATACACGTTCACAGGCA
This sequence comes from Luffa acutangula, assembly GCA_036850905.1. Lineage (NCBI taxonomy): Eukaryota > Viridiplantae > Streptophyta > Magnoliopsida > Cucurbitales > Cucurbitaceae > Luffa > Luffa acutangula. The sequence goes on along the minus strand of CM072092.1, from coordinate 47,346,174 downwards.
GACAATGAAGGGTATATAACTGTTCAAACACACGTACGTACGAGCATGTATGTATATAGATGTACGAGATAATAGTTGTACATATCAGTATATAAATGTATGAGATCATGGATGTATATACTAATACATACACGTTCACAGGCAGACAATGTACACAGGCTTGCCAATACATAGATTGCAAGGTGCAGGGGGGTATATAACTCCTCTCACACTCTTTCATATGACCGCACCACAACATAATTTCCAGAGGAGTTTGCAACAATGATGGAATAGTATTTATCAGTACATACCGCTCTGGTGGGTTCGACCTCCTCACTTTCATCCTTTTTTGTCCGCTTGTCCTTCCCTTTGGGTCTCTTCGCATCCTGGATGTTAATTAGGGAGTTTAATTCTCTAATTTGTAATTGACAAGGGGGTAATTATAGCATGTTTTACACAACCTAAAGAGTAAATATAAAGTCTTACCTCCACGGGCTTAGTCTTTTTTGGTCTCTGCTTACAATCAAGCGTAATATTCTCGGAATGTATGGAAGAAACGAAATCCCTAAAATCTCGGGGGAATGTATCAGTTTGTTGCTAATATAAGGGAATGGGAATGAAGTTGTTACCTTGGTTTGAATTTCTGAGAAATTGTACAGTCCTCGCGTAGAAGGAGAATCGATGGAGGATGTGGGGCGAGCAAGAGTCTCGACGGCGCGGCGGAAGAAGGTCGTCGGCGCGATGCGAGAGGTAGGGATTGGTATACACCTTGTGTTGGGGGTGAAAAATGGTGGGAATGGAGGGTTGTGGAAGATGAAGATGGACAGACGGGCTGGTGCATGAAGGCGGTTCTAGTGGGAGGGTGGGCGGTGTTATGACAACTCATAATTGCAGCAGGTCCTATCATAATTACTGTGTTCTTATTTGTTTTTTAATTTTTCAGGTATTCTTAGTTGCAGGTAGTAAATCTTCCTATTGACAGGGCTATTGTTTCCGATTAATGGAGTTCGAAGGTCTTTCTCTCTACTGAGGGAGGTTGAACTTTGTACGCCTTCCCCAATAAAGGTATTTACTCCTTTTTCCGGGGAACAACTCTTTCATGTAGTAACAATATGATACATCTGATTTTCAAAATAGTTTTGTGTTCTTGGATTTTTTAATTTCAAACCTCCTAAAATGTCTCCAACTTATTTTTAGGGGTATAATTTATCTCTCTTAAACTCTGATTTTGGTTTTAAACGTTAAGAACACGTTAGGAAGTTTGTTGGGGGACATTTTTGTATTGTACAAATAGGGATTTATTAATCAGTAAATCGTTTAGCCATCTATTTAATTTATAAACGTTCATTGCCATTTTTCAAGCCACCTATTTATTTATAGTCATTTTTCTTGTTGCCCCATAAAAGTATTGGTTTTCACTAATGATCAACTCCCCATCCATAAAAACTTTACATTCATCCGTGCACTTTGGCTCTAACACCGACGACCCAAACTTTCTTAGTTGTCACATACTTACCTCGCTATGATAGAATTTTATTACTTATTTCACCATCAAAAGAATTTTCTAGGTGGTATTCACGTCAATTTTAAACACTTTTTATTTATAGAAGGTGTCGATGGTCAAATTTCGCTTAGGAATTTGCCATTCGCTCCACGTGATGATCAATAGTGAATTTATAATATAGCGGGAAAGACGTGACCTGCAAGACGTGCAAACGCTGCACACCGATGTGGTGTAGACCCCACACACTCCGATGCTTAAGTTAGCCTTGGTCGAAAAGCACGTAGAATGTATTTAGGGATCGATGTTTGCATACCTGAATGCGTGTGTGGTCTCCCTTTTTATAGACCTCCCCTTAGGGTTTTCGTCGATGCCGGACCTCAAATGATCTCTGGGCCTTTGGCCCGGGTCGGCCTCGACAATGGGCCGAGGCCGACCTCGTCCTCCTAGGGTCTTTAAGAATTCGGAGGTGTTTCGGGATGAACTAGGCGGAACCGGGGCGATCTGAGGCATCATGGGTCGAAAGGAGGTGATCGAGCTCGGCCCGCGCAAGCGGGCCGAATGGTTGGCCTCGGCCTTTTGCCGAGGCCGACCATATGGGTCGGGCCATGGTGGCCCGACCCTTTGGTCCGGTCTTCCTATGGGTCGGACTTTTGGTCCTACCTTTGCCCGATCGTCCTTGCCAGCTCCTTGTTTGTCAGTGTGGTCCGAAATTACCCATAACAGAAGGTTCCATATATGTAATAGACATGTACCTCTCTCTTAGTATACATAAAAACCCAATATATAAAAATAAATAGGGTAAAATACTTTTTTGGTCCCTCATGTTTCGAGTCAGTTTCCAATAGGTCCCTAGGTTTCAAAATCGAACAATAAAATCCCCACTATTTCGAAAATGGTTCTATTGAGTCCCTGAACCGTTAATTTTTTTAACGGTGCTGACGTGACACGTTAAAAAAATAAAATAATATTTTTATATTAATTAAATTAATAATTAAATAATAAATAGTTAAATTAAATAAAAAAAAATTCTCCCTCTTTCTCTCCTCTCTCTCTTCTGGTTTATTCCCCATTGAATTCCTTTCTCTCCTCTTCTTCATCTTCTTTAACCCAAACCTAAAATCAACCACACCCCACCTCTGCGCCGTCCTTCACCGTCGTTGCCGCCTTCTTCTTCTACTCTCCATCCATTTTCTTTTTTCCTCAACAAACCGTGAAAAAAAAAACCCACCCCTCCCATCTTCTTCTTCCCCTTCTTCTTCTTCCCCAACAAACCCTCCCCTCCTTCTTCTTCAACAAAATCCTACCATCTTACCCTCCACCCATTTTCGTTTTCCTCAACAAACCGTGAAAAAAAAACCCACCCCTCCCCATTTTCTTCTTTCCACAATAAACCCTCTACCTCCTTCTTCAACAAAAATCCACCATCCCCATCTTCTTTTTCCTCAACAAACTCATTTTCTTCTTCTTCAATCAAAACCCACACCAGCAATTCCAAATCCACCGTTTCAATTTCCACGAGCATCAGAGAATCAAAACCCACCTCTTTATTCTTCAAAACCGAATCTAAAAAAACAAAACAAAACCCATCCCACCTGAAATCTGAAATAAAGATACCGGCAAAAGAAGAAGAAAACGCGTGACGGGAGGATGGACATCGGCGATGGAGCTGAGCGTGTGTGGGGTGGGTTTTGTGTTTTGATGAAGATGAAGAAGAGGAAGGGGTTGCATGGTAGGGGTGGGTTCGGTTTCAAAGAAGAATAAAAAGAAGAGGAGGAAAATGTGGTGGTGGAGGGCGACGGCGACGGCAATGGGTTGCAATGGTGGCGACGACATTAGTAAAAGAGAAGAAGAAGATTAGAGAGGGAGGGATTTGGGGGTGATGGAGGGATTCACGAGGGGGGAGAGAGGAGATTAGTTTTATTATTTATTATTTATTTTAATTTAAAAAATATTTAGTTTTATTATTTATTATTTATTATTTATTATTTATTATTTATTATTTATTTTTATTTAAAAATATTATTTTATTTTTTTAAATGTGCCACATCAGCATCATTAACTGCCACGTCAGCTCCGTTAAAAAAATTAACGGTTGAGGGACTCAATAGAACCATTTTCGAAATAGTGGGGACTTGATTGTTCGATTTTGAAACCTAGGAACCTATTGGAAACTGACTCGAAACATGAGGGACCAAAAAGTTATTTTACCCAAATAAATATTGAACAACATAAAATTGCATATATAACAAAATAGAATGCCAATAAATGGGGTTAATTGGACAAAAAATACATTTAAAAAAAAATTGGCAAAAACACATACTTTTAAAAAAAATTGGCAAAAACGGGGCCTTTTTTTGTCCTTATTGGTTTCCGCGTGTTGAACACGCGGAAACAGCCGTTCAGCTGACAGTTCACCAGTCAGCAAAGGTGGGCTGAATCCGTGGCTTGAAGCCACAGATTCAGCATTTTCATACAGTTTTTTTTTTCTTTTTTTTTTTTTACTATTTAATTACAACATTGTTTCAGGCTTTCAACCTTCCTTTATTTTTCATACAGTTTCTTTTTTTAATTTAATGTTTTTTTTTTTTAAATATAGACTTTGTCTCCTGTTTTCTTTATTTTAACTTTCTTTTAAGTTTTCTTTATTTCAATTTTGTTTGATGTTTTCTTTTTCAATTTTGTTTTAAAAATCTATTTCTCAGATTTTTTTAAAATCTATTTTTATTTTTATTTATCTCAATTTTTCTTGTGCCCTAATTTTTTATGAATCAATTTTTATTAGCCTAATTTCTTAAAAAAAAATAGTTGATAAAAATCATGAATATGAAGTGATTGAAAATTGATCAATAATGTTGTAAATTTAGGAGACTGATTTTTCAATTATATTGTTGTATGTTTTCGATTATAATATTCCAATAATTTGATTTATTGAATAAAAACAACAAAAATTTGAAAAAAAAAAACATAAAGTTGAAAATTAACTAAAAAAAAATGAAAAAGAATATTACAGAAAGTTGAAAATTATTCAGTTTTTTTTTTAAAGTTAATTTCAACTTTATGTAATGTTTTTTTTTTCAATTTTTTTTTAGTTAATTTTCAACTTTATGTAATGTTTTTTTTTTTTCAATTTTTTTAAGTTAATTTTCAACTTTATGGGTTTTTTTTTTTTTTTTCAATTTTCTGTTTTTTCATGATGAGTAAATGTTATATATATTTTTAAATTTATATCTTTTTAATTTAATGATCATAAAATGATTGTATTTTCTTATTAATAATGACAAAATCATCTTTGAATCGATAATTTTTTTTATTTTTCCTTAAAATTATGATAAAATTGAAGAGTTATTACCTTAATTTTTTTTTAAACAGAATTATTATCTTAATTATTAATTTATTATAGTTTAATGATTTTTTTATTTTAATGTAGAGTTATTTTAATCTATAGCCACAAATTGTAAGACTATATATTCCAAATGTGAAATTACAATTGGTAAAATTATGAAATTACTTTAAAAAAAATTGGAAGTTTAATTTTTTATTTTAGTATTTTGTTTTTTTTTATTCTACGAATCAAATTATTGGAATATTATAATCAATAACATACATTTAAATTTACAACATTATTGATCCATTTTCAATCACTACACATCTCGATTCATAATTTTTATCAACTATTTTTTTTTTAAGAAATTAGGCTAATAAAAATTGATACATAAAAAATTAGAGGGACAAGAAAAATGGAGGTAAATAAGAATAAAAATAGATTTTTAAAAAAAATCTAAGAATAAATAAAAACACTCATTTCTCTTTTTTTTTAAAAAAAAAAATCTATTTTTATGCTTAGATTTTTTTAAATATTTTTTTCTTTAAGTTTTTGATTCTTAGATTTTAAAAACATGAAGTTAGAAAAATCGTATTACTTTTCAAAAAAAATAAACATGAAGTTAAAAAAAGAAACGATATGAAAATAGCTGGAAAAAAAAAAAAAAAAAAAACTGTATGAAAATGCTGAATCCGTGGCTTCAAGCCACGGATTCAGCCCACCTTTGCTGACTGGTCAGTTTGACCAGTCAGCTGAACGGCTGTTTCCGCGTGTTCAACACGCGGAAACCAATAAGGACAAAAAAAGGCCCCGTTTTTGCCAAATTTTTTCAAAAGTATGTGTTTTTGCCAATTTTTTTTTTTAAATGTATTTTTTGTCCAATTAACCCCGATAAATGATTATTAGTGTGATTACAATTTTCTAGGTTGATTTTAATTTTGTAATCTAATAATGGTTGCAAAATGTACCGTTGAATTTGATTCATAAAAAAAAAAAAGTAATATACTCATAGTCAATTTTAAATTACTACATTTAATAATTATCTTCAAAAGAATGTAGAGGGTTATATCATACTTTTATGCTTATTTTATTTTTATTTATAAACTTTGAAGCATTGTGTTTTAGTTCTAGTCACTAAGATGAGTGTGTTTGGTTGGTGATTTGAAAACATAGATTTAATGAAAATAAAGTTGTATTTTATGTTTTTCAGATATTGTATTTAAATTATTGTTCAAAATATGTTTGATAATATATTTATGCTTAAATTACAAGTTTAGTCCCTAAACTTTCAAGGTTGTGTCAATTGGTCTCTTCAACTTTAAAAAGTGTCTCATAGGTCTCTTGAACTTTCAATTTTGTGTCTAATATGTCATTGAAATATTCAAAATTTTTAAAAATTAATCAACCTATTAGATATAAAATTGAATTTTATGCTTATTGGGACCCTAAAGTTTCAATTTTTTTTCAAATAGATCAAAGACTTATTAGACACAAAATTGAAAGTTGAGAGACCTATTGGACACAAAACTAAAAATTTAAGGACCTATTTGATACTTTTTATAGTTCAGGGACATTTTGGACACAAAATTGAAAGTTTGAGGACCTATTTAAAACGTTTTAAAGTTTAGAAACCAAATTGACACAATCCTAAAAGTTCAAGACTAAATTTGTAATTTAACCTATACTTAACTAAATTTTTAGGTTGAATATAAATTATTATTAATTAATTTATGAATTACTATTTTATAATATCATATAATTTTTAATATATTATATTATACATATTTTAATTTAACAAAGATGAATGAAATTTATAATATGAAATACTGCATTTATTAAAGTTTTTATTATATATATTATGCATTTTAAATTTTCAAATTCAAAATCTAGATACATTGAAACATAAAAATGTTGTTTCCAGAATTTTCACTATTTGGATAACAAAATCCGCAAACAGTTTTTAGAAACAGATATTCACAAGTGAACTTAATAAATTTCAAAATGAAAAACAGGACTTATCAATTGTGTGAATTTTTAAAAATATTAAATAGGCCAACGACTTATTAGATACAAAATTGAAAGTTGAGAGACTTATTAGACATAAAAGCAAAAGTTGACGGATTAGATACTTTTTAAAGTTTATGGACCAAATTGATACAACCCTAAAAGTTCGAAAACTAAACTTGTAATTAAACTTTCCTTTTTATAAGATTCATTATATATCAATAATAGATAGATATTTGGAATTACATATAGGTACAAGTGTCTGTGAAAAAAAAAGTTACAGAGAGAATTTGTTAGGGATTTAGTGAGACACACCAATAAAAGTTCAAAAATCTAATGGGATATAAAATTGAAACTTTAAAATCATATTAAACATTTTTAAAAAGTCACAAATTTATTAGACACAAACTTGCAAGTTTAAAGATTAAACTTGTAATTTAACATTATTTTTAAAAGTTAAGCGACAAAAATGACATTTTAAAAATTAAAAACACAAAAACCAAACTAAGAACCATTTTTTTTAAAAAAAAACTTAAAATTTAAGAAGAAAATGAGATTTAAACTTGGAATAAATTTTTTTTTTAAAAAAAAACAAACCAAGGATCGGAATTAAATATAAATTCAATAATAATTTTGAAATATAATATAAGGTCTGTGAAATTTTCCACATCGGTATCTCATAAAAGGTTCCAACGACCCAGGAAGTGGATGGCATTTCTGTAATTTAGCATTAACTGTCACTTCAAATTTCTATTCCTTTTCCTACGTATTACGCGCCAAACCCAGCGAGTGGTTCGAACGCGGAGAATTTTGACCATTACCAAGGAGCTTCCTCGAGGGTATTATCGTAAATTCATATTTTTTCAAGGTAATGACTCATGGACATCGGACTATTTTTATTAAGGGGAATTGCAATGGGTAGCAAAAAATATTAGAATATTTGCAAATTTAGCTATGATTTTTTAGGTTTGCAAATATAGCAAAATTTTAAAAATCTGATTTCCGTTTTTTTTATTATTCCAATTTTACCCTTGTTGGTATATTAGTAGTATATCTGATATACTTTATATTTACTGATATACGAAATATAAAGTATACCAAATTTGATATACTTGAATGAATACAATTATATACCTAATATACTAATGATATATCTAATATATACTTGATTTGATAAACTAATATTTGATATACCAATGATATACTTAGATATGTTACTTTATTTACTTATATTTTTTATATTTTATTTTCTCTTTATTGAATTATGTTGTATTATTTACATATTTTAAATGAAATGTTTGTCTTTTATAAAATAAATGTTTGTCTTCTATACCTGTTATGAAAGTTGATACACCGTTGATATACCTAATTTTTTTTACTACTCAAATAATTAATAAATATACTTGATTATGAGTAGCTAAATACATCAATGATAGACTTGTTAGTTAAAAAAAAATCACTGATATATACACATTCAACCAAGAGGTTAGAGGTTTAAATCCTCTACCACACATATTGTCCCAAAATAAAGCTAATATATCTAATTATTGAAGTATATCAAAGATATCTAAACTAATGAAAGCTCATGTGTAAAACATATTATATTCACGAAATATACATCTGATATACTATATATTTAGTATATCAGTTGATATATTCACGAAATATACATCTGATATACTATATATTATTTAGTATATCAGTTGATTGATATACCAAATATCTAGTATATTTTTAGGGTTTAATATACTAGATATTTGGTATATCAGTGGACGACGAGCTGAGGTTATTTTAGTCTTTTTACGTTATTGTTTGGGCCGGGCCAAACTTTTTTTTGCCATATCTGCAAACCCAATAAATGGAAGACACGCTTGCAATTTCCATTTTCTTTTTTGCTATTGATGCAAACGCCCCTTTTATTAAAATAGGATTTTTTTTTAAACATATTAGTCATTTATTGTTATTATGAAACTTATTAGAGAAATATTGTGGTTTTAAATCGCCGGTTAGAGACAACCTACACACACGTGGTTGCATGTCGTCTCTTGAAGAGACGATATGCAACCATGGCCATCGATTTAAAAAAAAAAAAAAAACTTGCATGCTACATGTTGCCCGCTTGTTGGTTGTCTCTAACATATTTTATTTTCACAAAATGTCTATTAGGGGTTAGATACCGGTGTTTTGCGGGATATTCTTTTTTTATAGACATTTATTGAGGTTTTTTAAAGTTTGAATGTCATTAAGTTTTTTCTAACAATATTTTAAAAAAAAAATTTAGAGAATAAGTAATTTCTTTCAAAATTTTGCAAAAAAATTAGTGACACATAGAATTAAAAATTAAAATCCAGTTCATAAAATAAAATGTTCAACAATACACATGATCATAATAAAAGGCTAATGAGTTCACTTAAACACAAGAAAAATGCAAAAATACTAATGAGTTCCACAAGGTGGACGTCACCGGTTACGAGGTGGTTGACGACGACGTCCCCTTAGTGCCTGATCTTGTTCATCTTGTACCTCTTGCTCCTCTTGTACCTCCTGTTCCTCTCGTTCTTCTGGTTGCTCTCTATGAGCATATGACGATGAGGGACTTGCTTCATGTGATGATGATGGACCAGCCTCATAGTATGGTGGAATCGAAGTTTGAAAATACTGCATACCAGGAGTTGGGATCAAAACAAGTGGAGTGGAAGGAGTACCACCATCTTGTGTCTGAGTGAGAGGAGGTACATCTTCAACAAATGCCAGACACTTATCTTCTATTTTCAATGATGAAATAAAAAAATTAACATACTTTAGTTATCTAATTAACTTCAAACAATAAGTTATAGTAATTAAATTCAAACAATAATTTATTTAATTGAATTAAGTATAATTACACTACAATTAATTTTTCAGACATTAATTTTTTTCATAATTTATTTACAAATAACCTAATTAAGAAACTAAACCAACTAAATTCTAAATTCTAACTTAATAATTCCAAAAGTTTTCACAATAAACCAACAAAAAATCCAACTACTAAAACAAATAATTTACTAACCAACCAACAAAAAAATCAGAATAAGCTATAATTTACTAATAAAATACTTACATACTTGATGGGTTGGATATTTGATGGGTTCCGAAAGTTTTCGATCGTTCGGGATTAATCTAATAATACAAATAAAACACATTCAATCATTAGATTTAGAAACAAACACAACAAAAGAAAAAAAAAAACCACAATAAAAAATGAAGAAACTTTACTTACAAGTGGTCCTCGGATTTTTTGGTGTTTTCCTATCAAAATGGGACAAAAACTCACTTTTTGACTTCTATTGTGATAAAGAAATCAAATGTGGGGTAGATATTTAGAAAATGTGGGGCTGAAACGAATCAAGTGGCTGGAAATGGAGAGAAAAAAGAAGTGGGGCTCGGTTACGTGAGAATGAAAAGAAGAAAGGGGAAGGTTAAAAATTTTACAGTGGGTCGTCTCTTCAAGAGACGACCTACTGCTGTCTTTATTACGACAGTCGAAGCGTCAGGTGTAATGCCCTGCGTTTCGGATCGAGCCATTTTGGGGTTTGTTGAGCGCCTATTCTAATTTGAAAAATTAGAATTTAAGCTTAGCCTTGGATCGATAAATTAAATTTCTAAAATTTAGGAAAAATAGGTTTTTAATTAAATCTTTAATTCCTAAAGATGGAGGTTTGATTTTAAATATTTATCTCCAATTTAAAAAGACTCAATTCCCTCTTAAACGACTTTAATCCCAAATCTTTTGGAAGTTAGGGTTGGGTTTAAAAATCAGTTTGAGATTTTAATTAGAATCCTAGATAAGATCTCATTCTTATTTTAAATGGGGTTTTCCATTCTTTGAGTGTTTTCTAAAAAGAAAAAAAAAAGCCCTAACTCTCTCTCTTTCGTATCCAGCCGCCAGCCCATCACCCTGTGCTTCTCTTGTTTGCCAGCAGCAGACCATGAAGCCGTCATCTCCTTCCAATCCCGAGTTCTTCTTCCGCGTGCATAATAAGCCCAGTCGCTGGTGTCTTTTCGTTCTTCATCTCGTGTCGATCCTGTCTCTCTCGCTCTCTCCCGTGCATTTTCCTTCCAGCGGCGTCGTTCTCCCTCCTGACTCGAGCAGTGGCGCCAATCTGTGAACTAGTCGCGAGGAGACCCACAGACCAGATTTCTTCCTCTCCTTCACTCGCATGGTAAAGTCTCTTTCCTCCCATTTTCTTTCAGTTCCGACCAGCACGATTTCAAGCTCTCTCTTTCTCTAGTTTTCAGGCAAGACCCGCGCAAATCCGGCAAGTTAGCTCCAACAATGTCGCGATTTTTCTTCAGCCGGGGGGTCTCCATCATCGATCTCTCTCTCTCCCGTTTTCTTCCCTTCTCCAGTGAGTAACCTACGATTAGCAGTGGTTTAAGGCTATCAACCCCTCTCCTTCGCGCGCCGCTAACCCTTCCAGTGTGTTCTCCATCCTTCATCCGCGCGCGTGTAGCAGACTCTTGGCTGTATAGCAGCAGCTCGTGGTCATCCCACCTCCTTCTTTCGCGAGTAGGTTGAGTGTAAGTCGTTGTTTCCTTCAATTTTCTTCTTTTAGTTTAGTGGGTTGCATTTTCTTCCATTCAAGTTCAGCAGGCAGTGTGTTAATCGATATTTTTCCTGTTGTTTTCGGCTAGACTTGTGGGTAGAAGGCAGAGTGTTTGTTGTTCTGGCATTTTAGACACGTTCGGGCTGATTTAAGGATCGTTTCGGCGTGTTTAGGCTCTTTTGGTAAGCTCTCGGCGTTACCCATGATTTATTAAGCTCGAAATAAGTTTACCCACTCTTGTTTCATATTTAAATAGGGTTTCGTGGTTGATTTCTTGACTTTCCAGCATTGTGCAGTGCCGTCTTGGGTTCGAAATCATCTTTGTTTTGTGACCCATCGTCCATTGATCCTTAAACTTGAACACCCAGTGCCTAGGGTCTCTAAGCAAGTGGTTTTAAACCTCTTTGCTTGCCGGACAACACGTGTTCGAGGTCTTTCGGACTCCTTAGGCTCTTCCCGATCGTCCTGTTGGTTTTTAGGTTGCTTAGGAGCGCTTATTTGTAAGTAGTTCTTACCTGTTAAAGTCTGTTTGATTGCATGATGCACACTGGTTGTTACTTGCTTTATAACTATTCTCTTGTTTCTTGCTTCGCTCATATATATATATATATATATATATATATATATATATATACGTGTTGTGCTTTTTGCTTATGTGTTAGATATATATATGAGATATTCGAATAACATGAATTGTTGTTGTGTGATGCTTGGTTGTTAAGCATGCTAGTTGTTATGCTTTTATGAGTTAAGCATGAGTCGAGACTCGAGAGTATGTTGTTGTTGTATGTATATGCTTGGTGGGCATAGTACATGAGTCTAGAAGCATGATGCAGGGCATATGCATTCTAGGTAGTTTGGTGTGGTATGTATATGCTTGGTGAGCATAATACATGAGTCTAGAAGCATGTTGCAGGGCATATGCACTCTAGATAGTTGTAATAAAGAGGTCAGGGACCTGAATGTGAAAGAAAGGCTAGATGGATGAATGTCAGTGCACCTCGGGTACAAATGGTCGAGGGGTGGCATATCACCAATGGTCTAAGAGGAGCATCGAGACCTTGGATACAAACGGTCAAGGCGGGATCGGTGTGATGAGTCTAGGAAGCATTGGTGCACCTTGGGTACAAATAGCCAAGGGGCGATGCACAGTTCGAGGCCTTGAGTACAAATGGTCAAGGGTTGAACGCCGAGCTCCGTAGAGAGCATTGTGGCCCTGGGTACAAATGGTCAGGGGACAGTGCGACTCGAAGGATCAGTCTTGGAGAGCCAAGTGAGGGCTAAATAAGTTTGTTGAGTGAGCTCGTGAAGCATGAGTGGTTAGTGAGTTGCATAGAGAGATGCACGAGGTTTGGCTTAGGAGAGTCATTCACTTTACTTGCTTTTAAGCATGTTGTTGTGTTTATAGCTTTGAGAAATATGTTGTTTGCGCATGAAAAACATGTTGGTTGTTTGGTTGTTGTTTGATGGCTTCTCATGTACGAGAGACTACTTACCAGTACCATGGTTGTATTGACCCCCTCTCCTCTCTCCCCCCAACTTTCAGTTTATGCAGGTTATGAGGACCGTCTTGACCATAGTGATGCAAATAAGATGCATGAGGAGGGACCATAGCTAGATAGCTTTATTTTTCTTTTATATTTTCATCTTGGATAGGGTAGTTGTTGCTTACATTGGTTGGACAACTGTTTGTCCTATTCGTTTTAGTTTTGAATTTATTCTTATTCAGACTCTAGGCTAGTTGAGCTGGCTTTAATAAACTCTATCTTTTATTTCAGTTTATAATGATTAAGTTGCTTCTAATGAATTAAAGTGTAGTAGTGGTGCTTAGTTGAGTTGTGGGTTGTGGTTGTCTTATTGATTTATATTATTGCGAGATCTGACTCGCTTGTTGTAGAAATTATGTTGTGAACCTGAGGTGTTGTGGTGTGATTGTGAGTGGTTGATATTAGAAGTGTTATTTTTGTCCTATCAGGTCTTTGAAAAAAATTTTGGTTAGTCCGTTATATGCTGTTATGCTGCCAAAATTTTCGGGGCACTCGGTTAGTAGTTAGTAACCTCGCTAGGTTAGTGTATAAAAACCTGGGACGTTACATCAGGTAACCAATTTCCCGTGTGGGTCGTCTCTTGAAGAGACGACCTACGAGCGGGTAAAAAAAAAGACGACCTACATGCGGATTTATTTTTTTAAAACGAGAGTCATGATTGCATATTGTCTCTTGAAGAGACGATATGCAACCACGTGGGCGTAGGTTGTCTCTTGAAGAGACGACCTACAACTGGCGAATAAAAACAACAATATTTTTCTAATAAGTTTCAAAACAATAATATATTAATAATAAGTATTTAAATAAATAATATTAATAAAAAAAAATCTCATGGGCATCCCCTCCTTGGCTATTTGCTAAAAGAATTAAAATCAAATTTAATTCTTTTTTTTTTTTTACTTCAACAACATTTGAAGTTTGGGGGATTCGAACATTCGACCTCTTAGTCAAGGATACTCGTCAATTGCCGTTGAACTATGTTCATTTTCACAAATACTATTTTGAACTTTTGTACTTTCGGTTTGATTCATTTTGATCACTATACTTTTAATTTTTATACTTTAGTCCAGGTACATTTGATGCTTCTTGATCTATATACATTTTGATTCTTAGTTTGCAAAATCTCAAAACTATACATAAAAACCCTTAAATATAAATGTGTATGACAATATTTTGAAAACTTTATTGTGTAGTGTCGTGACCAAACCATGATTGAAGAATGAGATAGAAAAACAAAAGAAAATGAAAACAAAAAAGCCACTTTTTAAATGCGCAAGGAACAAAATAGATATTTTAAAATTACATGAACTAAAATAAACAAAACTTTAAAAGAACAAAAGCGAACATAGGGTGTTTTAGTTGATGATCTTAAAACATAAATTTGAAACATAAGGGATTCAATGGAGACATAATTGTATTTCATGTACGGTAGCAGATTCAGATTCAATAAATCAAAAAACAAAAATTGAATTTAATCATATTGAGTTAACCAAACTTATTTTATTCTTAAAGTTTAGATACCTATTTTAGTTAATTTATTTTATTAATAGGCACCTCAAATCAATAATTTATAGTATTAATTCCGCAAAATGTTATTATAAACACAAACACAAAAAATAATCTTACAAAAAGAACACACGAAATTTAAATATAATTATTAATGATGTTGACTTTGGATTTGTTGACACTCATGCAAATGGAAGACAGGTTAATGAGTTTGGATTTGTTTTCTTTTGACTTTGGTCTATTTTATTGGCTACCAAACAATCAAAATCTTGTTCAATTTGCTTTCGTTCAGAAAAAGCTAGCAAAGAAAAGGGATTCGTTTTATATTTAGATTCAATTTTTTTTTTTTTTTTTTGGTGTTTTGAAGTATTATGCTTATTTTATTGGTTTTTAAATCTGAATTTGGTCTTTAATTTTATAATTTTTTAAAAATTAAATTACAAGTTTAGTTTCAAAACTTTTAGCACTGTATTAGTTCATGTGAGACTTATATCAATCGAATAAAAATGTCAAATCTTTTGAAAAGTGTTGAACATGTCACTCAAAACTATCAAATTTTTGTACTAAAAAGAAGTTAGTAAGTTTTAAGAACATATGAAAAAAAGTCCATAATCTATTAAGCACATAATCGAAAGTGTGAGATTTTATTAGACACAATGTCGAAGGAAGTCAGAGACCTGGGAGACACTTTTTAAAGGTTAGAGACCTATTAGACACAAAGCTACAATTTTAAAAACTGAATTTGTAATTTGATATTTTAAAAAGAAAGTTTGGCCCTTTATTTTTTTTTTTTTTAAATAATAACAATTTTGATCATTGAACACCTTTCAAAATGTCTATTTTAGTCTCGTGTATACTCAAGTTTTAATCTTTAAAGAAATCTTCATAGATGTCATCGCTTCACTTGCCTTTTTGAGATGAGAAAAAGAGATGAGAGATAGGAATTGTGTCTCACTGGATGTGCCAAATTGTTTACCTGAGATTTCGAAAGAAATCTAATTTGTGTAAAATGAATTTGATTTTATTTATATTTGGTGAATTACAATCTCTAATTCATTCCTTTGATTTTTTTTTCTTCCGCAAGTATGTGAACTTTAATCCTTGAATTTGTTGGGTTTTTTTTCCTAATTGGTCTTTCTGACTTGTGGATTGTTTGGATCGACCTTCGGTTTGTTGATTTTATTGGATTCATCTTTGGCTTATTGATCTTTTTGGATCAACCTTGACATGTTGATCTTGATCTTCAAGAATAAATTGAAGTCTTGAAGTCTCTTGAACACTTCAATGTTTTCTCTATCTTTGATAGTTTCAATTTTTTTTGAAATCTGGAAGTTTTGTGCCCTTCAATTAAATTGAAGTCTCTTCGAGTCTTGTGTACTTCAAATGTCTTCAACTTGAATTCGAAGTTTTCAAATTTTCAAAGAAAATTTAGTCTTTAGAAAGTCTTCGTTCATCTGGAAGTTTTGTCTGAGTTCTATGAATTATGAATCTTCCAATGGGCCATTTCTTTTTAGGTAATTAGGATGTTCAACATCTTCATAGTTTGAAATTTTGGATGAAATAAACATTTATAAAGATGCTTGGGAACATTAGATAGCCCTTGCTTATTTTGTTGGTATGAAAATGTTTTAAAATAATGTATTATTTCAACCATAACTTTACCCATCTTCAGATAAATTATATATTGATTTAATATAATATGAATTTATAAAACACTTTTTTGCCCTTAATAATTTAAACTTTTATTTTTATCCCTTCAATTTGTATTAACTTTATAAATTTACATCGTTGTGAGGTTTTTATAAAAGGTTTAGTATTAAATATTAATTTTGATTTTAACTTGGAGTTATTTTAAAAGAAGACAATTATATAATTGATATTTTTTTTAGTGAACTATATTTTAAAAAAGTAAAATAAATAGAACTTACTTCATATTTCAATTGAAATAAATTGAACTATATATTATACAATTTAAATAATTTATATATTATACCATTTAAATGGAGTTAATTTTATATGTAAATGAAACATATATATAAATATATTTAATTTCATAGACTTTTTTAATTAGTGACAACAGTAATTTATTTTTATTTTAAATTAAAAAGAAATGAAAGAATTCATTAAAGAAAATCTTAGAAATAATAATAAAAAAAAAACGAAGGGCAAAACTATTAAGAGATGATTCTCGCAACATGTGAATCTTATAAACCCATGCATAAATGTCCTTTCCCCCTCCCCTCCCCTCCCCTTACATCTCAATATCCTACACCAGTACAATGTAAACTGGGTAATCCAGATGTCCATCTTTTCCACCAAACAAATATAGCCTCTAAATGTTGTTGAATATAGAAAGTGTGGGGTGAGAACTTCTATGAAATCATACCTATCAAATAATTTGTCGCACACTATCACATGGAATAATCGAAATAATAATATGATTGGACCAGTTTATTTCTTTAGATCCACATGGTGCAGTTGGATTGGATTAACTCATGTCACAAGATGACCAAACGTGTAATCTGATTTGACCAACAATATGTGTTATTAGATACATATGACCAATATGATTGGATTAACTTGTTTTGATTATGGTGTAATTTGATTGGATTAATTCATGTCTTTAAATACACATGAGGCAATTTGATTCATCAACTAGACAAATTTTGATTGGATTAATTTATGCCATGACACAACTTGATTGGATAAAACACAAATAGTCCTAAGATAAACATTTGTTTCTCAATTTAAAGTTATTTTATTTAATTTTGGTGACATAGGTTAAGTAAGGGAAAAATACATTATTTTTGGTCTTTTTGTTTGGGTTAAGTTCCATTTAAAATCACTGGATTTTCAAACTCAACAATTTTATCCTTGAATTTTAGATTTGACTTCATTTTGGTCTCAGTCCAATTTTCCATTACGGTAGCCAACACAAACTAACGCGACATTTTTTATATTAAAAAAATATTTTTTAAGTTTTTTAAAATAAAATATATTAAATTATATATAGATATATAATTTAATATATTTTTATTTTAAAAATTTTAAAAATTATTTTCAATATAAAAATGTCATGTCAGCTTTTGTTGGCTACAGTCAAATTGGACAGAATAACCAACATGGAACCAAATCCAAAACTCAAACTAAAATTTTTGAGTTTCAAAACTCAGAACAACCTAAATGCAACCGAACCCAAGAACTAAAAATATATTTTTTTACTAATTTCTTGTTGGTCCCAAATTAAATAAATAAACTTTTTTATTTGATTGATCAAATTTTTTCCTTCAACAAACATAATAAAAAAATAATATTTTTTAATACCATGTCATATTAATTAAAAAAAAAACTTTAATTTAAATACTATTTTGGTATTTTCCTCTTAGTCTTGGTTCATTTTGATATATACTTTTAAAATGTCTATTTTTATTTCTATACTTTCAACTTTTGTTTATTGTGGAGTCCTATTGTACTTTCAAAATGTTTATTTTGATCATTGTACTTTTAAAAAGTGCTCATTTTGGCATTTGTTGGAAAGATTTTAATATAAAGTTATGTCCACATCTTAAGAAATTTACCTGAGGTAGTGTTGTGTTGAAATCATGATGGAAAGAAAATAAGATAAAAAGGAAATAAAAAAATGATCACTTTTTATAGACCAAAACCAATGTCTTAAAAGTATTGGACCATAATTGAGAGACCAAAATTGAAAGGACAAAGACCAAAATGAACGTTTTAAAAATATAGAAATCAAAATGAATCAAATGCTACGATGTTCAAAATAGTATTTAATCTAAATACCTTCCAATCAATATGGAACAAAATGAATGTGTTCTCTTATGAAAAGATGGAAAATGTTATAAAGAGGATTTGCCTCCATTGACATTCTATTGAACTACGAACCTTTTGGTTAGCAGTACAAGTTTAATTGAGCTATGCTCCTGCTGACGTTATTTATTTATTCACCTTTAGATAAAACAATCATGACAAATTTTGGTACAAGGTTTAGTTGCAATTAATTTTGGTACGATGATAAATTTTGAGAAATAGATTTTGTATTGAAAATTTCGAAATTTTCAACTTTTGAAATTAAAGAAACCTATTATAGTAGGTTGTATGCTTTTTTCTTTTCGTATTTTGCTTTTCCTTTTTGGTATGTTATTTATTTTTTGTAATTTTTTCTTTTTTGGCATTTTAATTCATTTTTGTGATTTTATTATTATTATTATTGGTATATTGTTAAATCTTGTGTTTTTTGGTTTTTTTTTTAATAATTCAAATGAGAGTCAGAAATTTATTTATTTGTTTTTAGAAGATTGAAAATTTTAACTATGCAAGTGAAGTACATGTTCAAGGACATTTTTTTTAAAGTATTGCAGTTCAAATAAGGGGAATTTGAAGTTACCCAGTTGAGTTGTACTTTTTTTTTTCAAAGTATCGTTGAGTTGCACTCGTATCAATATTAACTTTTTATATTTTATAATAACGTTTGTTATAGGTAAATTTGGACTATCCCAAAAGTCGAGAAACTGATAGCACAACACCAATCCGAGATACAACCGAGAACCAAACCACGGGGAGACAAAGGGTCGAAGGGATTGGACTAAGCCCAATTCCTAGCCTCAGCCTCGGGCGAGGCCTAGGGTCGACCCACATCTGTTGGGTCCAGCTGGTTTTCTTATGCTCGATTCCTAGAGTTCCTGCCAAGTCCAGTTTGACCTGATCCGACCCCGAATCATCCATAAATGAGGGTAAATCCTAGAATTGACTCAGGTATAAATATCTTTCTTGAACTTTGGAGAAATGATTTCAAATCCTAACTTCCTTCACTTTTCTTCTTCCTCTAGTTCTCTACTTGCCATATTCCATTTTCTTCTTAGCTAACTTAAACATCGGAGTTAGTGTGGCAAGCACCACATTGGTGTTCGCTTGTTTTGCAAGTCACGTTTTTCCCTTTTAAACAAATTTACCGTTGCTCTCACATGGAGTCCGCTTCTTATTTGGATTTTGGCATCAACAACCATTACATTTTACACATGTGTCAAATGGCCCAAATTAAAAATATAAATTTCTTAGAATTTGTTTGCCGTCTAATCCAGATTCAATTGTTGTAAAAAAAAATATGTAGATTCATTTTCTTGTTTTAATCCACGATTGTAAATTTCTAAAAATAGTATTTGAATTTGTAAGGGACTACCGGACACACTCCACAATGGTATGATATTGTCCACTTTGGGCATAGCCCTCATGGCTTTGCTTTTGGTTCACCCCAAAAGGCCTCATACCAATGGAGATACTTGTCCTCCCTTATATACCCATGATCATCCCCTTATCTAGCCGATGTGGGACTTTGGACGCACTCCAAACAATCCTCCCCTCGAACAAAGTACCACCGAGCCTCCCCTCAAATAGTCATCTATCCGTCCAACTCTCTAGGCTTCACCGCTTTAGCGAGAGTTCTTGCTCTTATCTAGGACGACTCCTCTTCTCCGGAGTATACCCGCCCACCCAGAGCTCAACCACGGACCTCCACCATGACCATTAAGGCTCACAACTTCTTTGTTCGGAACCCGAGGATTCCACCCAACACGGCTACTCGTAGGGCATGGCTCTGATACCACTTGATAAGGGACTACCAAACAACCACATATCTCCACAATGGTATGATATTGTCCACTTTGGGCATACACCCTCATGGCTTTGCTTTTGGATCACCCCAAAAGGCCTCATACCAATGGAGATACTTGTCCTCCCTTATATACCCATGATCATCCCCTTATCTAGCCGATGTGGGACTTTGGACGCACTCCTAACAATCCCTTGTAGGAATTTAAGCGAACTTATAATGCCCAATCAGAACACAAATTTCCAGCAGAGAAATAAACAAGCAAAGAATAAAGAACACAAGGATATATAGTGGTTCAACCTTTCGGTCTACATCCATTTTGAGAACCAGCTTATGAGAGTTTTATTAAGAGCAATATTCAACAATACAGAGTACAATATTCGCACAAATCACACAATGGTGAAATACCTCAAACCTTAATCGATTTGAGCTCCAAGCGAAATACCCACTTCACGTTTCAGCATCCAATCCCGAGACCCACTGATGTACAAGGCCGCTCCTGAATTTAGACCCCAAATCAGTGTCTAACCGAGTCTCACACCAAGCTGTATCGAAAACCCAAAAACAACCGAGACCCACTGCTGAAATCAGACCCACGCGCGACAGCCTCTCTAACCGCGACACTCCAGCGACTGCTAAACAATCACCCACGGCGTTTACCCGAGACCCACGCGAGTTTGTCCTCAAAATCGAGACCCACGGCGACTGCTGTGATACCCACGTCGGCGTCTGCAGCATTACCCACACCGACGTCTTTTTCTGTCTCTAAATACCGAGACCCACACGATTTTGAGACCAGCGGCTGAAGCTTCTTCCTCCTCTCCCTCTGTTTTTGGTGTGGCTGCTTATTCACTCTCCCTCCCTCTCTGTTCTATCGTGATAGCCAGCCCTAAAGAAAGATGAAAAGCTAAATTACAAGACTGCCCCCTCTGTTCTTTGAATATTACAAAATTGCCCCTTAAGATGCCTTGTCATATTTTTTTCACAAATCTCCCTCATGACAAGAATATCTTAAGCTATAAGCTGGTTCTCTAATTTCCCTATCATCCTGGCTTTACATTCAGCTCATTTAACAGGTATTTAAACCTATGAGCTGTGAGAACCTTCGTAAGCATATCCGACAAATTCTGATCTGTATGAACTTTCACCAGTTTAACTTCATTTTGAGAAACCATATCCCTTATAAAGTGAAACTTAACATCAATATGCTTAGACCGTTCATGATGAGATGGATTCTTCGCAAGATGAATAGCACTCTGGCTATCACAACGGATGACAGGAATAAACTCTTGAGACAACAACTCACCAACAATTCGTTTCAACCACACTGCTTCCTTAACTGCTTCACCAACTGAAATATACTCTGATTCAGTGGTTGACAAAGCAACGACTGGTTGCAGAGCAACCTTCCAACTGACCACATTACCATACAAACGAAAAATGTGACCTGATAAAGACCTTCTTTTGTCAAGGTCTGCAGCATAATCTGCATCTGTGAAGCCTTCCAGCAATGCTGATTGATCACAACCATTCCCAAAGCACAGTGAAACACCTGACGTACCTTTCAAATACCGAAGCACCCATTTGACTGCATTCCAATGCTCCTTCCCAGGATTTGACATAAACCTACTTATCATGCTCATTGAATAACCCAAGTCAGGTCTAGTACAAATCATGAGATACATAATGCTCCCTACGGCATTACAATATGGAATTTTAGACATCTCTAACCTTTCCTGATAAGTTTTAGGCGACTGAGACGAAGAAAGCCTAAAATGAGATAAGAGCAAGAACTCTCGCTAAAGCGGTGAAGCCTAGAGAGTTGGACGGATAGATGACTATTTGAGGGGAGGCTCGGTGGTACTTTGTTCGAGGGGAGGATTGTTAGGAATGCGTCCAAAGTTCCACATCGGCTAGATAAGGGGATGATCATGGGTATATAAGGGAGGACAAGTATCTCCATTGGTATGAGGCCTTTTGGGGTGATCCAAAAGCAAAGCCATGAGGGTGTATGCCCAAAGTGGACAATATCATACCATTGTGGAGATATGTGGTTGTTTGATAGTCCCTTATCAGAATTGTCTTCAAATTTTGTAAATTCAACAATACTTGCATGTTTTTAGTATTTTTCATATTTGAGTTATCCTACCAAACACATATTAAAAAAAAAATTGTTTAAAAAAAAATAACGAAAGTATAAAATACAAATTTGTTTCCATTAAATTTCTTATTTTTAAATTTTCATTTTCAAGCATTGTAATCTAAACCTTATGTTTACTTAGTCTTTAGACTTTAAAATTTTTAGTTACATTTCTAGGTT
Organism: Luffa acutangula; assembly: GCA_036850905.1. NCBI lineage: Eukaryota > Viridiplantae > Streptophyta > Magnoliopsida > Cucurbitales > Cucurbitaceae > Luffa > Luffa acutangula. The sequence goes on along the minus strand of CM072092.1, from coordinate 47,323,780 downwards.
CAAAATATATTTATTTCGGTTGAAGTATCAGTTTTTGTTCATTTCGGTCTATGTACTTTTGAAAACAATTATTTTAGTCCTTGTACTTTTGCTTTTGTCCATTTTATCCTATACTTTTAAAGCATCCGTTTTAGTTCATGTACTCTCAAAAAGTGTCATTTTTTAGCACCTTCATTTTCTTTGTATGAAAGGATTTTCAATGTACATAGTATTTATGCATTTTACAAACAGGGACCAAAATGGCCATTTTTTTAAAGTACGTGTTATAGGTAATTTTGGACCACCATGGTGTACAAGGAGCTGACGAGGACAACCGGGTGGAGATGGGACCAGGAAACGACCCAAAGGAAGACCAGCCCAACGGGCCGGGCCAACGTGGCCCGACCCGTACGGTCAGCCTCGGCCTCGGACCACTCGGCCCCTACTGCCTCTAGCCGCCTCGGTTCCACTTGGTTTGTCCCGAAACGCCTCCGAATTCCTAAATAAAAACCCTAGGAGTACAAGCAGGTATTTATACCCCTCTTCGCCACTGAAGAAAGGAACCCAAACTCTCTACTCTCTAGCCCTCCTACTTCCGTTTTCTGACTTAAGCATCGGAGTCGGTGTGGCTAGCACCACACCGGTGTGCAGGTTTTCCGTCTTGCAGGCCACATCTTCCCCCCTCATCTACAAATTTACTGGCACGCGAAGGTTAGGTGAGTTCCCTCTGACCAAATTTGACCATCAACAGTACGATAATCAAAACAAACTTTTTTAAAGTACAAAGTAAATTTTCAAAATTGAAGAATCAAAATAGACCTTTGAAAAAATACGAAAACCAAAATGAACCAAGGTTAAAAATGCAAGCATTAAAACAATATTTAAGCGGTCTTTAATCTCTACTTTTAATATTAACCGTCATAATGCATCGTGACACTCACTTTTTAAAATTTAAATAAGGTTTGTCATGATTTGATGATCAGTCGTATGAATTTGGGAGATTAATTAAACATGTAATTTCTGGTCATTCTTAATTTCAAGTCTAATACCATCCCAATTACTTACTATTCATCTACAATTCATCCAACTAGTTGCTAAATCATTATGTCATCTCATTCATATTATTCTAAAAAAAAATAAATAAGTATTGATAAGAAAAATTAAAGATAGCCAACAAGAGCATACATAAAGTCGTTGTACTAATGACCATGAAGTCTGTGGTTCGAATTTCATCACCCCACATGTGGTAAAAAAAAAAAATTAAAGATAAACATAATTTAAAGTCCATATACTATTAAATCTTTTTTAAATGTTAAAAATCAAATAGACAAAAAAAAAAAAAAAACACATGTGATTTAACTAAAATTTAACATATGTATGGCACATGGTTAGTATAAATTTTGTAGAACTATGCATAGATATTTTTAATTGATTGTTTATACTTTTCAATAAAAATAAAAACAAAATATTTATATTTATATAAATATTAAATGACTTTCAAGTTACCATTTGCAAAGAGTTAAAGTAAATAAGACATTTATTATCTTTTCCAAATGGTTGATTTGCAATTATTGATCTAAAAGAAAACATTAGAATAAGGTAACTATCTAGTTGGAGCCATGAATGAAAATTATTGCATAATAGGATTCACACATTTATTTCATTAATTAATAATTATATGATGCTTTTAGTTAGTACGGAATTATTACCCGACTTGGATAATACTAAAAATGACTTAATTAATATATTCTCAAAAAAAAAAAAAAAGACTTAATTAAAGTTCAATTAAATTGAAGATTTCTTTTTTTTTTTTTTATTAATATATTTGAACACATAGATATATCTCCTCAATACTATTTAATACACGAAACTCAATTTGTTCATCAACCAAATTTGATCCTATCAACAAAACAAAATGTTAGTGAAAGGACAATTCAATGATGAATAAATTTATGGGTAAAAAACACTTTTGGTCCTTGAACTTTCATAAAAATAACAATTTAGTTCCTGAACTTTAGTTTGTAACGATTTAGTCCATGTATTTTCAATTTTGTAATAATTTAGTCCTTGAACTTCAATATGCAACAATTTAGTCATTAAACTTTAAAATGAGTAACAATTTAGTCTTTGTTGTGAAAAATATTATTAAGATTTAATGAAATTTCTTCATATATAGATTGATAATCTGATTAGGATCACATGTGTTTACGAGCAACAAAGATTAAGTTGTTAAATAATAAAAGTTGACACTTAATTTTATTGAAAGTTTTCACATCAAGGACTAAATTAGTACAATTTTTAAAAAACATGGACTAACTTTTTTTTTTTTGAAAAGGAATAATATTAAAAACTAAAGTTTAAGACTAAATTGTTACCGAATTGAAAGTATAGAGACTAAAGTGTTACAAACTAAAGTTCTGAGAGACAAATCATTACTTTTATGGAAAAAGTGTTTTTAACCTATAAAACATCAAATCAATAATTACCCAAAAAGATGCGAACCTAAGCACAATTTATAAGTCATAACTCATTTAGTTAAGCTCCACTTAATAACCATTTGATTTTAAAAAATTAAGTTTGTTTTCTCTCAATTTCTTTAGAATAATTTTTATCTTTATTAAGAATACATATGCATTCACAACCAAATTCCAAAAACAAAACAAGTTTTTAAAAACTATTTTTTTTTTCGTTTTTAAAACTTGGGTTGGTTTTTGAAAACATTAAAAAAAAGATAAATAACAAAAAAAACTTAAAGATAGAATAGTGTTCTTTGGCTTAATTTTCAAAAACAAAAAAACCAAATGATTATCGACCAAATATTATATTATTAGTAACTAAAAGTTCAAAAGGTCGGAATTATTACCTTCAACCTATTGTAAATTAGTATATCTACATCATAGATTCATAAGTCATAAATAACCTAATTTTAAAAATATAAAAAAAAAACGAGACAAATAAAATAAAAATCAATAAAAATTCTAATTTGGCGGCCAACGGCGAGGGAACTTGTTGGAGGCTGATTTCGCCGCCGCTCCGTTCAAACGCTCATTAAAAGTCAACGAAAAACTCGAAGACCATTTAGAAGAAGGAATCATCCACCACGCGCGTTCTCCGCGCGTAGTCTTCCACGCTCCGACCACCTCTGCCCAATCAAAAACAAGAGAAAAAAGAGACCCACAAAAACCCAAAAAAGTTTTAATTTTTTAAAATAAAATTTAATCAGAAACGCCGGCCCCGAAATGTTTGTGATTGGAAGAGTCATAGACCCTCCAAAAACGAGGACTGCGTCCACTACTCTCTCTCTCACAGTGCCATTTTTATAAACACAGAGTTTTAGAGAGAGAATTGAAAGAAGAGAGAGAATTGAAAGAAGAGAGAGAGCGGAGAAATTGAAGCCGAAGGAGCTCTGCAAATCAAACTCCTTCGATTTCTAAAACCAGCAACGCTGAAGGGTCGTTTCGATTTTTCGAATTTCAGCCTTAATTTTCCTTAATCTCACTTGGGTTTTGTGGGTTCTTTATGGAATGGTCGTCTTCTTCAACGTAGATCTCGGAACTTATCAATACTTTAGAGCTTGGGGGTTTTCAGATCTTCGATTCGACGGTTGGATTCCGATCACTCAGCTCCAGAACTCAGGTAATTTTTTTGTTCCCTTTTGAATCCAATCGGTCCCCATCTTTCAATTCTTCAATTCCATTTCTGGGGTCTCTCTGTTTTGCTTCCAGTTGATGGGGGAATGAACTTATGGGATTGAGGTTTTGGGGTTTATTGCATTGTATTTGTGTTTTGTATTTACCCACCGACGGAACAGAGCATTGGAGATATTGAGATTCCGGTGGAGTCTTTTGGGAGTTTGACCGGCGAGGCGGCGGAGTTTTAAGCCTCTTGATTGGCTGTTTAGATTGGACTTAATTGTTTTAGCCTAGAGGGGGAGGTTGTTGAATTGAATGGGTTTGACTTTTTGGAGGAGTGTGAGTTCTTTGTGTAATGGTTGAGGACATTGTTAGCTAATGTTGATTGAACAACAAATCAATGCATCTTTTAAGTTTTAAGGTTTTGTATTAGTATGAAAGAGATGGGAATTATTGGGTACCTATCTTATTGTTACTTTATAAAGGAAAAAAAGTGTTGGTTTGTCACAATTAATGTCTGCAGCCAGCTTTTAAGAAAAAAGTGTTTCTCGAATTATCACTTGTGGGATGTTTGAATATCAACTTTAAAACACAGTTATTAATAGAGGGGTTATGATTTATTGATTAGAATGAGGTACTTAGGTTACCTGGTTGTTAATGATGCATTAATTTTTAGAAGTTAAATAGTGATTTCATTTCTTGAAACTTGACTTGAAAGCTAGGAATTTGTTGTTTTCTGGACTTGTAAGGGAAGAAAAGTAAGCGGGTTTTTGGGTTCATCATTTTTTTTCTTGTCGAAGACAAAATCACGAGCAAGAGTTTCGGGAATTAGTGGAAATTTTTGTTATTTGATCTGCAGCTTAAAATGACAGTCTTCGTAAACTAGTTTTGTTTTATACAAGTCTAATTTGAAATATAAGAAGTTATGTGGGTTTGAAAATTTCGTTCCGTGAGTTCATGCCTAGTAGTCAGTTATTAATAGATATGAAGTTAGGACCTGGCTTGGAGTTCTAAGTTCGCTAGATTACTAAATTGAAGGACATTGTGAATTCAGGATGGAAAAAGATGTCTTAAAACCAGCCTGATGAGCTTGGTTTTAGTTTCTCTTTTAATTGAGATCACGCAAGTACATATTGGAAGAAATCAATGGTTGCAGTCCTTTTTTTAAAAACTCACCAACCAGCCTGTAATTCTTCTTTCTCTAAGGAGACTGTTAGAGCCCTTTGGCAGTTTAAATAATCCTAAAAGTGTACAAAATCTTCCTCTTGGTCGGTTTTCATGGAGGCAATAGTACCAATGACAAAATATGAAGTAGAAATCCATAAAGGGAGGGTGTTATGGCTTGCCGGGGTGTGTGTTGTTTTATGGGGTTTGTGGGGAGAGAGGAATAATAGGGTTTTTAGAGGAGTGGAGAGGCCCCTGCCTGAGGTGTGGGCTCTCATTAGATTTAATGTTTCTCTCCGGGCTTCGATTTCGAAGGCCTTTTGTAACTATTCGATAGGTATCATTAATCTTGATTGGAGCCCCTTTCTTTAATGGGGTTCGTTTTTGGGGTTGGTTTTTTTGGATGTCCTTGTATTCTTTCATTTTTTTCTCAATGAAAGCTGGTCTATTCAGCAAAAATTCTCAGATCCTTTTCAGGTCATCTTTGCTGGAAACTTTTCCAAAATTTTGCAGTGCAGTTTATCTTCCGAAGCTTGGTGATTGTAACCCATGTTTGTGGTGTCCACCTTAGGAAGTCAAGGGTCATATGGTTAAATGCTATTAGAGCTCTTCTTAGGAGTGTTTGGTTGGAATAAAACAGAAGGATTTTCAAAATGTTTGTAAAAGTATTTTGTTATAGATATGGGATTCTATTGTTTTTGTAGCCTATCTTTGGAGTACTTGGCTCTTGCCTCCAATTGGAGTGTTTTTTTTTGTCATCTGATTCAGAGTTGGTTTTGTATATTTCAATGAGATGGGTTTTCATCCCTTCTTGAAATATTCGTTTCTTATATATGTATGAGTGTGTGTTTTAAACAATTCTTCAAATAATATTTTGGTTTTGGTAAGAAGCAAAACATTGTACTGATACTACTGAGAATAAAAGATACCCTAGGGGGGGGGGGGTCTTGGGTCTGTTTCTAAAATATCTCTTATTGTCAACAACTAGAGTACCCCCTTTCTTTTTGTATTGTTTAGTATTCTTTCACTTGTCTTAATGAAGGCTTGGTTCCCATCAAAAAATGATAGAACCACAGTAGGGAACATGAGACTCCTGGCAAACTGAAAGATAAGTGCTATCTGTAGTGTGCATGCATTTTTCAGCATGAAGAATTTAGTTTACTTTTTATCATCTATATAAATCTAAGTTATTCAAGTTTTGACCATCTCAATGGTTTCTTCCACTACTAACGGCTCACTTTGTGTGTTCAATGTGCAGATTTTTTATCATCATTGAAATTGAAAATTTGATTGGAGGTTTTCTGAGCAGAAATCTTCATTAGATAGTATTGGCCATTGCCTTGTGCTGTACAAAACTGACACCATTTATATATGAAGTGGTGATGCATTTGTTCTAGATAGATGAAGACAGGTCAAAAGTGGCAATTAGACATGGGCGATGTGAAAATTCTGCCTGGGCCTCGGCCTCGTACCACCAAGAGGCCATTATGGATAATTATCTTGGTTTCTATGGTCAGTGTGTTCCTAATATGTGCCTATATCTATCCACCCAGCGGCACAGGTGCCTGTTACATATTTTCTTCCAAGGGCTGCAAGGCTATTACTGATTGGCTCCCACCTGCACCTGCAAGGGAATATAGTGATGCCGAGATTGCATCACGTATTGTTATTAGAGAAATTTTAAACACACCATTTGTTTCACCAAAAACTCCTAAAATTGCTTTCTTGTTCTTGACTCCTGGTTCCCTGCCATTTGAGAAGCTATGGGATAAGTTTTTCGAGGTAAGTTTCTGTATTTGCTTACTACTTTGTTACACGATCTTTTCCTAGAAGCTGTTGTTATATTTCATCAACAGTTTACCTGTTGTATTTTCTTCTATCTGTGATGCTGCAGTGTTTGTCGTCTACTGTGACTTTGTATTTATTTTATGATATTTATCCTTCATATCATTAGTTTGAGTTGTACTTTGTTTAGACTCTGCATCTGCTTAGCATTAGTTTCACTTCTCTGTTACCAGCTTTTCTAATATCTGAACCACTGAAAACCTACATTTCATGGCAAACAACAGAATCAAGATGGTCAAGGTTACAGATACAACCTAGATAATGTGGGAAAATCTGAGGTCTTTCATTTACTGTGTGATAACAAGTTGGGTTGAATTGTTTGAAATTATGCCTCTAGTTTCATAGGATGGTATATGTTGGGACCTCCTGTTCTTGCTTGTGAGGGTTTAGCCTATGACAGCCTCGAGGTAACCAAGGCTGAGTAATCTGTTGAAGTTAGTATCTGAATCTCATATGTCAATCTTTGATGTCTAATGATGCTAGTGAAGCCTGTATTGTTACGTTTTCAGTTGAAATTATTCCCATCTCTTGTCAGGGCCATGAAGAGAAATTCTCTGTTTATATCCATGCATCTAAGCAAAAGCCGGTGCATGTTAGCCATCATTTTGCTGGTCGGGAAACTCACAGCGATGAGGTCTATATTTACCTCTTTATTTGCATATTCTTCCTGTTATTATTACCAATGTTTGTCAAAGTAATGATTGTAACTGCTAACACTGCTATCAATCACTGATCTAAACGCCTTGTAACCGGTTTGGCAAACACCTTGTATGCTCAGGTCATTTGGGGTAAAATTTCCATGGTCGATGCAGAAAGACGATTGTTAGCAAATGCTCTCCAAGATCCCGATAATCAGCACTTTGTTTTACTTTCTGATAGGTGACTATAAGATGGAATGAGTTCAATTTTTCCATTCAAACCCATGATTACTTTCGTGATTTGTGATATTGATTTATTTATTTATATCTGGAATTGCAGCTGCGTACCGTTGCATAATTTTGATTATATCTATCAGTATTTGATCAATACGAATATCAGCTACGTGGACTGGTGAGCAACTATCCTGTCTGACATTTTTTTACACAGAATTGATTTGCAGACATGGATAACTTATGTATCATCATTTTTTGTGTTTAGCTTCAACGATCCTGGTCCACATGGAAATGGGAGGTATTCAGAGCACATGTTACCTGAAATTGAGATGAAAGACTTCAGAAAGGGTGCTCAGGTATGAAGAGTATAGTAATTTGTCAACTTCCTGTGCTGCTTCATAATTTTCTATCAATTTATGATCTGTTTGGTTTCTCTCTTGGCCAATCTCTACATGGACATGTATGAAAAATTGCTTCTTGAAATATGCATGTGTTTTAGTTTGAATGTTGAGGTTAGCAGTTGTTCAACCTGCCACTCTCTCCTCTTTCTCATCCAACTCTTCAAAGCTAATGGCGTCGCTATGAATTAAAGTTTTGGTTCAATGCACATCCTTAAAAATCTGATATTCTTCTCATTGCTTCACAACCTCAATATTTGAAATTTTAATCTGCAGTGGTTCTCGATGAAGCGACAACACGCTTTGATTGTCGTGGCTGATAACCTTTACTACTCAAAATTTCGAGATTATTGCAAGGTAAATTGTACTTTTGGTTTGGTGATTATGTATCCCGGACGGAAGCTATGAATCACTTGTAACAAGTATTGTGGGGAATTCGTAACTACATAGTAATGAGAATTTCTTGCTCATTTCAGCCAGGTTTGGAGGGGCACAATTGCATTGCAGATGAGCATTATTTGCCCACCTTTTTCCATGTAAGAGTTTACATAAAAATCATATCTCAGCCTTGGGGTATTTTGAGCATTTCTAACTGAATGTCGGTTTTTTCGTTGTCCAGATGACGGATCCTGGTGGGATTGCAAACTGGTCAATTACTCACGTTGATTGGTCCGAACGAAAGTGGCATCCAAAATCATACGGGGCTCAGGACATAACCTATGAACTTCTACAAAATATCACGGTACGACTTTCGACACTTCTAATACATACACACATTGATGGATACCTTGTGAGGATAGACATTTTGGCTAAAATCATGTTGGATGTTTCTGTTTGCAGTCGATTGATGTTAGCGTACATGTTACGAGCGACGAGAGGGTATGCTCAATCCGAAAAATCTCGATTCTTTATATGTTTTTGCAAGGCATTATGAAGACATCTAAAAATTTTTCATTTGAGCTTTTTGCAGAAGGAAGTGCAAAGATGGCCGTGCTTGTGGAACGGTGTACAGAGGCCATGTTACTTGTTTGCAAGGAAGTTCTATCCTGAGGCTCTAAATAACCTCCTGAACCTCTTCTCCAACTACTCATCGATCTCAGCCTAAAAATTTTGACATGATATTCTTTGATCATATCAGTTGTTGCTTCGAACACGCCCATCCGCTCTTACGACAAAAGCTTAGAAAGTCGAAAAACGTCACATCTCGAATGCTAAAACAAAGCAACCATGACAGTGCAGATAGAAGGGAGGGAGGGAGGGAGGGAGGGAGGGAGGAAGGGAGGGAAGCTAACTGGGTGGAAGTTTGCTTTTCCTTAAAGATAGTGAATTGATGTGATTTTTTTCTTTTCTTTTTTAAATTTAATCCATTTTGGGGCATTTTGTGGGTCATCACTTTGTAAAAGATGACAGTGAAGTAGCAAATAGGGCATTACAGAAGCAGTAGTAACTTGAATCTCATGGTTAATTAAAGTAAACATTCTTGCCTTATTTGCTTATGCAATGCCATATCAAATTAACCCTTCCCCCTCCCAACAAATGTTTGTAAATGTATATATGTTTAAAGTTGTACTTCGTTGCGTATTCGAGATGTGTATGAGTTTAGGCTTCGGATCGTATATTGAAAAACGTAAATGGGAGAGTCGTAGCTTGCAAATAAAGACTAACTCAAACGTAGTTCGATAGGTAGGAGAGCTCAATTGTCATAACTTTGAGAAGAACAAATGATCATTGAATGACAAAGTAATAAGTTAGGGTGTGTATAGTTCTCCTTATAAATAAAATTTGGAAGAAGTAACTTAGTTTAATATCAAGTTGGACTAACATATGGTTAAGTAAGATGTCGTAATCTGGCAATGTATTACAATATACAAGATAAAAGAACTACACGATAAACCAAGTATTCGAGGTACTTGGACCCTCCCTCTCTTGAGATACTAAAAAAGAAAGCATTACCCTCCCCTCGTCGGTACTTGGTACTTTGGACTAACCGATCATTTCATTAGATGATATAGATAGCATTGCAACAATATGAAAAGAAGGCAAGATACTAGAATACAAGGGGAAGGGGCAAAACCAAGCTTATTTATGAAGGGAAGGATCAAAGTAGCTTTTTACAGAGTTAGACTGAGGGCGAGTCACTATAGCTTAATCACTATTTGGAGCCATTGTACCTAATAAAGTAAAGGAGTAAAACATAATTTATAAGAATAAAGGATCCGTTTAGAATACATTTTTAGTTTAAGTGTTTTTCGAGAATGCATTTTCTTTTAAACATTTGGTATAAAAATTATTTAGAATTTAAACACCCATAGATTTGGTTATAGTTCCTCATAAGTGTTTTTACACACAAGTTATATATACTTAAAAACTCTTTTAAAAAAATTTGCTTTCAAGTGTTTCTCTCCAAATGGTTTAATTCTCAATCTCATTTTTTAATGGATCATTTTTAGTGGTTGCCAAACACTAATTTTTTTCAAAAGGATTTTTTTTTTCTTTCAAAATTAAACACTTGAAAAGTTAAACCAAACACACCCAAAATTTTGACAATTATATGCAAACAATAAAAATAAATAAACTTTCAAATGACATTCCTACAAAAAAAAAAAAAAAAAAAAAGTATATACACAATGTAATGTAGTCACGTAAAATTAAGAAAAGGTAACTATGACTTAGTGTGAGATTAATGTAGCTTTTAAAATAATTGCTAGCATAAGTGTTTTTAGAAAAATTAGTTGTGACATGAAATAAAAATAGTATTTGGTAAAATTTCATTCTTAAACTTGAAAAGGCAAGGTATGCTTTTAAGTGCATTAATATTAAATTGTTTTTTTTTTTTTTTTTTTTGAGACACATTAATATTAAATTGTTGGGATTTAGTTACAATGATTGAAATAGACATATTAATTCAATTATTTTTATATTGATATTTAATATATTTTAATTTATTATAAGATATGATTAATTAAGATTTTATATGATTTTTTTAATGAAAAGAATTTAGATGATTTAAATGACAATAATTTTGCTTAATTGGTAAGGAAAAACAAATGTTATAAAAAATTGAATCAGTCCGAATTGGATTGATATAAAAGAATAGACATGAAAAAAAAAAAAAAAAAGATATTGAATTTTTAAAATTTTGTCAGAGAAAAGTTACAGATTTTTAGGAAAGCTACTATATCTGATTTTGTGTGTAAGAGTGACTTCATAAGTGATTTTAGATAAATTAATAAATAATCAATTTTACCAAATAGTCTAGGGTTAAAATTCTCTTATAATTGGAAAGTATAACTGGGTCCTGGCTCTTTCTCTCTCGAGGGAGATAAACCCATGGACAAGAAAGGTCAACCTCAGGGAGGCTTAGAGGGATCCGAAAGTGATCAGAAGGGGACCAAGGAGATCACCAATAGTCAAGCTATGGAGAGAAAGGAGATGGGGGAGATGCAAGAAGAAGTTACAATCGACGAGAATCACCAACATGAGGACGGAGATATAGAAGAGGTTATAAACAACCAGATAAGAAAGCTCAGCTTGGTGGAGCAGGAAGGTCGAAGAATAGTTAAAATAGATGTAGCGGATGTTGAAGAAACCACAAAGGACCTCAGCGCTTCAATAGCTTGCAAAGTCCTAACGGTCAAGCTTATCCAATGGGAGGTCTTCTCGGATATTATGCCAAGAATATGGGGTGTTGAGGGGAGAGTTGACATTGAGAAAGCTGGAAGGAATATCTTCTCTTGTAAATTTAGATACCAGAGGGATAAAACCAGAATCCTCAAAGGAGGGCCCTGGATCTTTGACGACGGCCTAATCATATTCGAAGAACCAAGAGGGGGCAGATGCACAAGCTCATTAGATTTCTGGTTTGCCTCGTTTTGGATCCACTTCCATAACTTACCCCCGGTTTGTTTTTGCAGGAAATATGCAGAAGCGCTGGGGAACTCAATCGGAGAATTTGAAGATGTTATAACAGACGGTAACGGTAAAGCTAGAGGGGAAAGCTTGAAAGTCAGAGTGAGAATCGACATCAGGGAACCCATCAAAAGAGGAACTAATATTACAGTGGGCTCAAGCGAATCAAAGACTTGGATTCCCATCACGTATGAAAAATTACCTGATTTTTGTTACTCGTGTGGGAGGATAGGCCATGTCAAACAGGACTGTGAAGAGGCTTGCGCTGAGAAATCTGAGGAAGGATATTATGGGGTAAAGCTTAGGGAAACACAGGGAAGCAAAGGATTCTACAAGCCTAAGATAATAGAATATAGAAATCTGGACCAACGCAATCGTGGAGGAGGAAGAAGAGCGAGGGGTAGAGGGCGATGGATCAACGGTCGTGGAGACGCAGGCCGTCTCAGAGAGGAAATTGATCGCAAAACATGGAGAAAGGATAAGGATAGCCCAGTCACCGGAGAAGGTATAGAGAGCAACGCCGGCGAGTCTCCGACCGGAAGGAACGAAGCTGAAGACAGTGAACGGACCGATAAACACAACTCCCAAGGCGACCTCAACCCAACGGCTAGTTTCAATCCCAAGGGAAAAAGTAAGATCACGGAATTGACGGAAACTGATGTTAGACAGTCTCTGACTCGGAATATGGATAACAAAGGGGATAAACAGAAAGAGGAAAAAGAAAAAGTAAGAGGCAGTGCAGAAGAGGTACATCTCACTGTTACAGCACAAGCCCACGAAAGCTATTATCAAGGAAAAGGTAAAAAGAAGGCTGACTATTGGGCTGGGCCTGAAAGCGAAATGAAAAAGGCTTTGGAAAGAGCTATGGAAATTGACATAAACATGTCAACAGAAGACACCCCTAAGACCAGTCAGGGAATAATGATTCACACTGAGAAAGAAGGTATGTATGACAAAAAATGGAAGAGAAGAGCTAGAATGAGCAGAATGGAGGAACAAAAATGGGTCCAAAAAGAAGGGTCAACGGAGAAGGCACAAGTCTTGGAAAAAAGGAAATTCTACGCTGAAAATGAAGATGAAGAGAGGGAAAGAAAGAAACCATCCAACTTTTACTTCGGATCCACCGAAGGGATATCGGCGGAGGCTGTTAGGCAGCCCCGCCGGAAGCCATGAAAATCCTAAGCTGGAACGTTCGGGGGATGGGGAACCCTCGAACGATCCGTAATATAAAGTTGGAAGTTAAGAAGAATTCCCCAGATTTAGTTTTTATTATTGAATCAAAGTGCAAGGAGAACAAAGCAGAGAGTCTTAAAGGTTCTTTTGGGTTTGACAATTGTTTTGCTGTTAGTAGTAATGGTAGAAGTGGAGGCTTGGTCCTCTATTGGAAGAGCACTTTGGATGTATCCATAAGCTCCTTCTCAGTAGGTCACATAGATGCGATCATAAAAGGTGATAGGTATACTTGGAGATTTTCGGGCTTTTACGGCAGTCCTGAGCCCGGAAAAAGAATTGATTCATGGAATCTGTTGAAAAGACTGAATGGTTTGTGGAACCTCCCTTGGATAGTTGGGGGAGATTTTAACGAAATTATGTGGTCTTCAGAAAAGGAAGGTGGTACCCCAAAAGATCCAAAGCTTATGGATAATTTTAGAGATACTCTGGAAACCTGCAATCTTAGAGATATAGGTGGTACTGGAGACAAGTTCACTTGGAAAAAGAGCAAGAAGAAAGACTATGGCATTAGAGAAAGGCTTGACAGATTTGTGGCCAATGCCGAATTCGAGGAAATCTTTCAGGACGTGAAAGCCGAGCACCTCAGTTTTCATATGTCAGATCATAGACCGATCCTGGCTACTTTTGGAATCAAGAGACAAAACTCTAAGAGGGCTAATAAAAGAAATCTAAGGTTCGAGGAAGCCTGGACAACTTTCCCAGAATCTCGGGATATCATCAGGGAGACCTGGAACAAGGAGCAAGGTAGGAGTATTGATGCGCTGATAAGGAAACTTCAAGGCTGTATTGAAGGCCTTGCTAATTGGAACAAAAGGAGATTAGAAGGATCCATAAGCAAGGCTGTGGATAGGAAGCTGCAGGAAGTTAAGGCCATTGATCAAAGAAACAAGGGGGCTAATTCTCCAGAGCTTCAAAAAGCTGAGAAAGAGTTGGAGAAGCTTCTAGAGGAGGAAGAAAAGTATTGGAGGATTAGATCCAGAGAGGAATGGCTCAAGTGGGGTGATAGGAACACAAAATGGTTCCATAGCAAGGCTAGTCAGAGGAAAAAAAGAAATGAGATTTTGGGTCTCTTTAGTGAAGAAGGGCTTTGGTCTGAGGACGAGACTGAAATAGGCAAGATAGCAACAGCTTATTTCAAAAAGCTCTTTTCATCTTCAACCCCCCAGGACAATTCCATTGAAAAGGTTTTGGAGGGGATGTCCTCGGTGATCACCGAGATAGATAATAGAGAGCTGACTAAACCTTTCTCTCAAGCGGATATCGAAATGGCCTTGAAATCGATGAGCCCTACAAAAGCCCCGGGCCCTGATGGTATGCATGCCCTGTTCTTCCAAACGTACTGGGACATAGTTGGAGAAGATACCTCCAGGATCTGCCTCGATATTTTGAATGAAAATGGTCATATGAGCCCTGTCAATAAAGCTTTGATTGCGCTCATCCCTAAGACTAAGAACCCGAGAGAGATGAGTAGCTTCCGACCAATAAGTCTTTGTAATGTGATCTACAAGTTGGTTGCTAAAGCTCTTGCAAACCGGTTAAAAAAGGTCCTTGACAAAATCATCTCTCCCACCCAGGCGGCCTTTGTGCCTAAAAGATTGATATCAGACAACGTTATCATTGGTTTTGAGTGCATCCATCACTTAAACAACAGAAGGAAAGGCAAAGCGGGTTACTTAGCTATGAAGCTAGACATGAACAAGGCTTATGACAGGGTTGAGTGGAAGTTTTTGAGAAAAACTATGGAAAAAATGGGGTTTGCTAACAGCTGGATATCGAAGGTCATGAATTGTATAGAGACAGTGAGGTACTCGGTGTTGGTCAATGGGTCCCCCCAAGATGAGTTTTCCCCGAGTAGAGGAATTAGGCAAGGAGACCCTTTGTCCCCTTACCTTTTCCTCCTGTGTGCTGAGGGTCTTTCTTCGATGCTGACCAGGGAAGAAAGCCTCAACAACTTTAAAGGCCTTCAAATCAATCGTCACTGCCCGTCTATATCCCATTTGTTTTTCGCTGATGATAGCATCCTTTTATGCAGGGCAGAGGAGAAAGACTGTGAAACGATAAAGAGGATTCTTGGAGACTATGCTGAAGCTTCTGGTCAGACAGTGAACCTGTCCAAGTCCTCGTTTATGACCAGCAAGAATGTGGATTCCTCCAAGGCGGAGAAGTTTAGCCGCATCTTGGGTATTTCTAGGTCGACGGAGATCGGGGAGTATCTCGGAATGCCTTCCCAGACGGGGAGAAACAAATCAAGAATCTTTGCGAAAATCAAGGACAGAGTGTTGAAAGTCCTTCAACAATGGAAAGGAAGACTTTTTTCAGCAGGGGGTAAAGAAGTTCTTATTAAGTCTATAGCGCAAGCTATTCCGACTTACACTATGAGTTGCTTCCGTCTTCCAACCAATATGTGTGAGGAAATTGAAAAGGCTTGCGCCAGGTTCTGGTGGGGCGAGTCTAATGGAATCAGAAAAGCTCATTGGATCAGTTGGAAGAGATTATGCTCGAGTAAGGATAGGGGCGGTCTGGGATTCAGAAATATTAAGAACTTCAACCAAGCTATGTTAGCCAAAGCTAGTTGGAGAATCATTAAAAATCCGAATAGTCTGCTATTTCGAGTCCTTAGAGGGAAGTATTTTAAAGGAGGAGACTATCTCTCTGCGCCCCTTGGCAACAATCCTTCTCTAACCTGGAGAAGCATCATCTGGGGCAGAGATCTGTTCAAGAAAGGGTATAGATGGAAGATTGGCAACGGGGCTCAGGTAGTCATAGACCAAGACCCCTGGATGCCTTCTCGAGGAAATGAGATTCCCCATCTCCTCAAGAATGACCTTAGAGGTCGACTGGTTAAAGACATTATTGATGAGCACGGAGTTTGGAAAGGAAATTGTATCAGAGAAAATTTCCCAGACATGGAAGCTAGAATCATTGTGGATACACCTCTTTGTAAAGATTTCAAGCAGGACGAGATAATCTGGAATATCGAAGCGAAAGGGGTGTTTTCGGTCAAAAGTGCCTATCACCTAGCTTGCAACCTAGCTTCTAATAAAGAAGCGTCTTCCTCGAAAGCCTCTAGTTTTGACCCTATTTGGCGTAGATTTTGGAAGCTTCAGGCTGTGCCTAAAGCTAAATTATGTGCTTGGAGGATTATCAAAGATTCCCTACCAACACTCTCTAACATTGTTAAAAAAGGAATAGTGACTAATTCGGGTTGTGTTTTGTGCAGATCTCATCAAGAATCAGCCACTCACCTATTCTGGAATTGCAAGAAGACTAAAAAGGTTTGGCCTCAATATATACCCCACTCTAATTCGCTTTTTGCCTTGGACAGATCTTGCTGGAGAACAGAGCACTATTGGGAGTGGCTGGCGGATAATTTGGACAACGAGGACCTTGTCAAAGCAATAACTCTTTTATGGAGTATATGGACACACAGGAATGCTGTTTTTAGAGAAGAAGCTACCCCAGATACCAACACTATAACCAGAATTATTGACAACAGCAGGTTGGCAGTCAGTAGTTTGGAAGAATCTTACCAGTCTAAGCAGGACGATCAATCTTCTGCTAGATTGAAGAGTCCGCCGAGTCATGTTGATTGGATCGCTCCTCCGAAAGGATGTTGGAAGCTCAATGTCGATGCGTCCCGTAACGATCGGCAGCTCAGTGGAGGTGTAGGATGGATCCTTCGTGACTCGTTGGGGTCTACGATCTGCTTGGGTTTTCAGAAGGTTGCTAAAAACTGGTCTGTGCAGATGCTTGAAATCAAAGCAATCATAGAAGGTCTTCGTTCAATTCCTTCTCTGAAAGCTTCATGTCCGAATTTGGCCATACCGCACATTTTGGTCGAATCGGATGCAGCCGGCGTTGTTAATCTCCTCAACAAAGAAGTGGAGGACCTCACGGAATCTTCATTTCTGGCAGAGGAAGCGCTCCAGGCGGCTGCTATGGTGGGAGGTATCTCCTTTGGTTTTTGCTCAAGATCGAGGAATGAAGTCGCGCATCGTCTAGCGCGAACCGCTGCTTTCCCTCCCCCAAATTTTAGTTCTTCGTTGTTTTGTTCTTCTTCTAATTCAGAAGAAGAAGGAGGTTTTTGGGTCGGGCCCCCTCCGTTGTGGGTGGTTGGGCTCCTTAAAGATGTATTGAATTCTAATTTCTTCCAGTCTTAATGCATGGATCTATTTTTCAAAAAAAAAAAAAAAAAATTCTCTTATAATTGCCTTTTATTTTATCCCAACAAAAGCAATCCCAAACAAAAACTATATCAATGTTCTAATTTCACTTTCTTAAATCTTAGTATGATTTGTTTGAAAGCCTTTTTATACTTTTAACACCTCAAATATTAGGAAATTTCTCGTTGAGTTACGTTTGACTATAATTTAGAAGCATTTGATTGACTTCTTCTAAGTGTGCTTTCAACTTAAAATCATTTATAAACCAATTTACTTCGACTGTAATGGAATTAAGTGAGTCCAAAAACGTCAAGAAGTTTAACTTGAGCTTGACTCAACAAATAAGATATTAAACAATAACCATTTTTATTGATTAAAGGTTTGAATTCGACACCACAATTGTAATTTTATATTTAAAAAGAAACCCAAAAATAATATTAATCAGTTAATTTAAGTTCAAAAGTAATTGTTTGGGGATCCTAGACTTCATGGAGCAACTTTGATAAATCTATATTAAAAGTCTTCCCAAATTCAAAGTGTGGCAAAAGTACTTTAATTATAAGTAAAGGTGCTGAATAAGAAATTACTTTAATATATTTGGTTATAAACTCTTAAAAGTGCTTTTACAGTTATACACAACAATACTTTTACATTATTCTTGAATAGAATAACTTAGTGGAAAGTACCTTTCCACAAAAAACCAACTATTTTTTGGGTTATAGATAAGATCCTTGCTTGACTAAGACTTGCAAGAAAGAAAGTTGCCAAATTCAAAAGTGGAAGCTTGACTATAGTTTGATTGGTCTTCTCAAGTCTTCCAAACCACCCAAGCTATTATTTATTAATCTTGAAATTAAAATCTAGGATCAAAAAAATTCTAAGAACATTTATGTAGGGGAAAGTTTTGAAGGGGAAAATTGGAGAGAGAAAAGTTAACAAGCGAAATAAAATTAAATTTTAAAGAGCGATTGGTTAGAAATATCAAATGAAAGAAAAGTTAAGGAAAGAGAAATTTTAGCGAAATGAAAATTTTAGAGTGACAAAAATTAGAGAATAATTTTAGAGAGAGAAAAGTTACGTAAAGAAAACATTTTAAGGAGAAAAAGTAAGAGAAAATGGTGTTGAAGAGAAAAGAAAATATTTGAGTAAAACAAGAAAAAAGTGGTGTTGGAGTGAAAATAAAGTACAAGAGGAAGAAGAGGCAATGTTTAGAAGAAAACAAGATGTCAAAGTGAGCATAGTTCAAGATAGTTAACATGTAACCTCGACTAAGAGGTCTAAGGTTTGAATCTCTATCCCTAAATATTGTTGAACTAAAAGATAGTTAACATGTAACCTCGACTAAGAGGTCTAAGGTTTGAATCTCTATCCCTAAATATTGTTGAACTAAAAGAAAAAAAATATGAAAGCAAGATTTTGATTTTTTTAAAAAAAATTTACTTGCAACTTTGAAAGTGTTGTTCAATTTTTTTTTTTTTTTTTAAATTTAAGTCTCATTTGATAATTTTTTGGTTTTTGATTTTTGAAAATTATTCTTGTTTCTCTCAATTTCCTTACCATATGGTTGTTTTCATCTTTGTTAACGACACATTTGGATTCCTAGCTAAATTCCAAAAACAAACAATATTTTGAAAAACTACTTCTTTAGGCCCTGTTTGATAACCATTTCGTATTTTGTTTTTGTTTTTGAAAATCGCGTTTGTTTTCTCTCAATCTTCTTACAATGATTTTCATTTTTTGTCAAGGAGACATTTGAGTTCCTAGCCAAATTCCAAAAACAAAAACAAGTTTTTGAAAACTTTTTTTTTCTTCAAACTTTGGCTTGGTTTTTGAAAACATGGGAAATGATGTAGATAACAAACAAAAAAAATTGTGTGTAAAAATAGTGTTTATAAGCTTAATTTTAAAAAGCAAAAAACAAAAAACGAAATGGTTATCAAACTGGGCCTTAGTTTTCAAATTAAACTTGACTAGATTTTTGAAAACATGGAAGAAAATTAGATAACAAAACAAAGAAACTTATAGGTGGAAGTGATTTTTGTAAACTTAATTTTTAAAAACAAGGTCCCGTTTGATAACCATTTGGTTTTTGGTTTTTGGGTTTTTGAAATTTAAGCTTATAAACACTACTTCTCCTGTGAGTTCCTTTGTTATTTTATCTACCTTTTTCCCATGTTTTCAAAACCAAGTCAATTTTTAAAAACTAAAAAAAGTAGTTTTCAAAAACTTGATTTTGTATTAGGAATTTGATTAGAAATTCTAATGTGTTCTTAACAAAGATGAAAATCGTGGTAAAGAAAATATGAGAAAACAAACATAATTTTTAAAAAGCAAAAAAAAAAAAAAAACCAAATGGTTAACAAGCTTTGAATAATTATCAAACGGGACCATAGCTTTCAAAAACTTGTTTTTTTTTTTTTTCAATTTTGGCTAGGAATGCACATGTGTCATTAAAGATGAGAACGTTGTAAAGAAATTGGGAGAAAACAAACATAATTGTCAAAAAACAAAAAAAAAAATCAATGGTTTTTATTGAAAAGAAAAATCTAAATTAAATCATAAATTATGTAAATCTGATAATTAAAATAAAATGAAAAAAAATCGAGTATTATTATCTATGATAACAATAATATGAACAATGTTATGCTAAAATATAATAGGATTGACCAAAACAAAGTTTTAAATTAAATATTTTACTTTCTTTTAATTACTCTCATCAAAGAAATTGGAGGTTTGAATTCCTAAATTTGAGATATTGTGGTAGCAATAATAATAACAACTATCACGCCAACAAGAGTCTAGTTCAACTTATATCAAACTTGTATTACTGACCAAGAGGTCAAACAAATAATAATTTTTTTGAGAAAAATACACTTTTAGTCCCTGAGGTTTGGGTTAGGTTTCATTTTGGTCCCCGAGTTTTCAAACTCAACAATTTAGCCCATGGGGCTTGGTTTTAGTTTCATTTTGGTCCCTCCATCCATTTTTTGTTAAAAACTAACAGACGGATGATGTGACACTATTTTTTTATTTAAAAAAATTATTTTTAATTTTTTGGATTAAAAATATATTAAAATAATAAAAATATTATTATTTTAAATTATTTTTATTTCTTCTTTATTCCTTCCCTCTCTTACTCATCATTCTTCTTCTTCTACTACTTCTTCTTCAACACCTTCAACCCATGGCCGGCGACTGGCGGCCGGCGACCACCGCTCGCTGACGATTTTTTTTCTTCTCTTTCTCTTCTCTTATTCTTCTCTTTTCCCTTGTTCTTCAACTTTTTTTTAAAAAAAAATAAATAACTGAGGAGGGATAGAGGGAGCTCCCTCCCTTCCTCCCTCCTTCCTCGTTTTTTTTTTAAATAAAAGTTGGAGAATAAGGGAAGAGAGAAGAAGAAGAGAAGAGAATGAGAAAAAAAATTGTCGACGGCCGGTTGAAGGTGTTGAAGAAGAAATAGTAAAACAAGAAGAAGGAGGAGGAAGAGAGGGAGAAGGAATAAAAAGAAATAAAAAGAACTAAAAATAGTAATATTTTTATTATTTTAATATATTTTTAATTAAAAAAATTAAAAAAAATAATTTTTTGAATAAAAAAATAGTGTCACGTCATCCGCACGTTAGTTTTTAACGGAAAAATAGATGAATGTACCAAAATGAAACTAAAACCAAACCTCAGGGACTAAATTGTTGAGTTTGAAAACTCATGGACCAAAATGAAACTTAACTCAAACCTCAGGGACTAAAAGTGTATTTTTCCCTTAATTAATCAATGTTTTGATGATAACAAACTTGATTTTATTTATTAAAAAATTTAGTGTTTTGAAGTATCCATAGAGTAGAGCTCAAAACAACGATTCCAAAAGCTTTTTGAATCACTCAAATCGGAGCTCAAATGAAGAAGTTATGACCAAAACAAAATTGGAGGAGAAAGTCCCACTAGGCTTGACACATGGCAATGATGTGGACGGTCAACGGTCGACTTTGATGACGTGTCAGATGTCCTGGCATCTCAAATGGTCAAAATTACTGACGTGGGTGGATGACATGGCACCTCCAACGATAAAAGTGATGATGTGGACAATGACGTGTCGACGCGTGGTCCAATAACATTACGATACGTGGCAGTCGGATTTTTTAATAATAAAAAAAAGTAAAATGGTCACATTTTAATTATAATATTATTTTATTATTAATTTTGATTTTCTTTTTCGGTAGCGAATCAAAGAGTGACACATGGCAACCAATGACTATTTTGACTTCTTTTTTTTTTTTTGTCTATTTAAGACTCGAAAAAATTCGATAAAATGGGGAAAATTTCTGAAAAATACTACTCATCTTGGAGAGCATTTTTACCATTTTTTTTTTTATAAATTTTTTAGTTTCAACTTTTCATTTTTTCAAAGTCATTTGAGGGTTTTACTTGTAAGAAATCATTTCTTACGAGATTGTGAGATTTGATTTGTGTATTC
Source organism: Luffa acutangula (assembly GCA_036850905.1). NCBI lineage: Eukaryota > Viridiplantae > Streptophyta > Magnoliopsida > Cucurbitales > Cucurbitaceae > Luffa > Luffa acutangula. The sequence continues at coordinate 47,302,114 of CM072092.1, read as the reverse complement.
ATTTTTTGAGAGAGTTTCTTCTTCTTGTTTCACATATTCTAAATCTATTGTAAGGGTTTCTCTTAATCTCAAAAAGGAGAGGTTGTAACGGTTTGATCCTAAACCGTGGAAAGAATCAAGTTTGTTTTTGCTCCCGGAAAAAGAACGTTGTAGCGGTTAGACTCTGGTCGTGGAAAGAGTCCTGTTGAAGGAGAAATTTCGGCCAATCACAAATTGTCACGTCATTAATATAAATTAATGATAAAATAAAGGGAAAAATACACTTTTGGTCCCTGAGGTTTGGGTTAGGTTTCATTTTGGTCCCTGAGTTTTCAAACTCAACAAAAATACCCCCGAGGTTTGAGATAAGGAGCACTTTGGTCCCTGCCGTCAAATTTTCTGTTAACTTTTAACGGTTGCTGACGTGTCACTATTATTTTAATATAAAAAATTATTTATATTTATTTTTTTAAATAAAAAATATTTAAAAAATATATAATATTAATATATTTTTATTTTTTTATTCTTTCTCACTTTCTCTCTCTTCTTCTTCTTCTTCTTCTCTTCCATCTTCTCCACCTTCTCCACCTTCTCCTTCCTCCTTCTTCTTCTTCCTATGTCCGGCGATCGGCGGCCGGCAGCCGGCGGCCACCGCTCGCTGCCGCCGCCGGCCGCCGGCGACCTTTTTTTTTTTTTTTCTTTTCCTTTTCTCTTCTTTTCTCTTTTTCTCTTCTTCCTTTTTCTCTTCTTTCTTCACTGATTTTTTTTTTTTTTTAAAAAGAAAGGAATGGGGGAGGGAGGGAGGACCTCCCTCCTTCGATTTTCCAGCGAAAACCGAAGGAAGGAGGTCCTCCCTCCCTCCCCGTTTCGGATCTGAAACGGGGAGGGAGGGAGGACCTCACCTCCCTCCTTCAATTTTCCGGCGAGAGAATCGAAGGAGGGAGGTCCTCCCTCCTTCGATTTTTCGGCGAAAACCGAAGGAGGGAGGTCCTCCCTCCCTCCCTGTTTCAGATCCGAAACGGGGAGGGAGGGAGGACCTCACTCCTTCGGTTTTCGCCGGAAAATCGAAGGAGGGAGGTCCTCCCTCCCTCCCCCATTCCTTTCTTTTTTTTATTATTTTTTTTAAATCAGTGAAGAAAGAAGAGAAAAAGAGAAAAGAAGAGAAAGGGAAAAAAAAAAAAAAAGGTCGCCGGCGGCGGGGGCGAGCGGTGGCCGCCGGCTGCCGGCCGCCGGTCGCCGGACATAGGAAGAAGAAGAAGGAGGAAGGAGAAGGTGGAGAAGGTGGAGAAGATGGAAAAGAAGAAGAAGAAGAGAGAGAAAGTGAGAAAGAATAAAAAAATAAAAAATATTAATATTATATATTTTTTAAATATTTTTTATTTAAAAAAAATAAAATAAATAATTTTTTATATTAAAATAATAGTGCCACGTCAGCAACCGTTAAAAGTTAACAGAAAAATTGACGGCAGGGACCAAAGTGCTCCTTATCTCAAACCTCGGGGGTATTTTTGTTGAGTTTGAAAACTCGGGGACCAAAATGAAACCTAACCCAAACCTCAGGGACCAAAAGTGTATTTTTCCCTAAAATAAATTTGGGACCAGTTACACATTTACACGTGTGCCTAAATTAAATTAATAGACATTAAAATTCGGCAAATCAAAGAATGCCACTTGTCTATTAGTGATCCATCAGATAACATCAGCCAAGTTCAATCAGATTATGCCACGTGGCAATTGGACCCAAGCCCAAGCCCATATGAGGTCCATCAAACTCTATAAATAGAGGAGGCCACCATTCATGCTAGGGGGATTCAGATTCAGAGATTCAGATCAGAGAACTCAGAGTCGAGAGAATTCTGTCAGAGTCCAGAGTCATCAGAAGTCAGAGAGTCTAGAGAATTCAGAAGATCCTAGATTCAGAATTCAACCAACTCAAGACTCAGAAGATTTGAAGACTAAAAGACTCTAAGAAGAGATCAGCAAGCCAATCGACCGATCAAGAAGATCAACAAGTCAGTAGGCCGATCATCCAAGAAGATCAACAAGTCAACCGATCGATCAAGAGGATCAATAAGTCAGCAAGCCGATCATCCAAGAGGATCAACAAGCTAACAAGCTGATCCAACAGATCATCAAGCCAACAGGCTGATCAAAGAGATCATCAAGTCAGCAGGTCGATCATCCAAGAGGATCAACAAGCTAACAAGTCGATTCGACAAATCAATAAGCCAATCGACCGATCAAGAAGATCAACAAGTCAGCAGGCCGATCATCCAAGAGGATCAACAAGCTAACAAGCCGATTCGACAGATCATCAAGCCAATCGGCCGATCAAGAAGATCAACAAGTCAGCAGACCGATCATCCAAGAAGATCAACAAGCCAACAAGCCGATCATCCAAGAAGATCAACAAGCCAACAGGCCGATCATCCAAGAAGATCAACAAATCAGCAGACCGATCATCAAACCGATCATCCGAGAAGATCAACAAGTCAGCAGACCGGTCATCCAAGAAGATCAACAAGCCAACATGCCGATCATCCAAGAAGATCAACAAGTCAGCAGACCGATCATCAAACCGATCATCCGAGAAGATCAACAAGTCAGTAGACCGATCATCCAAAAAGATCAACAAGTCACAACAGGCCGATCCAAGAGATCATTAAGCCAGCAGGCCGATCATCCAAGAAGATCAACAAGCCAACAAGTCGATCCAAGAGATCATCAAGCTAACAGGCCGATCCAAGAGATCATCAACCTAGCAAGCTGATCATCTAAGAAGCCCAACAAACCGGCCCAAGAAGAGCAACAAGCTAGAGGCCAAAGTTTATATATTTAAGAGAGAGAATCAGAGGATTAAAGTTAGAGATTGTACACTCACACGCATACAATATCAATACAATATATTATTTATTCCACGTGTCTCCATCTCCGAAGTTACGTGTGAACAAGTCCGTTTTTCTAGTGGAATGCCCAAGAGGAGCTTGAGTGTGGAGTAGGTCGGGTTGTGCCGAACTACTATAAAATTCTCGGTGTCTATTTTTCTATCCTTATCTTATTTTAATTTTTGCACTTAATTTGTTATTATATTTTGTTGTTTGAAATTAATTTCAATAATTTATCCTTGTTGTTAATTGAGCTTATTTGATTAATTAGGTTGATAGAATTCTATTTTCCATATTTCTTATCAACTTTCATATTTAAATTAAATATGGTACTTGAATTTGTTAGTTATAATTTTCTTGCTCAAATTGAGTTGAAATTATCGACATGAAATTTGTATGAATTTCTTGTTTAATTACTAGTATGAAAAAGTTTTATTAAATTTTAAGAAGCCCTATGCACCCCTCTAAGATTGCCATACCGATCCTACAATATTAGTGTTGGGTAAATTTTTATTTTATAGATGAAAAAAAGATAGTATTTTTACTTAATAATATGAATAAAGTAGTTTAATTAAGAATATATATATATATATATATATATATATATATATATATATTTTTGACAACATGTGGGTCGGGTGGGATTCGAACTATAAATCTTTCGATCATTAGTATAAGCCTTATGCCAATTAAGCTATACTCATGTTGACAATTAAGAATACTTATACATAGCTTAGTTCCTGAGATATATTCTATTTTTCAATTTTGCCTCCAATATTTTATATATTTTAATCTTATATTTTTCTTTTTTTTTTTGAAAAGATATTTTAATCTTTATCTTTAAAGTATAAAATTTTCAATCTCAATAATGTTGTCCAAATAAAATGAAATAATAATAGTTGACATTGTTATAGGTAATTTTGGACCACTCCGATGTATAAGGAGCTGACGAGGACAACCCGACACGAGCCCAAAAATAGGACCGAAAGATGGACCCCAGAGGCAAAACAGGTCAAAAGGTCGAGCCAAGGTCGGAGGGACCGGGCCTTGGCCCGACCCATATGGTCGGCCTCGGCCTTGCTTGCGTGGGCCGAGCCCATTCACCTCCATTCGATCCCTGCTGTCCCTGGCCACCCCAGTTCCACTCGGTTCAACCCTGAATCGCCTCCGAACGCCTAGAAACCGTAGAGCAGGAATAAGTATTTAAACCCTTCTTTGTCACTGAAGAAAGGATCCCCGTACTCTATTCTCTACTCTCTCCTCTTGCTCTCTTGTTCTTCTCCTTCCGTTTTCTGACTTAAGCATTGGAGGCGGTGTGGCAAGCACCACACCGGTGGGCAGGTTTTTCTGTCTTGCAGACCACATCTTCCCCCCTCTCAAACAAATTTACCGTTGGTGGCACATAAAGGTCAGGTGAGTTATGTCTGTCCAGATTTTTCCATCAACAAACATGACATTTAAAATACTATTTTTTAAAATCCTTTTACATTTACAAATGCAAAATTAATATCCTATCACTCAATCCAAATAATTAAAAAAAAAAAAAATCAAATAAGGGTTAGGTTGGATTTTCTTTAATCAAGATTACTGTAAAATGAGATACCACTAGACATTCAAAAGTGCGTGGCATTGGAACATGCAAAAAGAAAAAAAAAAAGAAAAAAGAAAAGAAAAGCCAGAGAGAGACTTAAACAATTATAAAGAAAAAAAAAGAAACGAGTTATAATTCAAATGATAGCCATTTAAAATATTTAAACATATTAGTTTTTTAACAACGAAATGTTGTAATTGTGAAAATTGACCTAAACAATTATAAAGAAAGAAAAAAGCTAAATTATAAAAAATACGCCTGAACTATGGGGTTTGTTTAAAAAATGCCCTGAACTTTGAAAAGTTTCAAAAATACCCTTATCGTTAATTTTTGGATAAAAACCGTTAAAGTTTCAGTTTAAAAAATACCCTTAAACTTAAAAAAACAATAAAAAAAATACCCTTTATTGAAAAATGCTTCTTCTTTTTTCCTCCTCTCACTGTAAATTCTAACAGTTTCTATCCAAATTAAAAATTAATTGCAAGAGTATTTTTGAAACATTTTTCAAGGTTCAAAAGTATTTTTGAAATTTTTCAAAGTTTAGAAGCATTTTTGAAACCAACCCCATATTTCAGGGGTATTTTTTATAATTTAGTCCAAGAAAAAATCATCGATAATTTTAAAAATAAAATACATGAAAAACTAGTTTTTTTCTAGAACAATAGCTGTCCATTACATCAATTTCATAGGTTCTTTTTCTTTAAATTATTATCTTTATTTTTATAAGGACCATACGATTTTTTTTATTTTTTTTATTTTTTTTTAAAACGACCATACGTTTTTTCTTTCTTCTCTTCTTCTTCTTCTTTTTTTTTTTTTTTTTTTTTTTTTTTTTTTTTTTTAATTTTATAAAACCATACGTTTTTTCTTAACCATAGATAAAATCAATTTATAATTGGAGACTTTTTGGTCATTTTGCATAACTTGACTTAAAACTTATACATTAACATCAAATCAAATCAACGTCCCTCTTAAGTTATATATAAAAATAATAATATTGAGTCCTAAAAAAAATTATTGTTGTCCTTTATGGAAAATATATTTTGAAAAGAGAAATCCAACTTGAAGATGTCTAAATAAATAATTCAATTTTGTCAAAATAAATAAATAAATAATTCAACTATTATATAGGAATATTGCTTTATCATTAGAAGAAGATTAAAATTTCAAAATATTATTCTATTGAATCAACATGTTTCTCGAAGTTTATTTGGGCGGTGTCATATTTTTAAATGCTAAAATATTGAATAATTTACAAATTTTTTAAAAAAATTCCTCATACTTTAATTTATTCAATGAAAAGTCCCACATCACAACATGTGCTTTTCATAAAAAGCTTGCAATTTCTAAAACTCTTCCAAGTTGGAAGTTATTAAAGATTATTTAATTTCTAGTTCTATCCACAAGGTTTTTATTTTAGTTGTCGAAACGATCCTAGCTCAGCGGTAATTAGCAGATTTCCTCGATCAAGGGATTCGAATTTTTCACTTCCAAATGTTCAACTAAAAAAGAAAAAGTTTTTATTTTAATCGGTCAAATGAATTAAAAAAAAAATAGTTCGTAAAATATTATGTTTGATATTCTATATTTTTATTTTCTATCCTTTAAAGTTTTCAATGGAAAGAACTAAAGGAATGGGACTTTTTCTTTCAATTTTTCTTTTTAACATATCATTCAACTTTTTTGAATTATATGTCTATCATACGGTTTTTTTTTTATTTAATGAGGAATTTTTAAAAGTTTTTTTTTTTTGCTCGATAATAATCAGGATATTAAATTTTTGTCTATATATGTAAGCCTTTCTATTACATTTTCACATGTCGAAAGATTTGTTATCGATATTAGAAATAAAACAATATTTCTCATGTAAACTAAATTTAATGAAATATAACAAAATGTTGATGATATTGATATAAATAATATTAGTAACTATTAATTAATATTGTTATGGGTAAATTTGGACCTAATTCTAAAAAAGTCAGAGAAACAAGCCCACGAAGGCCCAATGGACCTAAATCAATCTCTAGGGCTACTCACTCTCCTAAGAGTGGAAAAACCCTAATTTCAGCTATAAATAGAAGAGGTTCACCTCAAGTCAAAGGGGGACTCCACTTGGTATCTATTTTCTTCCTCCGTTTGCTTCGCTTATGATCTCCCGAGTGATCTCCCAACTGACTATGCCTTTAGCCAAATTTTGGCATCAACAGTTGGCGCCGTCGGTGGGGAAGAAGGCTAAAATTGCTTAACCTCGGTGTGGAGCTTAACCAAAAAAACAAATCAAAGACGATCGTAGCAAAAACCGAGACCAAGTCCGGTGCAAATTGTTCTCCAATGCACCAAAAGAATTGCGTGCTGAAATTAGTTGCAGAGGAATCTGTCTCCGAGGAAAATCACCGATCATCGTCGAAATTGGAGAAGCCAAATTTGCGGTTTCGGAGAGGTTCCATAGTGCAAGTCGAAAACATTAATGGCGAGACTTTTTAGAATTGATCTCCAAGAATGATTTTTGCTTCGTGGGTGCAAGGTTCAAGTAAAAACAAAAGCATTAATTCCAAGACTTTTCTCTCCTTTATTCTCTCAAGAGGTTTGATTTCTTTTTCCTATCAACATTTTGATGCGATTTCACCATGCGGGACTCTTAGATTTCTTTTGTTTTTTTTTGTTTTGGGTTTTGGGTTTTGATTAATCAATAAGATACTAGATTTGGTTGGTTTGATTTGGATTTAGATTTGATGTACTTACTCTCTAATTTAAAATTTCAATTGGATATTTCGTTGGGATATTTTTTGATAATTCATATTTTTTTTTATCTAATTTAAAAATTGTATATTTGATGTATCTATCATTTTGGTCATTTATTCAATAGACCAATAGACCAATTGGTCATATTTCAAGATTAAATAAAGAGTCTAAATTAAGTAGACTATAAGTTATTTATTTACTTCATAAAGTGTTTTATGACACTTCATATTGCAAAGTTTGTTATTTATTTCCAATTCTGAGTTCAACAATATGGGATGAAAAGTTCAAGTGGTTTGAAGATATAGCTCAAGTTAGTCTAACAAAGGGTCTTTACTATTTCACGGGCGGTATGTTCTCTACTTACCCTTATTTACTAAATATCTATTCTTATTACTTTATGTGTATCTATTGGTTTATTAAATGCAAACTATTCATAATTTGCAAGTTAATTATATTTCAATCAATTATTAGTCTTTTTCCCATATCAACATAATGTTGTCTACTAACGTTGTTTCACGAGGGAACATGACATGCAGAAATCCCGAGCAGCTGGGCCAAAAGTCCTTGTAGGAGTGGCAATGCCTATACTCCTAGGGCATCGACATTGAGAAAAGTCCTTGTAGGAGTGGCAATGCCTATACTCCTAGGGCGTGCCCCGTGGCGTCTACTCATCGAAAAGTCCTTATAGGAGTGGCAATGCCTAAACTCCTAGGGCGTGCCCCGTGGCGTCTACATATCGAAAAGTCCTTGTAGGAGTGGCAATGCCTATACTCCTAGGGCGTGCCCCGTGACGTCGACTTATCGAAAAGTCCTTGTAGGAGTGGCAATGCCTATACTCCTAGGGCGTGCCCCGTGGCGTCTATTTGTCGAAAAGTTCTTGTAGGAGTGGGAATGCCTATACTCCTAGGGCGTGCCTCGTGGCGTCTACAATGCCTATACTCCTAGGGCGTGCCCCGTGGCGTCTACTTATCGAAAAGTCCTTGTAGGAGTGGCAATGCCTATACTCCTAGGGCGTGCCCCGTGGCGTCTACTTATCGAAAAGTCCTTGTAGGAGTGGCAATGCCTATACTCCTAGGGCATGCCCCGTGGCGTCTACTTATTGAAAAGTCCTTGTAGGAGTGGCAATGCCTATACTCCTAGGGCGTGCCCCGTGGCGTCTACTTATCGAAAAGTCCTTGTAGGAGTGGCAATGCCTATACTCCTAGAGCGTGCCCCGTGGCGTCTACTTATCGAAAAGTCCTTGTAGGAGTGGCAATGCCTATACTCCTAGGGAGTGCCCAGTGGCATCTACTTATCGAAAAGTCCTTGTAGGAGTGGCAATGCCTATACTCCTAGGGCGTGCCCCATGGCGTCTACTTATCGAAAAGTTCTTGTAGGAGTGGCAATGCCTATACTCTTAGGGCGAGCCCCGTGGCATCTACTTATCGAAAAGTCCTTGTAGGAGTGGCAATGCCTATACTCCTAAGGCGTGCCCCATGGCGTCTACTTATCGAAAAGTCCTTGTAGGAGTGGCAATGTCTATTCTCCTAGGACGTGCCCCATGGCGTCTACTTATCAAAAAGTCCTTGTAGGAGTGGCAATGTCTATACTCCTAGGGCGTGCCCCGAGGCATCTACTTATCGAAAAGTCCTTGTAGGAGCGGCAATGCCTATACTCCTAGGGCAACGACATGACAAAAAGTCCTTGTAGGAGTGGCAACGCCTATACTCCTAGGGCGCTCCCCGAGGTCAGCAACTTATAAAAAAATGTCCTTATAGGAGTAGCGACACCTACACAGGGGGCTTCAAAACAGTAACCACACTTGTAGTTGAGACCAAGGCCTAAGATATTTCGCCAGAAAAGTATTTTTGCAAGATAACAAATTTGCACAGGGGAGAATTATACTCTTAAATTGAGCTTAAGGTGTTCTGACTTATATCAACAGTGGCCACCCCTGAATCCCAATTCAAGAGTGGGGGCTTAATGTTATGGGTAAATTTGGACCTAACTCTAAAAAGTCAGAGAAACAAACCCACGAAGGCCCAATGGGCCTAAATCAATCTCTACGGCTACTCACCCTCCTAAAAGGAGGGGGAAAACCCTAATTTCAGCTATAAATAGAAGAGGTTCACCCCAAGTCAAGGGGGACTCCACTTGGTATCTATTTTCTTCCTCCATATTATGATTTGCTTCGCTTATGATCTCCCAACTGACTTAAGCATCGGAGACGGTGTGACAACCACCACGCCGGTGCTTAGTTTTCTCTTGTTTTGCAGGCCACGTCTTCCCCATTCAAATAAATTTACCATTGATGTCACGTGAAGGTCAGGTGAGTCCCTTGGCCAAATTTTGGCATCAACAAATATTATTTTCAAAAAAAAAATATTAGTAACTAGAAGTTCTAATTTTAAAAAAAAAGTGAAAATGTTTATTAATTAATTTAAATATTATTCTATATTTTTTATTTATATAATTTTTCTAAAATTATCCCTGACACTTCATCGATATTTCAACCATACTTATATAAAATTCAGATCTCCACATTCTCATCAACATCAACATTTAAAATCCTTTATTTCAAAAAAAAAAAAAAACATTTAAAATCTTGGTAATAGTAACAAAGTTTCTTATTCATGAAAAGAATACATGCCCTCATATTTTCTTGGTCGTTTGAGATACTTTTCAAACTATTCTTTAAACTTTTCTAATTATTTTAAATGTAACCTACAAATTTACATGAAACCCTTATAAAATCATAAAATAGCAAAATAGTCCCTCAAATCACTATAATGTACTATCTTTGAAAAAAATGACGTGTGCAAAGGGTAGTTTTTCTTTTTTAATTTATTGTATATAATGCATAAAACCCCACGGCTACGACATCTTAAATTTATAAGTATTGTACTAAAAAAGAAAAGAAGGAAAAAAAAAGGACAAACTTTTTAGCATTACTCCAAATTCTACACCACATTTCAAGCAAACCATTGACTTTCAAAGCACTCCCCAAAGTTTAGTAAATACAATTATTATTTCCTCCCTAACAACCAAACAAAATATAAAAAATATAGTAAAACCTAAAACGTAGTTTTTTTTAGTTCAACAATATTTGAAGGTGGAAAATTCGAACCTCCGATCTTTTGGTCGAGGGTATATATCAATTATTGCTAAAATGGATTGACTTGAAACTTATTAAAATTTGGACTAAAATTGAACTAGAAATGTAGGTAAATATCATTCTTGTTTTTGATGATATATGAACCAACTTTTTTAGATTAAGAAAATTTGAAAGTTTTGTTTATCTATTGAAAATTTTATTTTAGGTTAACCTGTCTAATTCTTAAAGTCATGTTTGATAATAATTTGATTTTTTTTTTTGTTTTTTAAAATTAAACGACAAACGTTACTTCCACCCATAAGTTTCTTTGTGTTGTTATTTATCTTCTTTCCATGTCTTTAAAAACCAACTTAAGTTTTCAAAAGTAAATAAAGTAGTTTTCAAAAACTTGTGTGTGTGTGTGTTTTTTTTTTTTTTTGGAATTTAGCTAGGAATGCAAATGTGTCCTTAACAAATATGAAAACCATTTAAGGAAATTGAAATAAAACAAACTTAATTTTCAAAAACCAAAAACCAAAAATGTCAAATGGTTATCAAATAGGGCCTTGGTTTTTTGTTTTTGAAAATTAAGCCTATAAACACTACTACCTCCACATATAAGTTTATTTTTAATTATTATTATTATTTTTTTATCTACCTTCTTCCCATGTTTTCAAAAACCAAGTCAAATTTTGAAAGCTAGAAAAAAAAGTTTTCAAAAACTTGTTTTTGTTTTTGGAATTTGGTTAGGAATTCAAATGAGTTTTTGACAAAAGATGAAAACTATTGTAAGAAAATTGAGAGAAAACAAACATAATTTTCAAAAATGAAAAACAAAAAACTAAATGGTTATCACAAACGGAGTCTAACTTTTTAGGTTTATAACTAATATGTCTTCGAACAAAAAAAAAATACTTAAATAGGTCGCTAAACTTTTAATTTTATGTCTGATAAGTCTATAAACTTTTAAGTATATATCTAACAAGTTTGCCATCATCTTTAATTTCATTTTTGTATTTAATATGTCCCTAAACATATTTAATACTTTTTAAGATTAATAATAGATCTATTACACACATAAAATCATTTAATTTTGTGTCTAAAATTGGTTTTGCGTGTTTTGAAAATATTATTGAATAGGTTTGATGACCTATAGACACAAAATTGAAAATTTAGGCCTTGTTTGATGACCTAGACTTAATAAACACTACTTTCACCTCCAAGTTTATCTTGGTTTTGTTATCTACTTTCTTTCTTTGTTTTCAAAAACCAAGTAAGTTTTGAAAACTAAAACAAATAGTTTCAAAAACTTGTTTTTGTTCTTGAAATTTGGCTACGAATTTAAATGTGTCCAGATGAAAACCATTGTAATGACATTGGGGGAAAACGTATAATTTTTTTTTTTTAAAAAAAAAAAACCTAATGATTATCAAACGAGACCTTAGAAACCAATCTGAAAACTTTTTAAAGTTAAGGGACATACACGAGCTTAAAAGTTCGGGACTATAATTGTAATTTAATTTTTAATTTAATTTATATATTCTTGTATGGCAAACCCTTACTCTATGGACACTTATTAGTAGAGAGAGCCAATAATTTGACATGCTTGATACATCGCATTTTAGCTTTTCACAACCATTTAATTTATATATATGAAAGTCTTATTTTATTTATATTTCACGCAATTATAATGGTATTATTTGAGCATATATTTTTGTGTTTTCATTTATTTCCTCTCTCGTTAATTTTAAAATATAATCAAATTGTACTTAAAAATTAAGAATTGTTTATCATATATGTATAGAAAAACAAGATAATATAATAGTCATTGTATTTGTTCTAAAACTATTTTTTAAACATAATTTCCGACCAAAATCGTGTTTTCTGTTTCAATTTATAATCAATTTAACGTTGATTTTGACAAATATATATCATACCCATGTTAATTGAACTTTTTAGACTAAAATAGTTGACAATGAATTGCAGACATTTAGAGTCTGTTTGGTAGGCAATTTAAATTCTGTTTTATGTTTTCAGATTCATGAATTTAGTGAATATACATTTGACAGATGTGTTTTTGAAAACAATTTTTTTATGTTTTCATTGTATCCGAATTTTGAATTTGAAAATTTTAAATGCTGAGTTAAATTAAAAAAGATAAAAACTTTAATAAATATAGTATTTCATGCTATAAACTCAATTTATTTTTGTAAAGTGAAAATTTGTATAAAATAATACATTATAAATTATATGATATTGTAAAATAATAATTATAAAAAGTTTATAACACAATGTTTAAAAATTAATTAATAATAGTTTGTATTCAACTTAGGATTTAGTTGATAACTACGAATAATTTATGGTTTATAAATACATTATCAAATACATTTTGAACCATTGTTTAAATTGTGATCCAATTTCTGAATCTGCTACCAAACACATATTTGAAAATATGAAAAACTTCGTTTTCATGGAATTCCTTGTTTTCAAATTTTTGTTTTCAGATCACCAACCAAACACACCCTTTATTATTATTATTATTATTATTATAGGGAAAAAAGAGGCAATAGCTTGAGGGGCATAATTTTTTTTTTTTGTAAGTTTGTAAACAATGGTCTTCTTGAATCTTTGTATTTATTTCTTTATTTGTCATTATTATAATGGTAAATTTTCGAATTTGTTATATTTTTTGCCCTAAGTGTCATTAGGGAAAAATACACTTTTGGTCCCTGAGGTTTGGGTTAAGTGACACTTTGGTCCCTGAGTTTTCAAACTCAACAAAAATACCCCTGAGGTTAGAGATAATAAGCATTTTAGTCTCTGCCATTAATTTTTCTGTTAAATCTTAACAGTTGCTGACGTGGCACTATTATTTTAATAAAAAAATTATTTTTTTTAATTTTTAAAATAAAAATAATAAAACAATAAAATATTAATATATATTTTTTTTATTTTTATTTTTCCTCCATTTCTCTTTCTTCTTCTTCTCTTTCTCCATATCCTTCATCTTCTCTTCTTCTATTTTTTTCTTCTCTCTTATCCCATTTTTCTTTTCAATTTTTTTTTTAAATGAACAAGAGGAGGAGGGAGGAGGGACCTCCCTCCTCCCTCTTGATTTTTTTTTTTTTTTTTTTAAAGAAAAGAAGAAAAATGGGGTAAAAAAGAGGAAGTAAGGAGAAGAAAAGAAAAAACAAATTACAGTCGCCGGCGGCCGGCCGCCGGTCGGTGGCGGCGAGCGGTGGCCGGCCGCCGGAGATGTGAAGAAGAAGATGGGGGGTTGAGGGAAGAAGATGAAGAAGTGGGTGGAGAGTTAAGTTTTAAAAATCATTTAAATAATAATATTTTTATTATTTTTTATTGTTTTTTCTTTATTTTTATTTTAAAATTAAAAAAATTTGGCCACGTCAGCAATCTGTTAGCATTTAACGGAAAATTGGACGGCAGGGACCAAAATGCTCCTTATCTCAAACCTCAGGGGTATTTTTGTTGAGTTTGAAAACTCAGGGACCAAAGTGTCACTTAACCCAAATCTCAGGGACCAAAAAGGTAGTTTTCCCTTATTATTATTATTATTATTATTATTATATATATAACAACAATTAGAGGTGGGATGATTTGAACCTCTAACCTTTTGGTCGAAAGTACAAGCCAATTACCACTAAGTCATGCACATTTTGGCATTTTAATCACCCTATAGAGATTGACTATGAGCATTGAGTGAGCAAATTTTGGCTTGATAGCAAGGACCAAAATACTTATGTTATGAAATTTCATACTTGAAATTTTAAAAGACCAAAATAGTTATTTAAAAAAAATATATACTAAAAATATTTTAAAATTTTAGTAACCAAAGTAATATAATTTTAACCATTTAAAGACCAAAATGAAATTTAAAATGAAAAGTCTTAGGTCCTTGGAAAAAATTTTTGATTTTGGTTTTCGAAAATTAAGCTTATATATAGGTTTCTTTGTTTATTTATCTACTTTTTACAAATGTTTTCCGCCAAGTTTTGAAAAAAAAAAAAAATAGAAAACTTGTTTTTATTTTTAAAATTTAGTTAAGAACTCAAATGTTGTCTTAAGGAAAGATGCGAACCATAGTAAAGAAAATGTGAGAAAACAAACCCAACTTTTAAAAATAAAAATTAAAAAATAAACAAAGTGGTTATAAAAAACATTCCTTAATAATTTATGTCGATGATTCGTGTAAAATTTGTACTATTATATCATATATGTCAATCTGAGCATTGCTAAGTGGATAAAACATCAATTACCATCCCAAAGGTCAATGATTCAATCTCTCACCCTTATGATTATTGAACTTAAAAATAATAATAGTAAATAGTGGTCGTTCGTTGAGTGGGACAAATTGTTCAATGAGATCATCACAATGTGGTTGCCTTCTTAAAATCGTCATATGTAGATTTTAAAATATGTCTGTAATAACAATTGGATATAAAATTGAAGTTGTTTTACAATTTCTCTCTAGGATCACATTGTAGTGGTCTCCTCAAATAATTATTCGATGAGTGGACCCAACATGTTGTGCCGTGTTTAGAAAATTCCCTTTTTAAAAATGGATTGATTTTACTATTGAAATATATTGAAAGGGAAAATAAAAGTCAAATAGTATTTAAGATAAATTTCAATTTTGTCTTATCGTCAAATTTTAAAGTCGTGTATTATATTTATGGTTTGGCCAACATTCTCAAACGTCTCTATTATTATAAGAAAAATTAATAATCTTTTGTATGATGCATTTTCTTTGGACAAAACAAAGAAGATAACCCAATTGTTTGTTTCTTTTTTTTTTCTTTTTTTGTGAAAATAACCCAATTGGTATTCATTCAAATTACAACAATGATAAAAATGGAAAAAGTTGAATGAGTTTTCAATCAAGAGAGGATGAAAAAACAAGGTAAGTTTTGAAATTTATATATTTAAAAACAACAACAATAATAAAAAAGATGATTTGCAATTAAAAGATATAGCTTCTAAAAAATATATCTTTTTTAGTTTAGCAACATTTTAGAGTGAAGAGATCTGAACCTCTAACCTCTTAGTTGAAGGTAATTAAAAAGGAGAAACTACAAAAACCATCAATGAACTTGTTAAGGACGAGGACACGACACAGATCTCCACAATGGTATGATATTGTCCACTTTGGGCATAAGCCATCATGGCTTTGCTTTTGGTTCCACCCAAAAGGCCTCATACTAATGGAGATACTTATCCTCCCTTATAAACCCATGACCATCCCCTTATCTAGCCAATGTGGGACTTTGGTTGCACCCCCAATTCCCAACAATCCTCCCCTCGAACAAAGTACCACAGATGAGCCTCCCCTCAAATAGTCATCTATTCGTCCATATCTCCTTTCATAGGGAGGAGTTTGCTCTTAGAGCCAGATTACGGATAGTCATCTATCCGTCCATATCTCATTTCATAGGGAGGAGTTTGCTCTTAGAGCCAGATTACGGATAGTCATCTATTCGTCCATATCTCCTTTCATAGGGAGGAGTTTGCTCTTAGAGCCAGATTACGGATAGTCATCTATCCGTCCATATCTCCTTTCATAGGGAGGAGTTTGCTCTTAGAGCCAGATTACGGATTCTATCCATTCATATCTCCTTTCATACGGAGGAGTTGCTCTTAGAGCCAGATTACGGATAATTCGTCCAGATCTCCTTTCATACGGGGGAGTTTTTGCTCTTAAAGCTATATTACGAATCTCCCCCATGACTATTCACAAATTCTTTTTGTTCGACACCCGGGGACTCTATCGACGTGGCTAAGTCAGGGTCTAGCTCTGATACCACTTGTTAATACGAAAAACAGTAACAACGTAACAAGAATGAAAGGGCGAAGAGAAACAACACACAGATATACGTGGTTCACTAACAGTGTGTTAGCTACGTCCACGGGCAGAGGGAGAGGACAATCTTATTATGTGAGGAGTATTCAGAATACAGAGATTAGGGCAAAAAATAGGTTAAGAGGGTTTATATATGGCACCACTCTTAACCCTAACATAATAGGCCCAAAATAAAAGTCCAAAATCGAAAATCATATCTAATCCCTATACATAATTTAGCTTAGGGGGTGTTGCCCCCGAACCCCCACCGGACGCTTCATATCAGATTCAAGGCATATCAACAAATCTCTACCTTGACTTGAACTCTCTCACACATAACAGCTGAACCAGATGTACCCAAAGAAAAGTACCAGATGCAACTTAAAAGCCACAAGATTCTCCCTCTGCTTCATAAGGTCCCATAGGGACCACTTAGCAATTCAGAACATTTAGCAAGTCCAAACAATGTTGGAACTTGCCACTTGGGACTGGCTTGGTGAACATATCAGCGGGGTTATCAGTTGTCCCAACTTTCATCACCTTAATCCTCTTCTCATTTCTCAAGAAATGATATCTAACATCTATATATGTTTAGTCTCTCATGATGAACTTCATCCTTGGCTAAGCATATTGCACTCAAACTATCACAATATACAACAGCCTGATCATGATGAAGACCAAGGTCACCAACTAGTCCTTTCAACCATATTGCTTCTTTAGCAGCTTCTGCTAGTGCCATATACTCAGCCTCAGTAGTAGACAAAGTAACTGTAGGCTGTAGGGTTGCCTTCCAACTAACAACAGAACCACCAAGGGTAAACACATAACCAGTCATGGACCTTCTACTATCAACATCTCCAGCAAAGTCAGAATCAGAATAACCAGTCACTAAACATTCTGTATCACTTCCATAAACGAGACCTATATCAGATGTACCTCTAAGGTAACGAAAAATCCTCTTCATAGCTTGCCAATGTTCCTTTCTAGGTTGCCTAGCATACATCAAACTTCCTACTGCACACACTTGCAGCACTAGGAGTATCTATAGGCTTAGCTGAAGACATCCCAAGCCTGGACAATATCTTCTGAATATATCCTTTCTGTGACAAGAAAAGCTTCTTTTTATCTCTTTCCCTATAAATCTCCATACCCAAAATTTATTCAGCACTGAGAAGGTCTCCCTCTGCCCGTGGACGTAGCTAACACACCGTTAGTGAACCACGTATATCTGTGTGTTGTTTCTCTTCGCCCTTTCATTCTTGTTATGTTGTTACTGGATCTCCCCCATGACTATTTCTTCAAGGCTCACAAATTCTTTTTGTTCGACACCCGGCTCTGATACCACTTGTTAAGGCGAGGACACGACACAAATCTCCACAATGGTGTGATATTGTCCACTTTGGGCATAAGCCCTCATGGCTTTGCTTTTGGTTCCACCCAAAAGGCCTCATACCAATGGAGATACTTATCCTCCCTTATAAACCCATGATCATCCCCTTATCCAATGTGGGATTTTTTGTTGCACCCCCAATTCCCAACAGAACTATAAAAGTTGCCATAGTTGCATTCTAAAACTTTCAATTTGATCAATCACCCATTAGATTAATCAAATTTCACAACTAAGTCTTTAAATGTTGTGAAATGCACAACCTATACCCCAAACTATAATGATTATTACAACCAGAACTTTGAATTATAGATCCTCAAAATAATAAAATAAAAAAAAAAGATTTTTAGATCGATAATAAGATGCCATCTCAATTTTTAAAAATTTAAAAAAAATTTGATTTTTATAGTTTGAAGATTTTATTAAAACAACCTCTGTAGTTTTTTTTTTTTTTTCTTTTGACAATATGGAGTGAGAGACCTCGTGATTATCAGTACATCTTTATGCCAGTTGAGCTATGCTCTTATTGGCAACAACCTTTGTAGTTTAACTAGTGGTTTCTACGTTTTGCAATCTACAAGAGTTTTATTGTAATGATTTTGGCAAGTTTGTTTGTTGTGGGTCGCACCTCACCGCAGACACGAAATGAATGATATGAGTTATGAATTTTGGTTTTTTAAAAATTCTAATATTAATTAAAAAGTTTCAATAAAGTCTCTTATTTTTTAAGAATTTTCAATTTAATCCCTCGTTATTGAAAATAAACCCTACCATGACATAATACTCCAAGAAAATTAGAAGAGATAAAACTCAAGAAATCCTAAAAAATCACAAAATGGTCCCTCAATAACACTGATAAAGTGCCATTTTTCTAAAAAGTGACGTAAATATAAATGATAATTAATTTTCACTTATATTATATTTATATATAATACACAATTAGCCCCACGGCTACGCCATCTTAATTTTTCCAAACATTACTCGAAATTTTCAATCGCATTATTTCAAGCAAAAACCATTGACTCTTTCAAATGTTGCCCCAAAAGTTCGCAAAATTAATTATTTTCCCCAACAATCTTACAAAATACAAACTAGAGGTCTCTGTCTCCTCTCTCATTGTCTTCTTGTCTATTTCTTCAAGCTTTTGGTTTCCTTTTTTCTTTGAGTACAATAATATATTTCTATATTATGAATAGTGAATTTAAATCGTACCCGAATATTTGGAGTATGTTTCAATTATATGTTTCTGGACTTTGAAAAGTTTCATTTTTACCTTTGGACTTTGAAATTTGTTCTAATAGATATCCTTGATATTTTGTAGGCATTCTAATTTTTACATATTAATTGTTGTGTCAATTTCCATCTTATTTAAAAACTCTTCAGGGATGATTTTAGAAAATTTCAAAATTCAAGGATAAAAACGAAAATTTTAAAACCAACCAACATAATTGAAACTTACCCCAAAGTTCAAGAGTATTTTGTATAATTTAACATTTATTTATTATTCATTTTTTATGAGTACAATTGTGAGGATTTAGGTTTGGGCTTGAAAAGAAAAAGTAGATACCTAGAAAGAAAAAGTTATAAAATGTTTTGATTTTTTTTAAAAAAATTGACCCTATTGTTTAAAATGTTTCAATTTGATACCTATATATTTGAATATTTTTTAATTAAAATTAACCGATAATAAACTTTGATAAATAGTGGTTTAACAAAAAATTTAAAGAATAAACTTTTTTTTGCCAAAATTAGAAACTTTCATGGTTAAGCTTGTTGAGGATCCCACATCGGAAAGATTGGTGGAGACCTCACAATATATAAGCTTCAAGGGTCACTCCTCTCATTGCCAATTGGTTTTGAGATGGAAGTCCATATAAAATAATATGGTATCAGAGCTCATTAAATTAAACCTTGGAAGAGGCACCATCTCGAAGGGCAATACAACTAATTAAAAAAAAAAGTTAACACTATGAAGGAAAAAAAAACCCAAAATAATATTAATGGCAAAAATAGATATATTTAGTCTTGATCATAAATGACACTTTTTTCCTTTTTTTTGGGTTTGAAATTTAGAAAGTAATTATAAAACATAACCAAAAGTCCACTCTTTAAACTTCTTCCCATTACTTATACTCCTCTTCCACTCCCCTTTCTTCCTCATCCTCTCCAAAACTAAAGGAGATTCTATTTTCTCTCAAATGGGTGGCTGTCTCTCCCGCCGATCATCCTCCGCCGTCGCCGCCGCTGACAAAATCCAAGTCGTCCACCTCAACGGCCACGTCCAACTCTTCCACAGCCCCATCACCGCCCACCAGGTCGCCGGAAAGCCCCCGCCGCCGGCGGAGTACTTCATCTGCACGGCGGCGATGCTGGTCTCCCCCGCCGCCAGCCCGGCTCTCAACCCCGACGCCGTCCTGCAGCCGGGAAAGGTCTACTTTATGCTCCCGTTCTCCACTCTCCATCCCGACGTTTCTCTCGCAGACCTGGCCTCCATAGCCAGAAGGCTGACCGCCGCCGCCAAATCCGCCGCGAAGACCGGCTCGGCGCCGCCGTGTGGGGGCGCCGGTGGTGGTGGCGAGTGGAAGGGTCCGGCGGCGGCGAGGTCGAGATCACAGTGGAGGCCGTTGTTGGATACGATTAAAGAGAAGCCGGTGAATAATTACCAGAGGAGCGAGTCGGATTTGCAAGAGAAAAATAATAATCGCGGATGTATATGGGAATAATTATTATGAGTAATTAAAGAAATTTACAATTTTGGGTTTTTTTTTTTTCTTTTCTTTTTCTCTCTTGAAAGAAAAAATATTTAAGGTACATCTACGAGGGAGAATTTGTAAATTAATATCTCGATTTTGCTTTTAGATGAATCTAAATGGTAGATTGGTTTTTGTTAAATATTTTTTTTAGAGGAAAAGTTTTTCTTAAGTATTGATATAATTAAATCTGTTGTAACTCTTATGTTTAAGTTTTTGGGTTGATTGGTATAAACACTATTGTTATAACTCTCTGTCAGTAGTTTGGTTACGTTGTGAGTTTTTTTTTTTCATTTTTTTTACAACATGTGAGGAGAGAGATTTGAACCATAGTTATTAGCACAAGTTTCATGTGAATTGAGCTATGTTCAGGTCGACTAGTGTGGTTGTGGATTTAATTACAATAATTTTATAAGTTTAATGATATATAGTTGCAACGGTTTCAAATGTTTTAATTTTCATAATTTCTATAATTTGAATAATGTTGAATTTTATAACACTTTTTTTTAAACGAACATGCTTTTAATTGAAAGACAATTTGTTAGCAAAGCAGGTGTGGAGACTTTTCACCGACCCAACTTTATTGGCGTCGAGGTTGATAAAAGGGAGATACTCTAATCAAATGTCTTTATTAGATGCTCTAATTAAATCTAATTGTTCTGTGTTTTGGAGGGGGATTTGTGTGGGCTCAGGATCTTTTAACAAGTGGCATTCGAAAACGAATTAGAAATGGACAATCTACTTTTTTTCTTTACAGATCCATGGATTCCAAAGGAGAGCACTTTCAAACCAATCCCATTAACAGACACAAATTACCAAGAAACTGCTTTAGTTTCTGAGTTTCTTACTCCAACAATGGGATGGGATTTGCATAAATTGAGCACGATAGTCATGCAAGAGGATGTAAATATTATCGAGACAACTCCTATTAGCATCGTCTCAAATGCAGAAGACTAGTGGAGGCATTACTGCTCGAATGGTTTGTATACTGTTCGCAGCGGATACAAGGTCGCACGAATTTTGTCAGTTGATCAGGAATCTACTAGCACCAATGATCAACGAGCATGGTGGACTACTCTGTGGAAATTGAAAATTCCTCACAAAATTAAAATTTTTATGTGGAAAGCATTTCATGGATGCCTTCCAACTAACTTTGACCTTTGGAAGTGAGGAGTTGATATTTCACTCATGTGCCAAATTTGCAAGACAAAGTGGGAGACTATTGACCATGCTTTGTGTGGGTACAAGAGATCTAAACAAATATGTCACAATATGTTTACTCGTGTGGATGCTTTAATCTCGGTATGTAATAATTTTCTGGATCGCCTTATTTGGGTTGCAAAGCATTTAGAAACAAAGGAACTCGAGCGAGTATGCATTACAGTTTGGAGCATATGGAATGATAGGAATGTCTACAAAAATAATATTCCTCTCATGGATTCGGCTAAGAAATGCGAGTGGATTTTTTATTATTGGAAGGAGACGAGCACTAAGCAACCGATCGGCAACAGTAGTGTGGACGAAATTGCCAGGGTCACGGTACCGGAAGGGAGGACACAGCAAGGCGACATGTTTTTGCTGTTTACAGATGCATCAGTCCGTCCGTGTATGAAGGGATGTGGTTATGGGGCTGTGATCATGGGCATGTATGGATCTATAGTTGCAGCGATGGAATTCTTTGATACAGTCACTTTGTCCTCCTTAGCTGCAGAGGTTAACACCATAATACATGGCATTCAGCTATTAAAGCGTTTGCAAATATCTAGTGCAACTGTGCACTCAGACTCGGCTAATGCGATTATGATGATTCGTGATGAAATTCAGCTCACGCCTGATGTGCATTATTGGATTATTCAAAACCGACTGATGGCTGCAGACTTTGAAGCTTTATCCTTTTCCCATCTTACTAGAGTGGGTAATAGGAGAGCTGATTTTCTAGCAAAACAAGCCTTAGAGAGACGGTCCTCAATGCTTTGGTTAAGAAATTTTCCTTTTGAGATAGACTCAATGAGTGATAAGACTCGTTGCAATTGTAATGTTCCTTGTTTTTGTTTTGAATGAATGATTTGCTATGTTTTATTCAAAAAAAAAAAAAAATTGAAAGGCAATTTGTGTTTTTTTTTTTTCCTTAAAACGGTCACGAATGAGGTTATAAATAATATAACTTGATTACAATGATTTTTGGGGTTTATAGCTTGTTATAGGCAATTTTGGACCACCCTGATGTACAAGGAGTTGACGAGGACAACCGGGGAGAAATCGGGCTGAGAGATGGACCCAAGAGGCGAAACCGGCAAGTGGGACAGGCCAAGACCGAAGCCCGACCCCTTGCTCGGCCATGGGCCGAGCCCGTCCGACTCCATTTGGTCCCTACCGCCTTTGGCCGCCCCAGTTCCGCCTGGTTTGACCTAAAACGCCTCCGAATCCCTAAAAACCCTAGGAGGATGAGCAGGTATTTATACCCCTCTTCGCCACTGAAGAAGGGGACCCGAACTCTATTCTCGACTTCCAACTCTTACTCTCTAGCTCTCCCTTCCATTTTCTGACTTAAGCATCGGAGGCGGTGTGGCTAGCACCACATCGGTGTGCAGGTTCTCTCTTTTGCAGGCCACGTCTTCCCCCGCTCTCAAACAAATTCACTGTCGATTATCACGTGGAGCGAAGGTAATTTACCTAGCGAAATTTGATCATCAACATCGCTCAAATTGAAAGTTTAAAGATGATGTCGTAACAATGTTTTAGTATTTGCAATGTTATTTATTTTTTTTCAAAAGAATTTAATGTATATGTCGCCAACATGAACATATATAGCTCAACTGACATAAGACCTGTACTAATGATCGAAAAAAAATCTAGGGAAAATTACCTTTTTGGTCCTTGAGTTTTGAGGAATATGTGCGTTTGGTCCGTGAGTTTTCAAAATAGACCTTTTTAGTCCTGAGCTTTGAGAAATAGGTTTAAAAGGTCCCTAAGTTTTTAAAATGGACATTTTTAGTCCCTGTGTTTTGAGAAATAGATTTAAAAAATCCCTAATATTATTTTTTCAACTTTTTTAAATTAATATTTTTGTATTATTTTTTAATATCAAATGGTTTTTAAAATTTAAAAAAAAATTAAAAAACATTGATTTAAAATTTTGAAAAAATAATATTAGGGACCTTTTAAACATATTTCTCAAAACTTAGGACTAAAAAAGTCTATTTTGAAAACTAAGGAACCTTTTAAACCTATTTCTCAAAACTCAGGGACTAAAAATGTCTATTTTGAAAACTCAGGGACCAAACGCACATATTCCTCAAAACTCAGGGACCAAAAAGGTATTTTTCCCAAAAATCTAATAATGTTAAATCTTGTGAAAGTATGCAACATAATATTAAAAAAATATATATTTTTGGCTCTAAACTTAGTAGGTTGTATCAATTTTAACCCTGAACTTTTAATTTCATCAAATTGAACCCCAAACTAGCAAATTCTATCAGTATAGACCTTTGGTTCACTTTCCATTTGAATCACCATTAAACCATGTGATTAACAATTTCTTCCTTATTTAAAAAAAAAATCACATTGCACTTGAGTTACGTTGGTTTCTTGTAAGAAATTTGTTACTTTTTTTGAATAAATCAAATACTCAGTTCTTTTCATTGTTATTAGCCTAAAAAAATCACAAAGTTATTTAGCAGGAAAAAAAAACCATCAAGTTCTTAAGCAACAAGGAAAAAACCAACAAACATTTGAAGAAAAAAAACTCCAAAATTGCTTTGTTTTCGTAATCCTTGACAGTAATAAAAAAAAAACACACACAAAATTCTCAACCACAAGAAAAAGTCATCTAAATGAAAAGAAAAAAACTCAAAAATTAGCTTTCCTATCATCTCACAATAAGACGAAAATAAGAGGAAACTCATGCACAACTTCTCTGTAGCAAAAGTATATTTAAATAAAAAGTTTCTCCTATAAATTTCTTACAAGAAACCAATTCAAGTGCAATGTGAATTAGAAAAAGAAAAATGAAGGAAATATTCAATTAGGTTTTTTAATGGTACGGTTCAAATAGAAAATAACTGAATGTCCACATTGCAACACACTTATGCAAGTTTGGAGATAAAATTGATACAAGTTGCTAAGTTTGAGGTTCAATTTGATGAAATTGAAAATTGAGAGTTAAAATAGATACAACCACTAACATAAGTCTTGTACTAACGACCAAAAGGTTTGTGGTTCGAATCTTCCCACCTCACATATTGTAAAGTAAAAATAAAAATTGATACACCCCGCTAAGTTTAGGGTAAAAAAGTCAATCCAATATACTATTCTTATAGTGCAAATTTTCTTGATGTAAGCAACATTATAATAATTAATACATCCCTAAGTACGTCCAATTTAACAATATCAAAAGTCTAGAAAATTTCATTTTAAAATTATTATTTATGTCAAAAGCCTTAACGTTATTAATTTCTAAGAAAGCGATTGAATTGTTGATTCAAGATATACTTGGAAAATTATTGTGTCAAGGTCTCCCATAAGCACACGTGTCTTGAAAACTTCTCTTCTCCTAAATTAGTATTATTGGATACCATTGTCAAGATTTAGATTTTATGGGGCAGAAAAAAGAAATTATTTACATTATATTTTGGCTATGTCAACATTCATTTTATTGTTTTTAATTGTGTGAGACTAATTAACTATAATGATAATGATATATATTCATGAATCTAACAATTTTTTTTAATTCAAAAATTTCAAAATGGGGATGGAACCATCAACGATAATTATACTTTATCCATTGAGTTGTGTTCGGATAGACCACAAATTGACAAATTACATGACTTCGATTATAGAGTTAAAAAGATATTATTTTATAATTCTCTTTAAAGTTTTAAACAACATACTTTTATCTTTTAACTATTCAAAAGTAGGAAAATTTGAACTTGAGACCTGGGGATATATTAACTAAATTAGTTGAGTTATTCTCAAGTTAAAAAAAAATGGTTGGAATTGATTTTTAGTAATTAAGTCTAACTAATGAGTTCTATGAAAAAAAAAAAAAAAAGATGTGGTAGATAGTAACTTGGTGACTTTAGCACGTTATTAGCTCATTTATTAATATTTAATAGTATTTTACTTTAGTATTACGTTTTTTTTTTTCTTTTTTTTTTTATCAACCTAAACATAGGTTAATTGATTCAGAGCATATATTATTCTCGACTGGTTAGAAGTTCAAATTTCCATCTTCACATATATTATTGAACTAAGAAAAAAGTTGTCTTTTGTTTGTTTTTTTTTTTTTTAACTAATTAAGTCTAAGTTATTTTTATTTCCAATGTTTTGCTTGATTTCAATTTAGTTTCTATTCTTTTAAGATATTTTTCATTATCATTTTTAATTTAAACTTAGATTAAGGTTTACTAGGTGTCATCTCTATTTTGAGATTAAAGCTTATCCATATCATTCAATTAAAAGCTTATCAAATGCTTAAAAAAAAAAAAAAAAAAAAAAGCTTATCAAATGGCTTTATTATTAATTTGTTAATAACAAAAGTCCAACATTTGAGATATTTGAGGGTGCATTATTATTACACACTAAGAAATGAGTTGTTTTGAAGTCCATTAGATATTATTCATTACACTTCAAAACAACATTAGCCCTTTTTTTTTCCTACTTTTTCACAGTCAATATTTTCTTATATAATCTAATTAATTGAAATTCATGTTTTTTTTTTAACTAATATGATTTGTCATCTTAAAAAATGCCATTACATCATAGACAACTCATTTTAAATATCTATAAATGGTGTGCCTTTGTTACTCTTCAAGAAGTACATTTTTTTAACTTTAATTTAAAAAAAATAGTGATGATAATAAAAACTTTAAGGTTAAATTACAAATTTAGTCTCAATGGTTTGAACTTATTTTTTGTTTTGTCTCCTATAATCTTAGAACTTTATATTTAGTTCCTATATGATTTTCAAGATTTAATCTTTATGCTTCCAAAAGCTTCAATATTGTCTTTATGATTTTTGGTTAAATCTCACAAATTATCTTTAAACCTCTTACTCATTTAAACCCTAGTTTAGGTAGTTAAAATAGTAGTCCAAATTATAAAACATAAGCTCATTATCGCATATAAATAGAAAATATGTCATGTATTCCGTAAGGAAAACGATAGAAACTATTTGTAGTGTTTGACCAAACTATATAGAGACTAAATTGATAAGCTTTAATTTTAAAATCATACGAAAAAAAATTAAATTAAACCTAAGCCATAAATACCAAATTGAAAATTTTGAAATCTTATATGCAAACTAATAATTAACCACAAAAACCAAATTTCTAATTTAACCAAAATTTAAAAATATATACATGAAATTAAAAAAATTAAAAAAAAAAAAAAAAAAAAAAACATAAGAGGTTGTATTTGTGATGTACTCTAAAAAAAGAAAGAAAGAAAAAGGATCCCATTTATCCTATTAACCATCCTCTCTCCTTCCTCTCTTATCCCTATTGATCTCTCTCCCTCCCAACAAAACCCACAATCTCTCTCCTCTCTTTACAATAATTGGCTATCTGACATCTTGATCGATAGTACATATTTTATGACAATTGAGTGTATATATATAGATAGACAGACATACATACACGCCTCAGAAAATCGAAGATTCATGAGTAAGAGAGAAATTATGGTGATATTTAATTGGGTTTCCAATGGAGGGGAGGATTTGTTTTTTTCTTTTTATTTTGGTTAAATTGTGAAAGAGGGAGAGGGAGAGAGAAGGGATGAGTTTATTTGTTAAAGAGGTGAAAGAGAGTGAGCTTGTTTTGTGTTAGTCAGATGGAGAGATGATAAGGGAGACGGGGTGAGAGGAGATTAATTATTGGGGCAACAAGAAAAATGGCTACAAATAAAAAGGTGGCTTGAAAAATGGCTACAAACGTTTGTAAATTAAATATATGGCTAAACCATTTATTAATTAATAATTCCCTAATTATACAAGACAAAAATGCCCCTAAACAAACTTCCTAACGTGTTGTTAACGTTTAAAACCAAAATCATTTAAGAGAGATAAAAAAACACCCCTAAAATAGTTGGAGACATTTTAGGAGGTTTAAAAATACGAAAATAAAAAAGACACACAACTATTTTGAAACCCAAATGTACCAGACCCTAGTTGTTCCCCGGGAATAGGAGTAAATACCTTGTCGGAAAATGAGTACAAAGTTCAACCACCCCGTCAGTAGAGAGAAACACCTCTGAACTCCATTGAGAACCTCTGAAAAATTAAGAAACCGGAATTATGACACATCTGCTAAAAAATTAAGAAACCGGAATTATGACACACCAATGAGTACAAAGACCCTAGTTGTTCCCCGGGAATAGGAGTAAATACCTTGTCGGACAATGAGTACAAAGTTCAACCACCCCGTCAGTAGAGAGAAACACCTCTGAACTCCATTGATCAGGAACAACATCCCTGTCCATCTGCATATTTACTACCTGCACCTAAAACCTGTCCATCTGCATATTTACTACCTGCACCTAAGAACCTTGAACTTTGTACTCCTTCCCCAATAAAGGTATTTACTCCTTTATTTATTTATAGTCATTTTTCTTGTCAAAGTTCAACCCCCTTCAGTAGAGAGAAACATCTTCGAACTCCATTAATCGGAAACAACAGTCCTGTCAATAGGAAGATTTACTACCTGCAACTAAGAATACCTGAAAATTTTTAAAAACAAATAAGAACACAGTAATTATGATACCTTAGTTGCTGCAATTATGAGTTGTCATAACACCGCCCACCCTCCCACCAGAACCGTCTTCATGCACCAGCCCGTCCGTCCATCTTCATCTTCCACAACCCTCCCTTCCCACCATTGCCCCCCCTTGAAAGACTTAATCCTCCATTTCCCACCATTTTCCACCCCCCCAACACAGAGTGTATCCTAATCCCTACCTCTCGCATCGCGCCGGCGACCCACATCCGCCGTGCCGACGACCTTCTTCCGCCGTGCGGTCGAGACTCTTGCTTGCCCCACATCCTCCATCGATTCTCCTTCTGCACGAGGA
Source organism: Luffa acutangula (assembly GCA_036850905.1). Taxonomy (NCBI): domain Eukaryota; kingdom Viridiplantae; phylum Streptophyta; class Magnoliopsida; order Cucurbitales; family Cucurbitaceae; genus Luffa; species Luffa acutangula. The sequence continues at coordinate 47,273,789 of CM072092.1, read as the reverse complement.
CTGTACAATTTCTCAGAAATTCAAACCAAGGTAACAGCTTCATTCTCATTCCCTTATATTAGGGACAAACTGATACATTCCCCCAAGATTTTAGGGATTTCGTTATTACATTCCCCCGAGTGGTATGTACTGATAAATACCATTTCTATTAGACATGAACAACTTCATTCCGATTCCCTTATATTAGCAACAAGCTGATACGTTCCCCCGAGATTTTAGGATTTCGTTATTACATTCCCCCGAGTGGTATGTACTGATAAATACCATTTCATCGTTATTACAACTTCTCTGGAAAAAGTGTGCTTGTGGTATACTCATATGTATGTGTGCGTACACATTGACATGTCTAATAGAAAAAATGCTTTGATTTGTCTGTACTATTATATACATCCATGGAATGGTCTAATGTGTCTACTTGTGTGTGTATACACTTAATCCCCCTGTATTTGAGTTAATCACCCCCTGTATCGTGTATGTCTGGAATGCCCAATAAAAATACACTTTGTCTTTGTCTTTGTTGCTATATGCAACCATAATAACCCCCGTACCATGTTCACCTGAATGCAAATACCTGATGAAATGCCATAACTGATATTTGTATATAGTATTACATACATACGTGTTCCGCATGCATCCTGTGTGTATGCATACTTACCCTAGTCCCACCCCCATATGAGTTATATATACGCTGTAGTTTATATGTACTGTCATCTGTCTGTATGTACTGCTACTTACGACTTTTATTGTTGTTCTTTTGTAACATGGATAATGAGGGGCAAAATGTGAGGGATAAAATCTTTTTTTTATCGTTGGAAACGCTGAACCTAAGCCTAAAAAATAGGTAGATCTTTTTATACACTTGAACACAAACCGCCAACTGAACTCCCTATAAATCGGGATTCATCCATCCCGAAAAAAGGGGGGAGAAACTGAATGAAAACAAAAAAAAATCTGTTAACGGCGTTTGTCTATAGTCGTATATACTAGGGGTAAAAATGTCAAAAAAAATCTAGAAAACAGTTCCTACTATTCCGGTAGCCACGCCTGCAAAGACCAAACTTCCGTAGCCAAAAATCAAGACCGCTTTTTTTTTGTAGCCATTTAACACAATTCCCCTTAATTATTTTAAAAAGTGCTTAATATTAAGTAAAAATAATACTAAATGTTAATAGATAAGTTCGAGTGTATGCTCAACTTAAGCCTAGTTTAACTGGTTAAGTTATATATCCTCAACCAAAAGATAAGAGGTTCGAAATCTCATCTCCAAATCTTGTTGAACTAAGAAAAAAAAAAGAAAGAAAAATAAGTCTCCCATGTCACAAAGTTAACATCAAAGACTAATTTTTTTTTTTTTTTTAGTATATCAACATTTGGGGTGGAGGATTCGAACGTCTGACCTTATACGCGAGGGTACATGTCAATTACTGCTGAGCTAAGCTTGCTTTGGCAACATCAAAGACTAATTGAACGATTGTTACTCTTTCAACTTCAAAGATAGAAACGTTGAATTTCAAAATTTAAGGACAAAATAAACTAACCTAAATTTTGGACCATTAGTTTTTTTTTTTTTTTTAGAATAAATTTTGGACCATTAGTTTAACTTCCTTTTGGTAGAGATTTTTTATATATTAATTGAGAAATTAATATTAATAATAATAATAAAGGAGGTTGAAATTTATGTCCATTGAGTCATAATTAAGTTATACTAAAAAAAAAAAAAAAAATCAAGTATCTTGCTCTTTTCAAAGCTGGGACTCAAATTATTTGTGTTTATGATTTTTTTATTATTTATAATTGGCGATCTATTTCTTTTAAAATCTTTATAAGATAAACAATCCAAACTAAAATATTGTGTGTAACTCAAACTTCTCTCCTGAATTAGTTAAACTTAAAGCTTTGCTATAAAAATACCTTAGAAAAATCAAACAAATCATTGAAAAGATGGGGAAAAAAAGGTGAGAAAATCTCTTGAAATATAGAGTTTGAAAAAAGGGTGAGGATAGACATTTAGATATAAGAAGGATTGGATGTATTATAACGACTAAATACACAATTAGTCTAAATATATTTATTTGGATGCACTTTTCCATTGTATTTAACAATTTAATGACGACAAGAAAATTGGATTGTGTGTCAATATTGACTAAATTTGTAATGATATATGACAGGACAAAAAACTTTTTCTTTTTTCTTTTTTTTTATTATTATTACTATTATTGTTGATGATCAAATTTCGCTAGGTAAGTTACCTTCGCTCCACGTGATAATCGACAGTGAATTTGTTTGAGAGCGGGGGAAGACGTGGCCTATAAGACGGAAAACCTGCACACTGGTGTGGTGCTAGCCACACCGACTCCGATGCTTAAGTCAGAAAACGGAAGTAGGAGGGCTAGAGAGTAAGAGAAGAGAGTAGAGAGTTCGGGTCCGCTTCTTCAGTAGCGAAGAGGGGTATAAATATATGCTCCTCCCCCTAGGGTTTTTAGGGATTTGGAGGCGTTTTAGGTCAAACCAGGCAAAACCGAGGCAGACGGAGGCAGTAGGGACTGATAGGAGGCTAGCGAGCTCGGCCTCGGCCTTGGCCGACCATGTGGGTCGGGCCCAATTGGCCCGACCCATTTGGTCCGGTCTTCCTCTGAGTCGATCTCTGGTCTTGCCTCTGTCCGGTTGTCCTCATCAGCTCTTTGTACGTCATGGTGGTCCAAAATTACCCATAACAATTATTATTATTATTATTTTGTCCATGACACTCACTACCCCACCTATTTGAGAAATAGACCAATGTATTGTGTTTTTCAAATTGAGATTTTCTACTAAATTAATTTGTCGGTTTTATTCTTCAATATATAAAAATTGCAACCTATTCAACAATGCAACAAGCTTTGTTCTTTTCATAAATGATTGACTAGATTTTGTTTTAAAATTAAGTGCTTGGTTACTAGGGATGATCATTTCGGTTTATGTCGGGGATTGATGGTCAGTTGGTTAGGGTCGATTTGTTGAATTTAACAAATTGGAAGAAAAATGTGAGAAGAAAAAGGGAAAAAGGGAAGAAGAGAAGAAAGAAGCATGACGAAGAAAAGAAGAGGGAAGAAAGAAGATGAAAAAGAAAAAAAAATGAGGAGAGAAAATGAAGATGAAACAGAAGAATGAAGGTAGACGAGAGAGAACTTGTCATTTTCTTATCTATGATACTGGCCAAGAGTGACTATTCACCAACTTCATTTGACCCTTGTCTATGAACAAAAGTCCAACGAGATCAATTCTCCATTATGCAAACAACCATGAGATTAATACGTGTGAACACCTCAAATTCCTATGGATTTAAGCATCAAAGCGTGTTGGACAGAATATTGTACCCGTGCCAATTTGTGTGCAACAATAGTAATCAAACCCACCTTTAAATTACATAATGTTTTTTCACATCTCACATGTGCATTCATACATTTCCAAACAACAAAGTTAATCATTTTTTTTTTTTAACATTTGTACTTATTTCCTTTTTCATTTGTTATTTTTTCCTTCAAACTTTTTTCATGGCTCCTTTTCTTGAAAGAAAGGAAAAAAGAAAACCCAATATCAATCATATGTTATAAACAATTCAAAGATCATATGATCATAGCTAGCTTTATTATTTGAAGAGAAAAATCAAACAAAGGTTTCACATTTTACAATTGGGATTTATTATTATCCATCATATCTTAACTTTATCTAATCCAACCATGAAGCTATTTAATTATGAAGAACTTTGTATTAAATTGGGACAACAATGGGGGCTGGTGGAACATAGGGTTGAATAGGAGAGCAATCCCAACCATTTTCTTTGGAGTAAGAGAGCTTGAAATGTTTAGGAATCCAAGTCTCCTTTCTTGCCTCTCTCTCTTTTGCAAGCTCCCTTTGCCTTTCTTCCACTGCCATCTTTGCTTTCTTTGCTTTTTTCCAATCTTTGCTCAATATTCCTTGGCTCACTTCCCCCCACACCTTGGCTGATTCTGTTGCCCAAACACCCTGATCATTTGAATTTGAATTTGGAAATTAGGTTAAATTACAAGTTTAGTCCCTGAACTTTCAGAATTGTCTCAATTTGGTCCCTGCACTTTAAAAAGTTGCAAATAGGTCCTTGAACTTCCAATTTTGTGCCCAATAGGTCCCTGAAGTACTTTAAAAAGTATCCGGTGAGTCTTTAAACTTTCACTTTTGTGTCTTGTTCAATAGGTTCCTCGACTTTTCATTTTGTATCGAATAAGTCCTTGACATATTCAATATATTTCATATTCACAAGCTTACTAGGACACAAAGTTGAAAGTTTAGGATCTCAATAGACATAAAATTTAGGGACCTATTAGACATTTGTAAAGTTCAGGGACTTATATTAGACAGAAAATTGAAAGTTTAGAGACCTATTAGATATTTTTTAAAGTTCAAGGACCAAATTGACATAACATTAAAAATTCAGGGACTAAACTCGTAATTTAATAAATTCTCAAAGGAAAAAATGAAGTTAAATAGTGAAAGAAATTTGTTCACCTTAGGGTCAAGAACAACAGGAGCTTTTAAGTTGGAAATCACTTCACTTGCATTGTATATTACTTTGACATTCCCATTGTGGTACTTCAGTGTAACAGTTCTGCATTTTGAGGGGGGGAAAATTAGAGAGTTAAACACTATTCAATCTCATAATCGATTTCCGCACTCCGATTCTAATGAGTCCCTTTCGTTAACGTTATTTACTTAAATATTGACATGACACGTTGATTGAACAAAAGTAGATTATTGGTCGTTGAACGTTTACCGATCCCATTGGCCATCGATATCACCGAGCAAAGATTGAGCAAAAATCTTGCCATTGATGGATCTGCTGTTTGATTTGCGACCTAAAAAGCCAAGGCCTTTATAAGAGATTTCAGCTGTGAGGCCACTTTCTTGGCATTGGATCTTCACTTTGCCACTCCATTCAAAGGCCTTTGTTGGAAGGAATTTGAACACCAAACTTGGACAGTTCATTAAATAAGTTTCGCCATGGTTAAGAAGCTTCAGCTGTCTCTTACCGCACATCTCGGTTTCCACGCAAGTACCTATAATAACCATCGATAAACAATTCAGTCTCTGTACTTTCATAAATGTAATGATTAATTTAAAAATCCCGTTTTGATAATTTTTTCTTTGTTACGAAGAAAGATAAATAATTTTTTATTTGTTATAAAGAAAGATAATGACGTACCGTATTTGCAATTATATTTTCTATAAAGAAAATTTTAACTATAACTATATACATTCGTGTATAAAGTTAAATGCATACCACGGTATTTAGGAGAAAAGTGATGACACCATATCATTTCAATGTTATGTTTCTCATCAGTGGCATGAAGGGCAGCGACCGGTGGGTGATGTGAAACCTGCATGAATGCATTTTCAAAGGCATGTATGTTATTTTTAAAGTGCACATGCATGCAAGGACTAAATAGACACAAAATTAAAGTCGATCGAGAAGAGAGGAAATGAAGGGGTACTTGTTCGAGTAGGACGTTAAGGGTACCCCTAGAGACATGATGGGTCTCCCCAAGAATAGGGTTGTAAGGAAAAGCACCAAAAATGAGAGGGCGAGTAGTGGAAATGCTCCAACCAACAACAGCTGCTAATCGCTCCAAAGCACTTTCCCCAGCATTGCATTTCCCCAACATGTCCTCTCCCAAGCAATACACAGACTCTCCAAAACATTGCAGATGTGATTTTGGAATGTTGAAGTTTGGTGGTGCCTACATTTATATATATGTACATAAATAATCTACCAACTATGTTTGTAAAATTTTAAGCTTTTTGGTATGTTTAAAAATACATTTAATTTTATACTATTTAGCCAAATGTCTAATAATCAATAAACAAACTTTTTTTTTCTTGAAATGGAAACAAACTTAATTTTTTTTTTATTTATATGTTTAACAATTACAAAGTGGAGATCAAACCATGGTTGCTTTAGGATCATAATTGATGTCTCGTCTCCTGAACTATATTTGGATTAGCAAAAATAAACTTAATTTTTTAAAATAAAAGTCAAAAGTAATAAAATTATAATTAAACATGGGGTAAATAATGTAGTTAAATTGCTAAATTTTCTATTTTTAATTACCATGCTTAAATTTCAAAAAATATAAAATTTGAAGCAAAGTAAATATTACAAGTTTAGTCTCTAAATTTTCGATTTCTTAATCTTGGAAGAATATTTAATAAAAACTAAAACTTTCAAGGTTGTATCTAATATATTTCTTGATCTTAAAAAAAAAGTGTCTAATATATCTCTAAACTTTCATAGATCTCTAAACTTTAAAAATGTTAATAAGTCTTCAATTTTGTATTTACAAGTTAGGTCTTTAACCTATTTGACATTTCCTTAAGATCGACAGACATGTTAAACACTAAATTCCAATTTAATAAGATCTAGATCTTTTAATATTATATCTAACAGGTCTATAATTTTTTTAAAAAATATCTAATAAATCAATAACGTACAATTATATTAGACACCAAATTGAAACTTCATGAATTTATTAGACACTCCTAAAATTCAAGAACAATTTATTAATTAGATAGATAATTGAAAGTTAATGAATGTATTAAACAAGAACCAATTAAAACCAACACTAAAAACTAAAGAACTAATTAAACTAGTGATTCAACTAAAACAAAACCAGCTAACAAGAGCATAGCTCAATTGACATAAAGATGTACTAATAACCACGAGATCTGTGGTTCAAATCCCCGACCCCCATATTGTAAAAAAAAAACTAAAACAAAACCATCCCCATTAAATTTGAATTGAGAAATAGAAAGATGTGATATGATAATATGAAGAATACCTTGTATTTGAGTGTAATGAGATCCAATCCTGGCCGTAGATCTTTGATGATAGCCATAGCCTGACGTATAAGATTTGAGGCTCTGTCCGCATCTGATTCCTCCTCTAAAGACATTGGCTTTGCAATTACAATAATGCTCCCTTCCGCATCCTACAATTTCTCACCCCTAATTAGGATATTATATATATACACAACTGTTTCTTAAAAGAAAAATAATAATAAATAATATAATAAATAATTTAATTCAGGTTGTTTAAAATGTTTCAATTTAGACGTTTATGATTTGACATTTTTTAATTTTACAATTTCTATTGGTGAATGTTAAAATTGATTCATGATAAACTTACATTATATGACATTTGACGAGTTTAGTTGCAATTTAAAGGAATAATTGCTTAGTAAAAGAAGAAGAGTCGAAAACTTTGTCCACTTCTAAGAAGTTTAGAGGAGGGAGTTATAAATTTCATTTTTTCTACGGTAACCTGGTTTCTTCTTTAGATTTTTACTAACTCACTAAGTATTATGTCATGTAAATTTATTATCCACCAATTTTAATGTTATCTAATGATGAGGGTATAAGTTTTTTTTTTTAATACAATTGATTAAATTGAATAATTTAGATAATAGATTAAAAAAAACACAACAACATTATGAATTAATTAAAACATACCTTTACTCAAAAAAGAAAAAAGAATTAATTAAAACATACCTAGGGTTTAAATTATATTTTAGCCTTTGAACTTTCATACATATTTTATTTATTTTTTTCAACCATTTCAATATTCTAGTTTATCCCACTTTACATTAATAAAAACCAAACATTACCTCTCTTAAAAATTCTTGAATAAGGGAGGACAAGAAAGAAATGCTAAAGGGAAAACATAAGGCCAAGCTACAAACCAACACATAATCAAAAGGAAAAATTATTCACTATATGACCGACACAATGTAGCTTATAACAGTGTCACACGACTATAAATTCATATAAGAGATAATACAAATGCATTCGAAGTATAACAACTACATCTAACATTTAAGAAAGAAAATGTAAAAAAGTTTTCAAAAGCAAGAAAAAAAGACATTGGACAATCGCAAAAGAGAAAGAGAAAGAGAGATCACCATTTTGAAGATAAAGTTGCAATGAAATCAAGTGAAAGAAAGGGATGAAAGACTTTTAATTTATAGGCAAAAGGTCAAGAATTGAGATGAGATCAAAGTAAGAGAGATTTTTGAAGTCAATGGTCAAAATGCATTGAAGAGAGTCCCACAAAGGTCTCTTGTCACCATTTGTTCAATTGATTTTTGGTTACATCCAAAGTGAAACTAAAGATAATATAGACATTGAGAAATTAATGCAATATATATCTAAACAAAGCCTTGTTTTTTTTGTTTCAATCTCTCACCTAACACCCACCATATTATATATGCAAAGACTTTTACTTTTTTTTTTTTTTTTTTTTTTTTTTGATGTGTTTGGTTTTAAGATACATTGGAACCCTACAATTAGGATGAGGATGAGGCATATACATTCTTATGTAAAGATATGTATACCATGATGGGATGGTGAGTAAAGCCAAAAAGTCCAATTTTACCAAAATTTTTAGTTGGTCAAATATTTATGTGATTTTGTCATTGTTGCTTTGACCATATGAAACATTAATATAAAAGATGAAAATTTTGAACACCGCGAATTACTAACAAAATATTTGACTTTTGATAAGAGTTATAAATTATCATCCCTATAGACACGATAACACTTCAAAACGCCACCATCTATCCAAGTGTCATCTTAAGTCAAAACAACGCCACCATCTATCCAAGTGTCATCTTAAGTCAAAACAATGGTCGTGAATGTGATGGTGGCAATTATCAAGGGATACATTCATTCTTACAGCAAAAGTTGAGATATATCGATGGATAATAACTTTGATTTTGAGAAAGACATGTAGAGAACATAAAAACTAAAACAAGATGATACTAAGATTATAACTTCTCCCAAATGTAGATAACTATTTGGTTTTTGGTTTTTGAAAAATTATGCAAATTTTCTCCAAATCTCCAAATTTCCTTAGGATGGTTCAAGAGAAATAGTTGAAGATTGTTTTCTAATGATCCATCAGTACTTGCTCATCACTAAGTCCATTTGTAGTACGTGTGTGGGTTGTTATGATACGAAAAATCGAATATTTAGAGACCAGATTCAAAATGGCCTCTATGTTTCTTCATTCAATAATTTCGAACATAATCAGTAGATGAGCAAAATGGCTATTGATTGCATTCAAGGATCCATTTCAAAAACCACGATCCCAACTATTGCAACAAGCCAACAGAGAATGAGGAATCTGAAAAGGGAGAAGAAAGCTCAGAATGCAAAAGCTAAACAAAGAACCTTACCAAAACTATATGTTCCTGTCAGGGATCGAGCTGCGAGAGTAGCTGAAAATTTTCTCGACAAACCGGATTGTAAGGTCATTGCTGGAGGATTTGTTTCTATGGCAACAGCAGGGTCCATTCTTGCAGTGATTGTGTAGGTGTCTGCCTCAGCAACATTTGTTACTGTGCTAGTAACAGTCTGAGTTCCCACAAGATGGGCGATGGTGCTTGATGGGTTGTCGAGATTCCAGGAATGGCCCATGGTGAAGTTGCAACATTTGTTACTGTGAGAGTAACAGTCTTGTGAACGTTGATGCACAGATCTAGCAAGATTTGACGTGAGCCGAGCCATTGCATACATATTCGAAAAACGACTCAACTGCAGTATATATGATTAAGGAAAAGGTATGTCTGAATGCAGATATGCAGTGCAGACAAGGAAACTGGCATTTAAGTGCCATCAGCATCCTAGAAAAATTCAGAGGAAAAAAAGACATGTCACTTTTTACTCTCATATGGAACTTTTTGTTCCCATCATGCTCATTGTTATTTTGCCTCATTTACATCTCAATTTCTCAAGTCAGAATGTTGACATATAATTCATAATCTTTTGAGAATTGAATATTTGTTTTTTTTTTTTTTTTCTTAATAAGGTTGCTAAGTTAATGTTTTACCAGAGAAAAGAGCAAAGAAAGAAAAGTGAGCACAATCCATGAACCAATTCTTAGATTATCCGAAACTGAAAGAAATGATGGATTAAGATGTGTTCCCTTCTAGTGGCCTCTCATACCAAAACAAACCACAATGTATTGCAATATAAAAGGTAAGGAACTTACAAGATAAACAAGTAATTCAAGGTCCTTGCACCGAGATCTCTCTCAAGCCCCTAATTCACTAACCAAAATAATGCCCAACTTTCTTCTTTCCCACTCCCTCTATTTATCACCAAATACTTTAACAAACTTCTTACTAATTGTTAGTATACTCTTACTAATATTCCTAATTTTCTTCCAATGACGTTCCTATCAGTCTCGATCTGATTGAGATCCATGTTCAAATTTAACTGACATGATCAATTAGTTCATCACCAAATGTATGGTTCAAATATCAAATTTAGATAGGCAAAGCAAAATGAACCTGCATCAGAGATGAGTCCAGGATCCAGTGCCGCTCTTGGGTTTACAAGACCACTCCAATGATCAAAAGGTGTTGCAATTACCAGTTTCATGGCTTCTGTTTCAGAAAACTGTTGTGCTTTAAGAGGTCTTCCTGCTCTGTCCGTTGTTGTTGTCGGCGTCATCAAAGCTGATTTGATGGCTGCTGGACTCCAGTTAGGATGCTTCTGTTTTACAAGAGCTGTTGCACCAGCTATATGTGGTGCTGCCATGCTAGTCCCAGAAATCATCGCAAATCTCTCTCCTGGAATATGTAAACAGTTAGAGCTACCTCCACTTCTGGAATCAATAATGGAAACTATAGAGTATTTCATTTCAAATAGTAAAACCAAAAATATGAGAAAGCATTAAAACAGTTATCTACTTTTTTGGGATTTTGTTCCTAAAAGATGGAGCAAAAATTACATCGAACTCTATTAACCATTTAACTTTGTTTCTACGTTTTTTTCTGTTTTTGTTCATTTATTTTGGAAGGGATACCATTCACGTGGTTTGAACTGATATAAGCATGGCGGTTGCTCTAAAAGGAACATTAGTAATAAGATAAATGGATTCAATAATGCTAACCAACATAGTTCGGCTCGTCCGTTCCATTTGATGACCAAGCAGCCCAAATGAAAGAAGCAGGAGCTAGAATATCTGGTTTGAGAAGGTCTGCATCCTGAAAGCTAAAATCTCTAATATTGGGCACACGAGCAGAAAACAATGCTACCTCAGGAGCTAATTTGTTAAATAAAGGCATCAAACCATCTCCATGCTACCCACCACAGCATCAAAGCTCTTGACCTGACCCGTCCAGTGTCTGGGTGTAGAGGTGTTGTAGTAGTCTAGACTAGAAGATCCTAAAAGTAAATTGCAAAGTACAAAATCTCCAAATAGTAAGTGAGGCAGTAGCTGAGAAGGAACAAGCAAACATAAAGAATATATACGGAAAAGAAAGGAAAAAGATAGCGAAAGGGAAGATCCAAATATCAAGAGTAGCTCAAGTGTTCTGTACTTTGGATATCATAATATGCACATCCAGAGAAAATCTTATTTTCGAAGAGCAAAGATGATAAGCTTTTTGTTGGGAGGAGGAGGTAATAATTTATGAGGGTATAAAAGAATTAACCATAGTACATTACAAAATGACACGAAATATGTAATTATTCATAAATATTATATTTTCCTGCACTAGCATGCAATAGAACCAACTTTCATTGAGGAGAAAGTTTCCAAGTGTACTTTTCAAGATTAAAAATTATACACAGGTTTGCATTTACATGTAAAATATACTTTTTTATAAAGAACCAACTTTCATTGAGAAGAAATGAAAGAATACATGGCATACAAACAACCAAGCCCACAAAAGCTAACCCATTAAAGGGGCTACATGTAAAACATACATTTCCTCAACAGTTCATATTTCAAGAAGGCAATCAAAGAGAATGACACAAAAATGCAGCCAATGCTTGCATCTATAATGTAATAACAAATCATGTGTACCTGTGCAGACTAATGCTACACTTGTCACATTCATAGAGGGAACTCCTTGAAGTGAAATAATCGAGACCGTTTCTGTTAAGCAATCAGCCTCCGACCAGGTTAAAGAGAACTTCCTGCCCATTGATCAGCATCTGGCAATGGGGAAAAAAAATCTGTATCCCTCACATTAATGGAAAGGAACTCCGATTACCGAAGAAGCCGAGTTCTTCTATTTTCTACTTTACAGTTAGCCTCTATCCAAATTGGAAATTACTTCTTTCGCTAATTGAGTAGCCTTTTGAACATTTCCTTCTGAACAAAGAGAAGAAAGTAGAGGGTAGTAACAATTGAAGTCCTCAAAATGAGGCCTCTTTTCCAGATTCTTATACTCTGCGTCTTCAATTGTGTAAACATCTGAGGCTCTCAAATTTGGAAGAGTAATGCACGAGTAGGCTTCCGGTCCAGAACGAACAATATTTACAGATTTTTTGTCATTTATATGCAGTTTATGAGGTTGATTGTAATCAGTAGAATGCCTCTGAGGAGAGAAAAATATAGAACCAACTTCATTAAGAACGACGTAGGCTTCTAAGATACGTCCTTCCTCACATAAATGAGTGAGGGTGTTTCCTATAGACTCAGTTTCGATCTCAGAATCAACCTTGTTAATTAACTCCATCACTGATTGTGACTGTATCATCTCGCGTATGATATCCCTAGCTTCTTCCATCCTTCCCTTGGCACAGAGACCTCTTATCAAATATACGAAGCCCAAGAAATCAGGTAAAATGCCTTTAGTCCTGAACTCAAAATAGAATGAAAGAGCCCCTTCCATGTCACCCTTTCGACAGTAAGCCTTGATAGCAGAGCTCACGGAGAATTCATCAGGATTAAAGACTTCCGTCCCCAATTCATTTAAAAGCTTAAAGGCTTCTTCAATTTGACCAATCCTGAGGTAACCATCAATTAATGAATTGTAAATATGGGTATTTGGTTTAAGGCCATTCGAGATCATCCTTTCAAACAACTGCCTCGCATCTTCCAAGTATCCTTCTCTGCATAAAGAGTCAATTAGAGTTCCATATGTGATTTCAGTAGGTATCAAGCCTATTCTTTCCAATGAATCAAAGAGCTGAAATGCTTCGGTAAGACGACTTTGGAGGCACAGTCCCTTTATGACTATATTATAAGACACAATATTCAACTTTATTCCATTTTCTTTGGCAAAAACACAAATATCCAGCGCTTCAATCATTTGTCCACCTTTACAAAGACCATGAATCAGAATTGAATTATCATATACGTCCCTAAGCAAGAGATTTTTTCCACCCTTCATCACAAGATTATAAGCATCAGAAAATCTTCCTTCTCTTACTAGCATTTTAAACATGGTATCAGGTACCATAAATGTTGAAATTTTCTCTTTCATTTTCTCTGAAGTTGAATGAGTGAACTTTGTGCATTGAAAGTCTGCAATTATCTGCTCAACGATGGGCTCAGCTAGGCCAAATTCTTTCAAAAAGTTACTGAGAATAGACCGACTTATCCATGTCTTTCCTTCACTATTCAATGCTTTTACAAGAAAATAATATGTTTTGTTTTCAAGAAGCAAACCGATTCTCCTCATTCTTGAATACAATTCACTCGCCATCTCCGGGAAACCTCTCTTGCATAGGAACCGAATAGCATAATTGCATGTAAAATTGTATACATCTTGTTCCAATTTTTCCATCCCATACAGTGCTTCACAAAGCCCTGCTGCACCTTTTTCTTCAAAAATGGTTTTGATAATCATCTTATACACACCTACATCAAAAGTCAAACCTTTGAGGTTCAGTTCAATAAATATCTCGTAGGCCTTTTCTACTAGACCTCCTCTGCAAAGTGCTTTCATGATACTATTGTAAACGGCCACTGAATCACATGAGGCAGACTTGAACTCATTGAATATCTCAATTGCTTCATCAATCCTACTAATATTACAATATCCATTGATCATTGTATGGTAGGTAACAGAATTTGCAACAAGACCCAATTCTGGCATTCTCTTGTAGAGTATATAAGCATCTTCAAATGCCCCAACCATAAACAATGCTTTGATCAAAACATTACACATGACAACATCCAGAGAAATCCCGGCATCTTCAAGTCTTGTCTTTGTTTCGAAAATTCCAGTGATGTTCTGTTCTTGGACGTATCCATGTAAGAGTGTACTATATGTAATAACATCTCCATGTAAGCCCTTTGATAGTCTATCTGCCTCAGATGTTCTCCCCAATTTACAGAGTCCATTAATCACAGTATTGTATGAAACAATACTTGGTTTCATCCCTCTAGTTTCCATTTCATCAAGAAGACCAAAAACACGATCAAAATCTCCTTTTCTGCTACATCCATCAATCAGAGTTGCATACATAAATTCATCCACCTCCATCCCCAAACCCTTAACCATTTCGAAAAGAGAAAATGCTTCTTCCACTTTCCCTTTCTTGCAAAATCCCAACATAATCACCGTATACGTAACTGAACTTGGATCTAATCCTGATTTCTTCATCCTCTCTAAAACCCCAAATGCCTTCTCTACATCTCCCAACTTGGAAAGACCATGTATCAGAACAGTATAACTTATTGTATCATGTCTAATTCCCTTCTGAACCATTTCCTTGTTCCTCTTGAACACGTCTAATAACAAGTTCTCGGAAATATACCCACAAATCCAGCAACTATAGAAAACAACATCCAATGACAAATTCTCCTTCTCCATTTTACAAACCAAATCCCAAACTTCATTAACTTTATGCAATTTACAGAGTGTACTAATCAGAGCAGTATAAGTCACCAAATTAGGTTTCAAATTCCCGAGTGTTGTGGCATTTTCGAAAAACTTCAGAGCCAATTCCGGCTTCCCAATGTTACAAAACCCGGAAATTACAGAACTACAGACAAAATTATCAAATGGGTAGTTCACATTTTCATCAGACATTAGCTCTAGAATCTCAACTGTCTTATCCATCATTCCAAGAGAACTAAACTTATGAATCAAAACACAGAAAGTGAAAGAAGAAGGCAAAATACCATGATTTCTCAAGCAATCCCGCAAAACCCACAATGCCTTTTCTGGGTCTTCTTGGTTGACACAAAGCCCTCGAATGAGCAAGTTCCACATGCGATTTCGATGAAAAATTGAAGCCATCTCCATCTGGGTGTTCAAGATTTGCTCTAATTCGTCATATTTATGGGATTTGAGGAGAGCCCATGTGAGAATCAAGTGAGTTCGAGAGTTTCCTTTGAATTGGTTCGCCTTCATTTGGGAGAAGAAATTGATGATATAGTTGAATCTGTGGTTGTTGTAGAGAAAACGAAGGAAGTGATTGATGGATTTCAGAGTAGGAGAGAAGCCGCTTTTTAACAAGGTTTGAAGGCATCGGCTTGTCGAGGAACCGTTGGAAGATGAAGTTAGAGAACGAACTCGTTTGGGATTGAAAATGTTGAAAAGAAGAAGCATAGTTCCAACGAATTAGAGTTTGGAAACCCCCTCCATGAACCCTCTCTCGCAGGCGGCGACGTCCACAGACAACGGCGACGGCTTGCTGGTTAACAGTATGGCGCTTTTTCCTTTTTTTTTTCTTTCTTTCTTTCTTTTTTTATTATTATTTTTTTTTCAAAATTCTTTTTTTTTATCATTTTTAGTTAACCTAGAAGTCTAAGAAAGGTGTCGTGTTAGAAGTTCAAATCGTCACTCCACATGTTGTAAAAAAAACTTACACCTTGTCAAAGTGAACATGACTAGAAAAAAAAAAAAACTTCAACTTAGGTTGTTTAAACTAATGGAGACACGTGGAATAAAGATGTTCAGTACTAAGATTCAGAGAGTCTTTTGTCTTCCGTTTTGGAGAAAATTTCTCTAAATTCTCCAAATCTGGTTGAGAGCTCCAAAATTCTGAACCTGAACCCCTCTATTTATATCGCAGGATGGGTCCTGGTAACTTTTGGACCTAACAACTTGGGCTTGAGTTTTATTGGTCTTGGGCTGAACCATTTAGTCTTGGGTTTGGTTTATATTTGACCCAAAAACCACATAATCCAAACATTGAAAAAAACCCAAATTTGATCCAAATAATTATTATTTTTAATTAATTTTTTAAATTAATTAATTCGATCAAAATAATTTAATTTTACTTAATTGATCAAATATAAATTTGGCTCTATAAATAATTAATTAGTCAACTTTGTTTTCAAATTAAATTTGAACACATATCAATTTATAATTGGTCCCAAATTTAATTAATTTTAATTTCGTCATTAATTTTATGTAACGACGTGACAATTCGTGATTGGTCAAAATTTCTCCCCAACAAATGCCCCTTTTCGAGATTTGGGCACAAATTATGTGTGGATGAATCTCGAAAAGAAATTATTTGGAATCAATTTTTTTTAATTCTGACTCCGCTTGATGTGTCAATCAAAATATGAAATTTGGTCAAAATTCTGATTGATTTTTTTTTTTTACACCTATGCTATGTCAATTTAATCAAAATTCGACATTTTTTTTAACACGGAATTTTAATCTTGTTTGGCAACGAGTTGTAACTTGAATCTCAATGGAATTTTGAATTTGAGTATTGTTCAAATTCTATTCAATTGTGATATGAATTTGAAGCATAACACATTTTTTCTTAATTTTAAATTGCACTCAAGTTTAATTTGGGATTGAGTTATGATTATACCCAAATTATCTCAAGATAAACTCAACTTCAAATAGAGAATTTGGAATAAGACTTGATTGAGGTAAATATTAAATTCTATCCCAAATTTTGGTTAGAGGAATGGAATTTTAATATACCCTTTTCAAAATTAATTTGGATAAGGATTTCGTTACATCTCCAATTTCAATTTAATTCAAATTGAACCAAATTTGAAACCTATCCAAATTATCTTTTGATTTAAAATTGGATTAATTTAAATGTGTAAATCAAAATTCTTAACTTGACAAGGATTTAAAAGATATGATTTGGCTAAAATCCAAGTTAAATTAGAATTTAGAATTGAAACCCACGGCTATAAATTAAGTCCCTCCAAGGAATTTTAGGCCCCGTTTGGTAACGTTCTCGTTTCTTGTTTCCTGTTTCTAATTTTATTAAGAAATCTAGATATTTAATAACTATGTGTGTTTCTTGTTTCTCATTTTTTAGAAACACTCCCAAAATTTGTATAAAACTTTTGGGAACAACTAAAACTAGTTTCTCCTTTTTTGTTCTTGTTTCCAATTTTTTCCAAACATAAACAAGAATATAGGTTTATTATTATTGAATGTATAGGTGTTATGGTCATGAAATTCTATTTTTCTTTATTAAAAATGAAGAAACAGAAACAAGAAACGAGAACGTTACCAAACGGGGCCTTAGTTATTATTATTTTTTCCTTCCAACCGATCATCACAGGTATTTTTTTATTCTTATTTTATTTGCTTGTTGTCATGACTCTCGTCTGTTTGCTGAGCCCACCTTTCCACCTTTTTTTTTTTTTAATTCTTACTTTTTCTTCTTCCTGATTTCTTTTTCTCTCCTTTTTTCTTAAAATTTTTTTAACTTATTTTTTTTAAAACAAACTCCAGAATTTTTTTCCTTTTTTTTTTCTCTTTTTTTTTTTTGTTAGCTTTCATTTTTTTTTTTTGTTTTCCTTTTTAACTTTTTTTTTTCAACTTTGTCTTTTAATCAAATCAATCTTCCGCCCCTTTTTTTTACCTTTTTTTTTTTTTTTTTTATAAAACGGGCGCTTTTATATATATATATATATATATATATGCAAATTTAACTTATGCTTTGTACATATATATATAATCTCAATATTTCTTCCTTTTTTTTTTGTAGGAACAATTTTCATAATCCTTGCTTATAATCCACAAAGGTGAATTTTCAAAATAACCCGATATTGACTATTTCCAATTTTCCATAAGCTTCCAACATCCTTTATTTAATCTGATTTAATGCCTTTTTTTTCTTTGCCTTTTTTTCTCGGAAGGAAATAAGCTTGACTTGGAGACTTGGAGAATACATATATATTCTGACCGTCTTTTGCCCCAATTCGAGAGACAAACTCTAAGTAATTTTTTTTCTTTTTCCTTTGTTTTTTTTTTCCCTTTAACATTTACTTTTCTGAACTAACACCACATTGCCAATATTCTCCTCGGAACAAAATTTTCATTCGCCAAAAGGTAAATTAGGTGAACTTTTTTCCTATTTTTTGTAGTGTTGTTTTTTTATTTGCAGGTACAACGTCTTTCAACACGAGTACAAGGATGTGTTCCTTGGACTTGTGCCGCCGCCACGCCTTTCAACATGAGTACAGGGACATGTTCCTCACTTTGGGACATGTTCCTTGGACTTGTGTCGCTGCCACGCTGTTGAACACGAGTACAGGGACATGACGTGCTCCTTGGACTTTTGTCGTCGCCACGTCTTTCAGCATGAGTTCAAGGACATGACGTGCTCCTTGGACTTTTGCCGCCGCCACGTCTTTCAGCATGAGTTCAAGGACATGACGTGCTCCTTGGACTTTTGCCGCTGCCACATCTTTCAACATGAGTTCAAGGACATGACCTGCTCCTTGGACTTTTGTCGCCGCCACATCTTTCAGCATGAGTTCAAGGACATGACATGTTCCTTGGACTTTTGCCGCCGCCACATCTTTCAGCATGAGTTCAAGGACATGACATGCTCCTTGGACTTTTGCCGTCGCCACATCTTTCAGCATGAGTTCAAGGACATGACGTGCTCCTTGGACTTTTGTCGCCGCCACGTCTTTCAGCATGAGTTCAAGGACAGGACGTGCTCCTTGGACTTTTTCCGCCACCATGTCTTTCAGCATGAGTTCAAGGACATGACATGCTCCTTGGACTTTTTCCGCCGCCACGTCTTTCAGCATGAGTTCAAGGACATGACGTGCTCCTTGAACTCTTGTTGTTATGACGTTGCGCAACATTAGTCATAGGAAATTTTCCTTGATGCATTTATTATCATTTTAACTTATCTTCGTAAACATATTATTCTTTTACTTGTGTTAACTTTCATTTCTTTAAATTTTGTAGAACATATTGTCTCTGAAAAGACGTACCTTGTTCTTCTGAAAGACAACAATCAACCCATAAGAAGCGGACTCAGCTTCTTAGTAGAAAAGCCTATGACTGGACGTCTTGCAGCCCCATGGCCCCCACCACTAAATTTGCATATCACTTCTAATTGGTCCGTAGAAAGGCCTCTAGACCAATATTCTAAGGCTTGGTTTCTAGAATCTTCAATCCATACACGAAATCCTAACTGATATCCAGAGGTGACGTTAGGGCGCCGAATAATTGATGGATCAGTTCGTTGGGAATCCACCTTGAAAATTTCAAGTGAATTTCTTTTCATTCCTCGCTATTGGGAGTGGTTAGAATTTGTCGTTGGTCGGAGTGAAGAGGTGCTTCAGAATGCTCATTTATTGGATGCAGTGGTGGCTTCCCTTTACACTTACGATCAAAACAGTGACATAGTTCGGGCTTTTTGTGAAGCCTGGTGTCCTACAACCAATACGCTTCACACTCATGTGGGAGAACTTTCTATTTCCTTATGGGACCTTTGGACCTTTGGGAGTTTGCCCATTAGAGGTAGATTTTATGAGGAAGTTATCCCTAGCTTTAAAGAGTTAACTGGTTCCAAGAACCAGGCAAAACATCTTCCAAAAAGTTGCGAACATCTATTTCATGCATTCTACTTGCTTAGCGCTTCAAGAGCTGACCATTCCCATATTCCAATCAGCTCCTGGATTTCCTTTTGGTTCAAGGGTGAACAGAGGTACGCAAAGCCTCCTCAACGGAGACCCAGGAATCACTCTCGCCCTAGCACGACTTATAACCCAGACGTCACAAATATCAAGCGTCGCGAGTGGTCAGATGAGGAGAACAACTTGTTTCACGGGCAAAAGATTGACATGAAACACAGAGACCAGACATACTTGGCGGCTTTTTTATCTTGTTGGCTTTGCGTCTTTGTGTTTCCCCAAGGGAATGCTAATCACATTCGTCCTAGTGTTTTCAAGGCTGCCAGCTTAATGGCTGAGGGGGAAACTTTCAGTCTTGCAGTCCCTGTCCTCGCCAACATCTACCATGGGTTAGGCAAAGTTTCCAATGCCCCTGTTTCAGTTGAACGCATAGATGCTTCTCTCCCCGTGCATTACATTTTTTGTTGCCTCGTCCATTATTTTGGTACCAATTATAAGACTCCAGAAAAAGTTCGAGGTCCTAGCATGGTTGAATTTTCCGGCGAAGGTGGAGCTATATATTTTGATGAGCTCGAGGCTCGCGAACTAATCCATGGGGGCGCATCCATATTATGGCACACGAACCTCAATAGGAACAAAAACGAGACCATGAAGTATGAAAAGACTGCAAAATTCATACCTCTTTCCTATTTTTCGAGCCTTCGCTCATGCTATCTGTCAGCGCGATGTAAAGATTCATTAATTATCGAACCTTACAACCCCCACTGATTCGGCCGCCAGTTTGGCTTCTATCAAGACATACCTAATGACTTAGGAGGAGCTTTGCCCCTAGTCACATTGGAAAACATTTTACACCACTGGCGGGTTTGCCTGCGAACTAATGCGGAGTTTCAAATATTTCTTCCAGCTCGTACATTGAATCCTCAGGACCATGTCACCTCACATTATCGAAGTTGGTGGTCTGAAAAGTATGATAATTACCTAAGGGACGGCGTAAGTAAGTTGGTTGACAATATCACTCCCTCTCGAACCCAACCTAAGCTACCTAAAAAAGGCGATTCTAAATTTGGGGGCAAAGAACTCCGTCTGCTCAAGGTCGCCAAGCCTCTAGATGATTCACCCGAAGAAGAGAGTCAAAACAGCACTGGAGATCGACACTGGAAAAGAGCCAAAAGACCCAGGAAAGATTCTGATCTCGAAGACAAGTCCATCAAGAGTGCCTCTACTGCTTCACAGATTCCTGACGACATTGAGACTTTGGTTGAAAAACTTTTTTTTTTCCTTTTTTTTGTCCCCTTTTTTGTTTTTTCTTTTTTACTTAAATCCTGTTTTATTTCTCTTTTGCAGCCTCCTTCAAATGACCGTGTTCAAGAAGAGGAAGAATGTACGAGAGATCAATCTTTGACAAGTCCTGATGCTTTTGCTTCTTCTGTGAAGAACTTCGGAAGCTCTCATGCATCCTCGAGCAAACAAGTCGTGGATTTGTCTTCTTGTTCTATCGAGAAAGCCCCTCAACACACTCATGAGAAAGTGGTTGCCCAGGTCTTTGAGGTTTCTCAATTCTGTGCTGATGATGTAATTTCCAACTTCCAACGACAAGCTGTCTTATCCATATAGACAAGCATACAACAGAAGATCGTTGTTGCCTTGTGCAAAGTGATTCTAAATATGCAAGAAAAACTCACAAACACACGTGCAAGTGCACACGATCAGCTGCAAGTGATAAATATTTTTATATCGTTTCCATAGGGATTGATGCAACGAAAATCACTATTTCTAAGCCTATTTTTAATGAAATTCAAAGTAACCAAGAACCAAATATTTTTTCTTAACTAAGTGCAAGAGATTAAAATGGTAAACAAGCTTAAAATGATAATGACTTAAGTAAAATTCAATAAAAACAACGAATTAGCACAGAGAAGGCAAGGTTCAGATTAGGGACTGTCTACTCTCACAAGTTGTTTGCTGCAGCAGAACTCTAAATTTACAACTCACCCAGTATTTTCTATGGGAATTTTCCAATTCTCCTATAGGTAAAGTGATTAAACTCCCATTTAACCCCTTCTTTTTAACTCAACTGATTTAGTGCCTTAGGTGGTTATTTATCCCTAAATACCCACTCATTTTCATGATCATTAAAGACTAAGGTAAAGCAAGTAGTCGGTTATCTATTGTTTTCCCAAACACTAAATAACAATGCTAGAAAATGGTTGGCCAAACGAAATTCCAGCTTTAAGCATGAAGAACACTTTGCTTTAAGTTGCAATATATAAAGTTCCACAAAAACAAACAACAAGTTCAAGCTTAAGCACCCTAATCCTCACCTAAGAGGATTTAGCTCATGTTCAAGGTGAAAATAATGAAAATACAGCAGCAAACTACCATATCAGTCATGATTACAACCTTAAATACCAACTAAACACTAGGAGAAAGAAGAATAAAAGAAGAGGAGTGAAGAGAAGAAGCTTCCAAAGGAGATTCCAGCTTTCCCAAGCTGGAAATCCTTCCAAACAGCAGCCTCCTTGTCTTTTTCCCCTTCACCGTTAGCAGCAACTTTTAGGTCAACTTCTCCAGCTTAATCCCCTCATTTTGGGCCAAATAACTATTTATACCATCTCTTTGCATTGAATTCAGGGCTGATTGGACATATGCTTCCACATGGATCTTCCCTAATTGGCTAAGATGGTACAAATCAGCTCCACATGGCAGCCAGCTCAATTAATGAGAGATCCCACGGGTTCAACACGTGCAGTCTTTTAAATTCCAGACTTTCTGTCTTCTGCTTGTGAAATCAGTTGCTGTAGCAAAACCTGAGTGCCCCTACACCAGAAAAATCAACTTAAAACATAAGAAATCTGCACCAAATTTAGTTCAAGCTTGGCCTACTGATATGTAAAAATGTTCATCAAAGAATACTCATTTTCATGCACAAACCAAAGCTCAAACACGTCAAAGAGTAGAGTTTTTAAGCCTAAAAGAAAGCCAATAGGTCTTATTTCTAAGAGCTATCAAACCCCCAAACTTGAATCATTGCTCGTCTCTGAGCAATGCTAGCCTACAAAAATTCTAACTCATCATCCCATATCCAGCTTGCAGTCAAAATGGCATAACTATAACACATAGCTACTTCTTGACAAGCTTGCACCTTAGAATGCATACAACTACTCAACAAAGCACTGCTCTTTTAAAATACCCTTTCAACTTGGCATTCTCAAATTTTTTAGTGCTCTTCTAATGATCATCTAGCTCAACCTATTTACAAAAGTCATCATATCACATTATACCAGCCTATTGACATCAAGGAAGCCACTAACCTTCAAGCCTAAACTTAGCTCGAACCTCAATCCTAAAGCTTGTAAAGCAATCCTACAGTCTCTTTGCCTAACCTCTAAAGCTTCTAAGCTCAACCTAAACTTCTCTCTTAACTTTTTATTCTCCTTTTCTTTTTTTTTTTTTTTTTTTTTTTTACCAACTTAGAAAGTCTCATAGGTCATAGCTCTTTGGTCCAAGAATGACAACACTTTATGGTGAAACTCACCTTATCCTCCAAGCTCATCACCTAACGAGAACTACACTCATTTCCCTTAGAGTTGACTAAGATTTGCTCTCTAGCAACTACTTCCTTGCTTCTTAGAATGGCAACACTTTATGGTGAAGCTCACCTAAGCCCTGGGGAAAATTGTAACCTTCAAGCTAACACTCATCCCTTTATCCATCTCATTTGGACTTTTCTTTTCTGCTCATTTTTTTTAAACGTTTTCCCTTCCCTTTAGCTACTTTTTGACGCAGGGGCAAACTATGGGTATCATAAATCCCCCTGGCTACTAGGCAAGCTCAAGGAACATAGAAAACCTTAAAAAAGGGAGAGGAGTGCATCGTAGGTACAACTAAGAGAAAGAGGAATGCATTCTAAATTGTCTTTTCTATTTCTATTTCATGCTTTTTTTTTACAAGGGTTACCTCACCCCCAAAATTAATCCATTCATTGTCCCCAATGAGTGAGAAAGCAAGGCAAGGACCCCCAAACTTATTTTTTAGAGAAGCTAAGGTTTATTTCTTAGGAAGATTATAAGGCTTGGGCAAAGGACTAGGAACAAGCTTTCCTAAGATTTGAGCTAAGCTAAGGAGGAAAATTAGGAAGCTTCCTATCCACCCAATGACTTAAAGCACAATAAGATAATCAAACTAAGCAAATAGGCTAAGCTATTGGGGATCATTATACCGAACACTACTTTTGCACATTACACAGATTTTTTTTTCTTTTCACCAAGCATAGTTGCTGCAGCAGCATCCAGAGGAGCTAGGCTTAACCAAAAGAACAGCTAAGAGCTATGGTTAGGCCCTAAAGTATTTTTAAACAAGTTGGACAACTCATATACTTGAGCAAAAATGGCATAGACAAGCTGCAGCATGCTCAAAATCGTTAACTCTAAATTTTCTAGCAGAAATTTCAACAATCAAGCACCTGATGGCTATCCTAGCTTATTTAGCATTCCAAGCAAGCTTAACACTTCTAAGCATCAACACTTTAGCAGCTTACCAATCTCAACACTTTGCATTAGAAGGCTTTGGTAACTTAAAATAGCATTTCAAGAAAAAAAATGGCACCTTCTAAGAATTAAAGCCACATCATCATCTGATCTACTTACTAGGCAAACTGAATTCATGCTCACACTACTATTGTCTTTCCATTTGGCTCAAGTAAACACAAAAAATCCCCATTTTAGCAAATCAGAAACTTGCATGAGCTACATAGCTATCAGAAACATTTCAAGCCAAATTTTTGCACCTTAAGGAAATATTACACACTATCTCAGCGACTAAAAACTTGCAAAAACAACATGTCTATTTTTAATTTCAACTCCTATCCTTAAATGTGATTTGACAATTCATAGGAGATAATTTACCAAATTTCTTCAAGAATGAATCCCACGCCAAGCATTAAGCCACAATGAATACTCACAAAGGTACAAATTCAGAAAATAGAATTGAAATCAGCACACAAACAATTGCTAAAATAAAAGATATGCTGCTCATTGATTGAACTTTTAGCACAAGCATACTTGAGGGATCTCAGCCCTTCATACATATTTTTCAAAAGACTTAAACAGCAGCGAGAAAGAAAAAGAAAACAGCAAGACAAACCAACAGCAAACCACACAACAATTTCAGAAAAGCAGACAACATAGAAGCAGAAAACAAGCAACAACAACCAACTCCCCTTCAATCTTCATCAATCTTCTTGATCATCATCAGTATCATTTTCATTCCCACTGGGAGATGGGGAAGGGCACCACGGGTCAAATAAACCTGATGGGAATTGAGGGAATGGCTGAGGAAGTTCCTCAAAGCCATATTCAAATGTTTTTTCCATGGCAGAGTCTCTGTGATGAGCGTATTGCCAGTACGCCTTTTGCTGATTTTCACTGTGTTCCATTCGCCTCATCATTCTTCTCTGCTGTTTCAAAATCTCCTCAACCCCACAAACCATATTTGTGCTTGACCTCCATTTACTCTCCCCATGCAATCTTGCTATAGATGCTGAGTCAATGATCCCCTTGTCCATTAAAATTTCTTCATCCTCCTCCACTTGAACTTGAGCTTTCAAACATAATGATGTAATAAGATTTGGGAAAAACAACCTTCCTACCTTCCTTTTTTAACAAGCCAAAATCTCCTTTCAGTGCTCAGAATCTTCAAGATGGAAAAAATTAAGAGAACTCTTTCTTTAGACACCGTGGTGTCATGAGTGGTGGGGAGCAACCTAGTCCTCGCAAAGGTATGCCATACATTTGCTTCGGGCTTAAGGTACGCTGCCAACAATGTTCGGATGGAGTTCCTTGCCATTTTCCAGCTTGCTCCTTCAACTGCGCAAGTTACTAGAGCTGATTGGAGTTGCTCTTTAGATGGAGCAATCTCCATAGAGTTGAAAACCGCATGTGGGAAATTAGGAAGGTTGTAAAACTCATTAATAGTTGTTAGAGACCAATCTATCCATTTTCCCCTCACCTTGGTTTGGAACATCTCATTGTCTTGAACGTTCGCATAAAATTCCCTTACCAAGGCAACAACAGCTGGCTCTGGCTTTTGGCAAAGTATTTGCCACCCAAGCTTGATGATCACTCCTGAAACAAATGAGGGAAGCTTTTCAAAGTCTGCCTCAAATCCTCTCTTAGGAAGAGGATCTCTTTGAAGCATTTCCTCAATTTTTTTCTTGGCAGCGGCATTGATGAATTTTTCCTTGGGGCTCTCGCTAATAGCTAGCATAGGCTCTTTCCCCTTTTTCTTTTAATAGCTCTTTTTTCTTGCTGGAGGACTTTGAGGGGGAGGTGCAACTTCCTCCTCTTGGACTTCGGCCGCAATTACTTCTTCATGGAGCTCTTCTTGTTCAACAACTTGCTTTCCTTTCCCTTTGTTTCTAGGACTTCTTCTAGAGGCCTTTGGTTGAACCTCTTCACCTACAACAACCACCTCTTTATCTTGAATTTTGCTTGCTGGTGCTGAAGATTCAGCAACCTTTGGCCTAAATAACTTTTTGAGGACTTTGGGAGTCATAGATAAAGGAGAAGCAAGTCTCGGTTTAGGAAGGAAAACAGTTTTTTTTTTAGAAGTAATGCTACAGATTGCATGAGCTTGAAAGACTACCCCTCCCTTTTTAAATAAGCCATGAAAGATCTTCTCATTGAATGAAAAATATTAGGTTGGTTGAGGGAAATCACGGGCCTTAAAGTGCTACAGCTAGCTCACTGCCCAAAAATAAAATCTGCTGCAATGGCTGCACAAAATCTGCTGCTATGGGACTGCAAAGATTACTGCAGCTTCCAGATTTCCTCTTTTGAGACAAACAACATCTTGATTGCTAATTCCCATCAAATCCATCTATCCAAAGCTGATAATAGCAATCCCATCAGCTGATTTTTTTTTTCAAAACCAACAAGCTCACTGCCCAAAAATCTTTTTCCAAGATTCTTACTCCACCTTTGCATGAAAACACCTACAAAATAAAAGCTTGCTTGCACAAGAGAAACTAAAATATCAGCAACTAAATACTAAAATAAAAAACACAATAAATTGAACAAAATAATAGCAACTAGCTACAACTAAACACTACCAATGACAATTAAAGCAGAATGCAATAAAGACAGAAAATTAAAAGCTAAAGACTGCTGCAAATTGAAATAAAACAGAAAATTTGAACACACTTTACCACCTTTAGGGACCAAAAATATTCAACATAAATCAAAACACATTGTCCCTATCTTCTTCTTTCCATTTCTCAATTCTCCAACAATTTGCAAGAGGCAAAACACCTCTGGAATTCTTCACCCCAGTAGTGTTTTAATCTCTGCCCATTGACCTTGAATTCTCTTCCATCACTTTCATCCCTCAATAACACAGCCCCATGACTATAGGTTTCTAACACAGTGAAGGGTCCCGACCACCTAGATTTAAGCTTACCAGGAAAAAGCTTTAGCCTAGAGTTAAACAACAAGACCTTTTGCCCCCTTTCAAATTGTTTAGGCACTAACCTCTTATCATGCCAAGCCTTTGTCTTTTCCTTGTAAATTTTTGCATTTTCATAGGATAGTTGCCTAAACTCCTCCATCTCTATAAGTTGAAATTTTCTCAATTCACCTGCTGCTTTATGATCAAAATTGAGCTTTTTAATGGCCCAAAAAGCTTTATGTTCTAACTCCAAAGGCAGATGGCAAGATTTTCCAAAAACTAACCTATATGGAGACATGCCCAAGGGAGTTTTAAATGCTGTCCTATAGGCCCATAATGCATCATCAAGCCTAACAGACCAATCCTTTCTATTTGGGCTAACCATCTTTTCCAAAATGCTTTTAATTTCCCTATTGGAGATCTCGGCTTGCCCGTTAGCTTGTGGATGGTAAGGGGTTGAGACTCTATGCTTAACATTGTACTTGACCAACATGTTGTTCATCATTCTATTCACGAAGTGAGTCCCCTCATCACTTATTAAAGCTCTAGGAGTTCCAAAACGAGTAAAGATGTGCTTGTGCAAGAATTTTAACACTGTTTTGGCATCATTTAAGGGGCAAGCAATAGCTTCCACCCATTTTGACACATAGTCTACAACCAAAAGTATGTATAAATTCCCAAAGGAAGGTGGGAAAGGTCCCATAAAATCCAAACCCAAAACATCAAAGAGTTCTACCTCTATAATGTAGGTGAGAGGCATTTCATCTTTTTGGCTCAAATTTCCCTTCCTTTGGCACTCGTCACACACTTTACTAAGCAAATGAGAATCTTTAAACACTGAGGGCCAATAATAACCTAACTGAAACACTTTTGTAGCTGTTCTTTGACCACCAAAATGTCCACCATAAGGGGATGAATGGCAATGAGCTAATATGGACTGAACTTCACTTTCAGCAACACATCTTCTAAAAATTCCATCTGCACACTGCCTATACAAGAATGGTTCATCCCAAAAATAAAATCTCACCTCAGAGTGGAATTTTTTTAGCTGTTGCTTAGTCATATCAGGGGGCACAACTCCATAGGCTAGGTAATTTGCAAGGTCTGCAAACCAAGGAGTGTCAATTTCCTTCACTTGAGCTACTGTAAGTAGTTGCTCATCAGGAAATGAATCTTTAATTTCACTCTGCTGTAGCAATTTTTCATTACCTTCCAACCTTGATAAATGATCAGCAACAAGATTTTCAGAACCCTTTTTATCCTTAATCTCCAAGTCAAACTCTTGGAGCAAAAGCACCCACCTAATTAGCCTTGGTTTAGCATCTTTCTGGGCCAAAAGATATTTAATGGCAGCATGGTCAGTGAACACTGTTACCTTTGTTCCCACTAAATAAGGTCTAAATTTTTCAAAGGCAAACACTACGGCCAAAAGCTCCTTTTCAGTGGTGGTATAATTCTTTTGGGCCTCATTTAGAGTTTTGCTAGCATAGTAGATAGGGTGGATCAACTTCCCTATTCTTTGTCCCAACATAGCCCCAACAGCGAAATCACTTGCATCACACATCAACTCAAATGGCAATTGCCAATTGGGTGAAAAGATGATAGGTGCAGTGACTAATGCTGTTTTTAGGGTGTTGAAAGCCTTCAAACACTCAGCATCAAACTCAAAGGGGCGGTTCACTTCCAACAATAGGCAAAGGGGCTTGGAAATTTTTTAGAAATCCTTGATAAACCTCCTGTAAAATCCAGCGAGCCCAAGAAAGCTTCTAACTCCTTTCACTGTGGTTGGAGGCTCTAGCTTTTCAATGATCTCTACCTTGGCTCTATCCACTTCAATGCCTTTCCTCGAGATTTTGTGCCCAAGAACTATGCCTTCTTTGACCATAAAGTGGCATTTCTCCCAGTTGAGCACCAAATTGGTTTCTACACATCTTTGCAATACTTTTCCCAACTTAGTGAGGCAAGCTTGAAATGACTCCCCAAAAATCGAAAAGTCATCCATGAATACTTCCATTATTGTCTCCACTAAATCAGAAAAAATGGCCATCATACACCTTTGAAAAGTGACAGGGGCAATACAAAGACCAAATGGCATTCTCCTAAATGCAAAAGTACCATAGGGACAAGTGAAGGTGGTTTTCTCTTGATCTTGAGGGGCTATGGTGATTTGGTTATATCCCGAATAACCATCCAAAAAGCAATAATAATCTTGCCCAGCTAGCTTGTCCAACATTTGGTCAATGAAAGGTAAAGGGAAAAGGTCTTTTCTTGTGGCCTTGTTCAAGCGCCTATAATCCATACATACCCTCCATCCTGTCACTATTCTAGTGGGAACTAGCTCATTTGCCTCATTCATCACCACGGTCATACCTCCCTTTTTAGGCACACATTGGATCGGACTAACTCAATTACTATCAGTTATAGGGTATATAATTCCAGCATCTAGCCACTTGATTGTCTCCTTTTTCACTACTTCTTTCATGGTCGGATTAAGCCTCCTTTGTTGCTCAACCGATTTGAAGTTTCCTTCCTCCAAATTAATTTTGTGCATACAAAAGGATGGACTTATACCTTGAATGTCAGCTAGAGTCCAACCAATGGCCTTTTTGAACTTTTTCAACAATTCCAACATTGCTTGTTCATCTCCAGGGAGCAAACTTGCTAAAATTATAATAGGCAATGTTTCTTGTTCCCCCAAGTAAGCATATTTCAAGTGGTTGGGCAAGGGCTTTAGCTCTAACTTTGGAGGCTCTACAATGGAGGGTTGTATAGGTTTAATTTTCCTATCAGTCAACTCCAGTGATTCAAAAGCTCTCTTAAAGCTAGGAGCTTCAGTCACTACTTCCAGATTCTGCTGCAGACACAAAATTTCCAAGTCTTCCACTCTTATCTCACCAAACTGTTGTATGTGGTGCTGCAGCAGTTCTTCCTCCCATTTATGAGTTACCAACTCATCCAATACATTAATCACAGAACACTCTTCCATCTCAGTTGGGCATTTCATGGCATCAAACACACTAAATTTGACTTCTTGATCATGCACTCACATAGTCAATTCACCTTTTTGAACATCTATTAAAGCTCTCTCTATAGCCAAAAATGGTCTCCCTAGGATAATTGGGACATCCTTATCCGCTTCATAATCCAAAATGATAAAATCAGCTAAAAAGATAAACTTATCCACTGGAACTAAGATGTCCTCAATTTTTCCTTCAAGGTAGGTGATTGATCTATCGACAAGTTGCAAAGTTACAGTGGTTGGCCTAGCCTCTCCTATTCCCAATTTCTTGTAAATGGACAATGGCATGAGGTTTATGCTGGCCCCAAGATCGCACAAAGCTCTTCCCAACTCTTTACCACCAATAGAAACAGGAATGGTAAAACTTCCAGGGTCTTTAACTTTGGGTGGAATCCTATTTTTCAAAATTACACTACAGTCCTCAGTCAATGCCACAGTTTCATACTCACCCAATCTCTTTTTCTTTGTCAAAATATCCTTGAGGAACTTCACATAGTTGGGCATTTGTTCCAAAGCCTCAACTAGTGGGATGTTTATATAAAGCTATTTCAGGACCTCAAGAAATTTCTTAAAATTGGCTTCTTGATTTTTCTGCTTTAGCCTTTGGGGAAAGGGTGGTGGGGGTGGTTTAAATGTAGGGGAATGTGTAGGAATTGACTTAGAAGGAGCTACAGGGGCTGCTCTAGGAATTTCTTCAATTTCCTCACTCTCTGGACTTTTTTCTACTTGAATTCCAGCAGGTTTTTCAACATTTTTCTCTGCTGTCTTTTCCATATCAGCATCAATATCAGCTGGTTTTTCCACTTGTTGTCCAACTGATTTTTGTTGGGTTGGCCCTTTTTTCTCAACTAAAGGCTTCCCACTTCTTAGCTCCACAACTTGGACTTGTTCCTTTCCTTCCCTCTTTGAATTTTCAGTGTCTGAGGGAAGTTTACCATGTGGCCTAGCTTTCAACTCACTAGCGATTTGGCCCATTTGAACTTCCAAATTTCTCAATGACGCTTGGTGAGTTTGAATTGCAGCATCAGTTTTAGCCATATACTCTTTGAACATGCTCTCTAAAGAACTTCCAGTGGCATGTTGTTTCATGGTATTTTGGAACTGAGTTTGCTGATTTTGTTGCCCAAATCCGGAAGGTCCACTCATCTTTTGTTGAGCTTGTTGGGTGTTGGAATTACTTCATTGACCTCCCCAAGCAAAATTTGGATGATTTCTCCAACCCGGATTATAGGTATTGGAATAGGGATTATTCCTAGGGGCATTTTGGTTTCCTACATAACACACTGAGGCTGGATTTCCAGGGAAAAATTCAAACTTGTGATCCTCTCCACAGTAAACACATGAATCTGCTGCATTCTGATTTATATTGATTGTTGTAGCAGACTGGTTTGCACTGGAATTCATCAACTGCAAATTCTCAAAGCCTGAATTTAGCTTTTTCACCATGCTTTCCATTGAATCAAACCTCGCATTAAAAGATGTAACAGTGTCAACCTCAAGCATACCCTTATTTTTCTTCCCAGCCACACTTCTAGAATCTGACCATTGGCAGCTATTTGTGGAAATTCTCTCCAAAATGGCATAAGCTTCATCATAAGTCTTGGATAATAAAGCACCATTAGCTGAAGCATCTACCATGTTTTGAGTGGCCCAATTCAACCCATTATAAAAAGTCTCCATTTGAATGCAATGGGGCAAACCATGGTGAGGGCATTTTCTCAACAACTCTTTGAATCTTTCCCAAGCTTCACTAAAAGATTCATCATCAAATCATCAAATTGTCTAAAAGACACTATATCCGATCTAAGCTTGGCATTTCTTGTGGGAGGAAAGTACTTAATGAGGAATTTCTCTGCTAACTCATTCCATGTAGTGATGGAACCAGGAGCAAAGTTATTTAACCAAGCTTTGGCACCATCTCTCAAAGATTAAGGAAACAAGGTTAACCTCAAAGCATCTTGAGAAACTCCTTGAATTTTGAATGAGTCACTCACTCCCAAAAAGGATTTAAGGTGTAGATGTGGGTCCTCGGAAGGTAATCCATGAAATTTTCCCACCGTTTGTAACATTTGGAACATAATATGCTTCATTTCAAAATTGTGTGCCTGTATCTCGGGTCTAGCTATCCCAGGGTACAACTCATTAAAGTTAGGGACGGAATAGGCTCTAATAGCTCTTCCCCTATCATTGGCTATAAGGACAGGGTTTTCAACTTGATTTTCTACCCTAGGTTGCTGATTTATCTCAAGATTAGGCTGCTGGTTGTTTTGGTTTTCTTGATTTCCAGGAGGTACAGGGGGTAAAAGAGGTGGTGGATCCATCTTATTGTTTCTCTCCCTTTGTTCCCTTCTCCTCCTATGAAAAGTCCTTTCAATTTCAGGGTCCAAATTGAATTCTAAGTCAAGGAATTCGTTCATACATAGCTATCAGCACCTGCAAAATCAAACAACCAAGTGAGAAGCTGTTTTAGCACCAATTTCACCAAATTTTAGCTCAAAAATAGCAAAAATAGACTCAATCCCGGCAACGGCGCCAAAAACTTGTTGTCTTGTGCAAAGTGATTCTAAATATGCAAGAAAAACTCACAAACACACGTGCAAGTGCACACGATCAGCAACAAGTGATAAGTATTTTTATATCGTTTCCACAGGGATTGATGCAACGAAAAACACTATTTCTAAGCCTATTTTTAATGAAATTCAAAGTAACCAAGAACCAAATATTTTTTTCTTAACTAAGTGCAAGAAATTAAAATGGTAAACAAGCTTAAAATGATAATGACTTAAGTAAAATTCAATAAAAACAGTGAATTAGCACAGAGAAGGCAAGGTTCAGATTAGGGGCTGTCTACTCTCACAAGTTGTTTGTTGCAGCAGAACTCTAAATTTACAACTCACCTAGTATTTTCTACGGGAATTTTCCAATTCTCCTATAGCTAAGGTGATTAAACTCCCATTTAACCCCTTCTTTTTAACTCAACTGATTTAGTGCCTTAGGTGGTTATTTATCCCTAAATACCCACTCATTTTCATGATCATTAAAGACTAAGGTAAAGTAAGTAGTCGGTTATCTATTGTTTTCCCAAACACTAAATAACAATGCTAGAAAATGGTTGGCCAAACGAAATTCCAGCTTTAAGCATGAAGAACACTTTGCTTTAAGTTGCAATATATAAAGTTCCACAAAAACAAACAAGTTCAAGCTTAAGCACCCTAATCCTCACCTAAGAGGATTTAGCTCATGTTCAAGGTGAAAATAATGAAAATACAGCAGCAAACTACCATATCAGTCATGATTACAACCTTAAATACCAACTAAACACTAGGAGAAAGAAGAATAAAAGAAGAGGAGTGAAGAGAAGAAGCTTCCAAAGGAGATTCCAGCTTTCCCAAGCTGGAAATCCTTCCAAACAGCAGCCTCCTTGTCTTTTTCCCCTTCACCGTTAGCAGAAACTTCTAGGTCAACTTCTCCAGCTTAATCCCCTCTCATTTTGGGCCAAATAACTTGGAGACCTCACAATATATAAGCTTCAAGGGTCACTCCTCTCATCGCCAATTGGTTTTGAGATGGAAGCCCATATAATCTAATATGGTATCAGAGCCCATTAAACCCAAACGGGTATTCGGTCCAATAAAGAGAAATTGGGATCCGATCCAAGAATGGTGAACCCAAAGAGGCACCATCTTGAGGGGGCATGTTGAGGATCCCACATTGAAAAGATTGGTGGAGACCTCACAATATATAAGCTACAAGGGTCACTCCACTCATTGCCAATTGGTTTTGAGATGGAAGCCCATATAATCTAATAATAACTATTTATACCATCTCTTTGCATTGAATTCAAGGCTGATTGGACATATGCTTCCACATGGATCTTCCCTAATTGGCTAAGATGGTACAAATCAGCTCCACATGGCTGCCAGCTCAATTAATGAGAGATCCCACGGGTTCAGCACGTGCAGTCTTTTAAATTCCAGACTTTCTGCCCTCTACTTGTGAAATCAGTTGCTGTAGCAAAACCTGAGTACCCCTACACCAGAAAAATCAACTTAAAACATAAGAAATCTGCACCAAATTTAGTTCAAGCTTGGCCTACTTGAAGGGATAAAAGCCCTTTTTCGCAGCGGAAGACAACAGAGACCTTTTCGAATAAAACGCCGATTGGGATACCAATACAACGACAAAATAAACAAATTTACAGCAAGCAATATCATAAAGAATCATGCTGTAAAAACTGATATAGCATGCTGGAAAAACTATGAAACTTATAGATCTAATCTATACAAATGGATCCTATTGATCCTAATTCAAGAAGACACTTACCCTTGAAGTAATTCTTGAACGTTTTACCAAAGGAACTCTTGATTCTCTCTGAAGTACAGCAGCAAGAACGACTCTTCTTTGCTGGAAAATTATCACGAACACCTCCACTTGATTGCACCGGTATTCTCAAAGCGAGTATACGTTGGGAGCTTGTGGGAGCAAAAATTCTAAGGCTTCTCTGAAGGATCTTTTTCTTCTGTCGATTACAGAGAGGGCAAAACGAGAGAGTGAGAGAGAGGGAAAGTTTGCATGAGAGAGCCTGAGATACAACTGCCCTAAAATCACTTAACCCCTCTTCCTATCGTTCAGCAGACTAAAATAGGGCAACTGCACGCACAACTTCAGGTAACTGAAGGTCAGTTACCTGATAATCAATTATATTAATTTAAAATTCAAAAATTTTAAATTATAATTAATTAAATTTAAATTAATCAATATTAATTAAAATATCATTAATTAAATCTTATTTAAATTAATATCCCTCTTTTACCTATAGTTTAATTAAATCAAATTTAATCAAACTTAACCAATTAATTAATTCAAAATTAATTAATTAAAAAATCAATAAAATTGAACATCACATATTCAATTATTATTCTCTATCTCAAAACTATAGTATTAATATACATCCAATGTACATTAATTATAACCTATAGTTTTAATATGAACCAAATTCATATTTTAGTTTAATATTCGAACACCTTCGAATATTCAATCCATCCTTAGAATTTTACCTCAACGCCCTAAATGAGCTACCGGTGGGACCTAATGGACCTACAGATCAGAAGCTCCAACGATATGAGATTAGTTGGTTAAACTCATTAACCAAGTTAATCAATATTCGTTAACTGTGGTTCACTCCACTAAAGAACCACAGCTGCACTCTTCTCACTGCATATATATTTCTGTGTCCACGGATATTGACCGTCAACAGCAAGTTAGCCCTTCACGTGTGTTCGTACCCCAGCTAGGTCAAATTACCGTTTTACCCCTGGGCTACCTCTTGGTCCTTAAGTACCAGTGCTCCTCTAATGAACAACCTGTTTGTGGTCCAACCAGCAAACAGAAATCCCTCTCGTGCCATAAAGAGGGTAGGGCCCATTGTTCAAGACCCGGAGACACCACTTAAGGGAACACACCTCTACTTACCCTAATATCGGGAAAGAGTGAATTCCATCTTGTAAGACTACGTTCCCAGCTCCCCACTCGGTCTTGTCCCCAAAATGGTAGGCTTATTGAGTCGGCGAACAGGTCACTCTCACCCGTACAAATCAAAGGACAATCCCTCATGGACAGGAGTCCATAAACCACTCAGGATTAAGGCCAAGTTGCCTAGGTCATCCTAGTGAAATAGAAACCGAGCTAACTAACGGTGTTACAGTTAGTGGTTAACTATTTCGCGGTCCGATCTTTGTGCAAACTCATTGCACAGGATACCCCACTCGCATGTCAACGACATGAACGCGTTGGATCACTACGTTTGTATCAATATACAAAGCGGGCCGTATCCATAGTGTCACCAGGATAAGGTACCCAGCCTTATCCCTATACTACAGACCCTTTAGGCTAAAACTTGAACATTGATCCCCGTATGTCCCTACATACTAGTTCAAGCCTCATTCTATTAGCCTTGGATGTTTAGTTTATTGGATTAGGATTAATAAGACAAGATATAATACAAACATTGAATAATACATCACTTTATTAATGTTCGGTCAAATGTACATTTACTATCTACGAGTTTTAGGGCATAAAACCCAACACTACTGATATGTAAAAATGTTCATCAAAGAATACTCATTTTCATGCACAAACCAAAGCTCAAACACATCAAAGAGTAGAGTTTTTAAGCCTAAAAGATAGCCAATAGCTCTTATTTCTAAGAGCTATCAATCGTACGCACTTCTTTTGAAGATGTTGCTAGCCTTGAGCACCTTGAGCAAGAATCTCACAAGATCTTCGATGTAATGGCAGAGGCCACTACGAACAACTTGAAACCTCTGCAAGAATTTGTAGGCAATTACTTCAAGAAAGTGCGAGAATTCAATGGATTGCAATCTTCGCTCTCTACTCACCTCACCTCATCGAGTAGGGATAGCCAGTTGGAGAAAAAGAAGCTCCATTTAGAGAAGGCTTTGTCTACCGAAAGTCGTGTTATTAAGGAGAAAGATGCACTTCAAGAACAACTTGCTCGCTCTGTCTCAGAAGTTGCAGATCTAAAGACCAAGGTTGCAGAACTAGAGACCAAGTTAACAGTTGCAGAGGCCAAGGTAGAAAGTCTTTCCAATTCGGTCTCTGAAAAGGAAAAGGACTTAGCTCATGAAAAACTCGCAGTTTCGAAAATACGTAAGGAGATTAGTGACATCGAGTGCGCCCCCACCATCAGTGCTTCAGAAGTTCGCACTCTAGCGACACTTCGCAGACTTTTGGAGAGTACACGTGACGATCTGAAAGCACTTCAATGGAATCCTTAATTCATGGTCCCTTTAGTTTATTCTAAGTTTTCCCTCATGTGCAGGAAATTTTTTTTTACACATTCTTTCAATTCGTTGTATTAGGCATTCTTTAAATTCATTGTATTCCTTCAATTCATTGTATTAGACATTCTTACTTTATTTATGCCTTAATAAAAATTTAGAATTTATTTACAACATGGATTTTTTTTTGCTTTGACTGAACTTAAGTTTTTTTCTTAAGCTGCCTACGTACCCTTCAAGTGGGAAGGGATCAAGTCATAACGTAGTTCAATGTACAATTTTTTTTAGGGTCGTTCACCTTTTTAACTCATGCGGGCCAGGAGTATCATGTAGTTTATACTCTTACGATAAGGAGTATCACATTTCATGCATAAAACTTTTTAAGAAATTTGCCATTTATTGGGCTTATTCTTAATCCGTCTTTGTCTACAATCTTGTATGCTCCGTTTGTGTAGACTTCTTTGACGACGTAGGGTCCATCCCATTTAGGTGTGAATTTGTTCCCTGTGTGTCGTGTCGTGATGATGGGTCTTCGAACAGCGAGTACAAGATCACCAACTTGAAATGATCGAAGCTTCACATTCTTATCAAAGGCTTTAGACATCCGTGCTTGGTAGCATTCCAACGCCTGCTGAGCCTCTAACCTCCCTTCATCAAGTGCTTCTAACTCTTGAAGGCGCAACCTAGCGTTATCTTCTGTTGTCAACCCTTCTTGGATGGCCATCCTTAATGAGGGAATCTCTCTTTGTAACAGGAGCACAACTTCTACCCCATAGACAAGAGAATAAGGTGTGACCCCTATAGGAGTGCGGTGAGTAGTTCGGTAAGCCCACAACACTTCACCAAACCTTTCTTGCCAATCCCTCTTTGTCTTGGAGACTACTTTCTTCAATAAGTTACACAACGTCTTATTGAATGCTTCTGCCAACCCATTTGCTGCAGCATTGTACATAGAGGACTTGTATTGTTTGAAATTAAACTTCTCACACAACTTGTCCATTAGGCTGTTGGAGAATTGCCTTCCATTATCTGTCACGATACGTTGAGGGATACCGTATCGATAGATTATATGAGTTCGGACGAAATTCACAACATTCTCTTTCTTGGCTTCTTTCAATGTGACAGCTTCAGCCCATCTTGAAAAGTAATCCGTCCCTACAAGAATATAAGAATGTCCTGCTGAAGACTTAGGTGTTATAGGGCCAACAAGGTCAAGTCCCCAAGCCTCAAAAGGCCAAGAAGCTACCGTCAGATGAAGAGGCTCTGGTGGCTGATGTATGAAGTTTGCAAGGAATTGACAGGCTTCACACTTCTTTGCATATTCCATTGAGTCTCGAATCATTGTAGGTCAATAATAACCCATCCTTTTTAATTGAAACTGAAGTTTTGGACCCGATTGGTGGACGCCACAAACACCTGAATGTGCCTCTTCTAATGCCTTCACTGCTTCTTCCTTTCCAAGGCATCGGAAGAGTCCCTCATAAGAACGACGATAAAGGGTCTCCTTATAGTAGATAAATCAGGCGCCTCTTCTTCGTATATCGGCCCTATGCCTGGGATCTGTGGGAAGTCTTCCATGTTGAAGATAATTTATAATGGGTTGTCGCCAGTCCTCTTCCTCAATTGCATAAACAAAGATCATATTTGTCTCTTGACCTTCATCTTCTATTGGCGGTACAATCCACTTCTGGCAAAGTGAGATGTTCATTGATATATCCTCTGGGATTGTTAGGGCAGTCGCTAAATTTGCTAGGGCATCTGCCTTTTTATTTTCTGATCTCGGAACATGCTCCAGTACTATACTTTCAAACCTTTCTAGCAATTGCCTGGCATAGATGAAATAAGGCTTCAAGTCTTTATGCTTCACTTCATACTGGAGTAAGAGTTGACTAACGACCAACTTTGAATCGTCATAGACCTCTATATATGTTATGACAATTTCCAAGGCCATTTGGAGGCCAATTATCAGCGCTTGATATTCAGCCACATTGTTTGAGCATAATTCACCAAGCATGAAGCTGTAGGGGAGCATGTGTTTCTCAGGCGAAATAAAGACGATTCCTGCCCCTGCCCCACTTCTTCGTGCTGCGCCATCAAAGTACATGGTCCAAGGTTCGATGATTTCAACATAGAAGACTTCTTCATCAGGTAAGTGTTCACATAGCTTCCAATCCGACGGGATTGGATGATCCGCCAAGAAGTCGGCTAATGCCTGCCCCTTAACTGCCTTCTGAGGTACGTAAACAATGTCATATTGCTGGAGTAAGATGGCCCATTTAGCTAGGCGTCCAGAAATAACCGACCTTGATAGAACATACTTGATAGGATCAGCTTTCGCGACCAAGTGCACTGTGAAAGCTTGCATGTAATGCCTTAACTTGTCAATAGCGAAGAAAAGAGCAAGACACATTTTCTCAATGGGTGAGTAATTTATCTCAGCTTCATTCAGAGTCCTGCTTAAGTAATAAAGAGCTCGTTCTTTTCCCTTCTCGCCTTCCTGTGCCAATAATGCTCCTAGTGATCTTTCTTGAGCAGCGATGTATATAATCAATGGCTTTCCAGCTATGGGAGCTCCTAAGACAGGAGGATTAAGCAAATATTTCTTAATGCTTTCGAAAGCGTTTTGACATGCTTCATCCCACTTGAATCTTTCTCCTTTCCTCATTAGCCTCTGAAAAGGTTGGCATCGAAAGATGAATCTTCGAATGTAGGCCAGACAACCTTGCAGGCTTCTCAATTCATGTAAGTTTTTAGGCCTTGGCATCTTTTGAATGGCGTCAATCTTTGACTGATCTATCTCGATTCCTCGATGTCTAACAATGAACCCCAGGAACTTCCCAGAAGTAACACCGAATGCACATTTGAGAGGGTTCATCCTCAATTTGTACTTTCTCAAACGATCAAAGACCACTTGTAGATCCTTCAAGTGATCTTGTCGTCTCTTTGACTTAACCACAAGATCATCGACATAGCACTCGACATGTTTATGCAACATATCGTCGAAAACCTTCTGCATTGCACGCTGATAAGTAGCTCCAGCATTCTTTAATCTGAAGGGCATCACTTTGTAACAGTATATCCCTTTTGGAGTTTGAAAGGCAGTCATTTCTTCATCTGCAAGAGTCATTCGAATCTGGTTATAACCCGATGACCCATCCATAAAAGACAAAGTTTCATGCCCTGTGGTGGCATCCACCATGATTTCTGTGATTGGCAATGGAAAATCGTCTTTGGGACATGCATTATTTAAATCGCGAAAGTTGACGCAAACACGAAGTTGTCCATTCTTCTTTCTAACAGGAACGATGTTGGCTATCCATGTAGGGTATTTTACCTCACGGATGAATCCTGCTTCTATCAACTTATTGACCTCTATTTCAATTTGAGGGATAAGTTCCGGGCGAAAGCGTCGTTGAGCTTGCTTGACTGGTCGATACCCCTCTTTAATTGCGAGATGATGGACAACTACTTTTGGATCAAGTCCAGGCTTCTCTTTATATGACCAGGCGAAGATGTCTCTATACGAAGCGAGTAAACTCATATATTCACCCTCTTCTTCGGGAGTAAGTGACATGCTTATAAAATTTGGACGTGGCTCTTCTGGCGTACCCAGGTTTACCTCTTTAAGCTCATCCACTGTGGATTCGCTGCCGTCTTCAAGTGATAAAGGTGTTTCGTCCTCACCTACTTCAGACGTTTCGACCTCTGTTTCTTCTTCAACAGTGATATGAAGACAAGAGGTTTGTTCTTCCTCCTGGTCACTATCTTCTTCCGAAGGATTGGTGATGACAACATCACGTCGCTTTACCTTCAAGGAACCATCACGTCGCGTTACTTTTCATTCGTGAAGGAACTGCACTACGAATTTCTCCATCGGCCTTAGTGATCTTTTCATTTTTCATCGCATCTTCACTTTGATGTCGATGAGACATCAATGAAGCAAGCTGTTCTTTTTTGTCTCTTCTCATGGTAACACTTAACCTTTGAAAAACCGATGGTCGAGTCACATCCGGAGCTGAAAATGCACTTTCTTCTTTCGCAATGGGCATATTTAACCTTTGAAAAGCTGAAGGTCGAGTGTCATTCAGAGTTGAAAATGTACTCTCTTCCTCCCCAATGGGAATACTTAACCTTCGAAAAACTGAAGGTCGAGTGGAGCTATTGGTAGGTTGTGTGCTTTCCTCCTCCGTTTCATTGCCACTTAATCTCTAAAAGACTAAAACACGAGCAACTGGTGGCCTGATGCGCCTAAAAACAGAAGTTCGTTGGTCGACACTCTCTTTTTCTTTTGAGTCATCAACCTCCTCTACTGTTATATGATTTGTGTCTGCCACTTTCACCTTCCCTCTTCTTGTTATGCGAACCGATTCTGGCGTATATCCAAGCCCTTTTCTCGTTGTTGGCAGACTATAACCCTCATTTAGAAGCTTCTTCTGTGTTGCAGAGAGCTCAGATCTTTCATCAAAAACCCTTAGACTTTTAAACTCAGTGTGAGTTGTGAAGTCATAACCTGCTTTCGCTAGAAGTTTGTATGTCGTGGGGTCGAACCTGTCTTTAGTTCGTTTGTCAGGCAAGATCGCTTTTATCTTATCATCCTCGGGTTTCTTAACCTTTTGTCTTGTGATCTTTGTAAGAGGCGTAGTGAAATTTTCCTTCAAAATTTTGACGTCACCGACCTTTATGCTTTCTGAATATTCAGTGAAAGGTGACTCACCCTTTTTACGTCGAGACAAGGGGACGTATCGTAGGATAGGTGAATTTGAACATTTCTCATCCTTTACACCCTTAGGTCTCACAAGACTTGTAGACGCTTCACCCTTTTTCAGGTCGGAAGTACTCACATCTTCAACAGCTTCCTTTCTTGCATCTGCTTGTGGCTATAAATCGACTTTATCATTCTTTTTTATCAAGGGGATTTCTGCATGTATGGTTTCCCCTGTGTTTTCATTCTTCAGATAAAACTTTGCATCAGCGAAATGAGACTCAGCTTCTGAAAATGGGTTAGTGTCAGCCTCAACTTTCTTG
This sequence comes from Luffa acutangula, assembly GCA_036850905.1. Taxonomy (NCBI): domain Eukaryota; kingdom Viridiplantae; phylum Streptophyta; class Magnoliopsida; order Cucurbitales; family Cucurbitaceae; genus Luffa; species Luffa acutangula. Next base: position 47,231,878 of record CM072092.1, on the reverse strand, counting down.
ATGCCATCTTGATAGAATTTGAAGCATTGGTGCAATGTAGAGGTTATGACTCCATTACCATGGATCCAAGGACGACCTAGCAACAACTTATAGGTGGTCTTAGAATCTATTACATGGAACAAAGTATTAGCTTTTAAGTCTCCAATGATGAGTTCAAGGCGTATCATGCCAATTGCCCGTTGTCCACCCTGATTGAAACTTTAGATCACCAATTTACTGTTTGATAGTTCCTCCATCAAGATGCCTAACTGCTTCATGGTTGACTTAGGCATTATATTTACAGCTGATCCATCATCGATGAGGATCCGACTAACCCTCTGTTCTCGAATGTATCCTGAGACGAATAAAGGTCTATTGTGAGGCTTTGACCCTAGCAGCAAATCTTCATCAGAAAATCCGATAGACATGCAACATGAAGCACATGTGCGTGCCTCGGAGGTTGGGATGTTTGTCCCATCAGACTCTATCAATGCGTTAATAAGGACGTTTTTAGCTTCCTGAGGAAGTGACAGTAAGTCCTTTATCCTGAAGGAGGATAAGTCTCCTGAACCTGCCACCACTCCCGAGGAGCTAGCGAGGACGTCATCATCTTCCACCACGTCCATCCACAATGTGACACGTGACAGTTTCAAGTGTCTCCCCTTCACTATCATCGAGAAAGCGTCTTGGGAAGTATTCTGCCAAACTTATGGGTCGTGGAGGGCAAAAGAAATCTTCACTTTCCTCCACGACAAGCTTTGACCTCCTTGACTTCTTTTTTCCTTTCTTCTTTTGAGACTTGGCCTTTCTTTTATTGTCTCGATATAGGTGGGACTCTTTCCGTGCGTAACTTTGCTTTTGCTTTTTGCGACGCACGACAAGGGTCCAACCTTCGCTTTCATCTTCAATGGAGTCATATTTTCCTTGGGATCCCTTCATTGTGGCTTCTCTTTGGCATCGAACCACTACGGGATCAAGGGTCCCGAATTGAATCAGCCTCTCTTCATAATCACATGAAGAGATTGGGGGAATTTGATCCCCTACATTCGCCATTATTATCGCATGATTTGCTTGAGCCACCTCATCAAGGTCCAACTCAATTCTCTTTTCGCGAGCAAGCTTAAGGATTAGCTCATTTAATACAAAACACTTCTCCACCGGGTGACTAACGACTCTGTGATACTTGCAATAGTTAGGTTCATTGACTTTCCCTAACTCTTCTGGTCGTTTGCACTCTGGGAGCTCAATTAGCTGCTTCTCCAACAGTTGTTCCAACATATCTGGAACGTCGGAGTCTGCAAATGGATATACCTTTTTCTGTCTTTCTTTTAAAGTTAGGTGACGTCTCTCGCCTGTCTTCACTCGCTTATTTGTTTTGTTTTCCCTTTCTTTGGTGGAAAGCTTCACAGGGGTCGTGTTGACGACCATGGATTCTTTCGTGGCACTCTTCGTAACTTTCTCAGTGCCTTTGACTTCCTTCTTTTCTTTCCTCACGTCTGGGACTATGGGATCTTTATTCCCTCTACTAGCGATGCTCAACTCCATGTCATGAGCGCGAGTCGCTAATTCTTCAAAGGTTCGAGGTTTTATCCCCTGCAAGATATAAAGAAGTCCCCAGTGCATACCTTGGGTGCACATCTCAACAGAGGACACCTCAGAGAGTCTATCTTTACAGTCGAGACTCAAGGATCTCCAATGGTTGATGTAATTAATGATTGGCTCACCCTTTCGCTGCTTTGTGCTCGTGAGTTCTGTCATACTAACTGTTCGCCTCGTACTGTAGAAGCGATTTATAAACTCTCTCTCCATCTGTTCCCAACTGTCCATTGTATCAGGCTCCAGGTCAGTGTACCAATCGAACGCGTTTCCTTTCAGTGTTCAGACAAATTGCTTAACAAGCAAATCTCCCCGAGTACCAACGTTCTCACAGGTTTCAACAAAGTGAGCGAAGTGCTGCTTTGGGTTGCCCTTTCCATCAAACTGTTGGAACTGGGAGGCTGATACCCTGTGGGTAGTCTGAGATTGTCAATCATCTTTGTATAAGGTTTAGAATACAAGAGGGAACTTTGAGTGGGTCCACCATACTGAGCCCTGATGGAATTCATGATCATGTCCTGCAGTTGTTGGACAGACAAAGAGGCAACTGACGCGGAGTGTTGCGGTTGATCCTTATGCACGACAACCTTCCCTTTATCATTCTTTCCTGCAGCAGGGATCTGGCTAGACTCAGCCACTTCTTGGTTCTGCAGCTGGTTCTTCAGATAGGCAATCTCAAGATCTCTTTCATTAACTGCCTTCATTAAGAGATTGAGTTTTCTTTCCATCTCTGCTATTCTTTCATCCTGGTCTACATCAGCCATCATGACGAACATCACATCAGAATTTAGTGTATCCTTTGACTGCTTAGATGTTGGAACGACAGATTTGAACAGCGGGTTGTCTTTGACTGCAAACTTATCCTTAGAGGATTCTTCAATCAGCTTTGAGATCCTGCTTGCAACAGCAAGAGGAGTATGATCCTCCTTGATCTCAATTCCTTGGGAACGACTACGAGTGACAGGACCAGTGTAAGAGTCGCTTGATGTGGTAACCTTCGCGGGAGCTTTCTTTGGTGCCATCACGTTGGTTGGATCTTTAAACAAGAGAAAGAGATGAGAGGTAGAGATTGTCCCACTGGGCGTGCCAATTTGTTCACACGTAACTTCGAAGATGGAGACACGTGGAATAAACTTTGATTTGTATTAATGTTGTATGCGCGTGAGTATACAATCTCTAGTACATAATCCTCTGATTCTCTCTCTTGTGTGTGGATGTGTTTCACTCGAGGGTTGTAATGATTGATCTCGAGTCTGCAGCTTCGATGGATTCCTGGAGCTTGAAGTCCTTTGAGTTTGAAAGAGTGTTCAGTCTTCAAGAAGTGTTCAGTACTTGGAAACTTGTAGATTCAGAGAGTCTTCAGTCTTCCGTTTTGGGGGAAATTTCTCTGAATTCTCCAAGTCTGGTTGAGAGCTCCAAAATTCTGAACCCTTGAAATGGTGGTGAACCCCTCTATTTATAGAGTTCTCGCAGGATGAGCCCTGGTAACTTTTGGGCCTAACAACTTGGGCTTGAGTTTTATTGGTCTTGGGTTGAACCATTTACTCTTGGGTTTGGTTTATATTTGACCCAAAAACCACATAACCCAAACATTGAAAAAAACCCAAATTTGATCCAAATAATTATTATTTTTAATTAATTTTTCAAATTAATTAATTTGATCAAAATAATTTAATTTTACTTAATTAATCAAATATAAATTTGGCTCTATAAATAATTAATTGGTCAACTTTGTTTTCAAATTAAATTTGAGACACATATCAACGACGTGACAATTCGTGATTGGTCAAAATTTCTCCCTCAATAATGATGAAAAGAAATTCGACTACTAATAATATATTTTCAAATGTTTTGCATTCCATGAGTGAGGAAGAGCCTTTCACTCGGCCAATACATAGGTGCCTGGCCAAACTACCTTAACATCTCGTGTTTGTTTATTTTTTTTCTCAGTATTAGATCACTTTCCTTGAAGTTTCGCTTCTTTATTGTCACATTGTAATATCGTGCAACCTTTTTTATTTAGCTACGCAAAGACAACTTGTCTCTCTATGCTCTTCTAACAAATCTAGTGATATGAACAAACACTTCATCCAACCACGAAAAAACTATAGTTTCTAAATGAATTAGAAACCAAGTTTGGAATCAACATTGAATTTATTTAGAATCAAACATAAAATGAAAGTTAAATATATAAATACCTAAAAAATATATTGAAAATTTTCTAATGGATCTTTAAGACTTTTTGTATTCTAGCGAATTGAATCAAAATTCCAAAACTTCCACAAAGTCTTCTTTGTTATGAATCGAACGAGACCAATGTTGGTTGGAGTCTTTTAAAAGAAAAGGAAATTTGGAGGAAAAGTTTTGAGAGTTTATTTCTCCTACCATCTAGTTTTATATGATACTCACTCGCATGTCTCTACATATATAGACGATTATGATCAAATCATTTGTGTCATTTATAAAATGAGGTTATATCAATAGTGTCACCAAGATATAACACTCAAGTCATATCTATATATAGTAGGCTCTTTAGATTATTTCTTGATCATTAATCCTTCTATATTGTTCAAGATTACAAAATTAGTAACATAAGATTTTAATAAAATAGATCATGAATATTACACATCAAAACAAATCTTACTTAATAATAAGACATAAATAACGAGGCTTTAAGACATAAATCCTAATAATAATTTCGAAAGAAAATTATTCAAACAAGGCTAGGTATAAATTAAACCCTTCTCTTTAAGCTCTATGATGATTAACTATATATTTTTTCCCCTAAAGATAGGTATCATATACCTTTTTTCTTTTTAGTAGGAATGTCATTTTAAAGTTTTTTTTTGCTAAAAATTTGTAGCTAACATTTATTCATAACCTATAAGAAATTTCTTTGAAGTTTGTTCCGAAGGTATCAAGTGATGACTTTTTTTTTATAACATGTGGGTAGGAGATTTGAACCTCTAACCTCTTAATCGAGAGTACACGTTTTATGTTAGTTGAATTATGCTCTTGTTGGCAGGTATCAAGTGATAATTGACTTTTGTATATATATTTGTATTTGTAAATATAATTGTCTCATGTCATTTAATACATATGAATAGAGCGGATGAGGTGGCATGATCAATGAATATCATGTCAAAATTTTTAGGTTGAAATCAATGAGTAGTTGCCAAAGTGAGCATAGCTGCGGTAATTGGCATGTACTCTCGACCATGAGGTTAGAGGTTCAAATCCCCCACCCACAAATGTTAATGTACTCAAAACAAAAAAAAAAAAAAGAAAAAAAAAGAAAAAAAAAAGAAAAAAGAAATCAATGAGTAGTTGAAGAAGAGGTTAAAAAAATATCAACTATAGAAAAAAAAAAGTGTCAAACAAAATCTAATTTTAGTTTAAATACAAAAAAAAAGGTAAGAAAAATAAATTAGAAACAACCAATTAAATTTAAAAATAAGAAGAATGAAATGAGATAAGATACGATAAATGGTGAATAATAATATTTGAAAACCTAAAATATGGAAGGATAAAAAAAGAATTTTAAATATTGGTTAGTTACACCAGATTTTCCTAAAATCTAAATCCTAAACCTACTCTTTTGCAAACCAACGTGATTCAAAAATTGATTTTCTCTAGATTATTAAAGAATCAATTTAACCAAACACAAAAAACGGTTAAAATTGATCTACAATCACTTTTTACGTCTTCAAAATCAACCCCAAACGGGACCTTAGTCTAAGAGCTGCTTGAACATTTGCAATTCATGTGATGTTGTATGTCAAGAACATTCAAGTAACTTTCATGTGATAAGTTGTATGTCAATTCATTTGCAATTCTTGCTGCTTTGGTGGCGACGCCACCTTCTCCTTCAGTCCGCGGGAATCAAATGTTGAAGCGCACTCTTTGGCGCGTTTTGCAGTTGCTCTGAATCATTTGGATTGTTCTAATTTTTTGGCTTCTTCCATTTCGGAAGAAGGTGTTTTCTGTAAAGAGGTTCTACCTCATTTGTTAAACTCTTCGTTTCTTGGGAAGAGTAGTTGTATGGCTAGTGGTGGGTTTTAATGCAATTATGTCTTTTAAAAAAAAAAAAACATTCAAGTAACTTTGACCATTCTATCTTGTGGAGTGTTCGACTTTTGGACAAAGAACTTATTCTTTGTTTCAAGAGATTTGATCTTGAGGCAATCCGTATCTAACTTAATTTTTACGGTTGAAATTAAATTGAATAGAGGGTTTTGGTGTTTGTGAATTAGGAGTTCACATATCCAAAGAATTTCCTAATTCCAATTCACTAGGATTTTTGTATCATTAATCTTGGGTTTTAAGGGAGAAATTGAATTGCTTCCCTCTTAAGGTCACATATCAGAAAGTAAAACAAAATGTTCAAAATATAGGCCAAGTCAAGAGAGCAACATTCCACAACTACTGTAAATGTACAAGTTACACATGTTTCAAACCCAGTTGTCTTTCTTCACTAATTTGTTTTGTTTGGCTTTAAAGTTTTTCAATTTAGTAATAAAACTTAATTCTATTTGACATTATCTTGTTGGGAAAATAGGGTTTCCATTAATGCTTCAATTTGTCGATCTAGGATCGTTGTAGTTGTCATGAGAAGATGGTATTCTAACGATCCATCAATACTAGCTCATCATCTATGTAAAAGTCCATGTGTATGTGTAGTATGCACGTTAGTTACTATGATTAGAAAAACTCGACTCATACTTGGAAGTCAAGTTTAAAAGAGCCTTATGTTGTATGTCCTTGTATTCTTTCATTTTTTTTTTCTCAATGAAAGTTTGATTTAGAAACGAGGGGAAAAAAAGGGCCTCTATGTCTCTTCATTCAATCATTTCGTACATAACCAGCACAAGAGCAAATCGCCATTGATTGCATTTCAGGATCCATTTCAATAGCCAAAATGCCATTTTTGCATCCCAAATGCTCCTTCAAACATAATCTATTGCAACAAAGCCAAGAGAGAATGATGAATCTGGAAATGGAGAAGAAAGCTCATTATGCAAAATCTAACTGTAATACTAAACAAATTAGTAATCAAAACTTAAGTGGAAGAAACCAGGAGCCTCCCCCCTTGTTCTGAGTTGATCTTTACAGCCACATACATATTTCAGACAAATTACATCTGACATCCTATTTAGCTTATTCCAACAGATACAAAGAATATTACAACCACATAATCTTTTACCTTTCTTCTCAATTAACCAAAACCCAACTCATCGTTGGTATCCCATGGCTACTACAGGTATTCTAACCTTGTGCCCCCTACTTCCCTTCAATAGAACCTCGCCGAAACTATATGTTCCTGTCAGTGATCGAGCTGTGAGACTTACTGAAAATTTTCTCGACGAACCGGATCGTAAAGTCATTGCTGGAGGACTTGTTTCTATGGCAACAGCAGGGTCCATTCTTGCAGTAATTGTATAGGTTTCTTCCTCAGCTACATTTGTTACTGTGCGAGTAACAGTCTGAGTTCCCACAAGATGGGCGATGGTGATTGATGGACTGTTGAGATTCCAGGGATGGCCCATGGTGAAGTTGCAAGGTGTCTTTGTATAGTTGTGTATCTCGTGAACGTTGATGCCCGCTGTCGTGCATAAGAATCCCAAGTAATCTTCATAACCTGAGATTTAGCAAGATTTGACGTGAGCTGAGCCATTGCATACAGATTCGAAAAACTACTCAAGTGCAGTAAATGATTAAGAAAAAGCTATGCCTGAATGCATATATGCAGACATGGAAAACGAATTTTGATTGCCATCAGCATCCTAGAAAAATTCAGAGGAAAGAAAAGACATGTCACTTTTTACTCTCATATGAACCTTTCCATTCCCATCATGCTCATTGTTCTTTTGCGTCGTAGATCTCAATCTCTCAAGAAAGTATGTTGATACATAAAAAGCGATCTTTTGACAAGTGAATGTGATAAGAACCGGAATAGAACCACTATGTATTATTACAATAACCCAAGTGTTCGAGGTACTTGGATCCTCCCTCTCTTGAGAACACTCAAGAGTAAACTCACTACTTAATTCCCTCCCTTCCCCCTTTCTTACTCCCTCTCACTATTTATAACTCCATACTCTAACAACTCCCTAACTAACTGCTAATATACCCTTACTAATATTCCTAATTACACCTTAGGTACATTCCTATCAGAATGATTGATTGCATTGCTCAATAGGCTTGCTAAGTTAATGTTTCAACAGATTTTTTTAAAAAGAAAGAAAAGTGAGCATAACACATGAACCAATAACTAGATTATCCCAAGAGAAAATGGATTAAGATGTGTTTCCTTCTAGTGACCTCAGTCTGAGAAAGATTCGCGTTCAAATATAACTGACAAGATTGTTAGTTCAGCAGCAAATGTATGATTCAAATATCAAATTGAGATAGGGGAAGCAAAATGAACCTGCATCAAAGATGAGTCCAGGATCCAGTGCTGCTCTTGGGTTTACATGACCACTCCCATAATCGAAAGGTGTTGCAGTTACCAGTTTCATGGCTTCTGTTTCAGAAAATTGTTGTGCTTTAAGAGGTCTTCCTGCTCTGTCCATTGTTGTTGATGTTGTCATCAAAGCTGATTTGATGGCTGCAGGACTCCAGTTCGGATGCTTCTGTTTTACAAGAGCTGCTATACCAGCTATATGCGGTGCTGCCATGCTCGTTCCAGAAATCATAGCAAATCCCTCTCCTGGAAGAAGTAAACAGTTAGTATGGAGTATTTCATTTCAAATTACAAAGTAAAACTAAAGGTGTAATAGAACACAGTTAGTATGTCTGTGATAGTGTTCCATGTTAGTATGTCATCCCTCTCCCTGGAGATGTTACTTCCCTATCCAAAACTGAGTTTAACCGCTACTAGAATACTGAGAAGATGAGAAAGAATTAAAACAGTTTCTACATCTTTCGGGATCATTTGTTCCTTAAAAATGGGGAAAAAATTACATCATATTCTATTAATCGTTTTGGCTTTGTTTCTCTGTTTTTCTCTGTTTTCATTTATTTATTGTTGGAGAGATACTATTCACGGAGTTTGAATTTTGATACAAGCATGGTGGTTGCCATAAAAGGAACATTAATACTGAGATAAATGGATTTGATCATGCTCACCGACATAGTTCGGCTCGTCCGTTCCATTTGGAGACCAAGCAGCCCATATCAAAGAACCAGGAGCTAGAATATCTGGTTTAAGAAGGTCTGCATCCTGAAAGCTAAAGTCTCTAATATTGGGTCCACGAGCAGAAAACAATGCTACCTCAGGAGCTGATTTGTATAATAAAGGCATCAAACCATCCCCAATGCTACCCACAGCATCAAAGCTCTTGACCCGACCCGTCCAATCTCTGGGTGTTGAGGTGTTGTAGTAGTCTATAAGATCCTAAAAGTAAATTCCGAAGTACGAAATCACCAAATAGTAAGTGAGACAATAGTTGAGAAGGAACAAGCAAGCATAAAGAATATAAACGACGGGAAAAGAAAGGAAAAAGATAGCAAAAGGTAAAATCCAAATATCAAAAGTAGCTCAAGTATTCTGTCTTTTTTTGTTTTTAATATGAAATTGAAGCTCAAGTATTCTATACTATGGATATTATAATATGTAAACTAAATCTGATTATTTTCAAAGAGAAAGATACACTATAAGATGATAAGCTTTTCGTTGGGAGGGGGTAATAATATATGGGAGTATAAAATAATTAACCATTGTACATTCTAAAATGACACAAAATATGTAATTAGTCATAAATATTATATTTTCCAGCGAAAGAATAACAAACTTTGTATGCAAGAAACAGTATTTGCAGTGGCCAAGATTCAAAAATTACCATCGACTTGCTGACATCAGTTATGAGAATCCCAGGAATGCCAACAGGAACAGGGTCAAATTTTGCTCCAGGAGAGATGTTTTCAACAGCAAGAACAAAGCCAGCCGCACCAAGGGCTTTTGCTGTTTGAGAGACCTTCTTGATTGAAGCGGTACCAACAACAAAACTGAATGAATAACCACAAAGTAAAACTTTTCCTTCAACCAATCGTTTGTTTAGAACTTCAGGCCTTTGGCAGTCAGAGGGGCTGTACTTCATTACTGAAGAATCTAACAGAACGTCATTAGCTGCGACCAATGTGTATGTTCGATTTAAATGTGTAGCAGCTGCACAAAACAACCAATTTACATTATTTCTATCTTCTTATTTGAATCAATTACAATATAAGCTAAAATATAAAATGCAGGAAAGGCCTTTGACATCTGCAATGCAACGTTAATAAAAAATTAAAAAGGAAAAAAAAAGTAAAAAAAATTAAAGAACCTATAGAACAAAATTATAAGATTAAATTACATTCTACAATGTAGAATATCTTATATATTCCCACAACTTCTTTGAAACTTATCACTTTACACGCTAAAATAACAAATTGTAGGATTTTAAGGATCAGAGAAAAAGGAATTCAAAACTTCTCCAGTGGAATTTATCTGTGACTGCATATGAATGAATAATAGCACCATTGGCAATCAAAGGGTTTAGCATGGTGGTAAACAAAACCTTTGGATTCAACCAAGAAGCATGAGTTCAAAACTTAATGAGGCTATCTATATGAGATATTGAACATCCTACGAATTTCTTAAATATTAAATATTTTAAGATTAAGCAACAGTACTAAGTTTAAATTCACTGAACGAACAAGCAAAATAAGTTTTTGGTGTCAATGAGATAGTTTCATCTCTAATCTGTCACTCAAATATTCTCCCCGATCACAATTTCAAAAAATAAAGCTAAATCAATGTCAAAACCGTGTGCTCTCATTTAAGCTTGACAATCTAGGATATGTGAGACAACTACAATTCTTTTGAAAGCTGAAATACGGTACCAGTAGGTCAAGTTGATGAAACTTACGTGATAACCCAAGTCCAGCCAAAATTTTTCCATTACCAAGTTTTAGATGGTTTTTGTATCTTCTGTCATCGATTGCAGCTGCTACAGTTGCTATCCATGGACTATACGACACTAAAGTTTTAGGAAATGGTCCTCCATTTCCAGCAGCCTGTGCAACAAATACACCAGCCTTCACAGCTGAAAGAAGGGTAGCATCAAAAGGGTTTAAATACGTGATCTTGGTAGTTGCAGGAGGACTATTTGGCCCAACGGAAAGACTGAGAATATCGACCCCATCATGTACAGCCTGTTCACATAAGTTCATTGTTTCAAACCATCCGAACAGAATTTTACCATTAGAGGAAATTATCTCAAATCACAGTAATAGGAAAAGAAGAATTTCTGTTATTTATAAAGAAAGTTGGGGATGAGGTTTGAACCTAGAGTTCTTACACAAACTATATTTTTATCAGTTAGGCCTAAGAAGCACGGATACGACACGACACGGATACGGCGACACATCATTTTTTTAAAATCTAGGACACGGACACGACATGGACACGTTTAGAAAAATATATGATATATCGTTTTTATACCAGAAGGAAACTCAAAATCAATAAGTTTATGCATTTGTATGCTTGAAAAAATGAATTTAATGTATTTTACTCTTAAAATTTATTATTTTTGACATTTAAGCATTGTGTCTAATTAGTATACTTGACAATGGTTTGAAATGAACCTACAACTAGTGTTTGCCACATATCAATTGTGCTAACAAGTGTTCGATACGAGTCCAACAAGTGTTGGAGTGTCCAAGTGTCCAACACTTGTCGGACACAGACACGCTAGCCAAACTAAAGTGTCCGTGCTTCTTAGAGTTAGGCTATCCAGTGGAACAAAGAAAGAAAGGAGAAATGTAATGATGGGAAAAAAACGTTCACATATTTGATATTATACCCATACTGATGTGAATAGTACAAATAGTCATGTAACAAGCTGTTTATTTCCCAAGAAAGGAGCATGGATAGTAAAATATACTGCATCAGCGTAAGGAATACCCCGCTGTAGCTGACAACCATGAACTTCCGGGCAAACCTTATAAAACACAGTTCTAACTTTTTTTATATTAAAAAAAGAAACAACTTTCATAGAGCATGATGGAAATACAAGAGAACTGGCAGCTAAGAAAAAAGCAGACAGAAAACAACGAAATAACTCCAACATAGACTTTACCAAGATTGGCTACATTTGAAAATAAATAAATAAGAACGAGAGGATATTGAAAAAATTTACTCAAAAGGAAAAAAGGATAAGCAACAAGTCAACTCATGAAAACACCAAAACAAGAAAGCTGCAATTAAAGGTGTAATCTCTTAATTTTATCCAAAATCTAGATTTTCAGAAGTCCTTGGATGTACACACCTGATCAATAGCTGCAACTACATCAGCAACAAATCCTCCAAAAATCCTGTAGAGAGCCTTATATACAGCAATTCTATGCATAGAAAATTCAAGTGAAACATTTAGAAGGAGAATGATGCAGCTACTTTAAATTGAGCCATTTCTATCTCCCTCACCTAGCACGGGGAGCCATCCCACTAGCTTTACCAAATTCATAGCCATGCATTCTCACAGGGATTCCGTTATTTCCAGCTGCAATTGCTGCCGTATGACTGGTACAGTAAAACATGAAGTAAATAAAAATATATTATATCATTCAAGTCCATAGTAAAATGAGCAAAGCAGATTGCAACTCATTTCTTGTGTAAGTGGAGCATCTTTGAAACAGAAAGAAAAGGAAGGTAAAAAGAATCAAAACAGAAGCATTTTAAATAAAGCTTCTACCAAATTCCAAAGACTTAAGTAGAGTTTTTAGTGCAAGCGAGCTTCAGAATATTAAAAAAATTTAGTACTCTTACAAACTACCTCTTGGCTACTTCCTCAAAACACATGGTTCATGTTCACTTCAATATATCCTCGATAATTAAGTATCAAAATGTCTCTCTTAGGATTAAACATAGTTTAATGTATAATCATGATAAGTGAAAACAAACAAATAAATAAATACATACAAAAGATAAATAAAAATAAATTTTTTTTAAAAAATTATTAGAAGGGCCAACCTTCCATGTCCATCACCATCCAAAGGAGATGCAAAATGAATAGCTGGGTTAAATGCTCCAGCTGCTTTAGCAGCTTCTGCAAAATGTTGGGCTCCAATAATCTTTCCATTGCAAAAATCCTTCTTGGTGTCGGGGTCAACTTCACATTTCCCTTTATACTTCGAACAGGGCCCAAAAGGTTCGGTATTATATGTAGCAAAACTTGGATGATGTGGATAAATCCCAGAGTCCACAAATCCAATCACGATGTCTTCTCCAGCCCTGTCAAAGCCACCACCAGTTGGCCATACGCCAGTTGGAAGGCCCAAAAACTCTGGTGTGTGCGTTGTTAGTTTCCTAACCTTCCAATCCCTCTCAACAGATTTTACAATTGGTGTATGTCTTAGAATCTCTGCCTACAGACGTAAGGGGTAATTAAATGCAAGAGAAATATTAATATTGTATGGGGAAAAGGCCAATTATTAGACCAAATGGGAACACAAGAAGATTTCTTAAGTCTAACCTGTTCAGGTGAGATGTCAACTGCAAATCCATTGATGAGATGCTTATAACTATAGAGCTTCTTGAAGGATCCTCTCTCAAACAACATCCCAAGAAGCATGTCATGTTTATTTTCAAGGTGACGAGCATAGGATGTCACAATTTCACTGAAAGAAACTTCCGTGTATGAGATGCATAATATTCAATAACATAAAGCTGGTAAAATCTTTCAGTAGAATAAAACTCCTTCAAAACTAAAAGTTAACAGCTATTGATTACAAGAACACTATTTTCAATTATCTAGCTATCCAAAAGAAAAGATTTTCATAATGACATATAATGAAATCTTATTCCAAGAGCTCCACACATATAGAATGAACACAATGATTTATAGAATTAAAATAAACATATACATTTTAAGAAGTGTTTTTCTTCACCAACTTGCTACAGATATAATATTGCCCTTCCACCCCCATGTGATTCTAATAATCAAGAGAAGAATTTAGTGTGTGTTTGGTTTAACTTTTCAAGTATTTAATTTTGAGAAAAAAATCATTTTGAAAAAATTTTTAGTGTTTGACAACCACTAAAAATGACTTATTAGAAAATGAGATTGATAAATAAATCATTTTGAAAGAAACACTTGAAACCAATTTTTTAAAAAAAAGTCTTTGGATATACAATAACTTTGTATAAAAACACAAATGCAACCAAACATATGAGTGTTTAAATTCTAAACAATTTTTATACAAAATGTTTTTTAAAAAAATGCTTTCTTGAAAAACATTTAAATTAAAATGTATTCCAAACGGACGCTTACCTTTTCTAGAGAAATAATTTTAAAAATAAGCTGATCAAACTATCCAAGAGGGAGCATAAAGATGAAATCCTGAGGTTTACTTTAAGAATATCAATAATCAATAATAGTAATTGGATAATCAAGTGGTATGTATGCATTTTGTTATCGTAAAAAGAAATATGTAAAACTATTAAACATGAAGAGTGGAGAATATTTTAATGCGTGATAAAGTCCAGTTAGAAGAGTATAAAACTAATTGGGTCAACTTTAGCTAAACGAAATATCCTAACTTTATAAATAATTACGTGTAATACATCCATAAACCTAATAGCTTTCTTCAACTTTAATCGGATCTCAAATACCAGACAAGTCAAAACAAGGGGGGCCAAAGCTTGACAGCTCCCAAAATAATAAACCGAAATCCCTGTTGGACAATGACATTTCACAATACAAAACCCACATGCAAAAGTCACAACATGGACAGAAAAAGCTCGAAAATTCCGTCAATTATCAACTGTGGTAATTGATTCTCTGGCTGGATAGCATTAGAAGATAATTTTCAACCATGATTATGAGCTCTTCAGTCATGAACATGACAAAGACAAAACGCACACAACCACTAACAAATACAGAATTGAATAGTTGAAACCTGGTAGGGTCGATCTTTTCATCAGATTCCAATGCTGTGGCTTCAAATCCATCGAGATCACCTTTGTAACTCACAATAGGTTCTCCGTCAATGGTGACAATGTAAATTTCCGCCTTCCCAACAACAAGAAGCGCAAAAAACACAAGAACCGTGCGCTGGAAATTCACCCCCATTGTTTCCAGTGTCAAGAAGGTAACTTCAGAAATTCACAAGATCTGGACAAAATCCATCAAAATCAATAGACGAAACAAGAACTTCACAGTGAAGAAAAACTCAAAACCAATATTAAAAAAAATAGAATAAAAAATACTAACAAATACCAAATATTTTTTTCGTAGAAAATTACAAATCAACCGAAAGAAAATAAGTCCACAATTCAAGAAAAGCAAGTGCAAGAGATTCCACAAAGAATCACTCAGCAACAAAACGTAAATCAGAGATGCAACTATTGTAAACACTCCTAGCAGAAAGTTACTGAAGAAGAATGGAAAAAGAAAAAGAATTTAAATGATACAAAAAGAACCCACCCTTGAAAGACCAGAAACAGAGCTAGAAGAGCAAGACTTCAAACTTCAATGGTAACCAGTAAGAAACAGAGTAAAGTAAGAAATAGCAACTTTATCAACACCCCCACCCCAGAAAAAGGAAAATCCAAAAGGAGATTAAAAACCCAAGCAGAAGTTACAGAACACTCATTTCTGAGCAAGCTCTGACAGTAAAAGCAGATTCGAAAACAACCCATCAAAAATCAACATTTTACCAAATCATGACTGACTTCATCAAAGGCAAACCCAATCTTCAAAAACACTAACAAAAACGAATTTACCCAAAAAAAGAAACACAGCCAATAAATAAACAAAAAGAAGCCAACCCACCAAGCACTTTTACAATCAATCCAAGCAAAGTATATACAAATCGCCGAAAGCCCATTAAAAAACAAAAAGCCAAAACATACGTAGAGAGATGGAAAAAGTAGAACATACACTGAAATGCGATCGAGGAAGCGAATCGGAGAAGGGGAGGGAGATTCACATACAGGGCAATTATGGGATCGGATCAGCAATGGGGCATTGCAAATGGGGTTGGGTTTGATTGTGAGATCGAGAAAGAGAGTGGGAAATGGAGCTAGGGTTTGGTGAGTGAAGGAAGAAGAAGAAGAAGAAGAAGAAGAAGAAGAAGAAGAAGAGTGAAGCTGGTATCTAGCAGAGAGGAGAGAGGAAGATCATGAAGAGAGTCACAGATTCAGAAATACTTTGGACCGATTGGTCAATTAATGCTTCAATTTTTTTGCGCCATTGATTGATTTTTTTTAATTTGGGTTTGAAACTGTGGAGATTTTCAGAAGAATTCAAGAGAGAGAAAAGGAGACGACGCGTAGAGAGAGATTGGCGCGAAAAGTGTCGGACAGTTGACGCGAAATTACCAGATTGCCCTTCAGGATAGGTCTGGATTCCTTCAGTTTGAAGGGTATTTTCGGGTTTTGGATTTTGCTTTTCTAGGCATGTGCTTGTGTCCTACTTGTGACAGAGTTAAATATTCTTTTTTTTTTTTTTTTCTCTTTTGTGATTTTAGGTTTTTTTTTTTTTTGAAAATGTCTTATTTTCCTTTGTGCTATTATGGAGGTTGAAGAATATGAAGATAATAATAATACGGTTAATTATGAGTTTTAGTACTAAACTTTTTAGATTGTGTGGAATTGGTTCGTCTATTCTAAAAAAGTTTCTAATAAGTTTTTTAAGTTCGGTTAAATTACACGTTTGGTCCCTGAACTTTTAGAATTGTGTCAATTAAGTCCCTGAACTTTTAAAAGTTTCAAATAGGTCATCGAACTTTCAATTTTGTTTCCATTAGATCTCTGAACTTTAAAAAGTATCAGATTGGTCTTTAAATTTTTACTTTTGTGTCTAATAGATCCCTCAACTTTTAATTTTGTGTCTAATAAGTCCGGCCTATTTAACATTTTTTAAAACTCACAAACCTACTAGATACAAAATTGTAAGTTTAGAGTCTCAATAGGCATGAAATTCAATTGTATGTATAGTAGATTTGTTCATTTTTTAAAAATATTGAATATGTCAGGGACCTATTAGACACAAAATTGAAAGTTCAATGACTTATTAAACATTTTTAAAGTCCAGTGACCTATTAGAAACAAAATCGAAAGTTCAGAGACCTACTAGGCACTTTTTAAAGTTCAAGGACCTAATTGATACTACCTTGAAAGATTAGGGATTAAACTTGTAATAAAACCTTGAAATTTCTAAAAGGTTTTTGAGTTTTTGAATTTTTGTCTATTTGAATTTTATACTTTTTTTTTTTTTTTTTAAGTTTCTAAACTTTCAATTGTGTTTAATATTTGTTATCTATCGTTAACTTTACCAACTTCACCGATATATTATGTGGCATGATAACTATGTTATTTTAAGGATTACGACTGATTAAGTGTATGTTTAGGTGTTTGGTTGACACAAATTTAAATAAATAAAGTTAACAACATTTTTTTAGCTCAACAATGCGTATAGATGAAGATTTTAACTTTTAAACTTTTGATCGAGGATATTATTTCTTAATCAGTTGAGTTATGTTCAAATTTGACATGAAAAGAATCTATTAGACACGAAATTAAAATGTTAGAAGCACGTTGTAAAATTTTAAAGTATATTATTAAACCAAATAGACATAATCTTAGAAGTTTAGAGATCTATTAGGAACTTTTTGAAGTATGAAAGCTAAATGGACATGATTTTGAAAATTTCACGACTAAACTTGCAATACAATAAAAAATTATTCGCAGGTGTATGATTTATAAATATCAATATACAATATAAAATAGGTTATAATATCATTTTGATCCATGTATTTTAGGTTTTGTTCAATTTCAGTCTCTTCATACTTTCAAATGTCCGATTTTAGTCATGTATTTCCAATAAAGTTCAAAATTGGTCACTACTATAAATTTAAAGTTAACTTTTATTGAAATTGGTTAAATAATAATAATAATTTCTATACTAGAAAAATCATACTATGAACGTATTTTTAAAATTTATAGAAGGAAGATTAAGAGATTGAAAATACGGAGATTAAAATGGAACAAAACTCAAAGTACAAAAGTACAAAGACCAAAATAGTATTATAACCTATAAAATATATAACATAAGCTTACATAATTCATGAGTTAACAAAATTGTATACTCATAATTGTATTTTAGAATAAGTAGAGTTACTTACTAAACATATAAGGTTGCTTCTTAACTTTGAATTACAGGGGAAAAAAAACTTTGAATTATGCAATTTTAATTTGTAAGTCAATTTTTTTTCAACAAGGTAAGTGTGAGGGTTTGAACCATTAGTATAAGTTTTATACCAATTGAGTTACGATCACGTTGACGTAAGTCAAACTTTGTTACTTTTTTTTTTTTTGTCAAACTTCGTTGCTTTTTTTTTTTTTTTTTTTAAGCTCTTTCATGAAGTTGAAGGTTTAAAATTTCATATCTCATTTATTACACTAAAAGAGTCAAACACTCTTAATAATTTTTTATTAGTACTTTTTATATTTAATCTTTTAAGTTTCAAGGACACTTTAAAAAATACTTCATGCTTATTTAAATGATATAATAGAATAACGTATTTTAGGATATGGCAGTGGTTTCCGTTTTTTATTTTAATATATATACATTATAATGAGATTTTTTTTTTTTTTTTTTTTTTTTTGAGTTCAGAGAGAATTTGAACTTCTAACCTCTTAGTCGAAGGTACATGTCAATTATCGTATTCCTTGAAAAAAAAAATTATGAGATACTGCAACTTATTTAGGGTGTGTTTGGTTTAACTTTTCAAATGTTTAATTTTGAAAAAAAAATTATTTTGAAAAAATTTCTTGTGTTTGACAACCACTACAAATGACTTGTTAAAAAATGAGATCGAGAAATAAATCATTTTGAGAAAAACACTTGAAACTAACTTCTTTAAAAATAGTTGTTAAGCATACAATAACTTGTGTATAAAAACATTTATGAGGAAATGTAACCAAACATATAAGTGTTTAAATTCTAAACAATTTTTATACAAAATGTTTTGAAAAAAATGCATTATTGAAAAACATTTAAATTAAAATATATTTCAAGCGGACCCTTAGTGTACTGTTACAATGAAAAACTACTAACATGATGCCTTAATGCACAATGTATATATATAAATGTACCATATTTATTTTTCTATAATTTCATGATCTGTTGAATATGCTTCTAAAATTTTCATAAATTATTTAATGATGTTACCCATCAGTTCCTTTCTATTGGATGTATTTTCAATGATAACTATATGTATTATCGACTAAGAGGTTAGTGCTTCAAATCTCTCCCCAACGTATTGTTGAACTTAAATACTTCTATATTAAACTTGTAATTAATGTTTTTTCTTTTAAAATCTTAGTAATAAAAGTATTTTATTTTAAAAGACTTCTCATAGAGAGACTCTCAACATCAAGTTTTCAGATTCAAGTGTCTTGTGTGTTAATTTTGTAATTTAATGTATGCAAAACAATGTCCCTGTACTACTATGTGTAATTTAAATGTATTTTTAAAAAAAAAATTCCACAATTTAAATGTATAGAATAGGTTATATTTTTGCAATTGTAAATTCTAGTTTAATAAATAATAATAATAATAATAAATTAATAAATTATTTGCTATATATGTATTTTTCATAATAGATTATAAATGTCACATTATCATTTTTTTTTTAGTTCAACAATATGTTGAAAGTGGAGAATCGAATCTCAGACCTTTTGATTGAGATGATAATGTTTTAACTAGTTGAGTTTGAGTTGTGTTAGTATCCTCAGGCCTTAACTGTGAGAGGTCAGATGTTCAAATCTTTCTATGTTATTAAATTAACTCATAAAATTTTAAAAAAAAAATCTAAAAAAAAATAGTTGAGATATGCTCACATGGGTCACATTGTCATTATTTTAATAATGTATAAAAGAGTTATTTTCAAAAAAAAAAAAAAAAATACTGTATAAAAGAGACACATTTGAAAATTAAATAAAGAGATTTAAAAATTTAATAAAAATTCCAAAACGTTATTTTATATATTCCCTGTTATACAAGAGATATGTTAAAAAATGTGAAAAATACATTTTTGGTTCATGAGGTTTGAGTTAGGTTTCATTTTGATCTCTGAGTTTTCAAACTCAACATTCTATCTCTAAGGTTCGGATTTGGTTACACTCTTGGTCCTTCCATCTAATTTTCTGTTAAATCCTAACAGTTTGTTGACGTGACACCATTTTTTATTAATTTTTTAAAATAATAAAAATATATTAAAATAATATTAAAAAAATTTAATTTTTTAATAAAAAAATGGTGTCACGTCAGAAAACTGTTTTAACAGAAAATTATTAGACATAGGGACTAAGAGTATAACAAAATCCAAATCTAGGGGTAAGAATGTTGAGTTTGAAAATTTAGAGACCAACTCAAACCTAAGGACCAAAAGTGTAATTTTCCCTTAAAAAAATATTCTACCTAGAAAAGAAAATTATTTACCAAAATATGTAAGAAACACATTTAATTAATAAATGATGGTTTCACAAAGACAACAAATCATTATGACTCTTTTTGGTACAAACAAACCATTGTAATTATTTTGCTAACAACTAAGCCTTCTTAACCACTCCTCAAATATATACATATATTTTTAATAAATTATAGGAGCTTAGCAAATTTAGCTAGTTTATGAAACACAACAAGAATTTTGGGTGCATTAGTATGATGGCACAAACTACTAAGTCCACATTTGATAACATTTCATTTCTAAAATTTCAGCTTATAAATATTATAAATGTTTTCAAAATATATATATATATATATATATATATATATATATATATATATATATATAAATGTTTTCAAATTTCAAGCATAGTTTTTAATTTTTTTTTTAAATTTCTATTTTTAAAATTTAGTTACAAGTTCAAATGTTTCTTTAAGAAAGGTGAAGATCATAGTAAAGAAATTGCAACGAAACAAACATAATTTTTAGAAAAAAAAAAACAAAAAAGAAAATTGTTATCGAACGGAGTCTAAATAGATTTATACACATATAACATTAGTTGTCTTTATTGTTTTATAGATAATTACTAAATTGAAATACAATATAAAGTTCTAGAACAACTAAAATTGTTTAAAAAAAAAAAAAAAAACTAAACTAGAGTTGTTTAAAGTTTATAAACCAAGTATATAAAATCGAGGACAAAAATTGAACAAAACTAGTAATTATTAGAAATCTAGCAATTAAAAAAATAAAACTCAATTACAAAACCACTCATATTCAACCATAAAAATACTCAAACACACTATTTAAAAAAAAAATACTCAAACACACTTATTATTAGGTTAAATTATTAAAATGCCCATAAACAATGAGGTTGGTTTCAATTTTGCCTCGAGATTTTTAAACGTACGTGTTATAGGTGATTTTGGACCCCCTGCTCGGCCTCGGCCATGGGCCGAGGCCGAGCCCATTCGGCTCTGTTTGGTTCCCACTGCCTCTGGCTGCCCCGATTTCGCATGGTTTGTCCCGAAACGCCTTCGAATACCTAAAAACCCTAGGAGGATGAGCAGGTATTTATATCCCCCTTCGCTACTGAAGAAGGGGACCCGAACTCTCTACTCTCTTCTCTTACTCTCTAGCCCTCCTACCTCCGTTTTCTAACTTAAGCATCGGAGTCGGTGTGGCTAGCACCACAATGGTGTGCAGGTTTTCCGTCTTGTAGGCCACATCTTCCCCCCTCATCTACAAATTTACCGTTGGTGGCACGTGAAGGTCAGATGAGTTCCCTCTGACCAAAATCGACCATCAACAGTACGTAACTCTAAAGTTTGAAGTTTTTGTTTCAAACCGACGCTTGAAGGCTTTTTCGATTGAATTCATGGATGGAAAATAACGTGTTTGCGTGTATCTTTATTTTTGTTAATATATGTGTTCAAATTTGTTCACATGAGCAATAATACAAATGTGAATATGTCATATCTGTCTACAAATTTAACAAAAAAGGTCTTTAAGGGGTCGTTTTGAAACAAACTTCAATGATAAAAATGAAACTTAAAACTCTAAGAATATCAAAACATGAGTCGTAAAGCTACAAAATGCTCAAACCAAATTATGAAGGATATATTTTTATCACTCATTCAAGTTTTACATTTTATTTTATAGAATAAAATTTAAAGTTGTGTTTGACCTATCCAATTAATTAATGAACAATACTTGGTAGCATATATCATATGTATATAGTGATCTTCCTAGCTCCATATCTCATTAAAATCTCGACAATTAAGAGAGAAGGGTAGAAAATGAAAATTTTATTTTATTTCTTCTAATTGTTGACGTTTTAATGGTGGTATGTGTATAGGGAATCTTCTACACACCGGTATATGCAATCAAGTATTCTCCTTAATAAGATATAATGATAAAAGAAAAAATTGTTTTTCTTAAGCAAATTTATATTTATGAAATTAAAATACAAGTCTTTTCATACCATTATCCTATGAATAAGTACTTCATCATGTCATGAAATGAGTTTCCAACTAACTATTAATAAAATGGTCATCACAAAAATTTGAGTACAAGGCATAAATAATGAAACCACCAATGATGGCCTTGTTATAGTATTATTTTATTTTATGGATAAGGCATAAATATATATTTATTACTATTTGTCAAAAGAAAAATATATATATATATTTATTACTATCATTTGAGAATATATACACCATGCATGAATATAAAATAGAAAATATAATATTGCACTTTACATTGTTTTTTTCTTTTTTGTTTTTTTAAATTTCTCCCACTTTTCATAGATATTGACATTCATGATAAGGATGTCTAACATTTTCACCCCATTGATATAAAATATATAATTTTATAGTTCTTGGTGAAGTTTTACCCTTATACTTTAAGTTAAACCATTTGATTGTATTAAAAAAAAAATCAATTTTAATCTTTAAAGTTTCATTTTCATTTAGGGTGTGTTTGGTTTTAACTTTTCAAGTGTTTAATTTTGAAAAAATTTCTAGTGTTTGGCAACCACTAAAAATGACTTATTAAAAAATGAGATTGATAAATAAATCATTTTGAGAGAAGCACTTGAAACCAACTTTTTTGAAAAGAGTGTTTAATATACAATAACTTGGATATAAAGACACCTATGAGAAAATGCAATCAAACATATGGGTGTTTAAATTCTAAACAATTTTTATACAAAATGTTTTTTAAAAAATGGATTCTTGAAAAACATTTAAATTAAAATGTATTCCAAACGGACCCTTAATTCAACTTTCAAATTGTCAACTTTAACATATTTCAACTAGTTAAGACATATATTCTCAATCAAAAAGTTCAAAGGTTTGAACTCTCCATCTCACGTGTTTGTTGAACTAAAAAAAAAAAATAAATAAATAAGTTGAACCTTAAATTAAATCTTTTTATTTTTTTCTCCCCCAAATTCAATATTCTTCATCCACAATTGGAGAATCAATTTTTCAAACCACATACCATGTGGTTATTAGTACAACTTTATGTCAGCTATGTTCTTGTTGGCTAACTCTTTTGACATTAACACGATATGAATTGTAAATATAAATTTTCTTTTTTACTATATACTTCCAAAATACACTCAACTTAATGGGGTCATAAATTAATTATGACAAACCAATGATGGGTTATTTGCTTCTTTTTTTTTTTTTTCATTTAGTATTATTTTAGGTTCAAGAAACACACGTTTCCTCTATCAAATAATTTGAAGTTGATAACAGTTAAAAAGTTAAAAGAAAGAAAAAAAAAGTATGAGTAAAATATGACGAAATTTGAACAACGTATTATAAGGAGGAAAAGTCAAGTGTAATCATCATAAGCAAATTACCAATTTAACCCGTTATCGTATTCAAATTGTGACACATTTTCTATTTACGTGATCCTAAGTTAATTAATATTTTGAGTTAAATTTTTTTAGTTAGTAAAAAATAGTTTTAGAAACTATTTGTGAAGTTTAATCCAATCATAAGGATCAAATAAAACTTTTAAATCAAAAGTGAAACAACACTCTTATAAAGACTCCATTAAATAAAAAATAAAATTAGAAGAAAGAAATTGAAATTAAGTTTATATAATATTGATAGAGATTATAATCAAGAAAAATTTTAATGTATATTTTTCAATAACTACCCATGCCAAGATATTTCAGATTTTAATACAATTTTAGTTCTTAAATTTTTATTTGGTCTTTAAATTATTTGATCTATTTAGGATGTTTCAATTTAGTTTTAGATTCTTTTTTTAAAGACAAATACACTTCATTGAATTAACATAAAGTCATATTTATTACTAATCTATTCTTATCATTCTAAATTGCCCATGCTCCCACACAAATCATATCAAATAAATAATCATTCGACATGTTCTTTGCTAAGGTTAATCCGTCGATCTTGGATTTGCATAGTATGACTTATCTCCATTTTAAAATGTAGGAAAACAACCGCTCAAATTTGCTTTGCTCTTACACACCTAAATAATGCATGGTCGGTTGATTATGGCTTCTTCCTATATACTAAGCAAAATGAGGTAATATCAATTTTTCAGTTATAAACATTTAGATTGGTAGGGATACAATCATGAAAAGATATATAAGTGTGAAATTAGCTTTTAAACTTTATTAAATTCCACATTTATAATAATCTATTTTCTTTTTCGGAGTGCTTTTAATTATGTTACAAAACACTACTTATCTCCTTACCCTTAATTTTAAGTTGTTCCACGTAATGACTTCATTTGTTAAAAAATAAACAAATAAAATCCTAAAAAATCTTTCAAATTTAATTGAGTCCTATTGGTCATTCATTCTTAATCTATCCAACCGATACTCAGATTGCCATCACTCATTCAAATTTTAATAAATACAGTGTTATATATATGTTTGATTAATGAATATCATATAGTTTGAAGTCTAAAATTAATTAAAATTTTCCACGCATTTGTTTCATTTTAATCTTATATACCTTCAAATATTTGTTTTAGTTTTTCAAATTTCAAATATTTCAAATAAATTCTTACATAAAGACAATTCTAATCACTCTCCTTGATTTTTAATTTATCATTTTTGTAAGAAAAGAAGCCAATTTTTTTTTTCTTTTTCAATGAAATATGAAACTTAATCCTACTATGTATAGTTACTAATATTTGCCCATTTGACTATTTGAGCATCTCCATCTAATAAATATACAAAAGCCATATCCTAATCAATGTTTTGTCAAATAATTCTTAACATATTAAAACTATATCATAACCAAAATGGTTATTTATGCAAAATTAAAGGGTTAGAATAGAATATATAAAAATTTAGAAATTAAAATAAAGTACATTAAAAAAAAAGTTCAATTTTTCAAAAAAAAAAAGAAAAAAAGTTCAAGAAATTAAAATAAACTTAAATATGAAAATAACTTAACTAAAAGAAGAAGGCGACGAGGCGGCTTTCGATATAAAGAAGAAACTGACCAAGTTTTTGGAAGATGACAAAAATAATAATAATAAAATAGAAAGATTTATAATAATAATTTATTATTATTATTATTATTATTATTATTATTATTATATATTTAATAATTTATTATTATATATATTTATTGCTATCGAGCATCGTATCTAGATATACTCTCACGTGGATTGTTGCATTGATTGCCTCGAATTTTGCAATAATAGGGATAATGAAAGGGAAAGGAGAAATAACAAATTCTATAAATCAGTTTCAATTTTAGGTAAAATAGAATTTTGGTTCAGGTAATTTATTTATTCAATGTGACCTCGTCGTCGAGGATGATCCAGGAAAATGTCGAGGTCGTTAGGTGTTAAATTCGAATTCTGAATATATAGTTTGATAATACATTAGTCATAATTTAGAAAAAAAAAACATAATTAAACATATTGTTCCATATATATATATTTTTAAACAATATATGTGGAGTGGAGAATTCAAACTTAACCTGAGCATATACACAACTTCATCCGTTATGCTTAGGTTGGTGGGTATGTAATCAACATAGTAAGAACTTTTAATCTCTTTAAACTATGAGAACTGTTATAAGTAATTTTGGACCACTCCGATGTACAAGGAGCTGACGAGAACAATCCGACACGAGTCCAGAAATAGAACCGGAGGATGGACGCCGAAGGGGAAACAGGCCAAGGCAGAAGGGATCGGGCTTTTGGCCCGATAGGCCGAGGCCGAGGCCCATGGTTGGTCTCGGCCATGGGCCAAGGCTGACCCTCTGCCCGCTTGCGCGCCGAGCTCGTCCGCCTCCGTTCGGTCCTTGCCGCCTCTGGCCACCCCGGTTCCACCTGGTTCATCCCGAAACGCCTCCGAATTCCTAAAAACCCTAGAAGCATGAGCAAATATTTAAACCCCTCTTCATCACTGAAGATGGGGGCCCAAACTCTAATCTCTACTCTCTCCTCTTGCTCTCCTCCTTCCGTTTTCTGACTTAAGCACCACACCGATGTGCAGGTTTCTCTGTCTTGCAGGTTACGTCCAGGCCCAAGATTCGGAATTCGGATTTGACACCTAAGGCCTCGCTATTCCCCTGCGACCTGCCCACGTCACCATACTCGTCTTAAACTGCTTTCAAGAGTGAAGACTATCCCCACAAACCAACACGGGGTCCTTTTTAACATGCTTTGTCCTCACTCACATGCTTCCTAGGAAAATTCCCAGGAGGTCACCCCAGTGGCGGATCCAGGACTTGAGGTAAGGGGGGGCACGAGTTCACATTAGATTAAATTATAAGTTTAGTCTATGGAATTTTAGATTTTTGTCTATATAGGTTCTTGAACTTAAAAAAATGTCTAATAAGTTCTTAAGTTTTATCTCATATTAGTCCAATAGGTTTTTGACATACTCAAGTTTTTTAAAAATCAAATATTATCTTTGAGAATTTGATCTTTTGTCTAATAAGTAACCTATTCAATTTTTTTTTTTAAATTAATGTATTTATTAGTTACAAAATTGAATGTTTAAGGTCTAATTAGATACCAAGTTAAATTTTATGTTAAATATAATAATTAAATTAATTTTTTTAATATATACGACCTATTAGATACAAAATTGAAAGTTCATGGATCTATTAGACATTATTTTAAAGTTCAATGACTTAATTAGACATGGAATTGAAAGTTTATGGACCTAATAGAGATAAATTTTAAACTTCATGGACTAAACTTTGTAATTTAACTTTCATATAAATATAATTTTAAACGTTTTGATATATTATATAATACTAATTACAAAATTAACCATTTGGAAACATCCAAATAAAAATTCAAACAAAGAATGAAACTTGAAATATATAAGATTTTTTTATTATAGAATTGAGTTTATTTTATGCAGTTAATTTTTCTAAAGTAATTTTAAAATGTATGTAAAAGTTCCAATCTATAAAATAATATATAATACAAATAAAAAGTTAAAATAATATATAAATGTATATATTGAAAATTATTAAAACTTGAAAATTAAAATAGTAGTATATAAAGAAAAAAAATTAAATTGAATAGCTTATATCATATTATATATAAAGAAAAAAATGAAATAAAATCAATATAGCACGCTGGAGCAAAAAAGTAACATTAAATGCCTCAATTGCGTTGACAGGAATTCGAACGCTGGAACTTGGCGTAAAAAACAATCGGAATGCGTGCCCCCAACCACTGAACCAAACTTCTACCTTTGGAAATAAATCTAACATAGAATATACATATATATAAAAACTAAAATGTCAGGGGGGCACGTGCCCCCCTGGCCCCCACGTGGGTCACCCAACATAGAACTTCTCCAAGCCAAGCACGCTTAACTTCAAAGTTCCTATGATTGAGCCACCGAAAAGGAAGGTGTACCTTATTGGTATAAGTAGTATCTATCAATTCTTTTAAGCTTATCTTGACCATACTTTCATGTTCTCAGGATCTCTCTCATTCGGATGTGATGTGGCCTTGGTTCATTCATGTACCCCTCCTAACTCGGGTGTTACAGAAGGTCAGGTGAGTTCCTCCCGACCAAATTTGACCATCACCAAGAACCAAATTGAAACTTTTGAAATTATTAAACTAGAGACAAATAATATAATTTAAAAACTAAAAAGACATCAAGAACCACCTGATATGTCCACACACGTTCATGAGATTAGTTTAAATACATGAAAAAAAAAATCATGGGATATTAAAAGCTATAATACTACTAAATTGAGGGGAAGAAACATAGGAAAGTGTAGAAAAAAAAAATCATTTTCTAGGAAAGAAAAACACAGAATTCCAATAGGAGACATGTTGGATTGGAGGGAAAATGGAGCTGCTATTTTCTTCCCAACCAAACAGCCATTTTGGCAAAAATTTTGAAGGGTCAATCATCAGAAAAAATAAATAAAAATGAAATGAAATAATTGCAATAATGTGCTTTGGATTCCATCCGCGTGGAGCATTATGGTCATGAAAATTAAATAAACGACAGAATGAGACAGTATTATGGGGTCTATATTTCATTGTCCTTGTTTCTTTTTTCTTTTCAGGTTAAATTTGTAATTTTTCCTCCCACGTTCGTGTGAATTCTTGATAATTTCAATTCTATTTTAGTTCCTAAACTCTTACAAAATTCTCAAACTTGATCCTTCACCCTCTGTTTTGATTCAAAGTTGATACAATTAGTTAAATGTTGACGTGACGTATTTGTTAATCTAACTCGGGATAAAAATAATGAGTGAGATAAAGGAGTAAACAGACAAAATAAAATATGACTAGTTTTTTAATTTGATTTAAAAAAATAATTGATTTAGATCTCATTTTGGTTTATAAACTTTTTAATATGTTTTGTTTTTGGTCATTGAACTTTCAAGCCATTCATTTTGGATTCTAAACCTTTAAATTTATTCTATTTTATTTCTTGAACTTTCAAATTTTATATATTTTAATCTTTGAACTTCTAAAGAAATAATCATTTTCGTCTTCACTATTTTATTTTGCTTCGAACAAAGGGATACCATGACTTTGAATTTTGTATATGTTTAATGTTTTAAAGTAAATATGTATCGAAGCCACAACGATAGATTAGTGATTAACCTGAACAAAAGTTGGGTGGAAAAATAATAATAAGAATTGAAATAGTTATGTTCATGAAACATTAACCAACATTATATTTCTTAGGGTTCAGAAACTAGAATAAAATGAAGAAAATGTTTGGCTGCATACCAGCATATGTAGGGAAAATTTTTAGTACTACGGTAGTACATATTTCTTTCATTTAGCATTTGACACGTCATTTAACGATCATTTAATTATATAATATTTTATTTCATGGGTCTCACACCATTCTTAATTCTTTCATGGCAAACAATAAATAGAGGTATTGTAGTAAAAAAAAATTCTTTTGATATGTAGAGATCTCCCTACATACCACCAATAAAATGTAGACAATTAGGAGAGATAAAAAAGTTTTCTCATTTTCCACTTTTCTTTTTTTTTAGTCGTCAAGATTTTTATGGAGTATGCAGAGAGATATTTACATACCAGTATGCAGTTAAATATTATCCTAAAATAAACTTGAAAGCCATTAGACTAAACTAATATTAAAATTTTATATTATTGTTATTTTAAACATTTGCTTGAAAATTTAGAAGAATAAAGACATAAAACTGAAACATGATCACATGTGAACAAATTAAAGATAAAATTTTGTATATATATATATTGGAAAAATTACCTTTCCAATGTCTGAGTTCCTGATTTTTCAAAATAGACAATTTAGTCATTGAGTTTTGAGAAATATGTTTAAAATGTCCTTAAATTTTCAAAATGAACATTTTTAGTCCCTGAGTTTTGAGAAATAGGTTTAAAAGACCCCTCGTTATTTTTTCAAAGTTTTAAATTAATTTTGATTATTATTATTTTTTAATGTTGAATAGTATTTTAAATTTAAAAAATTTTAAAAAAAAATATGAGAGATTTTTTAAATCTATTTCTCAAGGTTCATTTTTAAAATATAAGGACTTTTTAAACTTATTTCTCGAAACTCAAAAATTAAAAAGGTCCATTTTGAAAACTTGACCAAATGCACCTACCCTTCAAAATTTAGGGACCAAAAATGTATTTTTCCCGAATATATTTCATTCTTTAATATTTTTGGGAAATGAATATAATACTAAAAACATTTTTTATAATAGATAGTTAAAAAAAAAACTGAAAATTGGAAAAAGAAAAAATTATTAGAACATAAAAGAAAGGTTAAAGTGTATAGAGAAATGTGTAAAATTAGTTGTGGTGTGAGTGTGAGAAGAGTTCCATATTGATGCAATTATTAGAATATAAACAAATAATGGGTCGTTGTCCGTACGTCCCTTCGCCAATCACGGGATCACGTCTTCTGACTTTATCGATATCTTCCCATTTCATTATATATTTAAATATAGTGTCCTATTTCTTTCTTTCTTAAATTACATATTTTATTCACCCGACAAAGTTTCAATTTAATTGTCAAAAGTAAGCTTAGCTCAGCGATAATTGGTATGTATCACGTTCGTATTTTATTTTTTCCAGATAATGGGGATGAGAAATGTATTACCTGCCATTAATTTTTAATAATAATTATTATTATTGTTATTATTTCTCTATATATGTAAATTTAAAGTTTTATTGTTAATGATTTAGAAAGTTGGATATGGTTAAATTATATGATTTAAAATTTTGAATTATATGTATAGATAATTAGATAGTTTGATATGAAATATTATTTTGTTTCTAATGGTAGATTTAAGAATTTTAAAAAGAGTTTTTTTTTAGGAAATTAACTATTTAAATGAAGAATTTTTGTGAATAATTAACTATCTAATTGAAAATTAATGAATATTTTCGATGTAAGCTATTTGAAATTTTATCAAAAGAATTATTTGATTCAATGAAGAGAAAAAACTAAATGTGGAATAATTTTCCCGCAAGGGGAAACCATGCCCATTCCCCGCGAAATATAATGGGGAATTTCACGGGGATGGAGATTGAAATGGGGGTCGTTGTCCGTACGTCCCTTCGCCAATCACGGGATCAAGTTATCCCCGTGACCATCCCTAGTTGTATTTCATGTTTTCATATATGTGTATAATTAAATAATTTGATTAGAAATATAATTTTGTTTCAGGTTTAAAGCATTTTATCTTTAAATGAATATTTTTTTTATATAGAAATTAATCATTTAAATGGAGTTTTTTTTTAATAAAGAATAAGCTGTCTAATTTAAAATTTATTAAAAAATTATTTGGTTAAAAAAAAACTACACTCAGAATAATAGTTTGAAATTTGCTGTGAGTTTTAAAATAATGGTTAGGAACTCTGCTTCTAGAAAAATAACTTTGGAATGAAGTAAAATAGTATTTGGGAAATTTCAATTTTAAAAATTAAAAAAAAAAATAATTGCGGTGTTTGGTAAATTAATACTGCATTGGTGTGACTTAATATTATAACTACTAAAATAGGCTTATTATTTTCAATTATTTTCAGGTTAACATTTAATTTATAATTTATTATAAGATAATTATTCAAAATTTTATATGACATAAACTGCATTTAATTATGTTTAACTAATCTAAATTATCTGATAAAAATTTAAGAAAATAAACTGTCATAAAAGTTAAATTGATCAAAATTTTACTAACAAAAGAGATAATAGAGGTAAAAAAAATTATTTAAAAGATAAATTTGAGATTTGTAAACTGTTAGACAAGTGACAGTTTTTTAAAAAAGCTAAATTTAAAAGAAGGTATCAATTAACTTTTGTCTGGAAGTAAATTAAAAAGTGATTGTCGATAAATTAATAAATAATTTGGTTTTACCAAACAACATAGACGGTTAAGATTCTTCCACCATTTCTTTTTACTATCATTCAGATTCACTAGCGAGTATTCAATGAACGAATAATAACCAGAATTTTTTTAACTCATGACCTCTTAATCATAAACACACACGTTATGCCAGTTGAGTTATGCTCTTGTTGGCCAATAATAACAAGAATTAAGATGACTAAATTCTAAAACTTTAATGAACATTTAGTTGAAATTAAAATTGAAAATCATTATATTTTTAAAAAATAGAGACTAGATTAAATATTTTAACATGACATGTCTGTTAAATAAATCTTGGTATGATTAATATATGCTTGAAAAAATATATATATTATCAAATAATAATATTTATGAAAATAAGTTTTCAAATAGTTATTTAAAAATAACAACATTGCCAATGTCATGAAAACAATCCAGGCAAAGTGAGTATAACTTAATTTGTATGTACTTTTGACTAAGAGGTCACATGTTCGAATCCCTCTCCAAATATTGTTGAAAAAAAAATCATAAAAATAACATAAAATGTTGTATCAATGCTTTAAAATATTTGTTTATGAATGTCTTAAGAATGGAACAAAAGCCAAAGTGAGTATAGCTCAACATCGATACACTATCGACTAGGTTAGAAGTTTGAATGTCTTTGTCCTAAGTATTGTTAAACTCAAAAAAAAAAAAAAAAAAGATGGAGACTCAAAAACTCGGCATGAAAATGTAAATGGAAATACTGGTGTACAGACCTTGTGGTTATCAGTACAACTTTATGTCAGTTGAGCTAATATGATATAATATTATATAATTTTAAATGACTATTTGTTTATGTTATGTTCCATTAATAATATTTTGTTGAGATTTATTATGTACTTTATCGATAATAATATGATATAATATGGAAATATTAAAAATTTGATGATATGATTAAATATACCTTTTGTATAAGCTTAGGTAAGTTGAGTTATGCTCTTATTGGCATTTGAACCTACCTTCTTAGTATAATGCTTGATCAACAAATATAAAAAGAATTTATTAGATTTTCCTAATAGATTAAATAAAAATTTATATGAAATATTTCTATTGAATAAACAAAAATGTTAAATTATAAGTTTAGTCACTCAATTTTTAGATTGGTATCTAATATGTTCTTGAACTTAAAAAAAAAAAATATCTCAAATTTATATTTTGTATCTGATAGGTTTCTAACCTTTAAAAGTGTTTGTTACATTCTTAAACTTTCAATTTTGTGTCTAACAGATTCCTTAAGTCTAATTCTTTTTTTTAAAAAAAATTAAATAGACCTAATTAGTCATCAAATTGAATTTTGTGTCTAGTAGGACCATAAAATTTCAATTTAGTATACAATATAGTTCCAAAAAATTCAAGAAATGCTAATTAGGTCAATGACATATTAAACCCAAAATTAAAAATTCAAAGACCCTATTAAATCAAAAGTTTATGGACCTATTGAATATTCAAGATTATTTATTAGACACAAAATCGAAAATTCAATAACATATTATAAACTTTTTAAAAAAGTTCAACCACTTATTCGACACATATACCTGAAAGTTCATATACTAAATTTCCATTTAGAAAAAAAAATGAAGAGTCAATTAATTGGAGAAAAAGTTTTTATTTATTTATTTATTAGATCAAATAGGGTTTTGAAAGGGTTACTGTTGTGAAACAGGAATTTGAATTACACCCACCAAATTTGTCTTTTTGCCCATACACTACATGTGTAAAGGGTACCCAAAATATACTTAATATACACCAAATACCCAAAACTGAAAATTCATTTGATATAAAATTGTTTAATAGGTCTTAACTTTTAATTTTGTGTCTGATTTACTCTACATGTGTACTTTTTTGAGATATATAAACGTAAACAAAAGCTAAAACGAGAATAGCTTGGTAGTAATTGACATGTACCCTCGACCAAAAAATCAGAGGTTGGAATCCACCCACCTCAAATGTTGTTGAACTAAAAAAACAAAAGTTAATGAAAGTGTTTTATTTTTTATTTTTTTTAATAAAGGATATAGATTTGAACGTTAATGTCTTAATTAATTAAATTATGTTTAAATTGAAAAAATATTCTTAATTTAGAAAGGATAATTATTGGAACATTTTTTTTTAATTTTATTTTTAAATCGATACATTTTTGGAGTTAAATAGTTACTATTGTTATCTTCTAAACTTCGGAAAAACCACATGAAAAGTTTGAATTTAGTTAGGCAAAAAAAAAAAAATCTTTATAAAGTTGGGGACTATGACTAATTGTGTTTAATATCTAAGGGTCCATAACTTTTGTCTCCTTTATATATAACATGATTAGGGGTGATTTTGAAATGGTTAAAATCATTTTTTTCATATTCAAGATCAATACTCCAAAACATATCTTTAATAATTCAAAATCAATTTTGATGACATGAAAATCACGTTTAAAAGTGTAAAATCAAACATGAACTTGATTTTTGAATAATTAAAGGTACGTTCCAAGATGATTTAAAACATGTCAAAAGCGATCTTAGTCATTTTAAAAACACTCCCAAACAAAATAGGTCAATAATAAAATAGGCAAATAATAAAATTATGTTATATTATTAGTGTGCGGCCCACACAAAATTCTAATAATTTCATCAATTACAATAATAATAGCTCAGAAATAAGTTGACAAAATCATCCATACAAAATACATTTTTGGTTTAAATCTTATCTTTTTTTTTTTTAGAAAGAAAGATTCATTAGAACTAGAAGTTGAAATTACAACTGTAACACCCGTGTTGGTTTGTGGGGACAATCTTCATTTTTTGAAGCAGTTTCAGAAAAGTATGGTGGCGTGGCCAGGTTGCAGGAGAATGTCGGGGCCGTCAAGTGCCGAATCCGGATTTCGAATCTTGTGCTTGGGGCGTTACAGATGGTATCAGAGCAGAATCTCTCCCAGTAGAATGTGGTTCAGGGATGAACCAAGGCGGAAGCTGGTGGGCATGTAACACCCGAGTTAGGAGGGGTACATGAATGAACCGAGGCCACATCTGAATGAGAGGGATCCTGAAGACATGAAAGTATGGTTAAGATAAGCTTAAAAGAATTGATAGATACTACCTATACCAACAAGGTGCACCTTCCTTTTCGGTGGCTCAATCATAGGAACTTTGAAGTTAAGCGTGTTTGGCTTGGAGAAGTTCTATGTTGGGTGACCTCCTGGGAATTTTCCTAGGAAGCATGTGAGTGAGGACAAAGCATGCTAAAAGGACCCTGTGGCAAACACTTCAAAAAACAGACGACATTTGCTGCAGGGATCAACGCGGCAACACCTTCAACGAACAGGGAAAGCTCCGATTGATCATCTTATTCACGATTGATCGCTCTAATTACAGAGGTGGAGTCCGACTCAACCACAATTGGGGGGGGGGGGGGATATAGGCTCCATCCCCACGCCACGACTATCTTCACAAAAGCCTCAAATTCAAATCTTATCTTAGACCATAAATTTTAATGTTTATTCAATCCTTCATACCTTAAATTCAAATATTATGTTTTAGTTCATAAGCCTTGAATATAAAATTATTTTAATATAGAGAATACTTAATCTTGAATAAATTATTTAAGATACATCTTTTATTCATTTATATAATGATAATAAACAAATATGTGCAGACAACTCTATGAAAATACATACATTTCGTGAGCTAGATATTGAAATTTTCAAATAAATTTGATCCCCTAAACTAATATAAAAAAGTATCCATCACTAACTCATATTTCTTTCTGAATTTCAGCGCATCATAGATCCTCATTGAATTCGCCCCAACTTCCAATCTAGAAAAGTCAGCATCTTTGTTATGCAGAGGCTATAACTTTTATGTGATTTAGAAAAATGAACAATATAATTGAACCATTTTTATATATAAAAAAATTCCAAAATTGGGTCTAAAATGGACCCATTAGAAACAAGTCATGGGTGAAAGAATCAAAATTCTCATGTTCCTCCAAAGCTAAAAACACCAATAATAATAATAATAATAATAATTAATAAATAAATAAATAAAAATAAATTAGAAAAAGAAAAGCATTATTTGTAATGTAAATTATCCAATTTGTCCCATCTGAATTCGGCGCACATGGTCGTAGGTCCAAAAGCCAATATTTCTCACCTTTCTTTTTCCAATCCCATATTTATATAATATGTCACCTTCCCTCAATATTTTCCTTTTACTATCTGTTATCTGTTATAGGTAATTTTGGACAATTTCGATGGAGCTGACGAGGACAACCCGACATGAGCTAGAAAATAGGACCAGAAAACGAACTCTGAAGACGAAACAAGCCAAAAAGTCAGGCCAAGGTCGGAGGGACCGGACCTTGGCCCAACCCCTGCTCGATCTCGGCCTCGGTCATGGACAAGCTCTTCTGTCTCCATTTGGTCCCCGATGTCCTTGGATGCTCCGTTTCCACATGGTTTAGCCCGAATTGCCTCCGAAAGCCTAGAAACCCTAAGGCAGAAAAAGGTATTTAGACCCTTCTTCGTTCAGGGATCCCGAACTCTATTATCTAATTCTTCTTTTACTCTTGCTCTCTTGCTTCCCATTGTTCTGCTTGCTAACTTAAGCATCGGAGGCGGTGTGGCAAGCACCACACCGGTGTGCAGGTTTTACTGTCTTGCAGGCCACGTCTTCCCCCCTCTCGAACAAATTTACCATTGGTAGCATGTGAAGGTCAGGGGATTTCCTCCAGTTCAAATTTGACCATCAACACTATCATTTAATATAATTAAACTAATAACATTACTTCAATATTTCTTAAAATATTACTATGTGCTAATTTTGATCTTCAACTCATTTTATTGTCTTTAAAATTTTTAAAATTATCCAATCTTAATCATCCCATTATTTATATATAGTAAAACTCGTGACCAACCAAATTGTAGACATATGATCAAACCAAAACAATCACTTTCAAAGTCGAAATTATAACAAATAGTAGAGTTTATGTTAAATTACAATTTGAATCCTTATGTTTTAACCTTAATCTCAGTTTGACCTCATACTTATGAAAGTTTCATTGTTGTTCTTTCTATACTTTGATTGAAGTTTATTTGGAGTCACTTTTAAGGTGTAACAGAAGTCGTTAAATGTTTTGGATCTCTACATCTACATCCTATTGAACTAAAAAAAGAAAATCTAATGAGACAGAGTTATTTATTCTTATATGAGAAATTGACTGTGAAATTTTATTTTAATGACATAATGATTTGGCAAGTCATATCAAGTTAAAAGAAAATACGAATTTGAAATTTCAAAAAAAAAAAAAAAAATACGAATTTGAATTAGGTTTTGAAATATCATTTTGACAAAAAATTGGTGGAAATAAAAAAGAATATGATTGACTATGTTTTTAAAATGTTAGCATTGTTTGATGGACTTTCATCACTCTTCGAGAAATAAATAACTTATCACGTGAGATTTTTATTGATTCTCGTTCAATGGTATCGACATCTAATCAATTTAATTTTTTTTAATGGAATGAAATCTTTCTAATTCACAAGGAGGGATCAATGAAAAGAAAAAGAAAAAACTTCTTATATCAAGAAATTGAAACGTGTGGAAGTTCCATGTTTCTATCAAAACTAAAGGTTAATTACTTGAAGTTCATGTCGTTTAAATCCTACTTTGATTTATAATAATTTATATTTATTTCATTTGGTAGTTTAATTAATCTCTCTCATATTCGAACATATTTTGTTTGAATGCTTAATTAATTTGGCATAAAAAAATATATTGACCATTATGCTAATTTTTTCATTAATTATTTAACATGGATTTAAATTTGTGTCTGGACTCGTATTTTAAGTGGCTTCAAATACTTGTTTACGTAGATATATAATTCATCGGGTAAATGGATAAAATGTATCCAAATTTATGTGAAATAATTTATAAAGAAAAAACAATGATAATGACAAAAAAGAAAAAGAAAAAAAACAATTTTATACAAAACGTGGAGACTAAAACAATAATCAATTTTTATGTGTCCAAGCTGAATTGAGAGTGTGTTTGGGATTGATTTTAGAAGGATTGAAAGTGATTGTGAAAGAATTTTAATTTAATTGTTTTGGATGTTTGATAAAACTGATTTTTAATAATTTAAATACAATCACATTTTAGATACTTTTATTCGCAGAATATGGTAAGGAGATCGCTTTTGGAATTAGTTTCCCATATAATTTGTCATCTTTTTAAGTCACAATTACAAACCAACATTTTATTATTCAATTAGTAAGTTTTAAATTTGATATTTATTATTTTAGAAGACAAGTTATATCAACAATTTATTATTAGTTTTGATTTTATGTTTTATTCTATTAATTAATTCAATATTTTCTTTTATATAAAAATAAAATTTCCTGATTTTTTATTAAATAATTTAGTGTTATTTGAATACAATTTTTATAATTGAAATCATATAAACTTTTAAATAATTATTTTCTAACAATTTTAAATATTAAAAATTAATATAAAAATAATTGAAATAATATATTTATTTTAGTAATTATAGTTAAACACATAAATTAGGATATTAATTTACCAAATACTCTCAGATTTTTTTTAAGTTTAAAATTAAAATTTATCAATTGTAATTTATTTCTTATTATTACAATTGATTTTTTTTAGTACATCAACACATTTGGGGGTATGGGTACCTTTTGGTCAAAGTACATGTCAATTACCGCTGAGTTATACTTGCTTTGGGTATTACAATTGATTTTTTTAAAATCTTAGTTGACAACAATTATTTTAACAGCTACATCAATTCCAAACTAAACCTAAATCAAATAATATTATACCATTGGCAACTTATACTAAATATTTTCAGATCTTATCATTTTTGGTACTTTTTGACATGGATTTTGTAAATAAAATGTCTGTTTAACTTTTTAAAAAATTGTGTTTTAAAAATAAAAGATTGTTTAAATTTCCATTATATTCCCTGCTTTTGGGTTTAAACATAATTATAATTTTGTTTTAAAATTCAAAATGAAATTGGGAAGAATGTATGAAATATACTGTTTTTAGAACGAGAAAATATATAAATAATTTAATTGATGAACTCGATATCTATATCAAACTATGCAAAGAAAACAAAATTTAAACCAAGAAGTTTCTTCTTCTAAAATCACACTTTCTTTTTCTTACTTTCTTCTAGTGTGATGGGTAATAAGTAAAGCAATTAACCAAATTTCTTTTTTCTTTTTCCCCTTTCTTCGAGAGGGGAGAGAGGAGTCGGAAAAATTTCTAGTACTATTCTATACTACCTTCATTCATTTTTTTTAGTTAACAACATTTTGAGTGAGGAGATTTGAACCTTTGACCTCTTGGTCGAGGGTAAATGTTAATTACCGCTGAGTTATGTTCGCTTTGGCTACTACCTCCATTCATTGTTTGTTATGAAAAAAATATTTAAGAATGGTGTGAGATCCATGGAATAAAATATTATATCATTAAATGGCGTGTCAAATGCTGAATGTACGAAGTATGTAATACCATAGTACTAGAAATTTTTATGAGGGAGTCTGTGACCAATTTGAAGTCCGTATAATATCCCATCAATTAAGTGTTGATGTTAATGAAAATGTTCGAGATTTTGACAAATATTTTTGTAGAATAATAATGAAAATTACTGAAATTGAAGAAAATTTTGGACTAATATATAAAACTTATCAGGTCTTCATTATTAGCTTTTGTATTCATATTGAAAACATTTTCTTAGCATTCTTTTGAGACAATTAATCTTTTGTCATTATACGTCACAAGAACATAATACTATATTGATATCTTTCATCAATGTCAAATTCTTTGATTTACAACAATATCAATTAAAGAGTTAACTTGTTGATATTAATATTTTAGTAGTTAAAAATCACTTTTGGTCTCTAAACTTTTATGAAAGTAACAATTTGGTCCTTGAACTTTGATTTGTAACGATTTAGTCCCTGTACTTTTGATTTTGTAACAATTTAGTCTCTGAACTTTAATAAATAACAATTTAGTCCTTATACTTTCAAATTTGTAACAGTTTAGTCCTTATACTTTTAAATCTGTAACAATTTAATCCTTGTCACAAAAAAAAAATCATCAAAATTAATTATCGATTTTTATTATTTAATAGTTTATAAGCATATTAGGTCCCAAATTAGTTTATTAATCTATCTAGGTAAGAAATTTTATTAAATTTTCACATTAATTTTTCATGATATAGAGACTAAATCGTAACAAATTTGAAAGTACAAGGACTAAATTGCTACTTATTAAAGTTAAGGGACTAAATTGTTACAAAATTGAAAGTACAAAGACTAAATAGTTACAAATTTGAAAGTACAAGAACTAAATCGTTACAAATCAAAGTTCAAAGACTAAATTTTTATTTTCATGAAAGTTCTAGGACCCAAAGTGATTTTTAACCTATTTTAATCCACAATAATTCACCTTTGTCTAAAATTATAGTAGGCGTTGTCCTTCCTATAATATAGCGAATAAAAAGTACTAAAAATAAGTTTTTCATTTATCAATAACCCAATATATGTATGAAATAAGTTAGAAAATATTTATCCCCCACCTACAAAAAAAAAAAAAAAAAGTTAGAAAATATTTCAATTCATTAATGACATAAAACTAATCAATACAAAACTTAATCCATTAAATATTTTCAACTATAAATAAATAGCAATATCCATTATTTAAACTTTATAAGAAAAAAAAGCATGTCTTTACTATTGGACCAACCCCACAATGAGAACTAATTGATTTTAAGTAAATCTCATAATGTATAACTATTATTATTGGTTATTAGAATTGAAAGTCTAAATAATTATGAAAAAATAGAAAAAAAGAAAAGAAATTAACATTAATGTTTGTCAATTTAATGTTGTCTCTGTCTTTCTCTGTCACTCTTAAAGACATGCCAACTTCTTGCCTCAATTAGTGTGTGTGGAGAGGACATATACAAACATGGATAAGGATCAAAGGAAAAAGGACTTCCCTCTCACCTTTTAGTTATATGGGGAAAAAAGTGACAAATTAAGGTGGTTGTCAATGGGACAAAAAGGCAATGGACTTTTTTTTAAAAAAAATACAAAAAATTAATAATTTGGTACTAAATCATTCACTTTAGCTTAAACTTTAATTTAATGAAATTTTGTTTTGGATTTCATGAAACCAAAATCAAGAAATGGAGATCATGGAGTTTTTCTATGTTGATCATCAAGGTCAATGTTTTTTTTTTTCTTTCATTGTTCTCATTTTTGTGATTGATTTTTCGATCTGGTATTTAAAATTACGATCGACAGCTAGAAAAAGATAAGCAAATGAGAATATTAATTAGATGCCTATTTTAATAACATTTTTGGTGATTTAAATGGATTGATCCAATCTTTAATTATATATATGTTCCTATAAAAATCATATTTTTAAGATCAATTGGAAATCTCAATTAAGTTTAAAAAAAAATTATAAATTGTTTTCAAAAGAATTTTTTTTTTCTTCTTTTTCAAAATATTTAGCTATATGGTAAACATTTTGGAAAAATAAATAAATACATACCTATTGCTGGGAGTGTGGAGACAAAAAAAAAAAAAAAAAAAAAAAAAAAAAAAAAAAAAAAACCTAATACCTCTATTGTTGTGCACGAGATAAAAGAGGAATAATGGGTCAAGGCCCATTAGGTTAGTAAACATATATATAAGTATATGTTTTTGTGTATTTTCGGCAGCAGAGGTCTTTTCTTTGCGGCTGGAGTATTTTTCTTCAGAGGTTGGTGCGGCAGTGAGGTTTTTGGAGAGAATGAGATTTATTCTCTTGTGGGATTGAGGGTTTTTTGTTTTCTTTGTTTATCCCAAGCTATCGGGTTGTGATACTTGGAAGTCAATAGCTATTGTTGGGCTATTGAGGGATAGTTTGTGGCATTATTAAGGCCTTCCTGTAATTTCCCAAATACTAGTAGAACCTGCGACTGGACGTAGTCCCAAGCTTGGGGCGAACCAGTATATTTTTCGGTGTCGTTTCTTTTTCCCTATCTCTTTTATTAATTTCGTGACTATTATTTTTTGGCTTGTGTTGGCTTAACCTGTGGAAGGGGAGATAGTTATAATATTATTGATTGTCGTCATAATATTATTGTTATTGGTATTCCGCATTTTCTCCCAACAATTGGTATCAGAGCTTTTGGTTCAGGAGTCATGGGTTTTGTAGAGCCAAAAAGTTTCGATGGAGTCATGAAGTTCGATGGGAAAAATTTTGGATATTGGAAGATGCAAGTCAAAGATTACTTAACTTGCAAGAAAGTGCATAAAGCATTGAAGGAGAGACCGAAAGATATGAAGGACGAAGATTGGGAAGCTCTAGATGAAGAGGCAGTTGCAACAATTAGGATGTGTTTGTCGATGGATGTGGCAAGTCTTGTAGCCCATGAGACAACTGCAGTCAAGTTGATGGAATCGCTTACAAACAGGTATGAAAAACCCTCTGCAAATAATAAGGTCTACCTAGTTAAGAAGTTTTTCAACATGCAAATGTCTGAGGATGCTTCTGTGAATTCCTATATTAATGAGGTTACCACTTTGATTAATCAGTTAAAATCTGTTAAGATAGAATTTTCTGATGAGGTGAATGCTATTCAGTTGTTAACGTCTTTACCTGATAGTTGGGAAACGATGAAGACAGCAGTGTCTAATTCGACTGGAAATAACACTTTAAAATTTTCAGAAGTTTGTGATTTAGCCATAGCTGAGGAAATTCGTAGGCAGGGAAGTAATAAAGAGTCTACTGTAGGGTCAGCTTTGGTTATGACTAAAGGTAAAGATAAAGTTGATGAAGATAATGAACCGAGTAGCAGTAAGAAAAAGTGGAAAGGTAGGAATGAGGTAGAATGTTATTACTGCCATAAGAAAGGTCACTTCAAGTATCAGTGTAGGAAACTTAAAGAGGATCAGAAAAGAAAACCAGAGGCAAATATAGTGGAAGAGGTTGTCTTAGCTTGTGTTGAGAGTGACACAAAGTATAGTAACCACTCATCAGATTGGATATTAGACAGTGCAGCTTCTGTTCACATAGCTTCAGATAGGAGTTTGTTCACATCATTCACAGGAGGGCATCATGGCCTAGTGAGGATGGGGAATGGTAGAACCTCCAAGACTAGAGGGATTGGAGATGTTAGTCTGAAGACAGAATGTGGAGGTAAATTGGTACTGCGAGATGTCAGGTACGTGCCTAATATCAAGATGAACCTTATTTCTATTGGTAAGTTGACAGATGATGGTTTCATGTGTGAGTTTGGCAGTCGCCAGTGTAAACTCAAGTTCGGATCCCAGGTGGTGGCAGTTGGTCACAGGAGATCTACACTGTACAGATGTCAGTTGAATGTTGCCAAAGGTACAGAGAGACAGTGGATGTCGGTTAAAGCTGCAGATGGTAGAGGTAGAGGTACAGTTGAGCCAGCAGAAAGGATAGCCAATTTCGATCAGTCCGATCAAGATCCTTCAGTTCAGAAACAATTGGGAAGTCCAGGAGAGAAAGTTGATGGCTATCGTGAATCCCCAGTTGTCAGACGGTCGAATGAATTGAAGAAGTCGCTTAGGCGAGTTGAGGCATCAAAGTGGAAGGCCAGGGCAGTTGCTAAGGTCAAAGGTCAGGTCTCTAGCTTGGTAACAGGTTTGAATAGAGGATTCAAGCCATTCTCAGAGTGTATCTTCTTCAGGAACAGTTGTTTGGGTTGGAAGAAGATGACAGGTGATACCACTTAGCTGAAGTGGGAATACGTGTCTGTCTTTTTCGTCTGGAAGACAGGTCCACGTAGCTAGCCCATACCTCGGGGCAAGCACAGATGAGCTACAGTTATATTCTGATAGTTGCCTGTTTTTGTGAGTTTGTTGTTTACAGGTATTTTGAGCCTTGGAGTTTACCAAGAAGATCAAAGATAACAGTTGTAGTGGGAGTAGATCCTTGGAGTTTGCCAAGATGTTTAGAGTTTTGTTGCAGTGGGAGACGAGATCGTTGTTTTTGTCTCCAAGTGGGAAATTGCTGGGAGTGTGGAGACAAAAAAAAAAAAAAAAAAAAAAAACCTAATACCTCTATTGTTGTGCACGAGATAAAAGAGGAATAATGGGTCAAGGCCCATTAGGTTAGTAAACATATATATAAGTATATGTTTTTGTGTATTTTCGGCAGCAGAGGTCTTTTCTTTGCGGCTGGAGTATTTTTCTTCAGAGGTTGGTGCGGCAGTGAGGTTTTTGGAGAGAATGAGATTTATTCTCTTGTGGGATTGAGGGTTTTTTGTTTTCTTTGTTTATCCCAAGCTATCGGGTTGTGATACTTGGAAGTCAATAGCTATTGTTGGGCTATTGAGGGATAGTTTGTGGCATTATTAAGGCCTTCCTGTAATTTCCCAAATACTAGTAGAACCTGCAGTTGCAGAAGACTGGACGTAGTCCCAAGCTTGGGGCGAACCAGTATATTTTTCAGTGTCGTTTCTTTTTCCCTATCTCTTTTATTAATTTCGTGACTATTATTTTTTGGCTTGTGTTGGCTTAACCTGTGGAAGGGGAGATAGTTATAATATTATTGATTGTCGTCATAATATTATTGTTATTGGTATTCCGCATTTTCTCCCAACACCTATCAGCTTAATAAAGATTGTGACACATAGTTAGTCATAATATAGATTTGGTCCAAGCATAAGTTGAATCTAAGAGGAGCCCAAATGAAGAATTGTGTGAAGGTACATGTGCATCATCACCATTCCAAAATTATTAGCATACATTTTCATTATTTTTTTTTTCTTTTTTGTTCTCTTTTACATTATTTCTTTCATTTGTACTGTAATCTGTGACACCTATTAAAAAGAAACTTAGGTTCATGCACACCTCCAAGTTCCCAACAAAATTGAACTTTTTGTAGAATGGAAAAAAAAAATAAATAAATGAAATGGATGGATTTGCTGAAAATAAGGCTACCTTAATTATTGTGATAAAAGTAATTAGGGTTTTGGGTTTGAGGGGTTTGGTGGAATTATAAGAGTAAGTGTTGGAAATTATGGTGGCAATGAAAAAAAAAAAAAAAAAACAAAAGAACCTGTTTGGTGGTGGTGGGAGAGAATTATAAAAATTTCTCTGTTGGTAAATAATCTAACTATATATGATAGTTGTATTGAAAAATGTGGTTTCGTTTCATAACTATTTCAATTTGATTGT
Organism: Luffa acutangula; assembly: GCA_036850905.1. Taxonomy (NCBI): domain Eukaryota; kingdom Viridiplantae; phylum Streptophyta; class Magnoliopsida; order Cucurbitales; family Cucurbitaceae; genus Luffa; species Luffa acutangula. The sequence continues at coordinate 47,187,199 of CM072092.1, read as the reverse complement.
ATTTGATAAAGATTTTTTAATCTAATTGTTTGCATTAGAAAAAGATAAGATAGATATTTGAATCTCTGATTTCTTGATCAAGAGTATATGTAATTAGTTGAGTTATGCTTAGATTGACTAATAATAACATTTATTTTTGAATGAGGTTATTGATAATTTTTGGAAAAATATTCTTTTAGTCCCTGAGTTTTCAAACGGACCTTTTTAGTTCATGAGTTTTGAGAAATTGGTTTAGAGGGTCTCTCATATTATTTTTTTCAACTTTTTTAAATTAATTTTCTGTTATTATTTTTTTAATATGGAATGATTTTTTAAATTAAAAATAAAAATATTAATTTAAAAAGTTGAAAAAATAATATGAGAGATCTTTTAAACCTATTTCTCAAACTCCAGGATTGAAGTGATCCATTTTGAAAACTTAATAACCTTTTAAACTTAATTCTCAAAACTTAAGGACTAAAATAAAGCCTTATTGATAAACAAGGTTTTTTTTTTTTTTTTTTTTTTTTTTTTTTTAACCGAATGAAACTAAGAACGATATCAAATGAGCCATTTATTTAAAAGAAAAAAAAAAGTTTGTTTGTACGTACACAAATTATTTATTTATTTATTTATTTATTTTTTTTTTTTTTTTTGAAAGCTTGTACACAATTTCTTTATTTTCAAAAACCTTTATTTATTTATATATATTTTTTTAAAAAATTAGGACGGTTCTGATAACTTTTCTTTAAAGATAACACAAAGATAAATAAATAAATAAATATAGAAATGCTTCTTGAACACTAAAAAAAAACCTTTCCTTATACTTCACTATTTTGTGACCCAAAAGTGCAAGCAGTTGGGACATGTTTTGGGAGACTTTATTAGAAATATTTATATTCTTTTTTTTTTTTTTTTTTTACAAAACTTATTTTTTTGAATTGTGATAATATAACTTGAAAAGACCAATGTTATTACCTACCTCGAAATCACATTCACAATCCCATAATTTTGGGATATAAAAATTATTATATTTTATTTATTCTACAAAATAGATTGTCTTTTTTTTTTTTTTTTGTAATATTATACTAAAAAAAAGTCTTTTTGAAAATTAGTTAATTAATCTAGTAAATGTTTTGACTTCATTTTTGTTTGTACGACTGTTTGACAAAAAATTCTCAAACAAACTACAAGTGTCTTGTCTTCTAAAGCGGTAATTAAATGTCAAATTTGTTGTAGTGGAAAATTTCATTCATTTCCTTCAATCAAGTTCGTCTTTTGATGGTATTTTCCTACATTTTTTCAAAGACTTTGATTAGAATACAAGTCGGGTTTTAAAATAATTAATGAAGCGTTTTACTTTATTAAACCGCCTAAACTCAAAAAGATGTCCTTCACAAATCACATCTATGAGAGATTTGGCCTCTTTTTCTTTCAAGGGAAAAACAACAGCTCCAACTACACTCAATTCTTTTCTTTTGGCTTTAAAATAACAAAATTATAAACAAAAGTTACAAAATGGAAAGAGCTTAGGGCCCATTTTTTTTAATTAAAAAAAAAAAAAAAGATCCATTTGGGAAGCTATCATTTCTCTCTCTCACATCATAATATTTGTGGGTTCCTACAAATTTTTCAAAAGCAATTTTCAAAATTCATCCATGGTTGATGTAGTGGAAAAAGTTGGTAAAAGATTACAACTTTTAGGGTTTATGAGTGTTTTGAACAAAGCAAAAGCTTATAAAGCAAGTAAAAGAAAAAGTGTATGCAGTAATTTTGCCTTTCATTAAATAGGTGAAATACTATCGGTAGTATTACGAGAGAAGAACACTCTCCATATGTCTACAATAATATGATATTATATCTATTTTAAATATAAGTAATCTATTGGACTTGTATCTTCACGACTTTCATTTTTGTTTACTCAAAAGACCTTGTATCAATGAAAATAATCATCTTCGGGATGCTCTCCTTTTCTAACCATGTGAGATTTTGGTCACATTTCTAAAAATTATTTACTCGAACAAAGTACTATCAAACTTTACCTCAAATATATATGCATCCACACTCTTATCCAAAGTCAACTCTTCTTCTCTGGAGCATACTGTCTATTTTAATATTTAGGTCAATTCTCTTGCCTACACTACAAGAAAATAGGTTTATTGTGACGGTTTTTTTGTAGAGGTTTGGAAAATGCTGTAAGGGTTTGTAAACTTGCAGCAGTTTCTAACACTACAAGAAATCAGGCCTTTAGCGTCGAAAATATTTCGTCGCTAAAAGTATGAATTCGACGCAAAACATCGTCAGCGTCGAAAAAAAATTGGTCGCAAAAAACGTAACAAAAGCCGTGTCGCAAGCTGGCTTTTGCGTCGAATTTTTGAAATTCGTCGCAACGTGCGACGAAACAAGAAAAAAAGTCGCATAATTCGTTTCAAAATGTTTGCGACTAGAAGAAAGAATTCGTCGCAAGGTCTTTGCGACGAAAAACAGAAATTCGTCGCAAACCTTGCGACTAATTATATTTTTTCGTCGCACATATCGATCTTACCAAAACACCTATTTTCGTCGCAATGCTTGCGACGAAAATTGTTCATTTCGTCGCAAATTTTAATTCATTTTCCATAAAAACCCTAAATTTGTCGCACAAATGATACGCAATAAAAAATATATATATATGTTGAGTTGTCATCTAATGGCTCGATTTCATTTCAATTGTCCTGATTTACATTTTATACAAATAAGCATTGAATATAAGAAATATGATATTTTATACCAAAGCATTCATCCACTTTATACAAATAATAATTAAGCATTCAACAAAAATATGTTTTACACATGAACATTTTACCCAAAGTCTTACTAAGTTTAAGAATTACAAAAAATAAAGACCAAACAAGTATCCAAATACAAATATAAACATGTACTAAGTCTATCTTAGCTCCAAAAAAGTAAATGTTTGTTTGGTCATTGTTGTCGTCAGCAAGTTTACTTCAATTCTGCAAATAAACAACATATTACATATACATAAGTACACATGAACAACAAATCATCATTCATTCATCCTCAAGAACAAACACTTTTCCCCCTCCCCCCTCCTCCTCAATTCATCCTCAAGAACAAACACTCTCCTCCCAATCAACCACAAAAAAAAAAAAAATATAACGATCATTCTCATTGAGAGAATCACACATACATAGGTACGAAACATATGAAAATAGAGTCTCAAACAGTGTAATCAGAGTCCCAACCTAAAAAATGAACTTCAATTCCAAGTTTTAAAAATTATACCTTCAATTCGATGGATGTGCTCCGGTGAATCTTTCCATAAGTTCTTTCATTCTTGCTTCCATTCGTTCTTCGATCAGTATACTCTTTGCATAATCTATTTCGAAGTTTTATTCAACTTCTATCCATAACTTATCCCTAGAAACATAAAGAACAACTTATCATTAACTTAATACAATAATTAAACATAACAATGCGTTCAATAATCTCAAAATCTAAGAAGTAACATTCAAACTACTTTTTAATGTTCAATAGGGTCTAATCTAATGTAAATCGCATATACTAGGCTTACAATAAGATTACACAATATCCTTGTAATCAAACTTATTGAATCACATCCCCCATTCAATCAAGAAGTCACATAATCATATATAGTAACAAACAAAAACTTCAATAATAGAGAATAGAAATTTAAAAAATAACCTAAATTTGAAACAACAATCATTTGTTCACATAACAAAACCGCTGCTATTGATACACATTGCAACAATTTGTTCACAACGTTTTTTAAATTGTTGCAATATATACTCAATTGCAATGGTTTGTTTACAACTTATTTACAAACTGTTGCAAATATGTCTATTGCAACGGTTAAGTTGCAACAATTTTAGAAACTGTTGTAATTGAGTCAATTGCAACAGTTATGTTGCAACATTTAAAACATTGTCGCAATAGACTAATGCAACTGTAACATTTTAGTAGCAACGCAAAGAAAATCACTGCAAATATTGAGATTGCAGCAATTTTATGGTAGCATTTTTTAAACTATTGCTAATCAATAATATATATGTAATTGTGGTTGTAGTTAGTAGTTAATTCAATTTTTTTGTTAAGGAAATTCACTTAAAATTTTGTAAAAATAGTTTACAAGGAAGTAATTAAAAAACTTGAAAAATAATATACCATAAAGGAAATGAAACTTAGGCTGTGTTTGGCGTTGATTTTGGAGGCCATCAAAGTGATTATCAAATAATTTTAACCGTTTTTAGTGTTGGGTAAATCTAATTATAAATTAATTTATATAAAAGTACTTTTTGAATTACGTTGATTTGCAAAAGCCATTAATAGTAGCTTATGGATTTAGCTTTCCTAATAGATTCTCTAACTAACCATTTATCTCTCCCATATTCCACGTTCTTGAGACATAATTCATCATTCAATTATCTTATTTCAATACATTTGAATTTTATTTTTTCTAACTTTTTTAAAGATTGAAATAACATTTTTTTTTTCTTTTTAATCAAAATATAGAAATACCTAACATAATGTTATAATTTAAATCATATGAAATTTAAATTAGTTGTCTTATTATAAGAATTTTGAAATCATATAACAACCTAACATTATGCAATTATTGAAATATTATTAATATTTTGGTTATTATTATAGGTAAGTTGCAATAATCTAGTATTAATTTACCAAACACCTGAACTTGTTTTTTCCTCTTTAAAGCTAAAACTTACCAAACACTAATTTACTTCGTACTACAGCTGATTTTCTTTACAGTACAGCTAATAACAATTATTTTAAACGCTGCCGCAACCCCAAACTAAGCCTTAGAATGTTCATTATTTACTTATTTACCAAAAATTCGAAAATGTTTCCATTCGTTTTCATTTATATTGATATAAAATGAAATTTAAAAGACAAACTAAAGCAAAATTTAAAATATTTACTTAAATGTTGAGTAGCTATCGCGGTGATTATTTCATTCTGATTCCAGCGGTTGTCAAAATCGTTGCAATAAGTCGTCCCAACACAGCTTCTGCCAGCGGTTTTGTAACTGCTGCGAAAAATCTTGCGACAGTTAAAAACCGCTACAACAGCTCAAAAAAAACGCTGCAATAGACCTTTCATCCTGTAGTGCTATTTTATATCTAGGTCTCATCTCGAACACATCTCGTTTGTCCGACAAAGGACAATCACATATCACACTGTGGAATAATAATCGAGTGTTGACTATTCCTTATCGCGCCCTTAACACAATTTTCCTTCAAGTCACACCTTGTTTGACATCTAAGAATATTCATCCACAACTCCACATTACTATGGGTGTGTTTGGTTTAACTTTTCAAGTGCTTACTTTTGAAAATAAATCATTTTAAAAAAATTTCTATTGTTTGGCAATCACTAAAAATGACTTATTAGAAAATGAGATTGATAAATAAACTATTTTTAGAGAAACACCTGAAACCAACTTTAAAAAAAAAGACTTCTTAAGTAAACAATAACTTGTGTATAAGAACATTTGTGAGGAAATGCAACCAAACATATGAGTGTTTAAATTCTAAACAATTTTTATACAAAATGTTTTTTAAAAAATGCATTATTGAAAAACATTTAAATTAAAATGTATTCCAAACGGAGACCCTATATCTTTGAGGTTTGTCACTTCTCATTTGTCACTTGAGAATTATATCGACGCGATCAACTTTGGGGTGTGGCTTTGATAACACTTGTGTTAAGTACAATCAGACATTCTCCACATTTTCAACAATGGTATGATATTATGTTTTCTACTTCGTGTATAAGTTGTCGTGGTTTTGTTTTTGGTATCACCAAAAATGTCTTATATCAATGAAAAGTCATGAAATCCCCTTCCTAACCAATTTTGGACTTTAGTTGCATTCCTAAACAAACATCTCTATAATGATATGATAATGCTACTTTGAGATTAAACCGACATAATTTTGCTCTTAAAATTCTATCCGAAAAGGCTCAATATTAATGAATGTAGCATCGCTAATTATAAATTCACAATCTTCCACAATTCTAATAATGGAATTTTAATTACATTACTAAATAATCATTCTTTAAATAAAAGATCATCATCTCTCTTTACTCTATCAAGTCTAGAATTTGATCTTAACCATATAATTTATTTTCTTTTCACTTTATTAAAACTCAAACATAAATCACATGGTAATTGTTAGTAACCACCCCATTGTTCTCGAAATAACTTCACTTTCTTTAATAGTATATTTCATATTTGATAGTGATATTAAACTTGCAACCATGAAATTATATTTATGACTTATGAGTATAAAATAGAAAGAAACATATATCTTAAATAAAAAGAAAATGCACCAACAAATTTTTTTAAAACGACGACTTTTCAACATCATCGTAACAAAGAGTTCGTCAAAGTCTTTTTAGACACATTAAAATTTAGCAATACAAAGATAATTACAATTAAAATCCAAGTCCCAAATGTTCTATTTTCAACCAAATTTGTGAAACTTTAGAGTGAGTTTTGAAGGTTGATTGGAGTCAAACAAAAGGGAGTTTACTTTAGAGATTGGATATAAAGTGTGAAAACCAAATAATGAGAAATTGAGAATTATCAAAAATAAAATTTCCAATTTAATACTTTTTATAGTAAAGAGACTGCAGAAAGTTGATTTAATGCCAATCATGAAAAATCTTCATTAGCCTTGAGATTCTACAAAAACGCGTTAAATATAATAATGCCCCACCCATCAACTAAATCATGTGAAAGTTTTCTTTTCCAAAAAAAAAAATCATTTTTTTACCCTAAGTTCTATGGTCCATTTTGATTTTAAACTTGTAATTCATTTTATTTGACTCTACACTTAAATAAATACATGTAGTAATAAAAAGAAAAAATGTTTAAATCCTATTTTAATACTGAAACTTTTAAGTTTATTCTATTTTGATCAACTTTTAGACTATCCATTTTAGTTTCTAAACTTTCAAGTTTGTTCCATTTTGGTCCCTGAAATTTTGAAATGTCTATTTTAATCCTTGAACTTTTTAAAAAACAACTACTTTGGCCCTCATTTGTGTATTAGCATACTAATATGAGCATGATTTCAAGTCAAATAAGTTAGAGATTAACTCGGACAAATCGGATTTAAAGTAGAAAAGTAACATAGCAAGGACCAAAATGGCTATTTTCAAAAAGTTTAGGGACTAAAATATACATTTTGAAAGTTCAAGGACTAAAATAGAACAAACTTGGAAGTTTAAGGATCAAAATAGACATTTTGAAAGTTTAGGGACCAAAGTAGAACAAAGTTGAAAGTTTGGGGACTAAAATGAGATTTAAACCTAAAAAAAATAGTTGTAGTAATACTAATATCTTCGATGGAGATTTGAATATTCGATTTAAGAGAATAAATTGGTGTCTTAATTATTGAACTATGCTCATGTTGCCTTTAGTTTTTAGTTTTGTGTGTTTTGTGAATTGAATTTTGTGTGGTTTTATTGGTTGGTCAACATGTAATTCTCTAATCAAGTGTTTGAGAAGATATTAATTTTATGACTAATTTAAATTTAAAATGCAAATAGGTAAAAAAGAAAAAAGGAAAATTGCAGTGGGTGGCAAATTGAACCAAATTAATAGCAAATATAGCACCATGTAAAAAAATTGCAAATATAGCAAAATCTATCTGAGTCTATCTGATAGACTTCGATTATCAGAGTTTATCAGCGATAGACTCTGATTAATTAGATCTATTAGTCTACTGATAGACTCTGATTATTCAGAGTCTATCAGTGTCTATCACTAATAAACTTTGGTTAATCAAAATCTATCAGTGACTGTCATTGATAGGCACTGATTAATCAAAGTCTATCAGCGATAGTCACGGATAGATTTTGATTAATCGAAGTCTATCAGCGATAGATACTGATATACTTTGAATAATCAAAGTCTATCAGTGATAGACACGGATAGAATCTGACAACAGTTTTTTGGTTTTGTACAATTAATTTTGCTATATTTGCAATTAGTTTGCAATGGTGCTATATATGTTATTAATTTGGTCCAATTTGTCATCTATGCAACTGCCCCAAGGAAAAAAAAACCAAGTTTAAAAATTAAATTTGATTCACTAAGCCAAATGTAGAGATAAATAAATCAATCATTTTCCTATTTTTGCACATTTGATCATCTTCTTATAAAAAATAATTTCCTCATTGGGCCCATAGGTACTGGGCCGGGCCTGCTAATGAGTTTAGATCCAAATCCAAGCTCTTTGACCATGAGCCCTGTGTGGTCTATGGGTCAAGTTCAACAAGATTTTTTGGAAAAAAAATTAAAATTTTGAATAGATACCTTCATTTTTTCTTTTTAAATATTTGTAAATATGTATTTTTATTTTTTTATTTTTTTTAAAAGGATAACACATATTATAGTTTTTAAACTTTATTGTTAGTAAATTTTGAGTTTAAACCAATAATTGACTAAATATTGATTCTAGTTACTTACTAACCTAAGATAATAGGTTTTTTTTTTTTCAAACCTAAGATAAAAGTTGAATGTAGGTGTAGTAATCATAATTAGATAGATTTATGTTTTTACTTTTTCCTATATTTATAATTGCACGATTGCCCAAAACAATTCTATGAAGTGTGACAAGACATTTAAATAATGTTGCTATTGGACACACTCATCAATGACGTTTAACTAACATTGGGTGCTGAATTGGTTATAATATCTGGTGGTTATAATAATCTGGAGTTATTATAATCTGTGTTTGGGGTGCAGCTTATTGTAGTCTGGGATAAAATAATTTGTGTTTGGGTGCAGATTATTTTAGTCTGGAATAAAATAATCTGTGTTTGGGATGCATATTATTTTAGTCTGGGATAAAATAATCTGTGTTTGGAGTGCTGATCTGTTTTAACATTGAGTTCTGAATCAAAGGTTCAAACTGACTGTTTTCTTTTTCTAGTTTTTTTAGAATATACGATTCACTTTGATTTAGGGTTATGTTTTTTTTTTTTTTTACAAAACAAAAAAGTTTAGGATTTGGTATAGAAAAATCATATTACTTAACTTTTAGTATTGTCAAAATAAAAATTGTAAATGTGTTAAAAATCATATGAGTTTTTTTTTAAAAAAAAAATCAATAAAATCATTTGAAATAAACTTGAGTGTGGTAAATACAATTTCGTTTAAATGTTTTTTTTTAAGTTGGTTAACCTTCGATGTTGTCAACGACTTTTCTGGCAACCATTGATGTTTTTTTTTCTTTATTTTCATTTTTTTTTATGTTTTTCAAAATGAAAATGAGAAGAAATATGAAAAAAAAAATTGGTGGCCAGAAAAGTCGTCGGCGCCCGTCGGAAAAGTCACCAGAAACTTCGTCGACCGACGGCGGCCGGCGGTCGTCGAAAAAGTTAAGGAGCCGCATGGAAGAAGAGAGGAGAGAGTTATTGTAGAAAATGGATAGAATAATCGGGTGGGTTGAATGATGGTTACTGTAGAGAATGAATAAAATAATCGGGGTAAAAATAACCTACCTCACCATTTATTTTGGTTGATGCCCCAAACACTGAATAGGTCATAATAAAGAGGGTTATTATAACCTATTCAGTGCCCCAAACACCCCCTAAGGGTGTACAAAAAATCCAACAACCCGACTAACCCGGACTACCCAATCCTTACCGTAAGGGTTGGGTTAGGATTTTTTCGGTTTGGGTTGGGTTGACTTTTTATAAAACCGAAAATTCGATTCGGTTCACAAGTTTAAAAATTTTGGGTTTGGTTCAACTAGAACCGAACCGAACCCATATATATATATATATATATAAAAGAAATTTTAAACCCTAAATATTAAATAATAAATTTTAAATAATTTTTTTTTTAAAAAAAAGACAATCCGACATACCAATCCAACCCGAAAATAGAAGGGTTGGGTTAGCATCTACATTTAGTTCCTTCGAATAGCCAACCCAACCAACCCGAATTCAGATTGATCCAAAAAATTCCTCCAACCCAATCCAACTCAACCCAACCTATGTACATCCCTAACCAACATGTTGATATATAGAAGAAACAGACATTAACATATCAAAGATGTCAAGGTTTGATATGTCACCCAAACCATGAATGATATAGCTAACATATAATACAATATCTATGCTCTTTAATTAACATCTCAAACGACATTTCAATAGTCCTTTAAAAAAAAAAAAAAAAAAAAACGACATTTCAATAGCTCATTTTGAGATCAACGACAAGCAAGTAAGTTTCAATGTCTTTAATTATGTACACATCTTTTTAATGATATAGCATGAGGAGAGCTTGTTTGTCGCAACTTTTAGATGTATGGTTGTGGAGCAATAGTTTGAATGATTGGAAAATTCTAAATCTATAAGACATCTAAGAAATGGAAATTTTTTTTAGCATTTATGTAATAATTCTCTTTATTCACCCATTAATTTTCCTATATAAATAACTATTTAATGTTATTGAATCTCAAATTATTCTTAAATGATGCTTGTTATAGGTAATTTTGGACCACCCCGAGGTATAAAAAGCTGGCGAGGACAACCGGGCAGAAAAAGAGCTAAGGAATGGATCCAAGGGGCAAAACCGACAAGTGAGACGGGCCAAGACCGAAGGGGTCAGGCTTTTGGCCCGACCCTCGGCCCGCTTGCCCGGGCAGGGCTTGTCCGGCTCCGCTTGGTCCCCACCGCCTCTGGCCACCTCGGTTCAGCCTGGTTTGTCCCGAAACGCCTCCGAATCCCTAAAAACCCTAGGAGGATGAGCAGATGTTTATATCCCTCTTCGTCACTAAAGAAGGGGACTCAAACCCTAATCCCCAAACTCTACTCTCTATTCTCTAACTATCCTCTTGCTCTTACTTTTCCACTCCCCACCGTTCTGCTTGCTGACTTAAGCATCGGAGCCGGTGTGGCGAGCACCATACCGGTGTGCAGGTTTTCTGTCTTGCAGGCCACGTCTTCCCCCATCATCTACAAATTTACCGTTGGTGGCACGTGAAGGTCAGGTGAGTTCCTCTGACCAAATTTAACCATCAACAGTTGGCGTCGTCTGTGGGGAAGAAAGCTTGCTAAGTTTGCACATCGGTGATTCAATGAGTAAGAGGATGGAAAAGGGAAACCAAAATTCAAACCCTTCCGAAAATAACCATCAACCGCAGAAATCGAAAAAAGATCGAGCAATTCTGAGGAGCCCAGAACAAGGTACCAGCCGTAGAACAGACCTGAGAAAACTGATCGAGGAGAAGCGCAGAAGTGCCAAGGCTTCCGAGGTCGAGGCCAAAACTGTCGAAGCTGAACCCAAGAAGGACAATCTCCCTAGGAAAAATTGGGCTTCCAAACACACTAAAAGAGCTCGGAAATCCTGAGGGAGACCTGCAGAAGCTAAATGACTCCAAGCCAAACAGCGAGGCCGACCCAAAGCTATGGTCATCCCGAGGCCGAGGCCGACCCTATGCCAAAGCCGAAGCCGACTATCCAAGACCTCAAAAGTGACTCGAAAATCACATAATCAAGACAAATCAGATTGTCAATGCAGTTGGACACAAGGCAAGATCCAGATTGAAGCGAAGGAGCCGGATACGAAAGACGACAGATTGTTCGAGGCCAAGGCCTAAGCCAACCCCAGATATGGCTGAGGCTGAGGCCGACCCCAGATATGATTGAAGCTGAGGCCAAGGCCAATCCGAGCCACGCTTGAGGCCGAGGCCGACCATAGCCATGGTTGTGACCAAGGTCAACCCTATTGATTCAAGCGAAGATCGACACCATGCGAGTCTGGACCAATGGGTCTACCTCACCTCATCTAGATTTGAGATCACGCGAGCCTGGGCCCCGGGGTCTACCTCGCCTCATCTAGTTGAATCCACGATTACATGCGAGCCTATTGAGCCCACGCTTCAGCGAGCCTATAGTGCCCACGCCTACATGCGAGCCTATAGAGCTCACGCTTCAGCGAGCCTATAGTGCCCACACCTACATGCGAGCCTATAGTGCCCACGCCTACATGCGAGCCTATAGAGCCCACGCTTCAGCGAGCCTATGGTGGCCACGCCTACCTAGCGAGCCTAAGCTCTTTAGCTTAGTGTCCACGCCTGCATGCGAGCCTGGACTACTGAGTCTACCTCGCCTCATCCAGATTGAGATTACATGAGCCTGGACCAACGAGTCTACCTCACCTCATCTGGCCTGAGCATCTTTACATCAGGCGAGCCTGGACTACTGAGTCTACATCGCCTCATCCAGATTGAGATTACGTGAGCCTGGACCAACGAGTCTACCTCACCCCATCTGGCCTGAGCATCTTTACATCAGGCGAGCCTGGACTACCGAGTCTACCTCGTCTCATCCAGATTGAGATTACGTGAACCTGGACCAACGAGTCTACCTCACCTCATCTAGCTTGAGCATCTTTACATCAGGCGAGCCTGGACTACCAAGTCTATCTCGTCTCATCCAGATTAAGACCATGTGAGCCTGGACCAACGAGTCTACCTCACCTCATCTGGCCTAAACGTCTTCACAACAGGCGAGCCTGGACTACCGAGTCTACCTCGCCTCATCCAGATTGAGATTACGTGAGCCTGGACCAACGAGTCTACCTCACCTCATCTGGCCTGAGCATCTTTACATCAGGCGAGCCTGGACTACCGAGTCTACCTCGCCTCATCCAGATTGAGATTACGTGAGCCTGGACCAACGAGTCTACCTCACCTCATCTGGCTTGAGCATCTTTACATCATGCGAGCCTGGACTACCGAGTCTACCGAGTCTACCGAGTCTACCTCGCCTCATCCAGATTGAGACCATGTGAGCTTGGACCAACGAGTCTACCTCACCTCATCTGGCCTAAACGTTTTCACAACAAGCGAGCCTGGACTACCGAGTCTACCTCGCCTCATCTGGCGTGAGCCCATCATGCGAGCCTGGACTGCACAGTCTACCTCCCCATTTGGCTCGAGCCAATGCACTTCATCTGAGACAGGCTCGCCTGGCCGAGGCCGAGGCTGACCATGTTGAGGCCGACCCCAAACTTTAAAGGTATTCTCCTATTTACTCAACTATACTTTATGTTTCAGTGAAGTTCTACTTGAGATTGGGGGCTACACAGGGGATATGCACTCCCTATTAAACAAAAAGCACACAGGTTTAGCATGTCCTAGCCTATTCTTGTATTGTTTTCCTACAAATGACTAATATATGGATGCAGGGAGCCAAATTTTAGGCTAATAGAGGCTTGAGGCGGAGGCCGATCCTAGTCTCTTCCCTAACTTTTCTATTGCAGAAATTAATTTTTCAATGCAGAAGCACAAAATCTTCAAATCCCATGTGGGGATATGACTTGAACCTGGAATGAAGCACTCCGAATGACCAAGTACGGGGGTCTCGCTGACGCTGTTATGCTCGGCCTCTTCCCGAGGCCGAGGCCGACCAGCACCACTTTTGTAATCTCTCACATTTCTCATTTCCATTTCACCTAACCCCTATTCAGGAGTGTCTACTTTGTGTATTCCTATCCTATTTTGCAGGATGACGATAAAGCTGCACATAGGTCAGCACAAGGTAAAGATTATTACTCTTAAATCGGGCTTAAGGAGTTCAACTTATAGCAATAAGTCACCCCGAATCCCAATATAAGAGTGGGGGCTTAATGTTATAGGTAATTTTGGACCACCCCTAGGTATAAGAAGCTGGCGAGGACAACCGGGCAGAAAAAGAGCTGAGGAATGGATCCAAGGGGCAAAACCGACAAGTGAGACGGGCCAAGACCGAAGGGGTCGGGATTTTGGCCCGACCCTCGACCCGTTTGCGCGGGCCGGGCTTGTCCGGCTCCGCTTGGTCCCCACCGCCTCTGGCCGCCTCGGTTCAGCCTGGTTTGTCTCGAAACGCCTCCGAATCCCTAAAAACCCTAGGAGGATGAGCAGGTATTTATATCCCTCTTCGCCACTGAAGAATGGGACTCAAACTCTAATGCCCAAACTCTACTCTCTATTCTCTAACTCTCCTCTTGCTCTTACTTTTTCACTCCCCACCATTCTGCTTGCTGACTTAAGCATCGGAGCCGGTGTGGCGAGCACCACACCGGTGTGTAGGTTTTCTGTCTTGCAGGCCACGTTTTCCCCCATCATCTACAAATTTACAGTTGGTGGCACGTGAAGATCAGGTGAGTTCCTCTGACCAAATTTGACCATCAACAATGCTGACATGTCGAACAATCAAAATAATGACGTAGAGGTAAATATGGTACATTTTGTCTATTCGAGTAGATTTTAGTATTCCCCTAAATCCAAGATTTGTTGTTTGGTCCTCAAGCCAATTGATAAGTTCCTAAGTTTCTTTTTTCTTCTAAGTTTACTTCATTTTCGTATTTGGTTTGTGAATTTATAATTTAAGTTAAAATGTATTATAATAGGTAGATAATAAAACTTTGAATTTATATACTACATACAGACTTGGTTTCTTAAACTCGAGATATATAAGTCTAACATATGAGCCAATTATTTCAAAGTGTGCAACTAAAACTTAAGCTTCCCTATAATGTCTAATAAGATTACCCCATAGTTCCCATAGTTACATTTGGGATGAGTTGACATTCTCTCCAGAACCGTCATTTTCGAATTAATATATTATCTTAACTTTAAAAAATGTTTAATAAATCTCTAAACTTTCAATTTTCTATCTAATAAGTCTTTGAATTTTAACCTACATCTAATAGATTCTTAAACCTTCAATTTTATGTCTAAAATCTCGGAATTTTGAATTTTGTGTAAAAGATCTTTGACCTATTTACGATTTAAAAAAAAAAAAAATCATAAATCTATTCTATACAAAGTTCTATTCCAAATAAAATTCAATTTTAAATCACTACACCAATTGATTTCTAAAAATTTCAAATATTCTAAAAATTTCAAATATATTAAAAAAAAGTTCAAGAAACTATTACATATTTCTAAAGTCGGAAAGTTCAATTTAGTTTTAACCGATTAGGTTCTATACATGCACTCTCTCCATTCAGTCAAATTTTGTTCCTTCTCACTCTGCAAACACTAAAAACAATCAGCTTGTCTTCAAGGTCAATGTTCTCAAGTCATTTTGCAATAAGTTTCAACCATAACTGATAACAATACCAAGTTACCAACTTAACCCCTACTGCTCATAATTCCAAGTTTCTGAATCTAGAAAGAACAGATAACTGGAACAAAATTTTGTATCCATTTATTCTAGCTTAATGCCTCCTCAGTACAAAAGCTCGGATCGTGTTGCTGTGACCACAGTTTAGATTTTAACCCGACGTATCAAAAGAGGGAGTAGTACAGATAAACTCGATTTTATTACGCCACTAAAAATATAATTACAAAATGTATATACAGATAATGTAAAAATAGAACTGTCTTACATCTCAGATAAGAGATTGCTGATTTTCCGAAGCTCCTTGAGAGCTGCCACGGCTGTTACTTGTCCTTTGCCAACTAAAGGGTTCTTAGACAAGTTCTCCAATGATCCTACCTGACCCCGATCCTGCTGGAATACGGTTTCGATAACCTGTCAACCAAATCGTCAGCTATAGTAAGAACACGTGACAGATGGATGAAGATTACAGAAATAAATGTCATTCTTATAACCATAATTATTAACCTTCTGGTCGTCAGCATTCAATTCCATAATTTTTTTTACTTATAGCAGAGCCATTGAAACAATCCAGAAGTAGGTTAAGACTTGCATCCGGGGCAAAGCCAAAAAGTTCCTTAGGGGAGGGGCAAAATTTTGCATTCAACTTTATATGGTATATGATCTTTTAATTCTAAAAATTTAGAGAGAAAACTAGAGGAAAAGGACAAAATCTTCAGTATTTTATATGAACGACAAACGAAGAGGGAGACAACCTTCTTTGCTCCGCCCCTAACTCTCACAATCAACTTCAATAACTACATATCTATCGATATTGTTCCTTAAAACCTGTCAGGGACTTGAATGGTGGTGCTGGAGAAGAATTAAGTTTTTGAAATTTTGGTCATCTAAGGGGGTGTTTGGGGCACTGAATAGGTTATAATAACCCCCCTTATTATAACTTATTCAACGTTTGAGGCACCAACAAAAATAATTGGTGAGGTGGGTTATTTTAACCCCCAATTATTTTATCCATTTTCTACAGTAACCATTATTCAACCCACTACAGTAACTATCTCTTCTCTTCTTCCATGCGACTCCTTGACTTTTTCGACGACCGTCGGCTGCCGTCAGCCGGCAAAGTTTCCGACGAATTTTTTGACGACCGCCGACGACTTTTCCGGCGATCACCGATGACTTTTCCGACCACCAATTTTTTTTCCCATATTTCTTCTCAATTTCATTTTGAAAAATATAAAAAATAAAAATAAAGAAAAAAAACATCAAAGGTTGCCGGAAAAGTCGTTGACAACATCGAAGGTTAATCAACTTTAAAAAAAAAATTCAAACGAAATTATATTTACCACACTCAAGTTTATTTCAAATGATTTTATTGATAAAATAAAAATAATAATAATAAAAAAAATAAAAAAAAATAAAAAACTAATATAATTTTTGAACTAAACATTTACAATTTTTATTTTGGCAATACTAAAAGTTAACTAATATAATTTTTCTATACCAAAACCTAAACTTTTTTGCTTTGTAACAAAAAAAAAAAAAGCATAACCCTAAATCAAAGTGTTGTATATCATAAATAAAAAAAAAAAAATAAATAAAAAAAAAAAAAAAACTAGAAAAAGAAAACAGTCAGTTTGAACCTTTGATTCATAACCTCATGTTAAAACAAATCAACACTCCAAACACAGATTATTTTATCCCAGATTAAAATAATCTGCGCCCCAAACACAGATTATTTTATCCCAGACTATAATAATCTGCACCCCAAACACAGATTATTATAACCCTCAGATTATTATAATCGCCAGATTATTATAACCACCAGATATTATAACCAATTCAGCGCCCCAAACAGCCCCTAAGAGTATTTCTACTGAAAATTTTTGTTTTTAGTATTTAAAGAAGTGGTGATAAATTAACCAGAGGGAACAGGATCCTATAGAGCAACTGCTAGAGTTTCAGAATGGATCATTTTCCATCTGTAGGAGACTACTCTTTTGGAAGTTGTCCACATACACCCCAGAACTTTAAGTAACAAAAATTATAAATATTACCTGGATGTGTTCAAGCATAGATTGACCAAGATTCTTGAGAGTTCCCATCACATGTTGATCCACACCATCTCCTTTGCCGCTAACAGAAGTACTACAAGACCCATCAATTTTGGGCGAAGCAATATTCTTTATCGGATTACTCTCAACTCCAGTCAATTTGGAAGCCTCGGCGCCACCTTTCCCATCACTAGCAGCATTTCTGCCGAACTTCCAAAACCACGGAAATTTTCCTAGAAGTTTCCTATCCTTTGTCCCTACAGCTGCATTGCCCTCAGAATCATAACTGCACCCAGATTTTTCAGGGATGTTCTCAAGCTGATTAGGAACTGGAAGACGTGAACCTTCCACGGCTGACTGGGTCTGGTCATCATTTTCATCCAGGGACAAATTTGATGCAACGCTGCTTCGGCTTGAATCGTTTAAGTCATTCTCATTATCATTTGCTCCACTGAAGGAACTTGCTGGGTCTGAGAATATAGAAGAGTTTTCACTGCCAGCAATTCCACTTTCACATCTCTTGTCTTCAGCATTTTCTAAGTACTTCTCGCAGCGATCTTGTCCATCTACCTCCCCTTCTACAGAGATATCATCTTTGTTATCTAGCACTTCATCACTCCCACATTTTTCAATGTCTTCCTCTGCACCAAGTTCACGTGACAAATCTGCCAGCAACCTTCGCCTAACAGAGGACTTAGTGTTCTTCTTGCCACCAGCAAGCTTTGCTGGAGATGGATCAGATTCTGTCCTATACAGGAATCTCACTTTCTCTGACCATCCTTTCTTTTGGGCTGCATTCTGATTTCTTGAGCTACTTTCTTTACATTCTTGTTCCCTGTGTAAAACTCTCCACTTCTCCTCCCAGTAACTTTCAGGAACGTGATTTAATGGAGTTTTTGGTGAAACAGAACCAGACGAGTGGCCATTACCACGTGCAACCATAGACTTGCTGAGATGGTGATAAGCTCCAGACAACAGCGGTGTAGATGAGATATTAGATTTCATTGCTAAAGTCTGCAAAGATTTTGCCTTCTCTATCAGTTTTTTCAAATCCACACTCTTGGGGAAGTTTAACAATCTCTGGAGACATAAAGTTGCATTTTCTGTGGCAAGTAAAGATGATCGCAGATAAAGTAACATAGAAACAGCAATAGCAGCAATAAATGCACCACGAGATGAACTAAGGAAGCTCACGCTTGTCTCAGGTTCATCACTTCTCTCAAATTTGCAATTATCTGATGCAAATATTTCATCCCAAATTGTCAAGAGATCTTCAAGCGAAAATTCACGACCAAATAAAACCCTTAACCAGCGGAGAGAGAAGTACTGTGGTTCTACACCCAGTTCAACAAGGTGAGCATGAAGGGACGAATCGACATGTGACAGCAAGTGGTATAAAGCAGCAGAAGCTTCAATTACAGGAGGCAGTCCTGAAAGGGAACCACCTGCAGGAGTTGCAGAGAAGAAGTCTGCCATTGCAACTGCCCCATGGGCTCCACTCATCAAAGCATCAAACATAGTATACGCATCATGTTCTATAAATCTATCAGAAAGGACAATGCCCAGTTCCCCTTCAGCTCCATAGGCATCAGTCAACAATATAATGGTTTGTATTTCAGGATCTAGCTCCGAGAGACTTTTCACATTTTCCTCATTTCCATGAACTCCAAACTCATCTTCAGTTGTATCCAGACGGTTTTTGAAATCAAAATTATATTTCAAACTACCATCTTGAAACGAAAAGCCATCAAACTTGTCGGCAAATTGGTCTTCATAAAGCTTTCTCACTTGAGAAAGCCTCTCCACATCAACATGAAGAACATACAACAATGGAGCCAAAAGTTCGTGCATACCTACAATATAGAACAGGGGATAGCTTAGAAATATAGCACCAAGAAGTTAATCAATTTTTTTCTTCTTCCTTTCATGGCAGGGGGGAGAGTAAGATGGAAATTGTGTGTGCTGCAAATTAAGAAGAGAAACTCTCAGGCACATTTTTAATCACAAACTTTTGGAATGTGAACCTTCAAGGGCTGGGAATAGTAAAGATTATACAAGTAGTGACTTCCTCTTCCTTTACATTTTGTTTCCGTTTTTTATTGGAGGATAGTTGTTGGCAACCATGTCAAATCAAACAAACACTCAGGTTGGTGCCAGGTTATAAGTTGGCATCTAACCATAAAAAAGAATAGTTCTTATCATTATTTAAATAACTACTGGGAATTAGAATACACAGTGGCCAATTATGAGACGGTTTCTCCAAGGTATTTTGACTCATACTTGAAGGAGGCCTCACTATAAAATGCATTCAGACACAAGGGTTATATCATAGCCATTCCTAACATAGAAAATGGTAACCATGTTCATTATACCACTTGGGTAGTTCCTGCCCCCAATATGTAAGGAGAATAGTGCATTACATTTCACAACCAGAAAAGCAATCTTGTAATTGTTAAACTTTTTAATTGTTTTAAAGACGGAAATCTCACCTGCGATATTGTTTTTCAATAGATGTGGTTCTCCAACGCTTTTTTAGTTTTTCCTAGAAAGGAAAAGTTATTGGAAAATCATAATTATTTTACATAGCTCCTCACCCAATATTATTATATAAAAGAGGAACTAAACCATTAGTGTGAGAACTAGAAAATCATTTGCACCCTGTACTTGAATTTTAATTAATAAAGTTTTTAAACATGAATTGATTTTATTCTTTTCATTGTAAATTGCTGAAATTACCTTGTCTATAGCCGAACTGAGGATGTTGAAGGCACCACAACAATAAAATTCTTCTAAGCAAGCTTTGACATCCAGGCGTCTGGAAGTAGCTTCCATGTTCTGGATATAAACGTGATAAATCCTGGTCAACCATTTTCTCCAGCTCAGCACTCCGAAAGAAGCGACCCCACATGCTATCTGCAGTACAGGAGTGTGACAATTAGAAGCAAATATTGTTACTACTTATGCCACACTTAATCGAACTCATCCCACAATTTAATATCTCGAGGGAACAGCAATGTTAGGTACACATTCATGAATTAGCATCACCCAGTTCACACTTGAGCTAGAAAACAACAGGGGAAAAAAACAAGAAGTATCTTTCACAAGTAATACCTAGGGCATTAAGATTCAGAACCATTCCAAACTAGATTGGAGATGGAAGAGGAGGCATAACTTTACCTGGGTTTTGTGATAGTGGATTATCCATTGCAATATCAGGAGAATTGCTTCCATCCTTGGAAATGTGTGGATCAACAAGATGGCGTCTTCTCAAGATAGCATATCTGAAAGAATAAAGAACGGAGAGGGTTAAATATGATGATAAGAATTTGGATTCCAAACATGAAGAAAAACAGATTTAGAATTATTCATATTATATTCATTTCTTAAAAAGCAAAAGCTCATCATTGTTGATATCTAAATTACAGCCACCGACAACACCATATTGACAACGTATCCCACAAAATGAAATGTAAATAAAACTCAAAGATATAAGACAACCAATTGATGTTCTGTATGGAACTAAAAGCTCAACTTCGCAAAAGAAACTAAATTGGAAACTTGAATAACAAAATCCATAAGAACAAAAATCAAGGAAAATTTGGACAGGCAAGAAAACAAGGATGAACATTCACCCAGAACAGAATCCACCATCATAAATCTCGAAATAAGCCAACGATAAACAAAGGTCAGACGAGTAATCGCAAATCTTCAACAAATTACAAAAACGTAAGCTCCCGATAACAGAATCACCAATACCTAGACCAGGGGGAAACATTATATGCAGATTTAGGAAACGAAAAAAGAATTTCAGGAGAATTAAAGAACAATTAGTAAAATCAAGCCACATTAAACTCAAGCCAGCAATAGGCATGAAAAAAGACCAACAAGAGAAAGGTAATCAAACCTTCTTCTCGAATCAGCTGTAACGCGACGAAGATCATCAATAGAAGCCATAGAAGAAGACGGCAAAACCCCAAGATTTATGCGCCATCGAACACCTCGAAGATCAGCAAACCGCCGCTGCTTATCCTCAGAATCCCGATGAGAAGCAGAGCCAGAGCACGACGAGGTCGTCGAGGCCGGTTCGGACAATGCCGCCACGATTTCAGAAGGCGCCATGGATTTCACCTCAACTTTCTCGAACCCAATCCTCCAAATTCCGAATCTACAAACAAACCCGAAATGTTAACGAAATCCCACAAAACCCCACAAACCAAAAAGCGCAATTAAGAATTCTGCAACGGAAGAATCAGGAAAGATACGAAGATCAAGGAAAGGGGGAAAAAATCAAAACCCAGAAAAGATGAAGAGGGAAAAAAACATGGAAGACGAAAATGGAGGAGATAAACTTACATGGTCTAAGAGTGTGGATGAAATTGGAGGAAACTTGGAGGGATGAAATGAGTGATAATCCAGAAATCCATCATCAGGGTTGTGAAGAAATTGGTGTTAATAAGAAAAAGCGAAGAAGAATTTCGTTTTTTTGGCAGGCGAGAAAGAGAGAGGGGGAGAGAAGGAAGGGAAGAGAGAGAGAAGGAATTTTGTTCTAATGGCGTTCATAGGGCTTTTTGGACAAAGTCTGGTTTAGGGTCAGGTGAGCTGTCTTCTTCTGTTATCTCTCTCTCTCTATTAGTAATTTTTTGAGGAATTTATTATTTTTTTTCACCTATTCTCTTCTTTCTTTTTTTTTTTTTTTTTAATTTAATTTCCTACATTCTCATATCATATGAAATTTTAATTTCTTGGATGTTCATAATATTAATATCATTCAATTGTTTGACCTAACTTTGGTTTTCCATAATTACTAATCAAAATCTCAATCTCACATTATTTATGCAATATACCTAGTGTTAGCCGTTAAATATGACTTAGTCGACTTGAATATAGTCCACTAGTTAAGATATTAGTAATAATGTAAGATGTTTAACAAGAAGAATTCGAACCACAAACCTCTAGTTGTTTTATGTTAGTTGAACTATACTCATGTCGGTTGCTCCATTAAACTTAATCATATGAAAATTGTATGTATTATAGTGTGACATCTTCATCATGATTTACGGTAAATTTTCTTATTCTTCTTATGGAGAATCCTAAACGTTTAGTTGTCTCGCATTTATATATACTAATAGGTATAGTATACATGATCATATTAGATTTTTTTTTTTTTTTTTAAAAAATGTGTTTATTTTCCTTTTCAAACTTGTCCTCATGTACTTTTGCTTGATTATTAGTTTTTTTTTTAAGTTTGATTATATATTTCTAGCATCTATATTCACTGTTATCAAGAGTAATAATAAATTTATTGATATATCTTTTTTCAATATTGAGTGTTTGTGAATCAAAAAATTTATTTTCAAACTTGATTTTTAATTCCAACATAATCATTGGATTCTAATTAGAAGTATTTCATGATATCAAACTTAGGATCCTAATGAATGAGCTTCAAAAATCTCTAATAAATATATATAAACAATGAGATGTTACAAAATCAAACGGTATCAAATCTTTTTTTTTTTTTTCAATTATCACATCTTAATAATTAAGTTAAAATCTATCAATTCAAAGATAAGACACCTATTGTATTTTGTGTGCTTTGAAAGTTCTACCTTCCACTTCCACATTTGTTGAACTTAAAAAAATATATAATTAAGCTAAATTATGAACTTTAAAAAAAAACGAGATCATAATTTTTTATGATAAATTTTAGACATTGTATCTATTTAGTTCTTAAACCTGAAATTAATCATTGTTAATCGAGTCAAAGGTGATTTGACAAGCAACTAAATAGATTGATAGAAGAAAAAAAAATCGGAATCCCACATGATTTTAACTTTTTAAGAAAGCAAATTTTTTCCTTTAGTTGAATAAATATAGACGAAAAAAATTGTACTTTCAACCTTTTGTTACTAGAAATATTGAACTTTCGACCTTAATGAAAATAATAAATGTTTTATTCATTAACTTATAATCAAATTAGCAATAAGGAAGATTATTTTTATTTTTAGAATAATGAGTTGATGATTTGTTTTGTAATTAATCGCCTTTTAATAGAAAAATGGAGATGTATTAACTATTTTGTTTTTTTTTTGTTTTTTTAGTTTTAGTTTTTAGTTTTTTGAGATAAGAGATGTATTAACTATTAAATTACTCTCCTCAAAAAAAAAAAATAACTATTAAATTACGTTCTTGTCCTAATAATAAGGCAAGTACGTCAATGAATTTGATACGATTGAGGGAGGGAAATAACGGTAAAGAAATACGGTGGGGCTGAGGGTAATAATGGAAGAGAGAAAAAGTGTTTTTATTTTTGTGCTAAAAGCATATTCTTTTTTTCTTCTTCTGTTTTTTTTTTTTTTTCTTTTTCTTTTTGATAAACTTTTTTTTTTTTAATTTTTGATAAACTTTTTTTTTAGTGGCTCTCCCATTTCTTTTTCACATGTATTTCTCCCAAACTTCATGGTTGACTACAAAATCATTATAAAAAGAGAGAGAGAAAAAATAATAATAAGAGAGAGGCTGCCCATTTTTTTAAATCCAATAAATAAGACCTAGGGTTTTAATAATACTCCGACCTCTACCGAAATAAAGGTCCGTTTGGAATACGTTTTAATTTAAATGTTTTTCAAAAATGCATTCTTTAAAAAAAACATTTTGTATAAAATTTGTTTAGAATTTAAACACTCATATGTTTGGTTACATTTCCTCATAAATGTTTTTATACACAAGTTATTGTATACTTACAAACTCTTTCTAAAAAAGTTAGTTTCGAGTGTTTCTCTCAAAATAGTTTATTTCTCAATCTCATTTTCTAATAAGTCATTTTTAGTGATTGTCAAACACTAGAAATTTTTTCAAAATGATTTTTTTTTTTTTTTGTCAAAATTAAACACTTGAAAAGTTAAACCAAACACACCCTAAGTAATGTATTGATCAGTTGAATTGATTATGGTTAGGTCCACACTCAATTTTCTTTATTTTAATTTCATATCTTTTAATTTGTTTTTACTTCCTTCTATTTTTTGTCTTTAAAATATTATTACATCATAAATGAATAAGAATTCAAACATTTGAACTATAATTAAAACATTAATAACTTTTGTCTTTGTGTATTTGTGTTTGATTTAATTATTTCTTATAATTTTAAATGTTTGATTTAGCAATTCACTGGAATCAATAACTTTATTTAAAACAACACATTTTCTTTCCAAAAAAATGCCAACATCCAAACAATTGAAATAGGTTTAATTAAGAGATTTTGACTATCATATAAAACGGTAAGAATAAATAAAAATAGAAAATAAATAATGTAGACTTAAAAATAGATATAAGTAAAAAATAAATAAATAAAATAAAATTAGTTGGTGGTCGGTCAACGTGGTTTTTCAATGAAGAAAGAAACATGAAAGCAGTAACTTGCGAAGCATTATCCACTGCTGACGTGGCAAAGACGTGGCTTGTCCACCAAGTCATTCATTCTTCTGCCCGGTTTGACCTTAAAAGACAAGGCCTCTATTTGTACACATCTTATTCACGTGTTTTTTTTTTCTTTCTTTCTTAAATTCCATTTTCTAATTTACACGCCTAATTTTATTTACCCTAATTTATGTAACTTATTTAATATATAATTATATCAACTCTTTAATATACGTATTTTAAGTCTAGAAATTTTTTTTCTTTGAACTTTAATCAACGTAACAATTTAGTCCTCCAACTTTTATTTGTAACGATTTTGTCATGTATTTTGAATTTTGTAACATTTTAGTCCCTGAATTTTAACAAGTAACAATTTAGTCATGTATTTTCAATTTTTTTAACAATTTAATCATTGTCGCAAAAAATTCATTAAAGTTATTCGATTTTTATTATTTAATGATTAGACTTTGTAGCTTATAAACATATTAGGTTTCAAATTTGTTTGTTAACCTATCTATGTAAGAAATTTCATTAAATCTTAACATTAAGTTCACGATAGGGACTAAATCATTACAAATTTTATAGTACATTGACTAAATTGTTACATATGAAAGTTCATAGACTAAATTGTGACAAAGTTAAAAGTACTAGGACTAAATCGTTACAAATCAAAGTCAAAGACTAAATTATTACTCGTTACAGATTAAAGTTCGGGATTAATTTGTTGCTTTTATGAAAGTTCAAGGACCAAAAACCACCCTGGCAACAAGCAATTAACTAGCCTTTTGAGCAAACAAAAATAATTGTAAATAAACGTTTCTTAGTATAACTTTGTTGATGTTTATGTTTAATTGAAACAACTCCATAAATTTTGAGGTTATAATTGCAAAATTTTGAAGATTTGGTTTTAACAACATTTATAGTTACTAATCTAATTATAACGATTCTTTTTAGTTTAAGAGTTTCTACCATTCTCAAACTATAATTAATTTAGTAAAAATGGCCTAACTTAGAACAACTTCTTTAAGTTTTGAAGGATTATTGCTTATATATTAAAGGGTTATTGGAATGGGTAGCAATTTAAAGTTTGTTATTTGTTAATATAAAAATTTTTTTGGATTAAAAAAAAACAATTTTTTTTTTTAAAAAAAAATTGTAAATATGACAAATATATCAATGACACACATATATCACTAATAAATTTCAATTACAATACATGTAGTCTATCAGTGATGGTTGATAGAATATTCTATCAACAATAAATACAATTGTGATTAACATAGGCTTTAGTTTTGTTATATTTGCAAATAGTTTTAGCAAATTTATCAATGATATATCTACTATCACTATAGAATAGTCTATCAATAATAATTAAACTTATTGATTGAAGTCTATTGCTAACAGACTTCTATCACTAATAGTAGTTTTAGATTTTGTTATATTTACAATTATTTTAGTTTATTTTGCTATTTTTGCAAACAACCCTATATTAAAAGTTGAGGGTGCAAGTTTTTTTTTTTTTCTAAGTTCAACCACAATTGAGGGTGAGAGAATTCGAATCTCTGACTTCTTGATCGATGGTACATGTCAATTATGGTTGAGCTATTCCCATTTTGACAAAAATACAAGTCCTATATCATACAGGTAGTTGTTGTTTTGTTGTTTTGTTTTTTTTTTTCTTAAATTAAATAATTACAAGTTTTTTTTTAATACAAAGAATAATTACAAGTTTTAGAAGTATGAAACTTGTAACTATTTCTTAAATTGAAATAAATTTCCCTGACCCAATTGCATGGTCAAAGGAGGTTGGAAATAAATTAGATAATGGCAAATTTCCAGTATTTGAATGAGCAGCTGACTTTTCCCCTTTCTTGTGTTCTCTAATTTAATTGCGTTTACGCCAATTATTTGTTATGTCATTTAGTTATTAAATTCTAATTATGTTGCTTTTAGTTTTATCATCTTTTTTTTTTTTTTTTAAATGTGCCCTTAGGGAGTTTGTTACTTATTAGAAAAAATATGCGGCCAATGAAATAAATATCGATAAACATCATCACTTTTAGTCCCTAAACTTTTATGAAAGTAACAATTTAGTCCTTCAATTTTGATTTGTAACTTGATTTAGTCTTTATACATTCAATTTGGTAACAATTTAATCTCTATACTTTCAAATTTATAATGATTTAATCCAATAGTAAAAATTAATGTTAATATTTAAGGAAATTTTACTTAGATAGATTAATAAACTAATTTGGGATCAATATGTTTTTTTAAATTATCATGATTAATTGAGGGACATGTCAATTACGGTCGATTTAGTCTTTATAGTTTAGGATTAATTACAAATTACAATATTTTCTATATGATTTAGTCTTTATTTTATATATATATATATATATATATATATATATATATATATATATATATATATATATTGTCAAACTATCCCTCAATAGCTTTTGAAATCAGTTATTTTCTGGAAATTTATGGTCTCCTCTAACAAAATTCCAAAATTTTCTTGGTTGGAATTTTAAAAATTTTCAATTGTATTATTTTATTTCATTATTTTCACGTGTGTTTGCCTACTATATATTTATTATTATTTTTTATTTAAATTGGAAAGAAATTTTGATCAATACAATATTTCTATTACAATTATTTTTCCTATTTTCTTAGCAAATATATTACAGTAAATACAATAATTTGTGATTTAAATCATATGAAATTTTAATAATGATCTTATAACAAATTTAGATATTAACTACTAATATAACAGTAATAAAAGTAGTTTTATATTTCAGTTTATATGTAAAAATTGATTATTTTAACAAGGGTCGGTTGCAAAAGTAGCAAACCGGCCCAAAATAATTGCAAAATTAGCAGCCGTCTAAACTATTTGCAAAAATGGTAAAATATTGCTATCTAAAAGGTAAAATTACTAAAATGGCCATCTTAAACCCTGAACCCACGAAATCCATTCGACTTCTCCATTTCTTTCTATCAGTTTCTCAAAATCTCTCTATCAGCTTCCATTTCTTCTATACTTTTCGCTAGAAGATTGAGCTCTGATTTGAAGAAATTTGAGCCTTCCAGTAAGTGGGTATGTCTTCTTATTCGATGATTTGAGGGCTTGAGCATACAACAGTGGCTTCTCTGAGAACCCAGTTCTAGATAAAGAGGAGGGTATTGTGGTTAAAGCTGGTGAGTTCAGAGAAGTGCATGTACCCTCCATTGAAGAGAATTTGTGTTCTGTTCGGTGCAACCACAAAAATTTTGAAATTATCAAATCATAAAGTAATTTGAAGAAGAGCAGATTTAGCAGTTGAAAATGGCGCTAATTGTTTGTAAAATTTTGTTTAAAGGAAAGGAGAAGCAGTTACAGGCTCAACATGTGGATATGGTGGGTCTCAAGGAAGGTCTCATTTTTGATCGTCCACACTCTACTTTTCGCTCCTCAGTCTTCTCCATATTTCTTCTGTCTTCTTCAATTCGTCAGTTTGTTCTTCCGTCTTTTCTCGTATTCAGGTTCTTCCATATTTCGCACTACATTAGAACATTACAATACATATGATTCTATCTATGATAGAAAACTTCTATCACTGATAGAAACTGGAATAATGATGCACCAAATTGAAAAAGAGAAAGAAATCCACGCGATCACCCACAATTAATCGGGGTAGCTGGTTGAAAATCCATGAGATTCAAACCGTGAAATCCAAGAAAGATCCGTTCGAAATCCAAACCGTGAAATCCGAGAAAATGAAGAAGAAAACGAGATCGAAAGGAAATGGGCAAAACGGAAAGAGGAAAACTAGAGTAAGAAGAAGAAGACGTGCGCGCACAATTCAGGGACTGATGTGCAAATTGCTTACCGCAAGTGTACGGGTCAAGTAATAATATAGTGATTTTGCAATCGAATGTCGTCCTCTGGATTGGTGTCTAGCCAAATTTTAATTATCGAAAATACTTTTGACCAATTTTATTTAGGGAATCAAATTGAATGAGAATATGAATTAATCAAATTCAAAATTTAAGCAAAAAGTGACAATCTAATGGGAATAATTGGTCTTAGGGATTTTATTTCACCAATTGGAGTTATGGATTAATAAACGGATTAATACATGCTATGATTCATAAATCTTGGCAACTAAAATCACACATATCTCTCCCGAGCATACATGATTCTCCCATATGCAATTGAACCCGATATCCCTATCTAAATCCAATAAACATACAAGGCAATAAGGCTAACCTTTATAACAATTTCTAGAATTAACCTTAATCTCCCGATTTTTAGCTAAATTCTAGTTATGCATATTGATTACTAATTTAAATCATCTCTCCCGAGTTAGATTCAAATATAAACATCAATCAATTTATGGCCAGTAAATCGAAAGCATTAAGGATACAACATATGCATAAATGACATCAATAGCATAAATACCGTAAATCAATCCAAAACGTGCCCAACGGCTACATCAATCCCTAAGAATTAAACTTAGCTACACATAATCCTCGTTACAAAATAAACTAAGTCTAAATAAGCCATAAAAACTATCTAAAGTAAGGGAAAAGAGAAATAGACTCGTTGTAGGCCGAGACCGAACGTCCCCGTCACGATCCCCACGAACAATGGGTTGATTTCCACTTCGCTCCCTCTATTTCAGCCTTCCAAGCCTCTGTTCTGCCCTGTTTTTCGGCTCCCAAGAGTCCAAAATCGAAGTCCTTTCAAACCTAGCTGAAAAGAAGCTTATATAGCAGATTTTTCGTCTTAGCGTCGAGACGCTGCCTTCAAAACGCGCGTTTCAATAAGCGAAATAACACAGCGTCGAGATGCTAAGGTCGCAGCGTCGAGACGCTGTGACCTTTACGCGCCTAATCAAATATGGAATGTGAGCGTTGAGACGCTCGAGAGCTAGCGTCTCAACGCTAGTCTGCTGTTGACCGAGATTTGACTTTTTTCCTCTTTAACTCTTTTCAATCCTTTGCATCTTTTCACGTCCCGAGCACCCGATTGACTCTAATATTGCGCTATAGCTCCAATCAACTATTTCCTACAAAATAAACAATAAGCACAATAAAATGGCCCAAACATCATAAAAGACTAGCTAAATTAAATAAGTAAAAGTAGCTAGCTATGCTCGCTATCAGGGACAAAACGGGGATATAAAAAATTAATTAAATTTTTTTTTCCATATTTGCAAATATTTTAAAATTTTGCTAAGTTTGTCATTATTTACCCTAATTTTGCCACCCATTACAATTATCCTTTTAACAATCATAATAGTAATTTGACTTTAATGATGTTGTTAATTAACAACTATAAATGTCAATTTGCAAGTGATTTTTTTAAAAAAGGCGGTGGCCAACAGTTATTTTAACAACTATAGTAATTTAACAAATGTGTATTGATGCATAAAATACTATATTTATTAAAGTTTTTATATTTTTTACATAATTGTACCTTTTAAATTTTCAAATTCTAACTCTCGATACATCGATAACAAAAAAGAAATGTTGTTTTCATAATTTCCACTATTTGAATCACAAAATATGAAAACATTTCCACTATTTGAATCACAAAATATGAAAACATAGCTTTTTTTTTTTTCTTAAATAATGAAAACATAGTTTTTAGAAAACACATCTCTACCAAACGAATATTCATTAACTCAATGAATCTAAAAACATAAAATAGAATCCATATGGGATGTCTTAAATTTATGGAATGAAATTGGTAATTATTATGAAAAAATCATTATTAATATTTGTGATCAGGTTTATTTCATTTGAAACTTCTATGATATTTTGTCAACATATTTATGACAAAGAAAAGGAAATATATTTTCTCCATTCTTTTTTCTTTTATAAAGAATATAACATCTTAAATATGAGTGGGATTTCGACTAATTTCGACTTTTCAATTGTGTCCTCAAAGTTTTTTTTTTTTTTTGGACACAAACCCTCAAAGTTTTTTTTTTTTAAATTATTTATTTATGTATTATTATTATTGTTTATTTTTGTAAATTGCCATAGTTTGGTGTAATAATTTGACTGGTGTACCAATCTCAATAAATGCAAATAATTTTGTTTAAATTTCTACAAAGATCAGTCCTAATTCTTCTCTCCAACCAGACAAACTTTTGCTTATTTATGAATGTTTATCCTTTCTTGTTCAACTTGAGTTCATTGTCTATCTAATAGGGAAAAAAACTACCACTTTTTAAAACCATATAATTACTTCTCAATATTTAGCTCCAAAATTTAACATCTCAAGCACTAGATGATTTTTTTAAAAAAAAAAAAAAAGAAAAGAAAAAAAAATCCTTTTGATTTTGAAAGTCTTTTTTTTAAAAAAAAAAAAAAAAAACTTTTATTAATTACCCTTTTTTGATTTTTTAATTAAAAAATTAAATACAAAAATACTTTTTTTTTTTTTTTTTTTTTTTTTTTAATGTGGTTGGAGTGGAAACAAAAAGCTCACCCTCTCTTTTTCTTTGAAGATCTCTTTTGTTTTCAGCGTTTGAGAAGAGGAACAAGAAGGCCCCTTTCTCTCTCTCTCTAGATCTCTTTCTCTCTCCACTCAGTGTCACAGTGGAAGACAAAACATGCATTGGACTAGTTTAGCTGTTTTTTTTTTAATTGGAATTTTAAAAAAGTCATGATTAATTTTATACCCATAGAAATACTTTAAATTAATTAAACTTTCTCAGGTTGTGAACAAATTAAATATGTCCATAACTATAATGTATAAAATTTGGTAGGTATCAATGTATGTATGAAGTGACTAGTTGTTTGCATAATAATATATTTGTATGTATATGCTCAATCATTTAAATAGTCGTACCATTTCATTTTAATAGGTATTGAAAACAGGATCTCCATCTCTACATTTGTAGTGTTATATTCTTTAAAAACCGTAAATTTTTAATAAGTCAATTTTCTACGCCTAGTATGGTAAATGTACATTATGAGTTGATTAAGTTATTGTGTGTTTCAGTCATATAAAGTGAGTGTATGGTGTTAGTATAACGTACCTTATAATTTAAAGAGTTGAAACCTACACCCATGTGTTGTATTCTTAAAAAAATGCATTTAACATGTCAACTTTCACAATCCATGTGAGTTACACAATTAGTTTGAAATTGTTATATGGCGGTTAATATTGTTATAGGTAATTTTGGACTAATCCGGTGTACAAGGAGCTGACGAGGACAACCAGACAGAAATAAGCTAAGGCTGGGAGATGGACCCTAGAGGCGAAACCGGCAAGCAGGACGGGCCAAAACCGAAGAGGTCGGGACCCGAACTCTCTACTCTCTCCTCTTGCTCTTTAGCCCTCCTACTTTCGTTTTCTGACTTAAGCCTCAGAGGCAGTGTGGCTAGCACCACACCGGTGTGCAGGTTTTCCGTTTTGCAGGTCACGTCTTCCCCCTCATCTACAAATTTACAGTTGGTGGCACGTGAAGGTCAAGTGAGTTCCCTCTGACCAAATTTGACCATCAACAAATATCATTATAATTATGCTTTTAGAAAAATTAGTTCAAACTGACATATACCATTGATCAAGAGGTCAAAGATTTGAATCTCCTACTATGTTGTTAAACTTGAAAAAAAAAAAAAGGAAAAACCCCTTTAAACCTTAAAAAATGATAGGAAATAGAAATTTTTAACAATTTATTGGATAGGTTCTCACCTTATTCAAAAACCAATCTCAATTTTGTTTTTAAGTTCAACAACATGTGAGTGTGGGTGAGATTCGAACGCTTCTGACCTCATGTTACATGTCAATTACTGTTGAGCTAGTTTAAAACAAAAGTAATTGTGCCATTTAAATTCACATGCAGTCAATTTAATAATCAAACTCTAAAAATCTTACAATTCTCCAGTAAATCTTTTAATACTCGTAAAATAAAATCTCAAATTAAATGAAGTCCTAATTAAGTTATCATGTGTCAAGTCACGTAAAGCAATGCTATATCCACATGATCAACTTATTAAAAATTTAAAAAATGGGACAATTTCAATTCAATTCTTGAATTGCAATCATGTGTGGAATAATAAAGATTTGGTTGAAAAAAAAAACTCTAAAGTATAAAAGATGAAACTTTATAAGATTAGGGACCATTAATTAAAAAAAAAATTAAAAATTAGAGATTTAAATTACATACTTATCCTATAATTAATGATGAGAACAAGAGATAATGCCTCATGCATTATATGAATATGATAATGGATTGGAAATAAGATGTACCATGAAAAAACCTTATGATATGAGGAAAGGGCCCACATATTATATCTACACTCACAGAGGTTACCATATCATATCATAGATTCATCTTAAAAGCCACAACCAATTATTGTTTATTATGCTTTCTATACAATATGATTGAAATTATTAAAAGAAAAAAAACCTTAGGCCAAAATTTTTAATATTAACAATTTAGTCCCTCCTTTACCTATATAATAAGAGAATTAAATGAATGCAATATTTATGGAATGAGATGGAAAAATATTATTCATTGTTATGATTGGATAGATTTCTTTTACTTATATAATAAAAGAATTAAATGAATATATTATTTAATATTGACAACTAGAATGATTGAATACGAGTAGAATTGAGATAGAAGTATGTAGACTAAATAGGTTAAAAAAAAAAGTATGTAGACTAAACTGTTTAAAAATCATATTTTAGTATTTGAATTTTTTTTATGTTGCTCCAATTTTAGTTTTTAAACTTTTAAAAATGAAGTTTTATTCCTTTAAATATATATATATATATATATATATATATTATATTATATGAAGTTTTATTTGTTGATTTTTTTTTATTTAAAATTGTTTTTAATATAGACATGTCTTTTATGTATTTACTTTTATGAGTAGATGTTTGTAGACCACTACCTAAAAACTACCATGTAGATATGATCTACATTGGATTTCAAAACACATTCATTTTTATATTTAATAATTAATAGAAAATTAATAGCAATCATTTTTTAAAAATTTTAATATAAAGTTAAAAGGGTTAAACAAAATATTAAAAGTTTAGTGACTAAAACATGTTAAAACAGATTAAATATGAAAAGATATGAATCAAAATAAGATTTCAACTAAGGTTAAACATGAATTTTGGAGAAAAAATTATGTATATTCTTTCCTTGTACTCCTCTTCATATCATAAGAATTATAGTTCAAGCTATGGATTAATTAATACTTGAGTAGTTTAAACGCTATTGCTTAAATTGGATCTTAATTTTTTATTTTTTTTTGTTTTATTGTTTGTAAATAGAGAATTTCAAATACAAAGAAATATTTCATGTTTGGATTTGAGAAAACTTGCAAGAGGCTAGTTTTCTTGATTAAAAGACGGTTTTGACCTTAGCAGTTATAAACCCAAAAACCTTCTTTCTTGTCCCTTTTTATGATTATTAAACTCTCATTCTTAGCCCTTTTTAGTAAATAACATCTCTTTTAATAGCCTAAAAAATACATAAAAAGAGAATCATAGAAATTACCTTTGAAGCCTATAAGATTTTTTTTTTTTGAGATAACGACTAGACCTAAGATTTAAACTAAAATTTAGAATTTGGATTCGATATTGAAAGTCATTACATTTTCTTGTGACTTGAATATATCATCTAATATATTGAACCAGAACTTAAAAAACTTAGAAACGACCAGGTTGGTGACGCCAAAATCATGTATTTGATTTTAGTTCGATATATATTTTTATTCATTGACTTGCCTTCTAATCTAATAGTTCTATACCTAATTTAATTGTTAATTATTAATAGACAATACTATACCAACTCATATACGAGCAAATCCATCATTATCAATCCCTCATTTTTAATATGGTAAAAAAATGTAATATGTTTTTATTTCCTTTCCATTGTTCCAAATGAACAAAAAATAACTTAATTTTATATATAGATATACACATCAAAAACAATTTTTATGTAAAGTAATATATATTTTCTCTTTATTTTGAAACTCATTCATATATAGGCAAAGTTGTTTTTTTTTTTTTTTTTTTTTTGTATCATTTAAAAAAATTGGCCCTATCATCAATTAATTTCTATAAAAAAATTGATATCATACAATTTCATTATAAGTCATTTTCTAACATCATCATCATGGGAAGCCGTTTTTGTTATTAGAATACTAAGGATATGTCATAGAAGACAACATTTTTGTTTTCTATTTCCTTTTTTTTTATTTTTCTCTGTGATCTTTGTTGACCCAAACAATGCCTTCAACTTTTTGATAAGTTCAAAAGCTAAATATTGCATTAAAAATCATAATTAAAAGAGTGCAATGGAAAGCAATAATTCATGTTTTTGGGACTTTGGCCCTTCAATTGATGATGATTGATTGGAGCATTTGGGAAGATTGATGGGAGCTTTTGGAGGCAATTTGGCAATATTCCATAAATTGATTTTCACTTTTAAATTATAAATAAATTACACGTGTAAGGACATATATAACATAGACAAGTTTTATTACAAAGGTTAGGTCCTGAACTTTCAAAGTTATATTTAGTTAGATCCTTGAACTTTAAAAAATGTCTAATATGTCTTTGAACTTTCAATTTTGTGTCTAATATATCTTTGAATTTTGAAAATGTCTAATAGGTCTCCGAACTTTCAATTGATACATTTGAGATTTTTAAAAATTAACCAATCTATTAGATATAAAATTGAATTTTATGTCTATTGGGACCCTAAACTTCTAATTTTATATCTAGTAAAGCCTATGAATTTTAAAAAATGTTGAATAGGTCAATAACTTATTAGACACAAAATTGAAAGTTGAAGGACCTATGAGATGAAGGATTTGGAATTCCCAATTCTGTTACATCGTAAGCAATTGGACCGTTCGTAAATTAATTTTGTTTTACAAAATATCAATACATTGGCAAAATGTTAAGCGATGAGAAACATACCTCCGTTGACGACTCTGAATACTTCAATGCCTTTCTTGATTTTGGACCGAGCATCAACAATTGGGACACCACCAATTGATCTTCCCCGCTATAACTCTGAGATTAGGAACGTAGTTGTGAGACTACCTAATCTTGAATGGGAAAAACACTACCTAATCTTGAATGGGAAAAACTCTAGAGAGAAAATTCTCCCTAGAGGAGGCTAGAGAGAATGCAAGAGTGCATTCTTGTGACCTTATGTTGTTGTGCCTAAACCCTAGGGTTAGTGTCTAAACCCTAGGGTTAGTGTTCTATTTATAGGAGAAAGGCCATGAATAAAATATTCATTTAAAATCAATTCCATAACCAATCAATTCCATAAGTG
The DNA here is from genome assembly GCA_036850905.1 of Luffa acutangula. NCBI lineage: Eukaryota > Viridiplantae > Streptophyta > Magnoliopsida > Cucurbitales > Cucurbitaceae > Luffa > Luffa acutangula. Next base: position 47,151,276 of record CM072092.1, on the reverse strand, counting down.
ATTAATCTTTTCCATAAATGATTAATTACTTCCATAAGTGATTAATCATTTTCATAATTGATTAATTTCCAATTAATTAATTCTTTAATTAATTAATCACCAATTAAATATCATATATTTAATTTCAGACCTTTTATTAGTTAATTAATTAATTACCCAATTAAATATCATATATTTAATTTCAGGCCTTCAATTAATTAATTCTATAATATGAATCAAATCCATATTAAAATTTGAACTCCTTCAAATTCTCTTATATCCTATAAATTTATTATGAATCAAATTCATATTAATATTTGAACTTCTTCAAATATTCATTTCTCTCATAGACTATAGTTTAATTAAATCTTATTTAATTTAAACTAAATTGAATAATTAATTAATTCATCTTCTAATTAAATACCATATATTTAATTAGACATATATTTGAATTCTTTCAAATATATCAATCTCTCAATATAATAAAGTTTAATCTCAAATTAGACTTTATATTTTAATGCATCACTATACATTATATTAATTTGTATCTCATACAATTAACTTAATTCCCAATATGAATTTGAACTATTCAAATTCTCTCAAGATATATTTGTTCCTAATTACTCTTTACGAGCTAGCAGGGGGACCTAATGGACCTACAGATCAGAAGCTCCAATGATATGAGGTTAACCGATTAAACTCATTAATCAAGTTAACTAATATTCATTAACTGTGGGTCATTCCACTAAAGACCCACAGCTGAACTCTTCTCACTGTAGAACATTTCTGTGTCCACGGATATGAACATATGCCGGTAAGTCAATCCTTCACGAGTGTCCGTAATCACAGCTGGGTCAAATTACCGTTTTATCCCTGTGTTACATATGTCTCCTTAAGTACCAGTGCTCCTCTAATGAACAACCTGTTTATGGTCCAACCATTAAACAGAAAGTCCCTCTCGGGCCAGTGAGAGGGCGGGATCCCTTTGTTCAAGTCCCGAAGTCACCACTTAAGGGAACACTCATCTACTTCTCCTAGAAGCGGAAAGGAGTGAATTCCTTCTTGTGTTGTCATGTCCCCAGCCTCCCACTCGGTCTTGTCCCAAAAAATGAAGGCATATTGAGTCGGCATATTGACCACTCTCACCCATGCTAATCAAAGGACAATCCCTCATGAGAAGGAGTTCATGACACACTCAGGATTAAGACTGAGTTACCTAGGTCATCGTATTGAAACAGTAACCTAACTAGTTAACAGTGTTATAACTAATGGTTGACTATTTCGTGGTCCGGTCTTATGCAAACTCATTGCATAGGATACCGCCGCTCGCATGTCTCCTACATGGACGCCTTGGATTAATACGTCTGTATCGAATATAAAGCGGGTCGTATCACATAGTGTTACCAGGATAAGGTATCCAACATTATCCTTATACTATAGACCTTTTAGATTGTTAATTGAACACCAATCCCCGTATGTCCCCACATACTAGTTCAAGTCACATGTAAACAACCTTGGATCTTAGTTTTTTGGATTTGGGTCAAATTGTGCAATATTTAACAATAACACTTTATTGTAGAAACTCAATAACACTTTATTAAAACAAGTATACAATTTGTTTACATTCACTATCTACTTTTTAAAGTTCATGGACTTATTGGACACAAAATTGAAAGTTCGAGAACCTATTTAACATTTTTTATAGTTCAGGGTCTAATTTGACACAACTCCTAAAAGTTTAAGGACTAAACTTGTAATTTAACCTTATACATATTATTAGTAGTAAGACAAAACTTAGTCAAATGGTTTAATCTAATTTTATTATGTTGATGGTTTTTAACACTTTCCTCTATTTGTAGATTTGAAAATTACATTTTTGTGAACTTGAAAATTAGTGCAAGAACAAAAAAGTGAAGTATCAATATTTGATCATAAGGATAAATAACACAACCTGAGTTTAAACACATTACCTTCTTTTCATTGTGATATCATATTAAATAACTGATAATTAACCTAAAAACATAATTTTATAGGTAAGATAAGTTAAACTAGTTAACTTCAACATAGATCAATTAGCTAAGGCATATACCTTCAATCAAGAGGCTAGAAGGGTTCAAACCAACACGCGACACTAACTTTTCCTTCACACAAAAGAAATCTAATTCAGGTTTTTTTTTAACCGTTATAGATGATTCTGATCACTCCGGAATTAAAAAACCTAACCAGGACAACACAACACCGGCCAGAAGGTAGACCCGAAGGAGGGGCAAGCTGAAGGGGTTGGGCCAGCCCGTGGGCCATGGTCGACCCACTCATGTGGGTCGAGTTTCTCCCCCTCCGCTTGTTCCCTGGTATCCTTGGGTGCCCAGTTCAACCTAGTTTAGCCCAGATCAATCTCCAAGCGCCTAGAAATAACTCTAAGGCAGGAACATGTATATAAACCCTTCTTCGTCATTGAAGAAGGGATCCCAAACTCTACACTCTAAACTCTCTCTTCTTACTCTTGCTTTCTAATTGCTTCCCATCTATCTCCTTGCTGACTTAAGCATCGGAGGTGGTGTGGTAGGCAGTATGGCAAGTACCACATCGGTGTGCAAGTTTCTTCTGTTTTACAGGCCACGTCTTCCCCCCTCTCAAACAAATTCACTGTTGGTGTCACGTGAAGGTCAAGTGAGTCCTGTCTGTCCAGATTTTGGCATCAACATTAACCCTTCACTTAAGAGGTTTTTTTTTTTTTTTTTTTTTTTTTTTTTCTCCTTCTAATCCTAATTCTTTTAGAAGGCCAAAACATGAGATGATAAGAACTTGCCCTAATTTCTCGGAATCTCATGAATGAGGCTAGAATGTAATTGATCCCAATTCAACTATCGTTTCTAACCCACCTATATCCTGCCACATCCTGAAATGTCATTCCTTGTCGAAGATTTTCTATAGGAACACTTTTACTTTCTCTTATTTCTAAGATGCTTTTCCTCCTCTTTTAATGACAAAATCAATCAACACAACTCTTGATTAATAGACATGTCTAGGTTTCCAAAGCTCAAATTATTGTGAAAGAAAAGAAAAGAAAAAAAAAAGATTATTTATGTGAAGAGTCGAATCAAACCTTGAACATCTCATGATCTCAAATGTTTGTTCCTCGTGGGTGTGGGGCCTTTTGGTATTTGAATATTATGGAGTACTTTTTGGCTCCATCTTTTATCTTAATTATCAATTCTTTTGGTGCATGTACTCAAAACCCTTTTGGCTATATTCCAAATACATGTATGCAGTGGCTTGGTTAAGGGAATCTACCGGAGCCGTAGCGAAAGCGAGTCTTCATGGGACAATTGTCACTGCTTATGGACCCGAACCTGGGTGATTTATTCATGACCAGGATGAAGCTTGGGTGAAACTAAGTGGAGGTCCGAACCGACTGATGTTGAAGAATCAGCGGATGAGTTATGGTTAGGGGTGAAATGCCACTCGAACCCAGAGCTAGCTGGTTCTCCCTGAAATGGGGTAGGGTAAAAAATATATATGGTTTTATTATTATTATTATTATTGTTTTGCATTATCATTAGAAAAAGGATATTGTGTTAAATAGCTAGCTAGTTATTGCCACATACTCCCTTCCAAATAAAATAACATAAAATTAATTTGAAAAAATATCAAGTCAAGTTGTTTTCTTTTTTTTTTTTTTTTTTGGTAGCTAATAAAAAAGTAACCTTGTTGTGAACTACTTTGAATTATTTTAAAAACTTTGAGGTTTAGTTGTTACATGAGTTTCCTCTTCTATATTATTTTAACCTTTTTTTAATTATTTTTTCTCCATACAATTAGATGACAATTGAGAACCTAGTCGGTAAATATTAGGAAAAATTTTCAGTACTACAATAGTATTTCATTCCATGGGTCATACTCCTTCAATTTAGCATTTGACACGTCATTTAATGATCATTTAATTAAATAATATTTCATTCCATGGGTTTTTCCCGTAAATATTACTGGGTGAAATTTTTTAGGGATAAGTACACAAATAGTCCAAATATGGACCGTATATTTCAAAAATGTCCAACTTTCTCATTTTTTTCATAAAAGGCCTGATGGCCCAATTATTTTACACAAAAGTAAGGGGCCTTTTACGGTTAAGTCCTCATATATACTTCTACCATTTAAAAAAAAAACAAAAAAAAAAGAAACACAATCGTTTCCTTCAAAATTGTATATTAAGACCGTGAGTGAGAGAGGGGAACGGAAAATGAAAGGTCTAGAAATCGAAAAAGGAAAAAAAAAAACCCCCACGATTTGAAGCTTGCTTTTGAACCCACGATTTGTACCGGAATAGGCTTTGTGTTTTTTCCGACGATTTTGCGAAGAAGAAGACACAGAAAGCGCGCGAAAAAGACGGACCGCTGGTAACAGAAAACGTCTGGTATATTTCGAACTTTCGAGATATATTTCATATAATCTGGTATATTGCTTCGAAATACCTAGTTCATGCGTTGTATTCCCCGTTAACATAAGTATACTGACATATGATATATATTTCTGTATACTCTGGAATGTGGTATATAAAAAATGAAATATATAAAATATGATATATACAGATGAATATATACTGACATTGACTGGACTGAGATATCTCTCTAAATATATTAAATATTAAAACTAAAAACGTACCCATCTAAAAACATGTTTATAATGTGTATATATGAAACTAACATTAACGAAAACGATATATCCCTTTGAATATATAAAACATAAAAACTGAAAGCGTACCCATCTTCAAAACACTGGAAACCAGAACAGAAAAGCTGAACACATTTTGCCAGAAACCTCCAGAAACAACCTAAATACAGCAGGGAAACCACTAGAAAAACTACAAAAAAACAAACAAACTTTCGATGAACTGTTGTAAACAATCGAAAATCGCCGAAACGAAGCAAGTAAAAAAACTTGAAAAACACCGACAATCTTCGAAGAGAAAAAATGAAAAAAATGCTACCGAAAAATGAAGAAAAACAAATGGGAAGCAGTCGGAAATAGAACCAAAACTAATAACAACCAAAAATGAAGGAAATTAACCATGGGAACATTCGAATTTGGTGAAAATCGGTTGAGAAATAACCTTCCTAAAATGGAGCATATTCAATCAGGTAATATGACATATAATATTATCATTTATAATATTATTTGAAGGGGATGCTATATACAAGGGTAAAAAGGTAAGAAAGTATTTCTGGAAATCTAATCTTGAAAATATGCAAATTTTTAGACATATGTGAAAATATGAATCTCAAACAGCCCATCTACCAAAATTTCTCAATTTTTTATTAAGGTCAAGTTCTCTTTTACTCTTAATCGTATACGTGGAAGAAAAGATAAAATAAAATAATAATAATGACACTTTTTTTTAGTACATCAACATTTGGGGGTGTGAGGATTCGAATCTCAGACCTTTTGGTCGGGAGCACATGTCAATTATCACTGAGCTAGGTTCGATAACCCCCACCATGGAGTAACCAAGGCAAAGCTCTCGGCCACTAAGTCAGGTGGTTGTTTGATAATAGTAAATTGTGTATATGCAGGATCGAACCTCCACCATGGAGTAACCAAGGCAAAGGGTGTCATTATTGTTTGATAATGACAAACAATATTTACTTATTTTTTAAAAATATTGTTTCTAATTCATCTTCGCATCGAAATTATTAAGTGTCATTATATTTTTGTACAATATTTACTTTTTTAACAACATAAACTTCTAATATACCTCAAAAATACAATGAAATAAGATATGATTACTAGTTGCATTTTTGTTTTTTTTTTATGATGAAAAGAATAATAATCAAATGCATGGTTGTTTTTCATTCTCAACAAATTAAAAGCTAGAAAAAAAAAGAAAATTAATGTTACCAACCATTCCTAAAAATATCAATTTGGAATTTGGATGGGTGATAATTATTTTCCTCATGCATTGTCCTTTAATTCTTTTTTTCTTTTTCCTTTTATATTTTCTGAGAATAATAAGTGAATGGACCAAATATTATTCTCATGTAAGTTTCAAGAACTAAGTTGGAAAGGGGAATGGCATTACAAAATATTATCTCTCCACTTTTTTTTTTTTGAATAAATTATCTCTCCACTTTTATTAGTACTTTCTCTTTCCAATTATTATATGTATTATTGGATTTTATAATATCATGGATTTGTTTGGTCGGTGCCCTCCATTCAAAATAAACCACACAATAATTTCGTGATTCACCTTCACTTCACCTGCCTTTAAGTATTAATTCTCTATCACTAGTTTTTATTTTTATCAAAAAAAAAATCTCTATTACTAGTTTTTTTTTTTTTTTTTAATATTCACGAGTGTTCGAGTCATCATGGATTGAACTCATTCCCAGTTATCTTCCATCACTAGGGTTTAATAGTTTTTTTTTTTTTTTTTTTTTTTGAAGTTATGAAAGATTCTATCCTCTCACTTTTTGGTTGATGTTACATGCAGTGTATTAAATTTCGGTCTGTCGACTGTATCGACATATTGAGAGGGGAGAATTTCGTTCTTCCTCCCTTTTCGACGAAATTTCGTGAAAATTTCGAAATTTCATTTACTTCTTTTTTTTTTTTAATTAAATGTAGTTTCACTTTCATGTCGCGCGTCAATCATCTAACGCGCCTGCCAACTACCATGCGGTCCTTTCACTTTTTTTTTTTCAATTTTATCATTTCATCGTGAGTGATACAGAGTTTCAATTTTTTCACTAATTTTTTTTATTTTTTATTTTTGAAATAATCCTGAGTTATACCTATAACTTATATGCAGTTTTTTTAGGTTTGTATTTTATTATACTTTTTCTGTTTTATTTTTTATTTTTTTGTTTTTATTTTTTATTTTTACAATTACACCTACTTTTTTTTTTAATTATTTTAACTTTTTAATACATAAAATGATATATATATATATATATATATATATATATATATATATATATATATATATATATATATATATATATATATATATATATATATATATTAATAATATAATATTTTACATTTTTATTTTATTGATGTGTTTATACTTTATAATATTTGTTTAAAATTATCCAATTGGTCTAAGTAATGTTTAGTCGTCCAAATATAGTTATAGGTGTTAAATATCAATTAATTATAGTTTAATTAAGTCATTATAATTAAAATTTCATTCATTTAATAATTCAAACAATTTCTATCGATTGTCATAATTTTTTCAAAATTTTTGTTGGTATCAACATTTCTATCGAAATTTCAATAGGCCTATTATATGTAACTTGAATAGATGATTAAAAATGATTAATTGTAATATAATTAAATTTGCATTTAATAATTCAAACAATTTTCATCAATTTTCTTTTTTTTTTTTCATAATTTCAGCACATATTGACATTTGAATCGGCAATTCAATCTAAATATTATCTTACTTTTTAGATATGATTATCAAAAAGGGTCCATTATAGTCTAATTAAGACACAAATAAAGTTTCATTGACTAATTCAAACAATTTCCATCAATTTCCACGATTTTCATAAATTTTCCCGGAATGTCTCTCGACATTTCCATCGACATCGATATTCCCATAAAATCTGGACCTCGACATTTCCATCGACATCAACATTTTAAACCTTGGTTACATGTCATTTATTGTTGAATTATATTCAATTTGATAGTTTTTAATAGAGATAATGTCATATATAATCATTTTTATAACTCGTATAGAGAGCTAATTAAAATGAACATAAATTTCAAAACATTTTTTCCTTACTTTAACTCTCTAGTTGGAAATTAAGAAAATTCAAGAAATGATTTTAAATCCTATGATTTGAAATTCGAGAAATAATTTTAAATTCTTTATCTCGTTGGGAACAAATAAGATTTAAAATGAATGTGTGTTTAAAATTTTGTGTTTGGATGATATAACAGACAAAGAAAAGAAAGTAAGAAGTTTAATGATATAGGTTTTTAATATTGATTTATTAATAGAAAATTAAAATATAACAATGTCAAATAAGTAATTTAGTTCTACATCTATGAAATCTCGCACAATCGAATGATTTTAGTTGGGAATTTTTGTTTTTTAGTATAAAAACACAATTTGAAATCATATCATATTTCAAATCATTTCTATTTCTTGAGATAACAAACACTAGAATTGATTTGAAATATGTTATGGTTTAAAATCCCTCAAAATCACGAGGCTCCAACAAGATTTAATTAAATTCCTTCCCTCACTTCTTTTTACCGAAATAATAATAATAATAATAAAGGAAATTTTTTTATTTTTTTCAAGATGTCGAAATAATTCACTTGTGTAGAAAGTAATGGTTAGTGGCATTTATTTAGGAGAGTGACTTCTAATTTGGAGGGATGTGACTTAGTAAGGTTAATTGAAGATATTTTCAAGATTAGTGGGTGTCCATTTTACTTTCCTATAAATTCGTGTAATTCTTTCATTTCAATGCATCACAACTCAATTTGATTCACTTCCTTCTTGCAATTTCTATCTTGTTTCCACTATTTGTTCTTTTTGTTTACATGGTATTAGAGCCAAGTTCTTTATTTCGTGTTTGAGTCTTATACTCAGTGAAAATGAATGGTGGAAACAATATTTGTGTGGACAAGCTTACCAGTGATAATTATAGCTATTGGAAGCTGGAAGCTTTTCTACAAGGACAAGATTTGTGGGATCTTGTTTCCGGTGATGATACTGAAATTCCAAGAGATACTTTGGAGAATGTTGAGGCACGGAGGAAGTGGAAGGTCAAATGTGGCAAAGCTTTATTTGCTTTGCGAACTTCTATTGGCAAGGAGTATATTGAGCATGTTCGTGATGTGAATTCTTCAAAGCAAGTGTGGGAAACACTTGAAAGATTGTTTGCTCAAAAGAACACGACAAGGTTTCAGTATTTGGAGAATGAACTTGCCGAAACTATTCAAGGTAACTTGTCAGTTTCAGAATATTTTCTTAAAGTTAAGACTTTGTGTTCTGAAATTATAAAATTGGACAAGACGGAGCCTATTAGTAATGTTCGGTTGCGTCGGTATCTTATTCGTGGACTGCGAAAGGAGTTTATGTCGTTTATTTCTTCTATACAAGGTTGGGTAAACCAACCTTCTATCATTGATCTGGAAAACTTGCTCTCAAATCAGGAAGCGTTGATGAAACAAATGCTTAGCAACAACAAGCAAATTCACTATGAGGTGGAAGTTGTTGTTTATGCAAAAGATAAAGGAAAAGTTAATTCTTCTACCAAGCGTTCTTCAAATGATAGCAAGGATTCCAAGGTTGAAGGGCAGTTCAAGGGCAATTTAAAAGGATGTTTTAGGTGCGACAAGCTAGGACACATCAAACGTGATTGTCGAGCGAAGGTGGTGTGTCATCGTTGTGGGAAGTCGGGTCATATTAGGCCAAATTGCCGGGTGAATCTCAAAGAAGCAGAAGCAAATGTTGTACAAGAAAGTAACAAACCTGAACAACTTACTTGGGAACAATGCTTGTCAATTGAAACTTTTGATCAACCCATTAATCTGCATGTTAATGTTTCTATAGAATATGATGAGGATTGGATTATTGGTTCTGGTTGTTCTCATCATGCTACTGGAAATGTTTCTCTTCTCTCTGATGTCCATACCCATCAGGGAAAAAGAGTTATTGCAACGGCCGATAATTCCTTACATCATGTTGTTGAAGAAGGGTGTGTTAATGTTAAGGATGATGTACCAAATGTTGCTGGTGTTTTTCTTGAAGATGTTTATCATGTTCCAGGCCTAAAGAAGAATTTGGTTTCAGTCTCTCAGATTGCTGATTCTGAGAGGTATGTTATCTTTGGTCCAAATGATGTGAAAATTGTTTCTAATACTAAGCAATTTGAAGCTGATGTTTTATTAACTGGAAAGAGGAAAGATTCTCTCTATGTTTTGTCTGCAAGTAATGCTTATGTTCAAAAGACAGGTCGGAATGATAGTGCAACACTTTGGCATGCTCGACTAGGTCATGTTGGTTATCAGTTACTACAAAGAATTTCTATGAAAAAGCTTCTTAACGGTGTTTCTCTCTTTAAGGAAATTCATCACGATGTGGTTTGTCCTGGTTGTCAATTTGGAAAATCACATCATCTTTCTTTCCCAAATTCAAATAACAGGGTTGTTGTTGCATTGTATTTGGTTCATTCAGATTTGATGGGGCCAACTAGAACACCCAGTTATTCTGGTTGTCGTTATGTGATGATTTTTGTGGACGATTTTTCTCGATTCACGTGGGTGTATTTCTTGAAAGCTAAAAGTGAGACTTTTTCCAAGTTTGTCCAGTTCAATGAGCTAGTGGAAAATGAATTTATGTTGCCAATAAAGTGTCTTCGCACAGATAATGGGGGAGAATACATGTCTGATCAATTTCAGAATTATTGCAAAGAGCATGGAATTCAACGCCAAATGACATGTCCTGACACTCCACAACAAAATGGAGTTTCTGAACGTAAATTAGCACATCTTACATCTATGTGCTTGTGTTGGTTGCATGCAAAGAACCTTCCAAGGGAGCTTTGGGCCGCAACAATTCAGTCAACTTGTCACATAATAAACTGTCTACCTCCATGGACGGGATCAAATATGTCTCCTTTTGAGGTATTATATCGTCGTAAACCTAATGTGAGTTATCTTCGAGTTTTTGGGTCAATTTGTTATGTTCATGTTTCAAAAAACAAGCGTACTAAACTTGACCCAATGGCAAGACGTTGTATTTTTGTTGGATATGATACTCACAGGAAATGATGGAAATGTATGGATCTAAGTACAAGAGAAGTTGTTGTTTCTCGAGATGTGGTATTTGATGAAGTTTCGTCACATCAAATGGATACAAGTTCAAAGAAAGGTGTTGTTGATTTGTCACCTTTCTTTACTGATGATGCCTCAGATGAAAAGGAGACCAATACCAGTATTTGAGGATATGATTAAACAGATGAAGATGCAGAGACTATTGTTCGAAGATCTTCTAGGCAAAGAACACGATCGTGACCCAGTTATTTATCTGATTATGAGGTACAGTAAAATAATTGTTCAATTGTATCTTGTTTTTTGATGGGTGATATTTGTGAAGGTGAACCCAAGTCTTATAATGAAGCTAGAGATATTCTTGAATGGAAAGAAGCAATGAAGGAGGAAATCTCGGCTCTAAACAAGAATGACACTTGGGAACTTGTTCCAAAGCCGAAGAATGTTGAGTTAGTTACTTGTAAATGGGTTTACAAGTTAAAGAAAAAGTTGGATGGTACTATTGACAGGTATAAAGCTCGTCTTGTTGCTCGTGGTTTTTCACAACAATATGGTCTAGATTATGAAGAGACATTCAGTCTTATTGCTAAAATGATAACTATTCGAACAATTATTTCATTAGCTGCTTACAAAGATTGGAAACTATGGCAGTTAGATGTGAAGAATGCTTTCCTTTATGGAGAGTTAGATCGAGACATTTTTATGGAACAACCTCAAGGTTTTGTTTCCAAGGAGTCTCCAATTTATGTGTGTCGACTCAAGAAGGCTTTATATGGTCTTAAGCAAGCTCCCCGTGCTTGGTATGGTATAATTGCTCAATATCTTGAGTTCTGTGGGTTCAGGTCCTCAAGTGCAGATTCAAGTATGTTTGTTAAAAAGACAACTTCAGTATGTACAATGCTTCTACTATATGTTGATGACATGATCATAACAGGTGATGATGAAGTTGAAATTAATAGTCTTCGAGATGCGTTGTCAATTCGTTTTGAAATGAAGAGTTTGGGTGAAGCAAGATGTTTTCTTGGCTTGGAGGTTGAAATGTCAGATGGATACTTTGTCTCACAGAAAGGATATGCAGCGAGTTTATTGGATCGTTTTGACATGAATGAGCCAAAACCAATGACTACTCCTATGGAGCCATCTTTGAAGTTGACTAAAGAAGAAGGAAAACGATTGACAAATGCAACACTTTTCCGACAACTTGTTGGTAGTCTAGTTTATTTTACTATCACAAGACCTGACATTTCTTATTTTGTAGGTGTTGTTGCTCAATTTATGGATAAGCCATGTGAAGCTCATCTAGTTGTTGCAAAGAGAATTCTTCGATATGTTAAAAGTACCTTATGCTTTGGCTTGTTGTATAAACAAGCTAAATCTTTCGTGTTAAGCGGTTTTGTTGATGCAGACTGGACTGGTGATGTAAATGGCAGACGTTCCACAACTGGATACTGCTTTAATACAGGCTCAGGGGCTATTTCATGGTGCAGTAAGAAGCAAGCATCTGTTGCTCTTTCAAGTTGTGAAGCAGAATATGTAGCAGCTACTATGGCTACTCAAGAATGCATTTGGCTAAAAAGACTCATGGCAGAATTTTTTTTCCAATTTGGACTATCCAGTTTGTATTTTTTGTGACAACGAAAGTGCAATCAAGCTTGCAGAGAATCCAGTGTTTCATGCTCGTACAAAGCACATTGAAACTCATTTTCATTTTGTTCGAGAGAAAGTTTTGACGCAAGACATCAAATTACAGAAGATACATTCCAAGGAGCAAGTTGCTGATATATTTACGAAGGCTCTTGGTAAATCCAAGTTTGAAGAACTCAGGAGTGCACTCGGTGTTGTTGATCGTATGTTTGCACTAAGGGGGAATGTTAAAATTAGTGCAAACTTGGTAGGCAAGTAGTTTGATTGAGCTAATTTACTTGTGTAGAAAGTAATGGTTAGTGGCATTTATTTAGTATAGTGGCTTCTAATTTGGAGGGATGTGACTTAGTAAGGTTAATTGAAGAGCTTTTCAAGATTAGTGGGTGTCCATTTTACTTTCCTATAAATTCGTGTAATTCTTTCATTTCAATGCATCACAACTCAATTTGATTCACTTCCTTCTTGCAATTTCTATCTTGTTTCCACTATTTGTTCTTTTTGTTTACACCGTTTGGTAACGTTCTCGTTTCTTGTTTCCGTTTCTTCATTTTTAATAAAGAAAAATAGAATTTCATGACCCTAACACCTATACATTCAATAATAATAAACCTATATTCTTATTTATGTTTGGAAAAAATTGAAAACAAGAACAAAAAAAAAAGGAGAAACTGGTTTTAGTTGTTCCCAAAAGTTCTATACGAATTTTGGGAGTGTTTCTAAAAAATGAAAAACAAGAAACATACATAGTTATTAAATGCTTAAATTTCTTAATAAAATTAGAAACAAGAAACAAGAAACGAGAATGTTACCAAACAGGCCCTCAATATCCAAGTATTTTTCAATTTAGTCATTCTTAACTTTTAAAATCTTGTTTTTTGACATTTAATACTTATTTAATTTCACATTATTTAATCCTTTTAGGATAGTCTAACTTATGATACAATGTAATAGGGTTAAATTACAAGTTCAGATTTGTTTCAAATAGGCAATTGCACTTTTAAAAAATATCTAAAATAGGTGTTTGAACTTTCAATTTTGTGTCTGATAAGTTCTAAACTTTTCAAAATGTCTAATAATATTGATATGAAAATCCTAGTAGGCTCATAAACTTTACCTTTGTGTTTAATCAGTTCTTAAACTTTTAAATTTGTATTTAATAGATCCATGAATAGTCAACAAGAGAATGTCTCAACTAGCATAAAGTTGTACTGATGACCAATAGGTGTGGTTCGAATAATCCCGCTACCCCACTTATTGTCAAAAAAAAAAGGGGCAACAAGAAAAGTGGCTAAAAATAAAAAGGTGGCTTGAAAAATGGCTACAAACGTTTGTAAATTAAATAGATGGCTAAACCATTTATTAATTAATAATTCCCTAATTATACAAGACAAAAATGTCCCTCAACAAACTTCCTAACGTGTTGTTAACGTTTAAAACCAAAATCAGAGTTTAAGAGAGATAAAAAAAACACCCCTAAAATTAGTTGGAGACATTTTAGGAGGTTTGAAAATTCGAAAATAAAAAACACACACAACTATTTTGAAACCCAAATGTACCATACTCTAGTTGTTCCCCGGAAATAGGCGTAAATACCTTGTTGGGCAATGATTACAAAGTTCAACCACCCCCTCAGTAGAGAGAAACACCTCCGAACTCCATTGATCGGGAACAACATTCCTGTCCATCTGAATATTTACTACCTGCACCTAAGAACCTTTGAAAAATTAAGAAACAAAAAAGAAACCGAAGTTATGACACACCTACTGCAATGTTGATCGGGAACAACATTCTTGTCCATCTGAATATTTACTACCTGCACCTAAGAACCTCTGAAAAATTAAGAAATAAAAAAGAAACCGTAATTATGACACACCTACTCCAATTATGAGCACCGCCCCACCCACCCACCAACCCCCCCCCCCCCCCCCCCCGTGCACCAACCCCGTCTGCTCGTCTCCATCCCCCACAACCCTCGAGACCCAAAAAACCTCCATTACCACCGCCAAAACATCCTCCATCTTCCACCTTGACAAACCCCTTGAGAGCAAAAAAAAAACTGCATTCCCACCGCCAACCATAGTGGATATCGCTACCTACCTCTCGCATCACGTCGACACCCCCCTCCGCCGTCCCCACGACCTTCATCTGGTATGTCGACGAACACCTCTTGCATGCTCAATCCTTTCTTCTTCTACGCGAGGCCTGTACCAAAAAATTTGAAATAAGGTAACGGATTCATTCCCCCTCAGGTTCGTTTCTTCCTTGCAATCCGATAATGTCCCGCTTCGATTGTAACCGTATATGAGGGGTGTATACCCGTCTGTCCCCATGGGGTGTATACCAGTATTGACCCCCGGGGTGTCAACGACTATACAGCACCCCCTATATGTACCGTTTTGAAATTCGTTGACCATCCAAAAAACATCTATGTCCTCAGAAATGATTATGTTAATTGGGTTATTCGACCAGCTCCTGAAGAGTGTTAGCCGAGTAATCATATTGTCGTCCTGGAGCTGAAGGTATTTCGCCAGACATACTTTAAACTCTTGAGATTCGAATCACTTCTAACATCCACGCTTCCGGACTTGAAATCACTGTAAATACCCTCAGCACTCCAGACACCACCAAACAAAATCGTGACCTGTTGAACTGTCGCCATGTTAGATTAGGACGAAAAATTACTGTCGCAATGTGATCGTGATATGAAACAAAAAGATAATACACTATGACATTTATATGAGGGGCAACAATGTGAAGGAATAAAAAAATAATTGTTGGAAACTACCTACGCCTGAACAGTAGGTAGTCCCTAACAGAACACAACAGACCGCCCCCCAAAATCTCGTGTAAATAGGGATACATCCAGCGCGCAATAAAGGGACCAAATCCCGTGTAAACCGGAATACACCCAGCGCGCAAGAAAAAGGCGAGCAACCTGCATGTAACAAAAACGGACGTTAGGGCCGTCTGTATATAGTCGTATATACCAGGGGTAAAAACGTCCAAAAAAATCCAGGAAAACGGTTCCTACTATTCCGATAGCCACGCCTGCAAAGACCAAACTTCCGTAGCCAAAAATCAAAAACGCTTTTTTTTGTAGCCATTTAGCACAATTCCCCAAAAAAACATGAACTTTAAAAGTGTTTAATAGGTCATGTACCCTATTAGGTTGAAAGTCCAGAGTCCCTACTAAATTTAAGTCTAATACTTACATAAATATTAAAAATGTTGAATATGTATTAACTTATTAGATACCATATTTAAAGTTTATGAACTTATTTAGATTTTAAAATTTAGGGATTTAATAGACATAAATTGAAAATAAGATTTGTTAGACACTTTGAAAAGTTTAAAAATCTAAACAGACATATTGAAAGTTCAAAATTCAATATAGTTCAAATTGATTGAAATCATAATGAAAATCAATGAGAATGAAATGAGTTGCGATTATAATTAGGTAGTATTGTTTACCTGAAATTGACGACAATCGTAAGTATTGCATGCATGGAGAATGGGAATCGATGAACGCAAGATTATAAAAAAAAGTAGCGTAAACACAATTGAAAACGAAAGGACTACAATTGTAAAATTTACCAAAAGTACACGTTGTGAGTCCCATTTTAATAAGGAACGGAAAATGACATTGACCACATTTTTTTACACGGTGAGGAATGAACATAACCTCTGACCTTTTGGTCAAAGATATATGCCAATTACCGCTGAGCTATGCTCGTTTTGGCATAAATCACACCATTTTCATTACAATGGTTTCATTACGTTTAAAGAGAGGTAAACACAACCTAAATTAAATCAATTAGCTCAGGCCCCGTTTGATAACCATTTGGTTTTTTGTTTTTGGTTTTCAAGCTTATACACCCCTTTCAACTCTAAGTTTCTATGCCTTTTCACCTATCTTCTTCCCATGTTTTAAAAAACCCAGCCAAATTTTGAAAACTAAAAAAAAAATAGTTTTCAAAAACTTGTTTATGTTTTTAGTTATTGTATACTAAAGACTCTTTTTTTAAAGACTCTTTTAAAAAAAAAGTAGTTATTGTATACTAAAGACTCTTTTTTAAAAAAGTTGGTTTCAAGTGTTTCTCTCAAAATGATTTATTTATCAATCTCATTTTCTAATAATTCATTTTTAGTGGTTGCCAAACACTAGAAATTTTTTCAAAATGATTTTTTAAAAAAAATTAAACACTTGAAAAGTTAAACCAAACACACTCTAAATCAATTAGCTCGATTTTTTGAATTTCAATTTTCACCCTAATCTCTCCCTAAAAGCTAAAAAGCAAAAGGCAAAAAGAAGAACGGAAGAGGGGCCAGTAGGTCCCACTACCAACTGTGTTACGAAGCCATCATTAAAAACCACAAATCGTTTGGCAATGAGCAACCCATTGTTTAATTAAAATTTTAGAAAAACGACCTGTCGTCTCACTCTTAAGTATATATAAACATTTTTAGCCTCAAAATAAAATAATTCCAATATCTTTTTGTCCTTAAATGAATAATATATATATTAAATGGAAATTAATATTTTATTAATTATTTACAAAATAATAAATTTGTCCCTTTGATAAAGAGAAGGGCGGCTGCAATATTAGGTTTGTTGCTTAAAGCCACCCATTTTCTATCTCCATCACACTCACTCATTTTATTTCACTTTAAACAATATTTTATTCAACTTCCATTATTAATATCTCGTTTGATAATAATCTTATTTTAAATTCTTTATTTTAAAAATTGAGTTTTTTTTTACTAAGGGTCTATTTATCTATTTTTTTCATTGTTTAGAAACGTTTTTCAGTGATTTGGTTTGAATTGGTTTGAATGAATGAAAAAAAAACCTTATATTTAGTTTACATAACTAGAAATACTTATGAGAATTCAAAAACATTAGAAAATTTAATATACTTTAAGGAGAAGCACTTATTTAGTTTTTTTTTTTTTTTTTTTTTTTTTTTTTTTTTTTTTTTTTTTTTGTAATTCAATGGTGCTTAGTGGAGGAGTGACTCCAAATTCACCTAATTAAATTTTATTTTTTTTTCTCTTAGTTGTAAAATTTGTCTAAGATTTTGAATAGACAAAGTTTAAGCATTATTAAACTTGTCTAAATTGTTAGGATCTTTTTTAGTAATTACGTCTAATCCATTTTTTTTCCTTATTAAGAGTTTTTACTTTCTTATTCATCGTACTTTTGTGGGTCTAAAAACCTTAAATAATAATATAAATTAAATAAAAGGGAGAATGCAAGATATACTTATAAAATATGAAATTTAATAATAAAAAAAAACTAATTAATAAGAATATGCCAAATCAAAAAAGGAAAGGAAATCCAAGTCAAGTTTAACTTCATGGATCCAAGCCAAAATACAAACAATAAAGCAAGTTATTTGGCCCACTAATTATTGAGCCATCCCATTTGACCATTATTTCATTGAACAATAAAAGAGAGTGGTTGCTTTCAATTAATTATGTTAGGTATAGGTCAACAAGAGCATAGCTCAACTGGTATAAAGCTGTATTGATAATCACGAGTTCTGTGGTTCGAATCCCCACTCCCATATTGTCAATATATATATATATATTAGGTTTAGATTCCCTCTAATCTATCCTTTTATAACTTTATTTAAGTATATACTGCATGATCACTATCTCCTCAATACTTTTGTTTTGTTGGTTAGTAAAATTCACCTATTGATATGATTTGTCGGTTGTCGATTCCACCAAACAATGTCATTCGAGCCATTTTTTCTAGATATTAAGTCATAAATACGACTTCAACCACTACAATGTGGGTCCCCACATTCTTTCACGTATAATAAAACTTAACATGAAACCTAAATGGAGGTAAATTCAAGTATATTAATGCAATTACTATTTCAAAGTAATTACACATGTGCTTAAACCAAAGAATTTAACATAACCATACACTATATTAACTAAAAAAACATATATGCTATATTAGTTAAGCAAAAACTTATCCAACATCATATACAAAAGAGTCAGACGTACTATATATATTAAGTGGACTATTATATCAAAGTTATATGATCAAGAAAATAGTATGATGTCAATGAAGTTTTCATTATAAAGTATCTCCAAGTTTCTGTTCTTCAACAATCGAAGTATTTAGCTACATTCAATCACCTTTGATTAATGCAACCCGATAGCAGCTTTGCCTCATGATCAAGACCCCTTGTGAGATCTATTCGGCCAAAATCCAATACATGTATTCCGACAAGTCAAATATTGTTAGGGTCATTGAAAGGTTACCAACTGTAATTTAATCAACTTTGAATAGTAGTTGATGCCAAACCTAATAATTAGAAAACAACTGTTAGAAAAATTAACAACATTCAACTGGAGATTGAAGTGAGAATTAGCAATTAAAAGTAGGAGTAATAAGGCAGAATAACCAGCCTGTTGAGGTGTGAAAGCACTTCTACAAAATTCAAAATTAATAAGCACTTTTACACGAGACCAAAAAGGTTGAAATTCATCTAAACTCCACCTCGCACCCAACTTGAGCATGGTTGAATGTTAGATTTTGTTGGAGACACGCACGTGGCAGTTTTTCCTTGCAAGGCCCATTAGTTTTTTTTTTTTTTTTTTTCTAAAGCCCATCTATTTGGCTAGGTATTTTATAGTGTGTGTATATATGCATGTATAGGGGTGTTCAAAAAACCCGACAACTCGAACAACCCGGACTACCCAACCCAAGGGTTGGGTTGGGTTATGATTTTTTTCTGTTTGGGTTGGGTTGAATTTTTATAAAACCGAAAATTCGGTTCGGTTCGGTTCACGGGTTTAAGAATTTTTGGCTCGGTTCAACCTGAATCGAACCGAAATATATGTAATATATGTCATTTTGTTTTCATATCTATTTCTTGGTGTAGTGATTAAGCTCCTCCCTGTGTTGGTGAGTGTCTTATGTTCGAGCCATAAAGATACATATTCCATTTTTATTTTTTATATATTATTTATTGATGTTTTTCAATGATAACTTATTCTTAGCTAAAAAAAAATTGTCTTTTTTATTTTATTTATTTATTCAAACTTCAAATAATTATATAAACTTTTTTATCCTTCAAACTCCACAAAGTTAAATATTATTTTTTTCCTTTTATGTTTTGATTTTTTAACTTCTTTTTTATTTAATATAAATAATTTAGACTTTCATGTATTGAGGTTTACATTATAGTATTATGGATAAGCATAAACGTTATTTTAAAAAATAATTTTTTTAAAAAAAAGAAAAAACCTAACAACCCAACCCAACCCGAAAATAGAAGGGTTGGGTTGGGTTGGGTTGCCATTTATGTTCGGTTCATTCGGGTCGACAACCCGACCAACCCGAATTTCCGGATTTGTCCAAAAAATCCCCCCAACCCATGTACACCCCTATGTATATGTATATGCCTATATATGTCCAAAAGTGGCCAACAAGAGCTTAACTTAACTGGCATAAAGTTGTACTGATGACCACGAAATTTGTGGTTCGAATCCTCTATCCCACATATTGTCAAAAAAATATATGTCCATAAATTAGTTTTTTTTTTCCTCTTTACCGTGAGAATTACCTTGCGATCGAAGCGAGATTTTGAGGGAAATTTTGAGTGTCCAAAAGTGAACATTTTTATAGAGTGAGAGTTGCAACTATAGTGGCAACAATTCCTTTATCGGGTTTGAGAGTTTATTCTCGTTGTTTATCTTAAGCTATCGGGTGGTGGTACTTGAAAGTCAAATAGCTTTTGCTAGGCTATTTGAGGATAGTTTTGTAATGTAAATGTTGAGCCTTTTTTGTATTTCTCTCCTTAGTAGAACCTTCGGTTGCAAGACCACGTAATTCCAATTTTGGGACCAACTAGTATAGTTTTTAGTGTTGTTCTATTCCTATCTTTTTTATTTTCATTCATAATTTATTTACTTGTCTGGTTTGAACTTGTGAAATGATAAAATAATTGTAGTGTACTTTGATTTCTTCTGGAATATTATTATTTATGTGTTTGTTATTTTTCCTCCGAGATTCAAATTTTCACTCCCACATATGATTGAAAAAAAAAGGTGATGGCTAATAAGAGATTGAGAAAGAATAACTGAGATCATGAGAGGAACAAAGCGTTGGGCTACTGGAGAGCAGGTGGCATCGTGGATTATTTAAGGTTCACACGCGCACACCATGCACACACATCTAAATTTGTGTCTAATATATCTATGGATTTTTTAAAAAAAAAATATTTAGTAAGTCCCTAAATTTTGAATTTTGTGTCTAATAGGTTATTAACCTATTCGAAATTTATTAGAACTCACAAACTTACGAAAACACCAAATTTGAAATTTTAAGGTCTAAGTACTAAATTCAATTTTATATCTAATTAATCTGTTAATTTTAAAAAATATATTAACTAGGACATGCATAAGTATAGAATATTGTAAAAAAACAAACGCTAGGACATGCCTCCTATTTAACACAAAATTAAAAGTACAAGGATTTAATACACACAATTAAGGGAACTTTTCAAGTGTTTAATTTTTAAAAAGAAAATCATTTTGAGAAAAATTCTAGTGTTTGGCAACCACTAAAAATGACTTATTAAAAAATGAGATTGAGAAATAAACCATTTTGAAATAAACACTTGAAAGCAAATTTTTAAAAAAAGAGTTTTTAGTATATAATAACTTGTGTATAAAAACAAATGAAACCAAACATATGAGTGTTTAAATTCTAAACAAATTTTATTCAAAATGATTTTTTTAAAAAAAGGGTTTTCTTGAAAAACACCAAAAGGTAGTCGGTCCAAACGGGTCCTAAAAGCTTAGAGACCGGTTAGAAATTTTTTAAAGTTCATAGACCCCTATCAAACACAAATCTAAAATTTAAGGCCACGTTTGATAACCATTTGGTTTTTGGTTTTTAGTTTTTGAAAATTATGCTTGTTTTCTTCTAACTTTCCTACTATGGCTTTCATCCTAGTTAAGGTTGCATTTGAATTCCTAGCCAAATTTTAAAAACAAAAACAAGTTTTCGAGAACTACTTTTCTTGGTTTCTAAAATTGGACTTGGTTTTTAAAAACAAGGTAGAAGATTGATACTAAAACCAAGAAACTTAGAGGTGGAAGTATGTGTGTATAATCTTAATTTTCAAAAACCAAAAACAAAAAAACCAAATGGTTATCAAACGGGGCCTAAATGACTAAAATTTAATTTAAACATACTATTAATAATAATTATTATTACTATTATAATTCTTCTCAAATATATATATATATAGTAATAATAATAATTATTATTATTATTATTATTACCCTTATATGGATATGTCCTTTGTGTCCTAGAATCTTTAAACCTTATTAAAATTGGAATAGTTTATTTTTGTTCAATATGTATAGAATATTTTCAATTAAATTCTTCAAATCACCCAATATTAATGAAAGATTGACGAAGCTAAAGTGAGCTTAACGGTAATTGGCATATACTCTCGACCAAGAGGTCAGAGGTTTGAATCCCCCCACCCCTAAATGTTGATGTACTAAAAAAAAATGAAAGATTGAAGAATGATGGTGAAATTGGAATTAAAGAGTAATAATAATATTAGAATGATACTAAAACCCTTGTTTGAGATTCTTGAGTCCTGGACTCCTTATTTAACTGTATCTTAAGAGCACAGACAATAGCCTCCAATGCATTAGTGTTAAACAAATATCAAAATCCAAAGGGTATGGGAAGAACATAACAACTATTGGATATAAATGAAAGGGTAAATTACAAGTTTAGTCCCTAAAATCGATATGTTAAGAACCTATTAAATGCCAAATTGAACGTTGAATAGTCTAGACATAAAGTTAAAAGTTGAATCATCCGTATTTAACCTAAATGAAACCTACAGAGGGAGAAGCTGCTAGCATTATCACATTCCTTGCTTTAAATCAGATGCTTGTATTCATATATTCCCAAAACCAAATTACACCTTCCATTATTTAATAATTAGTTACAAATAATAAACTTATCAACTTCACAGTGAACATATAATTTCCCTATGAAAAATTACAGAACTTGAAGCCAAATTAAAAAAGAAAAAGAAAAAGAAAAATCTAGATTAGATTATGATTTCCCCCCGGCTGTACCGAAGTTTGAGAAAAGGGAAGAAAAGGATCTCCAAATGGATTAGAAGGACCAATTTGTTGCATTTGTTGTTGAGGGTACTGAGGCAAGTGTTGTTGTTGATAAGGTACCATCATCATGGACTCGTTTTGATGTAACTGCTGCTGTTGTTGCTGCTGTGCCTGAGTGAAGGCATTTGTTTGTAATGCTTGCTGCGGCTGTTGGAAAAGCATTTGCTGCTGCTGAGCCATCATTGCCATTTGCACGTTCGGCGGAGGCGCTATGCTGCTCGACATTGCAAACGGGTCGTGCTGTTCGAATGGATTCTGCCCCGCCATTTCGCCGTATGGTCCATATCCAGCATTCTGCAGCTGAAGATGTCTTCTGGCATGTTCATCTTCATACAAGCTATCAAGCAATAGCTTGTCGAACCCACCAGCCTGATCCAGAAGACAAGCTTATCTATCTCATTACATGAAACTTGCAACGTAATGAACCTTATTATGCAATGCAGCCAATTTGTCATCTGGTCTGGCTTTCAACTAGTTATAAACTTAAAGAGACTAAGATAACATAATTCGTATGTAAGCGTATTCATAAAGGACTCGAAGATATTTCAGCTATTCAACCAGAAAAACCATCAAAATCCAGATGATATTGGCAAGCATCTTTGTTTTTGAATATCAGACGTTCCAACCAAAACAAAGAAAACAACAAAAAGCTGAATTTCATTCAGAGCCCTTTGTTTTAAGATGAGCTAGTGAACAATGTATAATACTGCATTCCAATATTGAGCGCGGAAAAAGGAGCGTAGGAATATAATGAATCAGAAAAGTGAAGGGGAAGATAAGAACCAGTCTGCTTTCGACCGTTGGACCAGCACTATTGCTTGGTGTGGTTACAAGCGTTAGCTCCCAACCACTACCGCCAAAGTCACTGAAAGAACGACTTGAAGAAGACGGATCATTCCCTGCATAATTAAAAACTTCATAAGATAAATGGATGGTAGGTAACGACTAGAAACAATCTCTATAATTGCAACAATTGGAAAATATTTGAATTTTTAACTCAAAATTTACTTGGTCACATAAACACACATAAGATGTGAAGCAGTGAGCTGCTGATAGACTCCTGAAAAATAAGCAAGAAATTTCTAAATCAAATGGCGGCCATCTTACCATTCGTAACTATAGCAAGAGCTAAAGCATTGCTTTCCTCTAGTTCTGCGACTCTAGGATTTATTTCATTCAGACCCTGCATGGGAAAGTTATCAGTTATCACTCGATGTAACAGGAGAAACAGTGTCAAGAAAATGCTTTAATGAAAATTCTTACCAGAAGATCACTCGAATCGTCAGTTGCTATTAGAGGTGGAGGTTCAGCGATCTCCTCTTCCTTCTGTTGGGGTTCTTCCTCTGTTTCCACCAGTGGTTTGTTGTCGTCAACATTTTCAACCTCCTTTTCAATTTCGGCTGCTTCTTCAGGCTCTTCCGGTTTCTGAGTCAATTGCTCTGCCTCTCGGTATTCCTGTCTCAAAAATGACAAATCTAATGAAGACCATAGAACAAGGTAAAGCATGTATACAGTACACTCACGCACCAGAATCTGATCGTTTAAGAGAGGTCCATTAGTGAGTATTAGAATGACATGAACCCAAAGAACTAAAATAAATTTCAAGAAAATCCAACATTTTAGTTCAACCAAGAATTATGACATGGCACTATATGGCTGAATTTTATTTTCTTGAAAAACCCTAGCAGACGTATGCACTTGGCTGTTGAAAAGAGGAGTTAAGGAAAGAAGTCGATTGAATTCAAGATGCAAAAGGAGGTGCTTGATATTGCTCGAAATGTATATATATTTTTTCTTGGAGGGCCTTGCTCGCTATTTGTCTTATAATCAGAACATAATGACAGTAATCTCTATTGGCAAATGTATGCTATAGAACTCCATGTTCGATCCTAATATACTGATACAAATAATATATTAATGCAATCCTAACAAGAATACTGTGATTTTTCAAGTTCACAAAAGATTCTTTTGTTCATACGTTGAGACGAATCATATTTAAAAGAATTGGAATATTATACTTAGTACTTTAGTCCAAGAAAAGAGATGCTTGTCATTGTAAGACTCGTCTATAGAGGATAGGCCAGAAAATATTGCAAAAATTTAAGATGCAAGGATAGGCAAGAACAAAGGAATGTGGCAATTAAGACTTGGTTAATTAAGCATGCAGTAGAGGATGTTAGTCTTAATCAATTTGCAATTTGGTTATTCGTTTCACTTAAGTTTTGTGCAATCAGGACCACTACATTCTATGCTGCAAAGCTTGCCTAGAAAAACTACTCTTTAGTTTTCAGCTAGTATGGCATAAGGATCTAAAACTCTGCATCACAAAAACGCAGATATTGACGATACAAGTGTGATATTATGAAGTTGGAGATATGCATATAGATTATAGACACAATATTTGTACGCGAAAGACAAACAAACAAATCACATGCATACAGATATATGCACATGCTATATTCACAAATTCAAGATAAAAACTTTGGGAATTGGAAAGTTTTTCTCACCAGTCTCTTGTTGACAGAACCTGTCTGTGGTGCTTCTCTTATATATTCTTCCATTGTTGAAAGAAATGATGGAGGTGGCTGTTGATTGCATAAAATGAATTTTGTAAGAATCGTTTTTAAGATTTGGGATTATTTTCTCCTTTTAACTCAGTAAAATTAACCCTTTTTGGATGTAGAGAAAGAAAGAAAGAAACAAGAACCTGCTTCAATGTGGGAAACTGAAAAGTTCTAGCAAGTTCCAATCCCTTACAATATTCATAAAAATCCGCAAGATTTTCAGCCTATGAACAAGAAAACATGAAAGAGTTAACTTTATTGTACTAAATTTCAGTTGCGATATTGTATTTGTCCAATAATCCATATTTTCATATACAGAACCAAACAGAAAATGAAAAAATTAGAGGGAAAAAACCTGGTTGCTGGCTCTCTTGTATATATTGAGAGCTTTAACTGCATCGTGTCTTGGCATATCAAAGAACTGTAAGAAGTCAAACCCAACTGTTATAACAAGTAAATAAGATCACACCGGTGCTTTAGTAAAAAACTAGCAGTAAATTGGAGCAGAATCCTACCATGTCCACAAGATTTATTATTCCATCATTTATCGCACAATATATTTTAAAGCTCTCTTTGAGTACCTACATTAGGCCAAGAAAAACACAGAATGAGTAACATAATTGATGTTCTTTTGTCTAATAGATATATATTTATTATTATTAAAAAACAACAACAACAACAACAACAACAACGGATACGTTCTTGATCACTTTCCTGGAAAGAGGTTGAGAATTAAGTTTACCTTCTTATATGTTTTCATGACATGAGATAAGAATTAATGCATAATTAAAAGGCAGTTGTACTGGCGATTCCCTCCTAGATAGTAAAAATCAAATCTTCTCTAGGTTCTTAATAGCTGAATCAAGACAGAGATAAATCTTACGGGATAGCTAAAATCTAGATAGCTTCCAAAGTACCTTAAAGTATTAAATCATACAAGAATGTCAACATCCATATCAAAATAAAGTCCAAGTTTCAGAGACCAAGTAATAAGACAGACTATGTGGAGGTGAACATCAACAATGTTTTGATTTTGTAGTTTTGCTTCTATTTTCTGCTTGTGCAAGATCAAAAAAGGCTTCCAGTTGCTAATTTCATTAATGGGGAAAGAGTACAAGAACCAGATTACAGAGAGGCAAGATTAACAAGAAAGAAGAAAGAAAAGCTTGCTATTTCCAAAGCTGTTTTTCCTTTCAGTGAAAACTGTAGGAGCCTAGGAGGTTAGTCGGCTAGCGAGATCCTCAACAATCAAACAAAAAAATAATAATTAAAAAAATACTGATGCTTTATTTTCAACTAACTTTTAGGCTTTTAGCTGCTTTAATCTGTCTGTTCGTTCAATAAGCTATTAAGTTAAGGTTAGTTCAATATTTATGTTAATTCTTAACAACTTCAGGTGCCATATTATACCACTTAAATATTAACAAATATTTTCTATGGATTTTTATTTAAATAAATCCCACATTATTTGATGATAAGAGAAAACTTTGGAATTCTTTTACATCTATGAGTGTGCATCCTCTGAAATTCGTAAAGCTTTATGGTTAGAAGTAAGCAGCCAAAACTTAAATTAACTTTTAAATTCTTAGTCCAAAACCTTAAAATTTTATTGTAGAGCCCAATGTCATATATTGGGTCCGAAACTATAAGATAACATAGTTACTTACCAGAGCCAGGGCATACTGGATAAGATAATTACTGTAAGCTGATCCTTCTGGCTGCAAAATAAAAGGGCCCACAATCCAAAGAGTTACTAGCAATAGCGTTTTTTTAGTATTGAAAAAACCCTTTTAATAGCTATTACCTGACATCCCATAAGGCGATAGAGAAGCTGCTGCAATGCGGGTAGCTGCTCCAGTAGCTCATCACAATTCAGCAAGCGTGTCCTACTATGTACCTGTTAAAGAAGGGATTTCTTCAACATGAAGGAATTTCCAGTATCCATCCGGCTTGAAATTTTAATTTTAGACATTACAAACCTTCGTCGATCCTGGTGATGTTTTCGTTAGACGTTCGGATTCAATATCATACTTCAAAATTCTGTAACATTCAAGTCGCTCTTCTAGAAAAAGGGCATACGTCCTTACCCAAGCAGAACAATCCCAAGCTTCACAATGAAACATTTTTAAATAAATATTACAAAAGACCTCCTTATCAACATACTGGTTAAATTCAGAGAAATTAAAGAGAAGCATTTTACCAAGAGGACTTGAATCGTCCTTAAAATTAGATATTTGGAGAATATGTCCTCTGTGTGAATAGTTGAGAAGTTCCTCCCTGAAGGTTGGATCACCCTCTCTCAATGTCCTATGTACAACTATCAACGTCTTCAAGGCAACCTGTCAGAATCAACAAAGTAACACCCTAAATTTTGGTGGCTTCGAGTTTCTAGTGCAGGCATTGAATAGATTAATTTTTGGCTTCTGCACATTTCCTTATTTACGAAATTTGACGTATTACATTATAACATAGCATAAGAAGATATCAGATCCGATCTCTAATGCCCTGTGTCTCTCATTATGACAATGCCAGAGACATCCCTAAAAGAAACACACAACACATGAATGGGAATATACAATTGAAACGAAAAAAAATGGAAGAGAATTTACAATCCAGTTCCGCGTCTTCGACAATCTCTTCGCCAATGCATGAATGCAGTACGCCACATCCGCCCGAGGCCTCACCACGGAGGTCGCAGTAAATATTTCTACCAATAAGAAAGCCAAAATATATAGCGACAATTTCACATCGGCAACACGAAATTAAATCCACAATCAGAGTTCGGAACGAAAGAAAACTCACTTCGAACATGACGTTCTTTAGGCGGACACTCAACATGATTGGTAGCCTTGACAATGGCGATATCCAAATCCTTGAACGAAAAACAAATCAGATAATGGAAAACGTAAAGAGATGATTGAGTGATTGGATTGAATTTGAAATTGGAGAGAGGAGGAGGAACCTTGAATTCGCTGTTGACCTTGGCGAGGCCGACCTTGGTGGAGTCCTTGAGAGCGCCATAAGCTTTACGGAAGCTCTGAAATGTGCCCATTGAAATGAGAATCGGTTGATGGATTGATCAGAGGGAGAGAGAGAGAAAGGAAATGGTGATCAACTTCTCTCCTCCGTCATCGAGTCTTCCATAACAACCAAAACGAGCGACTCTCTCTTTCTCTTTTTCTCTCTCTCTGTCCAAAATGTGCGCATCGACGAAAATGAAGAGGAAAAAGAAATTGAAAAAATTAATTTTCGTTAAAGGTCGGGAAAAATGGCGGGTTTCAGTTACTCGATTCTTTTTTTTTTTTTTTTTTTTTTTTTTAATTTTGATGTATGGTGTTTTTGTTTTTACGATAAAGTCCTTGTGGTTTCCGGTTTGGGTGGCGAGAAAGAAAGGTTGATTTCGTAATTGTGTGTATGGAATTTGGTTCTTGTGGTCTGGTTGGCTCGAATGCATCTAAACGTGTTGCTGTGCTGGAGGAGTTTTGGCGCTGGCATTTCCTGTCTGTCAAATCTTCCATTTTTTTTTCTTTCTTTTTCTTTTTAAAAAAAAAAACGAGTTTAATTGCGAAGTCTAATCGTTCAACTTTAAGAGTAATTGTACTTGGAAAAATACCAAAGCATGTCACTTAGTTTTCAAACTCAACAAAAATATCTCCAGGTTTGAGATAAGAAGCAATTTGGTCTCTGTCATCTATTTTGTTGTTAAATTCTAACTGCAGCTGACGTATTATTTTAATTAAAAAATTGAATTTTAAATTTTTTTAAATAAAAATATATTAAAATAATAAAAACATTATTATTTTATTATTTTTTAAAATTTTTTCTCTCCCTTTCTTTCTCCATCTTCTTTCTCCTTTCCATCTTCTTCCCTCCCCATCTCCTTCTTCTTCAGCTCCGATGGTCGACCACCGCCGGCCACCACAGGCTGCCAGCGAATCGCGACGGCGGCGATGGTCGGAAATTTGTTTTCTTCTTCTTCTCTTCTTCTCCTTTCTTTTCTTTCTTCTGTTTTTTTTTAGGGAGAATCGGGGAGGAGGAGAAAGAAAAGAAAGGAGAAGAAGAGACGAAGGGAAGAAGAAGGAGGAAGAAGGAGGAAGGAGAAAAAAAATTTGGCTCCGTTGCCGCCGTTCGCGGGCAGCCGGCGATGGCCGGCCACCGGAGCTGAAGAAGAAGATGGGGAGGGAAGAAGATGGGGAGGAGAAAGAAGATGGAGAAGAAAGAAAGAAAGAGAGAATTTTTAAAAAAATAAAAATAAAATAATAATATTTATATTATTTTAATATATTTTTATTTAGAAAATTTTAAAAATATTCTTTTTATTAACATAATCGTTCCACGTCAACAAACTGTTAGGGTTCAAAGAAAAATGGACGGCAGGGACCAAAGTGTTTCTTATCTCAAACCTCAGGGGTATTTTTTTTTAGTTTGAAAAGTCATGGACCAAAGTGTAACTTAACCCAAACCTCAGGGACTAAAAATGTATTTTCCCCTTTAATTTATTATTAAACTTTCAATTTACCGGAATAATTTAGGTCTCGTTTGATAACTATTTCAGTTTTTTATTTTTGGTTTTTGGTTTTTTAAAAACAATAACTATATATGTTTGATAACTGTTTTTTTTTCTGTGTTTTAAAAAACAGAAAACCAAACATGTTTGATAACTGTGTGTTTTGTTTTCTGTTTTTAAAAAATTAAAGGGATGAAGAGATGTTTTAGAGAGAGAAAAACGTGTAGACACAAAAATTTAGATACATGAATATAAATGTTTTCGAGAGAAAAGTTAAACATAGAAAATTTATAGGCGTGAAGGAAAATGTTTAGAGAGAGAATATTAGTTCAACTCTATAAAAGAATGTTAGAGAAAAAGGGAAGAAAAATTAAAGTAGAAGAGAAAAATTTTAGGTAGAAAAATTAAATAAAAAGAGAAATTTTAGAAATATAGTAAGGTTAAAGAGTAAAAGATATGCTAGAGTAATAACGAGAAAAATAAAGAAAAGTAGTTGTAGCAAGAGAAATTTTTTGGAGATTTTATTTCCCAATAGAAAAGTTAGAATATGTTTATTAGGGAGAGAACAGTTATGAATAAGTTTTTAGAGATAGATAAGTTAGAAAAAAAAAGTTTCGAGAAAGAAAAAATTAGAGAGAGAAAAAGAAATTTTGTAAAGAGAAAAAATGTTTTCGAGAGAGGAAAAAAAAAAAGAAAAAGGAATTTGTTGGATAGAAATAGGTGAAAAGAGGGAAAAAAAATAAGCGTTAAAAGAAAAATGATTTATTGAAAAACATAAATCTATTTTTCGACTTTTTTTTTTCTTTGTGAAATTTGCTTATAATTTGAAAAAAATAAAAACAAAAACATAAAACATAAAACATAAAACATAAATGGTTATCAAACAACCATGTTTTTTAAAAAATGAAAGGATTATCAAACGACCCCTTGACTTTCAATTTTGTATCTAGTAATTTTTTTACATGTTTTGCCATTTTTTAAAACTCATGGAATAAATTTATATTGGTATTGATGTTGTATGTATATGAGTGTACATTCTCTAATTTTGATCATCTGATTCTCTCTCTTGTGTGTGAATATGTTTCACTCGAGGATTGGAACACTTGTTTTCGAGTTTGAAGCCTCGATCAATCTAAGAGTGTTCATGTCTCAATCTTTGATGAGTGGTTGATGTACTCAAAAAAAAAAAAATCATCGATGAGTGTTTAGCATTCAATGGCTTGACGTCAGGGATTAGCACTCAATTACTTAAGGATGTCAGAGAGTCTTCTAGTTTTATCCTCTAGAGTCTCTCTTAATTCTCTTGTCTTGGTGAGTGTAAAATTTATGAATCTCTATTACTATTTATAAAGTTTTTTATGGATGTGGTTTTGGTGGCTTTTGGACTAACAACTTTGACTTGAGCTTTATTGGCTTTGGACCCAACTATTTGGATTTGAATTTGATTTGTATCTTGCCCAAAAACAATATGACCCAAATGTTAAATTACCTAATTTTGATCAAATTAATTTTTTTTAATTAATTGATCAAATGTACATTTTGACCTTAAATTTTTTTATAATTGACCAACTTTGTCTACCAATTAAATTTGGAACACATGTCAATTTATAATTAGTCTCAAGTTTAATTATTTTAAATTTCATCATTAATTTTGAATAATGACGTGACAATTTATGATTGATCGAAATTTCTGATTAAACACACATTCAATTGTAAATTAATAATAAATAGGATAATTGTAATGGGTGGCAACATGAAGGTAAATAATTACAAATATAGCAATTTTTAAAAATATTTGCAAATATGGCAAAATTTTTGAATTAATTTTTTATATTCTTAAATTGCCCCTGTGTGCCCATCTTCTTCTTCCTCGTCAGGTTTTTTTTTTTTTTTTTTTTTTTTTTACTGATAGAAAGTCTTTTTATTACTGATAGATTCTATCAGTGGTAGAAAAATTTTCTATCAGTGATAGAAAGTTTCTATCACTAATAGAATAAAGTTTCTATTAGTGATAGAAAATTTCTATCAGTGATATTTCTATCACTGATAGATTCTATCAGTGGTAGAAAAATTTTCTATCGGCGATAGAAAGTTTCTATCACTAATATTTCTATGACTGATAGATTCTATCAGTGGTAGAAAAATTTTCTATCAGTGATAGAAAGTTTCTATCACTGATAGAATAGAAGATTTCTATCACTAATAGAAACTTTTTCTATCAGTGATAAAAGATTTCGTTCTATCAGTGTAAAAAAATTTTTTTATAGAAAATCATAGAAAAACTTTTGATAAAAAATCTTTCAATCCCTGATCACCCATAAAAATCTTTCTATCTCCGATAGAAATCTTTCTATCACCGATATAATCTATAAGTGATAGAAAAACTTTCTATCACCGATAGAAAAGCTTTCTATCACCGATAGAAAAGCTTTCTATCACCGATAGAAAAGCTTTCTATCAGTGATAAAAGATTTCTATCACTGATAGAAATTTTTACTATTCTATCAATGATAGAAAACTCTTGATAGAAAATCTTTCAATCCCTGATAGAACCTATCAGTGATAGAAATCTTCTATCACTTATAGAAATTTTTTCTATGAGTGATAGAAAAAATTTCTATCGTTCATAGAAAATCTTTCTATGAGTGATAGAAAAACTTTCTATCTCTATCACTGAGACTGATAGAAAAACTTTTCGTGAGTTATAGAAAATCTTTTTATCACTGATACTTTTCTATCGGTGATAGAAGATCTTTTGTTTCTATCAGCAATGGTGATACATGGTGAAATCGAGCATTGAAAAATAAAGCAAAAACGAACGATTATAGAAATCAAACACTGAAAAGCAAAAACCAAACACTGATAAAAAACCAAATAACAACAACCAAACATTGATAGAACACCGAACAAGTGATAGAAAAATATCTATCGCCGATAGAATCTATCAGTAGTAGAAAAATTTTCTATCGTGAAAGAAAATTTCTATCACTGATAGTATCAGTGATAGAAAATTTCTATCGCTGATAGAAAATCTTTCTATCACTGATAGAATCTATCAGTGGTAGAAAAACTTTCTATCAGTGAAAGAAAATCTGGAGGGGTATTTTAGTAAGTGCAACACACAAACTATTAGATTTTGCCATTTTTGCAATTTTTTTTGTGGGTTGCTAGATTTGCAATTATTTTGGTCCATATTGCTATCCTTGCAACTGGCCCTAATAAATAACCAGAAGCATTTGAAGTACTGAATTAACCAAATTAATGCACCCAAAACGAGGTTAATGTACAAGAAATATTTGAAGTATATGTTTCAAAAAAAAAAAGAAAAGAAAAGAAAAGAAGAGAAGAAGAAGAAGCATTTGAAGTATGAATTATAAATTCAAATTCAAATTCAAATCTATTTTTAAATATACCATGTCCGAGTATGTATATTGGTGTATTGACGTCGGTTTGAGCTACACAAGTTAGCCGAGTGCAAATATTCAATTGCAAATTAATAATTATTTAAAATTCTGTTAATTTAGTCACATGAATAGTTGAATTATGATAAAGTCTGTACCAATGAAGGTTTGTGGTTTGTGATTCGAATTTTCTACTCCATGCAGTAAAAAAGTTTCTATAAATTAAAATAACATTAACTTACCAAAAAAATCAAATCTATTTTTATTTATACGAGAAGCATTTGAACTATAAATTATAAATTATAAATCTCAATTCAAACATCACAACCAAAAACTATATTTTTGCAATTGGTTGATTGTAGGATTGGATTATATAATTCATTGGGGAGGGGTGGGATTGAAGAATAGATGACGTGCTCTCAAACGCTAGTTAGAGAAATGAACTATTTTTAAAATTAAAAAAAGGAAAAAAAATACACTTTTAGTTCCTAAGGTTTTGGTTAGGTTTCATATTTTGGTCCTTGAGTTTTCAAACGACAATTTAGACCTTAAGATTTGGATTTCGTTTCATTTTTAGTCCCTCCATTCATTTTGAAACCTATTTTTTATTTTAAAAATATATTTTTAAAATTTTAAAATAAAATAATATTAAATTAATTAAAATATTTATTATTTTATTATTTCATTTCTTCTTCTTGTTCCATCTCTGTCGTCGGCCGTCAATGTCGATCACCTTCGGCAAACATCGTCTTCTTCTCATTTTTTTCTTCTCTTTCATTCTTCCTTCTTGTCTTTCTGCTTTTTATTTTTCTTAACAAAAAAATTGAAGAACTGAAATGAAGGGGTTTTCCCTTCGTTCTAGCTGGATCCGAAGATGGAAACCGACCCTTAGTTATTTTTTTTTTAAAAAAAGATAGTGTCGTGAGATTCCAAAGGAGAGAGGGACGACGAGGGCGAGTTGTGTCGTTCACAAGTTGGTGAGGGAGAGAGAGAAGAGAAAGAAAGAAGAGAGGGACGGTGAGAAAATGAGGGGGACGGTGAGAGGGGAGATGGTGAGGGAGAAGGAAAGAAATAAGAGAAAAATAACAAAAAAAAATCTTTGGGGGTAGGTGGCAGTGGTGGTCGCCTTAATTTCTAACGGAAAAATGGATGGAAGGACAAAAATGAAACGAAATCCAAATCTGACCAAAATGAAGCTTAACCAAAACCTCACGAACTAAATGTGTATTTTTTTCCTTAAAAAAAATTATTTAGGTATAACTTTTTAAAAAAATATATATATTTTTAGGTGTTTTTTTTTTTTGACAATTTGTGGGGTGGGGGATTCGAACCACAAACCTCGTGGTTGTCAGTATAACATTATGCCAATTGAGCTATGCTCTTGTTGGCAATATTTTTACGTGTTAACTTGAGCATAATTCAAGAATTAAATATATTATTACTTTATAATCAACGTGAACATAGTTGATATAATTTCATTGACTTGTGTGGTTTACGTATGTGATTTTTTTTTTTATATATTAACATTAATTAAACAATAGTACATTAATAATTTTGTGTTTTAAAATATGTTTTTTTAGTATGAGTTAATGATTTTTTTTTTTATTTGATTTCTTAAACTGTCTTATTTCGATTGAAAAAAAAAAAAAAACCTTGTTATTTCAATTTTGTTCATTTTTTTAAAAATCTATCTTTATAATATATATTTTTTTTAATTCAACAAATATGAGATACATCTCACCTCAAAAAAATAAATATTTTGACTATGTTTATGTCCTTGAGATTTTAAAAATAAAATAATTAAAAAAAAAAAAAGACTATGATCATGTTTACTTCAATTTAGTGTTCAACGTTTAAAAATTTTATAATTGTTATTATTTTAAATCACAATGTACTAAAGAATAGAACCTAGTTACATAAGCCAACAAGAACTTATCTCAACTTGCATAACTTTCTACGGATAATCACAAGGTTTGTGGTTCGAATTCCCCTCCCCACATATTGTCAAAAAAAATCTAGTTACATAAAAAAAAAAATCACATTCGTAAACACACAAGTCAATGAAATTATATTTTCAAAAAAAAAAAAAAAGTCAATGAAATTATATTTTCAAGAAATAATCTAATTTTGATATATTTCAGAATAGTTATAAATTTATTTTGAGCTGCTTGCATTAATGACCAATAAATTTGTGAAGCAAATCTCTTAACCTCATATGTTGTAAAAATAATAATAATAATAATAATAATAATAATAGTTAAGTACCACCTCAAAAGTAGTGTCGAAAATCGGATGTTATTAATTAATATTAGCCCCTTGTTTTTTTTTTCTTTTTTTTTTAGAGATTCAGACTTATGATCTCTTACCTATAAACACATTTTTTTTGGAGATTCAAACTCATGAACTCTTATCTATGTTATTTCAAAAAAAAAAAAAAAAAAACTCTTATCTATGAACACATATTTTATGTTTTCAAAAAAAAAAAACACATATTTTATGCTAGTTGAATTATACTCTGTGTTATAGGTAATTTTGGACCACCATGGCGTACAAGAAGCTGACGAGGACAACCGGGCAGAAAAAGAGTTGAGGAATGGATCCAATGGGCAAAACCGGCAAGTGGGACGGGCTAACACCGCAGGGGTCGGGCCACTGCCGAGGCCATGATCAGCCTCGGCCATGGGCCGAGGCCGACCCTCGGCCCGCTTGCGCGGGCCGGGCTTGTCCGGCTCCGCTTGGTCCCCACCGCCTCTGGCCGCCTCGGTTCAGCCTGGTTTGTCCCGAAACGCCTCCGAATCCCTAAAAACCCTAGGAGGATGAGCAGATATTTATATCCCTTTTCGTCACCGAAGAAGTGGACTCAAACTCTAATCCCGAAACTCATTCTATATTCTCTACTCTCTCCTCTTGCCCTTACTTTTCCGCTCCCCACCGTTCTTCTCGCTGACTTAAGCATCGAATCCGATGTGGCGAGCACCACACCGGTGTACAGGTTTACTGTCTTGCAGGCCACGTCTTCCCCCTCATCTACAAATTTACCGTTGGTGACACGTGAAGGTCAGGTGAGTTCCCTCTGACCAAAATCGACCATCAACACTCTGCATGACAAAAACATATTGAAAACCCCTACCATTCAATAATCAATATATATGATTCTTTTTTCTTCTTGTTTCTTTTTTCTTGAAAGAAATATATATGGCTTATTTCAACCTTATTGTTATTAAAATGAAATATCACTCCAAATTTGTCATATTTGATTTTTTGTTTCTCGTTGTTTTAAAAATTATTACATTACATAGAATAGAGAATTCGAACTAACAACTTCTTAGAGAAAATAATGGTTGAGCAATTTACTGTTTATTTAACTACCCAAAAATTTTCATTTCCTGCAAATACGCAGTTTACTGTTTATACCATCAATCTTAATTGTCAAAGCGAGCTTAGCTCAATGATATTTTGTTAAGTGTAATATTTGTAATAAATCTATACTATATTAAAAAGTGAGGATGTTGGAAAAACTTTTTTGGACACTTTTGTCCTTTATTTAATTTACTAATTTACAGATATACCATTAATGATTAATTATATAAATAGTATAATAAATTAATTAATTAATAATTAATCATCAATAATAAATGTGTAGGATTTACTAAAATGTTAGAATACAAAAGGTTTTTCCTACGACTCTTTTTAATTATAATTCATAATGAAATTTTAGAAGTTATAGAATTTAAAAGGTTTATAACTCTCATCTTCTGCTACTATAAAATGGGTTCTTTTTCCACCATTTTCTTCACCAATACTTAGTTTTCATTCTTCCATTGTTTTTGTTCTCTTTATGTTTTCTTTGCTCTCAATACCTTTTCGATTTTCTAAATGTTTCAAGGTGCTGGTCGGTACATTCAAATAGCAAGGGATCCATGTGTCGAATCTATATCCTAGATCATAGACTTTTGAAGTTACAATTTCACTTTGTTTTTTTTTTAAAAAAAAGAGATACTTCATTGGATTTGTATTTGTATATCAATATTTGTCAAGTGAGCAATTCTATTTTAAGAAATGAGTGTATATTTAGATCTTGATTTTTTTCAATTCTATTCTATTTTATTTATTGTTCTTTTACAATTTGTGTAATTTTTTTAATTTATAATATCGGTTGAAAAATGAAAATTTTGTTGCATCAAGCTTATGTTTCTTTTGTTCCAAAAATAAGTAAAATAATGTGCAATTTAATGTCTCACAAATCTATAATAATCTATAATCTATACCTATAATTTATATCTATATTTGTTATAGGCAATTTTGGACCACCCCGATATACAAGGAGCTGACGAGGACAACCGGGGAGAAATCGGGCTGAAAGATGGACCAAGGAGGCAAAACCGGCAAATGGGACGGGTCAGGACCGAAGGGGTCGGGTTTTCGGCCCGACCCCCTGCTCGGCCTCGGCCCATGGCCGAGGCCGACCCTCGGCCCGCTCGTGCGGGCCGAGCCCGTTTGGTCCCGTCTTGTCCCCACCGCCTCTAGATGCCCCGGTTTCGCCTGGTTTGACCTAAAACGCCTCCGAAACCCTAAAAAGGCTAGGAGGATGAACATGTATTTATATCCCTCTTCGCCACTGAAGAGGGGATCCCGAATTCTATCCCTAAACTATATTCTCTATTCTCTGTTTTCTCCTCTTGCTCTTACTTTTCCACGCCCAACCGTTCTGCTTGCTGACTTAAGCATCGGAGCCGGTGTGGCGAGCACCACACCGGTGTGCAGGTTTACTGTCTTGCAGGCCACGTCTTCCCCCCTCATCTACAAATTTACCGTTGGTGGCACGTGAAGGTCAGGTGAGATCCTCTGGCCAAAATCGACCATCAACAATATTTATAAAAAAAAGCCACCCATCTTTGAAAAAAAATTGGACTATATTACCCTTTGTCAACTTAAATTTACATAGCATATCACTTACAATTAATTACTAATAATTATTAAATTATATATTTAGTTGAACTTTCTTAATGACATTTAAATAATTGAAATGTTTCTCCTTATTTACATAATTACTAACTTTAATTATATTTAATTAATTAAAAAATATCAAGGAATTTCAAAAGTTTTTTAGTTTCAGTAAATTATATATTTAATCTAAAACATAAAATATCACATAAAATTATAATATGGTTTTTAAAAATAAATAGAATTTGAATATTCCCCTTCAAAATATGATTTTTGTTATTAAAAAAAAAACTACTCGAATATGATATTTTTTTCCACTCAAAATATGAATTTTTGAAAAAAAAAAAACTAGAATATGGATCATTAAAAAAAAATGTCATGAAGATAAAGCAATTATTGATGAATAGACAGATATCATAAAATTAAGGTCGGGATGAAAAGTTTAGCAAACAAATTAAACATATAGAAAGAACTCATGAAATCTTCTCAAAAAAAAAAAAAAAAGAAAGAAAGAACTCATGGAACGTGTGATCAACAATAAGGATGAAAGAAGTCAAATATCATCAGCATGAACTGCAACCTCAAACAATGATAGACAAAAGGTAATGATATACAATAGTGAATCAAAAGCGACAAAAAATAATGATGCGGTGATGAGAACAAACAATAATAATGTTACTTTTGCCTAAATTAATTTAAAATATGTGCTACTATAAAATAATTAATTTATTATTTGAAAACTAATTGATACAAAATTTTATAATTTCAATAATTTATATATTTAATTTAAAAGATCAAATATCACGTAAATTTAGAATATGATTTCTTTAAAGAAAATAGAATATGATTTTTTCCCCCTCAAAATATGATTTTTACAATAAAAGAAAAAACTAGAATATGCTTTTTGAATCTCAAATAACTTAATAAATAAATAATTTTTTTGTTATTTATTTTTGAAGTTGTGAGTTTCTTGGATTATATCAAATTGTGTTCTTCATCAGTTAAAATTTCCTAAGTGTTTCTATTCGAGCCATGAATTTTTGGGAGAGATCAATTGAGTTGAGTAATTCCAAAAAAAAAAAAAACCACAAAGATAAAACAATTATTGATTAATAGAGAGAAATCATAAAATCAAGGTCGGGATGAAAAGTTTAGTAAGCAAATTAAACATATAGAAAGAACTCAAGGAACAAGTAATCAACAATAAAGATGAAAGAAGTCAAACATGATCAACATGAGCTGCAAACTCAAACAATGGTAGACAAATGGTAATGACATACAATAGTGAAGCAAAAGCGACGACAAATAATGATGTGTTAATGAGAATGAACAATAATAATGTTATTTTTGCATAAATTAATTTAAAATCCGTGCTACTATAAAATAATTAATTTATTATTTGAAAACTAATT
Organism: Luffa acutangula; assembly: GCA_036850905.1. Classification (NCBI taxonomy): domain Eukaryota; kingdom Viridiplantae; phylum Streptophyta; class Magnoliopsida; order Cucurbitales; family Cucurbitaceae; genus Luffa; species Luffa acutangula. Next base: position 47,111,858 of record CM072092.1, on the reverse strand, counting down.
GATAAGTTTATTTCTACCGGATCATATTTAATAATTAAAAAAAAGGAGATAAATTTCTCTCTCTATCTTTAAATTTAATATTTTTTAAATATTACAACTCTTATTCTTATTCTTATTTTTATTTTTATTTTTATTTTTATTTTTTACAATTATAGCATGAATTAGAAAATTTTACTCAAGTTATTGAAAATTAAAAAAAAAAAAAAATCACATGCAATCTTTTATAAAGAATGAAGCTTAAAAATTCATGAAGTACTCAATTAAAATTCAATTTAAACCAAACTATCATTATAGTATTAAAAAAATATATACACAAAGATACTTCTAAGCTTAATCCAGAGCATTTTACATCCTTATTTTTAAGATATTTAGTTTTTTATTCTAAAAAAATATTGACTATGAGGGGGAAAAGTGTGGAATAAAATGTAATATTTAAAAGGATAAGTTAAACAAAATTAAATAATCAAATGAAGGAACTAAATTCATTAATTGCTACTAAATTACAGTTTCAATATTTTCTCTTTTTTCTTTTTTTTATTCCATTTTTAAATTCTCATTTTTAAGTTCCTAAAATTGCACAGAAATTTTAGATTTAAAAAACGTGTTTTCTTGTTTCCAAAAATTTTAAAAACATTAGTAGAAAAGTTTTTTTTTTTTATTTTTTATCACTTTAGTTATTAAATGTTTATTAGATAGTTTTTTTAAAAGTAATACTCTCCTTTTTAATTTAAAATGTTAGAGAAGAAGAATACGATATTTGTTATAGGCAATTTTGGACCACCCCGATATACAATGAGCTTACGAGGACAACCGGGGAGAAATCGGGCTGAAAGATGGACCAAGGAGGCAAAACCGGCAAGTGGGACGGGCCAAGACCGAAGGGGTCGGGTTTTTGGCCCGACCCCCTGCTCGGCCTGCTCACGCGGGCCGAGTCCGTTCGATGCCGTTTGGTCCCCACCGCCTTTGGCCGCCTCGGTTTCGCCTGGTTTGACCGAAAATGCCTCCGAATCCCTAAAAACCCTAGGAGGATGAGCATGTATTTATATCCCTCTTCGCCACTGAAGAAGGGGACCCGAATTCTATCCCTAAACAATATTCTATATTCTCTACTCTCTCCTCTTGCTCTTACTTTTCCACTCCCTACCGTTCTGTTTGCTGACTTAAGCATCGGAGCCGGTGTGGCGAGCACCACACCGGTGTGCAGGTTTACTGTCTTGCAGGCCACGTCTTCCCCCCTCATCTACAAATTTACCGTTGGTGGCACGTGAAGGTCAGGTGAGTTCCTCTGGCCAAAATCGACCATCAACAATATTGTTTTTGTTTAATAGATTTTTTTTTTTTTACAACATGTGAGAAGTAAAAGTTCGAATCATACATCTCTTGGTTATTAATACTAGTTTTATAGCAATTGAGTTATGTTTATGTTGGTCAAACACGATCTTGATGTATTCATATTTTAAAATTATTACATCACAAATAAAAGAAATAAAAATAATATCATTCATAAAATAAAAACCAAAACCCAAATTGTCACACTTAAAAAAAGAAATAAAAATGAAGTACAATTGAGGTCAACCTATAATGTCATAGACTCATAAAAATTGTTTTCAACATTTGTGTGTGTGTGTGTAAATTGAGGATGGGACATGGGAGGGAAAAAAAAAAGAAAAAAAGAAGAGGAAAAAAAAAACAAAACAAAACACAATACATCTTGTCAAATTTGGCAGAAAATATACTCATAATTCTGATAAAAAAAATAATTACGATGAATGAACCATAAACTTCGGTTGAGTATAGATAATTTGAAATGGATATAGTATGAGTATGAAAATATATTTACCTATTTTCAAAAAAGAAAAAGAAAATATATTTACCTAAAAAGTTTTAAAAGATTAGGCTAATTGATGTTGTGGTCCTTAATGATATGACGTTTTTTCGATTTAGTCCCTTTTATTTAAAAAGTTTGAATTTAGTCTCATATGTTTTTCAGAAAGGGAAAAGAAGCAGAGAAGAGATTCTGGAAAATATTATTACTGTTGAGTGTGTTAAGAAATACAGCAGACTAAGGACAAAATAAATAGCAACAAGACAGCCACGTGTCAAGCACTGATAGGACACATTAACAGCCAATGAACATGAATTAACAAAAGAAAAGCCCAAAAGATAATACTGAAAATAATACTTTATGATCCCCCTACAAGCTGAACTGGGCAACCATGAACAGAAAGCTTGGTGCGTAAACGTTGAAAACGAACAGTAGGAAGTGGCTTGGTCATAATATCTGCAAGTTGATCCTCTGAAGCAACGAACCGAACTAAAAGTTGTTGATGCGAAACACGTTCTCGGATGAAATGATGGTCAATCTCAATATGTTTAGACCGAGTATGAAGAACCGGATTCGCTGCAAGGTAAGTGGCGCTAATATTATCACATAAAAGTAGTGGCACAGAGGAGGGAAAACCAAGCTCGGTCAAAACAGATTGAAGCCATATGATTTCAGCAGTAGCATTAGACATCCCTCGATATTCAGACTCTGCACTTGAGCGAGAAACTACTTTTTGTTTGGTAGACGACCAAGAGATCAAATTATTACCAAGAAACACACAATAGCCACTTGTACTTCGACGATCATCGGGACAATTGGCCCAATCAGCATCAGTATAACATAGTAAGGATCGATGACCAGAAGCAGAAAAAGAAACACCAAGGGAAATGGTAGCTTTTAAATACCGAAGAATGCGCTTAACAGCATTCCAATGAACAGAAGTCGGGGCATGAAGAAACTTACATACCTTATTTACAGCAAAACTAATATCCGGACGAGTAGGGGTGCAGTACTGAAGAGTTCCCACAATGCTTCTATATTTCTTAGGATCAGACAAAGGATCCCCATCATGAAGAGATAAAACTGAACCACTAGCCATGGGAGTGTCAATCGGCTTGCAATCAACCATATCTGCCCTTCTTAAAATATCCAAGAAGTATTTAGTTTGACACATATGTAAGGATTGATGATCACGCCGAAATTCAATGCCTAAGAAATATGATAAGTTTCCAAGATCTTTCAATGCAAAAAGGCTATTAAGGGAAGCAATGTACTGCTCTATACAGGCCAAATTATTTCCAGCAACAAGAATATCATCAACATAGATAAGAAATATCACCAAAACTGAATCCTTGCGAAAAATAAACATAGAAGTATCAGATTTTGCAGCAGAAAAACCCCACGCTAAAAGGCAGTTGCTAAGTTTAAGAAACCATTCACGAGGACTCTGTTTTAACCCATATAAGGCCTTTTGCAACTTACAAACATAATCTGGTCGTTTGGCATCAACAAAACCTTTGGGTTGAGACATATATACATCCTCATGAAGATCACCGTTAAGAAAGGCATTATGCACGTCTAATTGCTTGACAAACCAATTTAATTGCACTGCAAGCGAAAGAACCAAACGAATGGTAGCCGGTTTGATCACAGGACTAAACGTTTCAAAATAATCAATTTCGTATGCTTGATCAAAACCACGAGCCACAAGACGGGCCTTATACCTTTCAATCTCCCCATTCGGTCGAAGCTTTAGCTTATATACCCATTTACAACTGATAACTTTATAATTAGGAGACGGTGGAACAAGAGACCAAGTTTCATTCTTAACTAAAGCATCAAACTCCTTTTGCATAGCCTCACACCATTCAACATTTTTAACAGCAGTTTTGAAATTTGAAGGTTCAGTAGGCAAGGACAAAAAAGGAGAAGAAGATGATAACCAACACTTAGGCTTATGAATACCAGCCTTTGCACGGGTTATCATGGGGTGAGTGTTATGAGGCGGTTGGGCAGGGGATATGGGAGGAGAATTAGTAAGGGAAGATGAAGGAAGATCATTTTCAGGAGCTATTGGCGAAGGCAAAGAGGGGACAGCGGAAGCATCAGAATTTGGGAAAGAGACAGAGGGGGGGGTCTCGGGCGATAACACAAAAAGGGTGGGCTCGGGCGAAGACACAGCAGTAGTAGATGATGGAGGGAGAGTAGAAGAGGCAGACTGTAATGGAGAAGAGACCACGGCAGGGGACTGGTGGTGAACACGAGAAAGTGGGGACGGAGTAAACCCATAGAGATGAGACAAAGGTGCTGAGGATGGACTTGGAGTAGATAAAACAGAAGAATCAAGAGAATGCAACGGAAAAGCAGATGGAGAAAAGGAAAATTGGTCTGGAGAAAGAGATTTTAGGGAGCCAAGCTTAAAACCATCCTGAGAACAAGGGAAAAACTTTTCATTAAATATAACATGGCGGGAAATATATAAACGACCGGAAATAGGATCAAGGCATAAGTACCCTTTATGATTAGAACTATAGCCAAGAAAAAGACATTCCCGAGAGCGAAACATAAGTTTATGAGCATTATAAGGGCGAAGAAAAGGAAAACAAGCGCACCCAAAACATCGGAGAATAGAATAGTCAGGGGGGCGACGAAATAAAGACTCATAGGGACTTTTAGAACCAAGGACAGGAGTAGGTAATCGATCGATAAGGTAAATGGCGGTTTGAAAGGCATAACTCCAAAAACACAAGGGTAAATGAGAGTGAGCAAGTAAGGAGAGACCGATTTCAACCACATGTCTATTTTTGCGTTCAACACGGCCATTTTGCTGTGGAGTATAAGGGCATGACACCCTATGATGGATGCCATGGGAAGATAAGACCGCAGAAACACTTCTAAACTCACCACCCCAATCAGATTGAAGACTTTTTATATGACAATCAAATTGAGTTTCAACCATCTTTTTGAAATGAAAGAAACAAGATAAAGTTTCATCCTTAGATATTAACAAATATAACCAAGAATAACGAGAGAAGTCATCAATGAATAAGAGAAAATATCGATATCCATTAACAGAAACAACAGGGGAAGGACCCCATACATCGGAATGTACTAATTCAAAAGGTTTACATGACTTATTTTCAGCCAAACCAAACGACAACCGATGATTTTTGGCTAATTGACACGACGAACAGAACTGACCAACAGAAGAACAAGACAAACTAAGAGAAGACAAGACACTTTTCAAAGTTGCAGCAGCTGGATGTCCCAAGCGAAGGTGCCAGTTGGGTGCAACAACCGAGGATAAGAAAACAGCAGCAGAATGGCCACTATTTGCGCCAAAAACAGTAGGGAATGAGCGAGATGATGGAGACACACGATAAAGGCCATCTTCAAGCGTTCCCGTGAGAAGAACCTGCTTGGTTTGAAGATCCTTGACAAGAAAAGAAGATGAATAAAATTCAACAAATGCTTTATTATCTTGCAAAGACGAGCAACACTTAATAACTTTTTGGTAATGTCAGGGGTATATAAAACAGAATCTAATAGAATTGGTTTAGAAGAACTAGAAGAAATAACTTGAGAACCAATAGATGAGATAGAAATGGACTTACCATCCCCAACAGTCACATGTTCACCACCATGATAAGGCATAGAATGAGAGAAGGCAGAGGCATCCGGTGTCATATGATGAGTAGCACCGGAGTCTAAGAACCAATTTTCATCGGGATGATAAGACTCCATAGAGATAGATGAAGCTGCATCAGTGGTATTAATGAAGGGTGAGGCAGATGTAAGTAAAGCTTGTGGAGAGGGGGTTTGATATGCTAGATTGGTTCGATGATGGCAAATCAAGGCTGTGTGCCCGAACTTCCCACAAATTTGACACTGAGGGCGATTAGGATTCGATCGAGAGGGCCACTTTTGGACAGGTTGAGATTGAGGCTTGCCTAGAATGCTAGATGAAAAGGAATTCGTAGGGGCAGAGGAAGAAGAGAATAATGATGGATTGAAGGGAGGTCTAGAGAAAGAAGTTTGGGTGTTGCGAGGTGAAAGTTGACGACTGTTATGATTAAGTGTAAGGCCAGCAAAATTTGCCTGTGCTAAGTTAAGTTGATCCACACTATTTTGCTTCTCTAAACGAGCCTCATAAGCAAGGAGGAGGCTACGAACATCCTCTAAGGCAGGACAATCAGCACGATTCTGTATAGATGTGACAAATGCATTGTACTCACTTCCAAGACCATCTAAGATATGAGCCAAATGATCTCGATAAGAGATGGGCTCACCTATAGCAGAAAAATTATCAGTAATGTCCTTAATTTGAGACAAATATTGGCTAACAGAGAGACCATCCTTCTTAATCCGTTGAAGTTGTGTTTTAAGGCCCATTATCCTAGCAGTGGTCTTAGAGTCATAAGAACGTTTCAAAGATTCCCAAATTTCAGAAGCAGTTTCTAAGTTCACTATTTCACCCATTTTTTCTTCAGAGAGCGAAGAATACATCCAACACATAATAAAGCGATTATACCTTTCCCAAGAGAGAAAATCAGGATTCGATTAAGATTGTTGAGCATCAAGAAATTTTGGAGGAGCCTAAATCGAACCATCAAGGAAGCCGTGAAGTCCATTAGCGAGAACGACATTTAATAGATGGTTCTTCCAGAGTAAAAAATTTGTATCTGTGAGCTTAACTGACAGAGGCTGCGGCAAAGAGGGATAGGGATTTGGGGCAAAATGAGTTGGGATGGTGGGAGGAAATGCTTGCGGTAAAGCTTGAGGAAAAGTTTGTGGGCGAGGGAAAGAAGATGGGTAATACGGCTGAAAAACTCCACGCGAAGAGGGATAAAATGGCTGAGGTTGATGATGATATGCGGGAAAAACAGGTTGAGCTTGAGGAGGGTTTGACTGCTGTTGGGGCCGATTTTGAGGAAAAAATGCAGGGATATTTGGTTGATTAGGTCGAGGTTGAGCTGAGTATGGAAGTGTAGTCTGGGTAATAGGTGCGATTATCGAAGGAATAGTGGTTGGGGTAGTAATGGGTGTAGAGGGAGAGAGGGGTGAGGTAAGCGATGCAGATGATGAAGAAGATGAAGAGGCCTCTGTTGACATAGCTGAGAAAAGCTTCAGGGCTCTGATACCATCAGAAAGGGAAAAGAAGCAGAGAAGAGATTCTGGAAAATATTATTACTGTTGAGTGTGTTAAGAAATACAGCAGACTAAGGACAAAATAAATAGCAACAAGACAGCCACGTGTCAAGCACTGATAGGACACATTAACAGCCAATGAACATGAATTAACAAAAGAAAAGTCCAAAAGATAATACTGAAAATAATACTTTATGAGTTTTAATGTTTTTAAATTTACTTACTCACTATTGATAAATGTTAAAATTAGTTGATGATAAACTTATTAATGGTTAGCAAAATTTTAGATGAGGAAAAATAGAGAAACATTTTTAATTTAATTATCTTCCAATTTTTTAATAAATTCGTAGATTTTTTTTTTTTTCTTTTTGGATAACCTGTTTTACCTATAAATTTACACCAATTCACTTGTGTAATGTAAACTTTGCATCCCACAATATTAGCATTTACTAATAATGAGGGATTAACTTGAAAAATGTTTAAACACAAGGGACCATACTGAAACTTTTTAAACAATAAAGACTAAATTGAAAAAAAAAATGCACTCAAACATAGAGACTAAAACATAAATTTAGCCAAAATGATCATTATGGTCCCCGCACACCCAATACATAGAATATTTATTCTCATTCGACAAAGAGTAAATCACATGAGCATGTTTGTATGGTCAAGAAGGACTGTTCCCATATTCTCATTGTTGTTTCAACAAAATAGAGGTGACATGGATTGTATCCTTTTTAATTCTAACTAAAGTATACATTTTTGGCAACTACAAATTTTCAAATCTAATCTGTAGCTTATAAATACAACTTCCACCGGCCTATAAGTTTCTTTGTTATGTTATCTAACTTTCTTTCCCCGTTTTAAAAAATTAAGCCATTTTTTATTTTGAAATTTGACTAAGAGTTCAAATGTATCCTTAACATTGATGAAAACCATGCATAATTTTCAAAAACCAAATGATTATCAAACAGGGTCTTAGATAACTCAAACTTAAAAAACTCATCTTCTGTTCTAATTTTCACAAATCATGAACCCACACACCAAACACAAATTATACATTAATCCACACAATTTAAACATATAAAGCTCTTCTTAAAGCATTAGAAGGTATCATCCAAACACTATAAAACAAAGTAACAAAAAAGAAAAATACATACATTGAAGAAAAAAAAGGAGCCTTTGAATTATTAGATCTCTGACCATATACTTAGTGGCCATTCTCTCATTGAGCCTTTTGGAAATTAAAAGAAAAAAATACAAACTAATTATGGAAAATTTGGAAAATATAATGCAAAAGAAGGGGGAAAATAAAAAGAAAAGAAAAAAGTAGGGTGATAATAATAATTAATAAAAGAAAGTAAAAAAAAAAAAAAAAGGTAGGTCCTCTCAAAAAGTGAAGCTGACAACTGAAAAAAGAGCTTTTCTGAATCCTAAAGGCTAATGTCTATCTCTGTTCGCTGCCGTTTGAATTAGGCCTCCTCACAAATCGCCCCTGCCAAAAGAAAATTCCGACCATTTAGTCGAGAGTACATGTCAATTCCCATTGAGTTATTCTCGTTTTAGTATTCAAATTTATGGTTTATCATTTTAAAACATTAGTTCTAAAATTTTCGATTAAATTTCTAAGCAAGTGATTGGCTAAAGGTATATTTTTGATTTGATGAAGAATGAAGATTAAGTTAAAACCTTTTAAGTAATAGGAATTAATTGAGAGAACAATAAAATAGTAGGGACTAAAGGGTTTAGGGTTTAATTGGATAAGACATTATACATTTGTCCTAAAAGTTGAACGTTCAAATTGTCCTATCCAATTTTTTTTTTAATAGAAAACCCTCACATTGTTAAATGAAAAGACATATATATTAGTAGGATGATTTTGATCTTCATTAAATAAAGGGAAAAAAACGAAATAATGTAATTTTCTACGTGAACTCAATTACTCAAACTTTAACAATAATAATAGAATCTAGCAATGATATAAAATAATACTGAAACTACTTGACTTAGAAAAGTTAATGGAAAAAAGAAAGTGTAATCAGATGAGGGTGGATGCAGCAGATTCACATACATACCTTCATTCTGGGCCGTCCATCAGCGTTGACTTTTCTGACTTGGTATCTGATCTTCTTCGAGAATAAGCGGGTCCGCCTTTTCTCCTTGTACCGTAGCACGCTGGCTTCTCTCAATAATCCTCCACCGTCCGAAAATAAATCAATTTGCGCCAGCCTGGCCTGCCAATTTCCAAAAGTAACCCTCCTCTTTAGTTATTTATTACTCCATAAACAAGAACAATTCCGTCATTTCGCTTTAAATAAACCCATTTTTCGTTTTCTTTTTTTAATTTACTCCTATGCATTATTAAACAAATTATGGTTTCAACGAAGCTTATTTTTATATCAACAAAAATAGTTTTTTGATTTACAAAGTGACTCACTGACAAGGATATCTATCAATGGTCCAAATAAAATAATTAATAAAAATAACAATTACATTATTTTTTTTTCTTAAAAAGTCAATTTTTTTTTTTTTTTTAAATTCCTTCACTCACAGGCCTCTGCTACAAATTTTCCTTTTAGGGATAAATGTACTGACTCGTAACGGTTTCATTTGTGTCTACGTAGTTTCAAAATTTTCAATTTAGTAAAATATGTTTTTTTTTTTTGTAAATCTCTTAGAATGCTTCTATCCTTACTATCTTAACAGTTTTCTTACGTGACACGTGTCCTTTGGAAAGAAGGCATCCAAAAGATCACGTGTCATGTTAAAAATTTGTTAATACTCACAAGGACAAATACATTTTTATGAAGATTTAATCAAAATAGAAAGACTTAAATTGAAAATTCTAAAATTATAGGGACTGAATTGTAACCGAAGGACTTAAAATACAAAATTAACACTACTTTTTTTAAATTTTCATGGGAGAATGAAACAGTAACTAAAAAGATTTGGATTCCTAAAACTCCGGGGGGTGGTATGAAATTTCTTTTTTTTTCAGAGTTTCTTGGGTTTTGATTTTCGGGGGCGGGATGAGAGACGTACATTTACATCACTTCCCGCCGTATCGGATCCCGGAATCTCGTCGGAAAATGGAGATCCTCGGTCGGACCAAGCGTCGGCGACGGCTTCGTAGTTCAGTTTCAGAAGCAATCCATGAGGTTTCGATTTCGGAATCGTCGGCTTCTCTGATTTCTCCTTTTGTGGTGGCATTGCGGCTTTCTTCGATTCGATCACTGTAAGTTTCTCCACTTTCTTCTTCTTCTTTTTCGTGGCGACGGCAGCCGGTGCTGGTGCTGGTGCCGGAGCCGGTGGCTTTGGATTTAGTTTAGGAGAGATTTCCACTACGTCGACTGTCGGGAATCGCCACCAGTTTCCGTCGTCGACTTGTCGAATTGCTGCTCGTTCGATTCCCTTCCGCATTCCGAATCCGAATTCGAATTTCTGGTTGAGTCCCAAGCCGATTGGATTCCAGTAACAATTCCAATTCTTAGGGTTAGCACAAGAATCTTGCGCTGAATTAGCTGTTTCTAGGTTATCCACACACAGATTCCCCATGATACTATCGATTCCTTCTTCGATTTCCTCGTCTAGAATCGATTCGGCATCGAAATCTTCAATCTCCATCGAATTCGGCTGGAAATCGATCTCCCCTGGGCTCGAACATGGCCGGCTCTCCCACAGATTCGCCAATTTCGATTGAATTTGGGAATTAGGTTTTTCTTGTAGAAGCGGTTGGTGGAGGAGAAATCCAGAGCTATCGATTACTCGAAAAGGCAGCAGCAATTCGGCGGATTCACAGAACAGAGAGTCGTGTGATTTTGTGAATTTTCGCGGATTGGTGAGGTGTTTGGTGGAGAAGACATTAGGATAAGCCGTAGAGAGCAAAACTGTGGCCTCATTGTAGGTTTGATTTGGGCGTTTTCGAGGAGTTCGGGATTTTCGAGTTGAAATTGCTAGCTGTGTGTTGCTTGATTCAGAGAGAGTTGAAGAAGGGGATGAAGTTTGAGAAGTTCTCGTCCATGAAGAAGATGGAGATTTCACAATTTCCAGGTCGAAATTGTAAGCTCTTCCACCACCACTTATACATGGAGAAGACATTGGATTTAGAACAACAAAAAGACTCTGTAAATTCTGTTTGGTTCCCAAGAAAAATTTTCTCAAGAATTCAGAGAAATCCCAAATCCTGAAACTCCAAAACAACTCGATTCCATCAAAAAAAACCTGGAAATTGGTGGAAATGAGTATGACTTTTTCTAAACCCCTAAACCCTAGCCATGACAAGTCCTTCACTCAAAAAGGGAACAGTACGGAAGAACTCGCCAAAAGAAGAAAAGAAAAATCCAACAGAAAACCAAAACCCCAAAACTTCAAAAAGTTGTTAAACTAAAACCAAAACAAAAACAAACCCTTCTCCTTCTCCTTCTCTCTCTCTCTCTCTCTCTCTCTCTGTGTCTGTTCTTATTTCCCAATCTCTCTCTCTCTTGCCCCAAGAAAACCAGAGGAATTTGGAACTTCCATGGAAATGGGAAATCTCCACCAATCAAAAACTTCTCAGAAACCCAATATAGAAAAGAAACACACTCTGATTTCTATATATACACAGCCTAAGTTTGCTCAAAAACAGAGAGAGAATTAAAAAGAACAGTTTAAGAAGGTAAGAAGAAGAGAGAAGAAGGTCACGAGGTTGAGAAGATAAAAGGGAAAGATCCGTTGGGTCTGCTGTACATATAGCAATTCTGCAGAGAGAAACAAAGAATTTCTCTCTCTCTCTCTTCTTCTCTCTTTCTTCTGTGTGTGTTTTCGCAGTTGGGCGATGGAGATTACTAGATAGAAGAGAACACAAGACGAGACAAGGCTCAGTTTCTGCAGTCCTGTGGGGACTACTGACTTCTTTTCTTTTCTTTTTTTTTTTTCTTTTTATCCTTCCAATTATTATGCTTTTATATATTTGTTTATCTATTATGTCATTGGTACAATTATTCCCTTCATTCTTGCCTATTTACCTGATTTACCCCTCTTCTTTTGAAATATTAACCAAACAAAAAGAGAAAATCTGAATAGTAAAATAGATTTGTTCGGATTGGATGTGTTTAATTTGAGGATGGTTCTCTTTTTCTTTTTCTTTTTTCCTTAGGAAAAAGTGTGTAAAGAATATTTATGAATAGTGATGCCATTGGATTGAATTTCTCCAAGTACAAGTATTTTGAATCCTTAGTTTTATTTCATTTCGGTTCGAGGAATTTGTCCCTTAGGTAGGTAGGTTCGACATAGGAATTTTAGCATTTTCCCAACATTTTCTAATATAGGTTGTTTCTTTTATTTTAGCATTTCTTGTTAACTCGGCGCCTAAATATTAATTTGACCTTTGTTCGGATGATAAATACTTTGTCGTTTAACATAAATCACAAAAGTAAGGAATAGATAGTTATGTCTTACGTTAATATAATTAATAATTTCCAAACCACAAGGAAAAATACAATTACAAGCGCATAATAAAAACACACAACAAACATTATCACCAGGGCATTAATTTACACCGCCTACAAGGGGCATATTGGTAATTGACACCCCAAAGGGGGGCCCATAGTGGCATAGCCGCAGCGTGAAAGTTTGTAAATCCGCTTTCCAGTAAGGGGGTGCCACGTAGGCAAGAGAGGAAGGGGGATTTCTTATCTGATGAGGTGGCAGGCGGTGATTGGAGAGGGCAGATTTTGTTAGGGCTGAGGTGGCAAGGCGATGATGGGGTTGGAGAGGGGTCACGTGCATCAAGAAGAATGACGTGGATGATTTGTCTGAAGGGAGCAATGATTGGGACCTTTTTGGTATCTTTTGAGGGATTATGTGTGGCAATTGGCGATCAAACGTTGGGCTTATTAGCTTCAATCACTTGTGATTACGTTTCAAAAAAATATACAATTCTTTTTAAAAAAATTAATATATCATTTAAATAATCTTCTTGCACTTTTTTTTGGATATTTCTCCAAAATATCCCATGCCTTGTATTTTATTTATTCCATTTTATTTTCAATTCAACTAAGTGAAAGATAACAAATGTCTTGTCAACTTAGCTATGTTTGAATTAAAATTTGTGCTTAATTACAGACCCGTTTCAAATGAGATGAGGTCTTGCATACTTTCAAAATGAGATCCTAAAATATTTTATAACAAAGATAAAATTGTAAAATATCAAAATTCATTGTATTATACTATTGTTTCTTACCATAAAAAAAAAACAAAATATATGGAACTAAGAAAATGTTACCAAACAATTATATAAAAGTAATATTTTATTTAAAAAGTGTCATTCTCCAAACTTTTTTTTGAAGCAAAATCGTCAATCAACTCTTTGTAGTCAACTCTCTCCAAAATATCATTCTCAATCGCATCAATGATTAAAATTGAATTTATAAGATAATAAGTGAAAAAATTAAAAGGTTTGATGTTAAATTTAGCCGAAAATTGACAAAATGAGGAACTAGAATAGTTTTGTTTGGTTCAAGATGAGAGAGAAATGTAGAGGTAAGAAATTGATGAAGAGAGAAAAATTTGGTTAACTTCTATTTGTTCATGAGGCATCACTAAAGAGGCTTTTTTTTTTTTTAGCAACTTTTCCAATTTAGAGCCCTTAAATTTTGGAGTTATATGATAGGTCACAACTCACACATGCTAAAGGACGACCCTGCTTAATTACATAAATATGAAAATAACTTGTTTAATAAATAACATAAGTGAAACTGTCTAACTTTAGTAATTGAGACCTACATATCATATATTGTGCTACAATTTTATAATTAAGTTAAGTGAAAGTTGAATTACCATAACATACATTTTTATGTAATTATTTGCTTTTCTAAGCTCAAAGTTCATGGAGTTGGAGTTTTTTTAGTGGTTAAATTTCTTGTCCTAATATTTTTTTTTTCGATAATATGTGGGGTAGGGTTCGAACCACAAACTTTGTAGTTATCAATTAAACTTTCTTATCCTAATATTAGTAAGAGGTTTATTTTTTTTTGTTATTTAATCCATTACCAAAGAGCTGTCAAATATAAGGCATTATACTCTTCATATTGTTTTGTTAAAAAAAAAATACTCTTCATATTCTTATTTGGCAGTAATAAATGGCACTTATTTTTTCCAACTCTATAAAAGTGCACTTTGAGCTTTATTTCCTCTTTCTTTAAGAAAAAAAAACATATAAAAATACATTAATAAAAAAGAAACACTTATTTGAGTTGAAAGGTGGGATCCACTTATAATTGGTCAATCATGCATCAACCAACATAATTATCTAACCTATAAGATTACAATAGAAATTAAATTTTGTATAGTTACTTAATAATTCTATTAATATGTTGAACCCTTTATATTGTCACATATTTCAATACAAAAAATTAAATCCATTCAAATATCAGGTGTAATCGTAATCTTATCTTATCACATCATTTTGAAACAAATAGCAAATAGGACTTTATTGACCATGTATGTATGAATGCTAATCCAAAAATTTGAAAAAGTAAAAGTATACAAAACCCCTCTGATTATTTTATGGTAACCAAAGCATACACTCAAGCAATTTGAAATTCACAAGTGAATTAGGACAAAAGAAAAAAAAAAAGGAAAAAAAAAAAAAAAACCTTATCTTTTATGAGGATGAGATGGAAATCTGTGAGCCTTTGATATTGGATAAAGACAAGGATCTGGTTTTTGGGATTGGCTCATTCTCTTTGTACAGCACAACTCATCAATTAACCCTCTCATGCACCTGTCAGATTTTATCTTCTCTTCCTTCATCTAATGCACAAATTTCTGGTTTTTTTTTTTAAGGAAAAATAAATATCTTCCAATTTCAAAACGGCCTGAAAGGGTTGTTAACGGTATCCAAGTCAATCTAACCATAATTCAATGGTTAGGACACGAAGTTACTGTTGAGCTATGCTCACTTTGGCTCGAACCCCAAACCTTTTGGTCAAGAATACATGTCAATTACTGCTGAGATCACTTTAATTTTGATAAAGTTTACAAAATTACCCTTACATAAATAACTAAAAAGAAATAAGTTACCTGGACAACAAGGAAATCTAGCTTTATAACTTTCTAAGGTGTGTTTGGTTTAACTTTTCAAGTGTTTACTTTTGAAAATAAATCATTTTGAAAAAATTTATAGTGTTTGGCAACCACTAAAAATGACTTATTAGAAAATGAGATTGATAAATAAACCATTTTGAGATAAACACTTGAAATCAACTTTTTAAAAAAGACTTTTAAGTAAACAATAACTTGTGTACAAAAACATTTGTGAGGAAATCCAACCAAACATATGAGTGTTTAAATTCTAAACCATTTGTATACAAAATTTTTTAAAAAAAATGTATTCTTGAAAAACATTTAAATTAAAATGTATTCCAAACGGACCTTAAGGGTGTGTTTGGTTTAACTTTTGAAGTGTTTAATTTTGCAAAAACAAAAAAAATATATATATATATTTTGAAAAAATTTCTAATGTTTGGCAACCACTAAAAATGACTTATTAGAAAATGAGATTGAGAAATAAACTATTTTGAGAGAAACACTTAAAACCAATTTTTCTAAAAAAAAGTTTTTAAGTATACAATAACTTGTATGTACAAAAACACTTGTGAGGAAATGTAACCAAACATATGAGTGTTTAAGTTCTAAACAATTTCTATACAAAATGTTTTTTAAAAAATGTATTCTTAAACAACATTTAAGTTAAAATGTATTCTAAACGAACCATTAGGATATAGTTAAAAGTGATTAAAACAAATTTAACTAATGTTTTTTTCCAAAATTGTTTCTATAGAAAAATGGTTTGTCCAATAATGTTATTCTTAAAGCAATCTCAAACCATCTCGTATTTATTTTTATGTTTGACTACAGGGCACGGATTGCTTTTGAAAATAATAATAATAATAATATAAGATTTAAAATTATTTGAAATATGTTTTAATTAGTGTAAGATTTATTAATTATTTTATAGTTTATCATTGTAAAAATACCATATATCGATGATCTTCACGAATTTTCTTTCTATTTTTAGTCTCAACATAATGATAAAATGAAATAATATAATCTAAAGTTTTGATGAAAACTTAGAATTAGTTTGAAATTTTTAATTAATAAAAACTATGCTTCTTTATTGACATTTCTTAGGCTAAGTTTAGGATTGTTGTAGCTTTTAAAATAATTGTTGTCAGGTGTGTGTTTTAAGAAAATCAGTCACCATAAAAAATAAATTAGTGTTTGGTAAATTTCATATTTAAACATGGAAAGTCAAGTTACGATTTTTGGTAAATTAATATTAAATTGTTGTGAAATAGGTATAATGACCAAAATAGACATATTTCAATTTAGCATGAGATTGCATTAATATTTACCTTCAAAACTTTCTTGAGATAATTAGGTAAATTACTTTTTTTTTTAGTAAAAGATAAATTTATATCATTTATATTATAAATTATATTTTGTTTTAAATTGAAAAAATATCAATTATAGAAAAAATTGTGTCAAACAAAATCTAATTTTAGTTTAAATACAAAAAAGTAAGAAAATAAATTAGAAGCAACAAATTAAATTTAAAAATAAAAAAAATGAGATGAGATAAGATAAATTGTGAATAATAATATTTGAAAACCTAAAATATGAAAGGATAAAAAAGAGAATTTCAAATATGGGTTAGTTACACCAGATTTTCCTACAATCTTCAGCTTTTGTAAACCAACGTGATTCAAAAATTGATTTTCTCTAGATTATTAAATAATCAATTTAACCAAACACAAAAAAACGATTAAAATTTATCTGCAATAACTTTGTACGTCTTCAAAATCAACTCCAAACGGGGCCTTAGTCTATCGGCCAATATTTCAATAGTGTTTTCTTAAAAATGGAAACTAAGTTTGGAAAGAGGACCATATATATAAATAAAAGAAAAAGAAACAGAGAGAGGAGGAAGACAAATAAATTATTGCGGTTTTGAAATTTGGTCAGAATTTAAAACTATTTTTTTTTTTCAAATGTGAAAAGCAAATAAAATAAATTATGTGCAAACCGACCTCAATTTTAAAATTAAAAAAAAAAAAAAAACATTTTTATTTTCGAAAATTAATTTAGATTTTGTAAGCATCTGGAAAGAGTATTAGAATTCAAAACCGAGAAACATTTGAACTCGCGAGAAAAAAAAATGAAAGAAATTTTTGGAAACCACACTGATTTTGTATAGACATATAAATAAAATAGAATTTGCACTGGTTGGTAAATAAGAATTATATAATTGTAAATATAATACAATATAAAAAATTGTAAATATAGCAAAATCTATCCAAGTATATCACTAATAGACTCTGGTTAATTAGAATATATCTGATAGACTTCGATTAATTAGAGTCTATCAGTATCTATCTCTAATAGACTGCGATTAATCGAGATCTATCAATGACTATCACTGATAGATTTTTATTGATCAAAGTCTATCAATGATAGTCACCGACAGATTTATCATTGATAGACTTTGATTAGTCGGAGTCTATTAGTGATAGACACTGATAGACTTTGAATAATTAGAGTTTATCACTGATAGACACGGATAGGCTCTGACGACAGTTTTTTGGTCTTGTACAATTAATTTTGCTATATATGTAATTTGTTTGCAACTGTACTATATTTGCTATTAATTTGGTTCAATTTGTCATCTATGCAACTGCCCCTAAATCTCTAGTTATAAATCGAATTCATTATCGCCTTCAATTTTTGTACACACGTCAATTAGATTTACAAATTAAAATCAACACATATTTACAATCGTCTTTTCCATTCATTAAAAAGAAAAAAAATATGTATTTTTTTTTCTATGAAGAAAAATATCTTTATAGAATTGGTAGTCAAATTTTACTAAAGAAATTGAAAAAAAATTGAAAGTGTAAGCAAAAAGAATAGATAGTGAAGAGAAAGTTCCAAAAGGGTCTTTCTTTTTCAATCAAAGATTTGCAGGTTGGAGGGATGATATGGGCTTATCCTATTTTGGCCTTTGTTATCATGGAAATTGGAAACCCATTCCCCCTTTTGAATTTATATATAAATATTATTGCCTCATCTAATTCACTGTCAAAACTATGGGCAAAAGCATGGGAATCCACTTTTTGGACCTTCATTTTTGGGTTCATAGCTTTGCCTTTAATTCACATAAATCATGTATTAATCTATAGGGTTAATTTATTAATCCATCTACCACCAACAATATATAGTCAAATAAGACCATAATTCAATTGACATAAAGTTTATACTCTCGACCATGAGAGATCAAAGGTTAATTTTTTTTTTAACTATATATGAGAGGATGTGTCATTTTTATTATTTTTATCAGAGAAAGACAATCAATTTTGTAATTTTTTGAATGACGACGAATTTAAAAAGAAAATCTACAAGCTTCTCACTCACATAAGAAAACAATATAGATTGATGGATGATATTTTTTTAGTATTTGAGATTTCACAAATGATTCCATTTGGGTCTTTCATTGTTGATCCCCACCTCGTGCGTGTGCGCGCTCCCGTGCGTGTGTGTATACGTGATTTGAATTGGGATAGTTGAGAAGTATATTGTATAAGATAGAGCCCACTCATTTTCACATCATGAAAGTAAATGATGTTTTTTTTTTTTTTTGAAAAAACAAATTTGATTAAAAAAAAAAAACCTTGTCAAGTTGTATCGAACCTTAAACTTTCAATTTCATCAAATTTGAGCATAAAATTAATTAAATAAGTGTTGCATTTTTTTATACTCGATTCAATCTTTGTCAATTCACCCACTAATTTTAACAAAAGAAAAAAGTAAAAATTTTCATAAGCTCATTAATTTCAATAAAATAAAGCTTTTGCACAAAGGTTTATATAACTAATATGCACAAATTAAACATTGAATAATTTTGCTAAAATTCATAAATTCAACAAAAATGTCTAGCTCTAATATGTTTTTTCTCTTAAATTTTTGTCAATTTCATATGGTACATATGATTTATAATTCATTGAACACATTGATATATAAGAGAAAACATTTTATAAAGATATTTGGAGTAAAAACTTATTAAAATGTTAAAATTGCAATACTTTTTAAAGTTTAAGATTAAAATTACAACACTTATCTAAGTCTAAGGTGCAATTTGATGAAATTGATACAACTGGACAAGTTTAAGGTCAAAATTGATTTTTTCCCCTTTTTTACAAGGGTTTAAAACTTAAAAACCGAAGTCTCACTTTCTCACTAGCTTTAGAAAAAAAAAAAAGTTGATTTATGAGTGTAAATATGTATAATTACGGAGGTAAAATCAAATTTTGACACAATTGTAATTACGAACAACTCATAAATGGTAAACTCCTAAGTAGTTATTATATCTACAAACAAACTTGTCTATAGTGTAGTGTAGGAGTGTAGTCTCTAATTTTAATGTTTGAATATTCATGAAAGGCCACAATAAGCAGAATAAAATTCATGGCCTATGAAGAGGCTATGTTAGGTCATAAAGTGGGGCATGTAATAGTTTAAAAGAAAAGTGAGCTTTAAGGGGGAAAAAAGGGAATTTGGAGTCAAATGCCAATCATGGTTAGATTTGTGTTGGTCACTCACTTTTAAAGTAGATTAGTCTGTGAAAAATCAGATTTTTAGTTCATGAGTTATGTTTTTTTTAGTTTAACCAAATTTGAGAGAGATTATTTGAACTTATGACCTTTTAGTCAATGGTAGCTTAACTATGTTCATTTTGGTTTAGTTCATGAGTTATTTGTATATAAGCATGTTAGTATCCTACAACACCTCTAAAAATAGTTATTATGATCAATTTTTAAGGCCCGATTTGATAACTATTTGATTTTTAGTTTTTGAAGATTATGTTTGTTTTCTCTCAATTTCTTTACCATATAGTTTTCATCTTTATTAAGCACGCATTTGGATTCTTAGCAAAATTCGAAAAACAAGTTTTTAAAAACTACTTATTTTAGTTCACTTGATTTTTGAAAACGATATGGAAAGAGAGTAGTTGACAAAACAAATAAACTTATGGGTGGTAGAATGAGAAATTAAGCCTCCTATGTTACAAGATTCCTTACCCACCTTTGAGAAAAGTGTTCACTCCAATTGTAAGGGACAACGAACACAACATTGCTTTTGATTCACTTCAAAATGTCTGATACTAATAGAGATACTTGTCCTCCCTTATAAGTCCATGATCCTCCCATTATCTAGTCAATGTGGGACTTTGATAGCACTCACGACACCGATAACTTGAAAATATTGCATTTCTCTTAAATCCATCCTAAGGATTGTATTTATTAAATTATTTTAAAGACTTTCATATGCCTCCAAGTAATTATGAATTTATCTTGAGAGTACATTACACTACTTGATTCTATAAACACTTTGAAAGGCCAAGTACTATAATAAAGTTTAAACAATAATTTTGCAAAAAGCAATGGTGAAAGATTCAAGAAAGAAAACAGGATATGCATCCTTATCACTAGACAAGACCAATAAAAGAAAGATTAACTACACATATTTTAGGACCGTCATAACAAGTATCATGAAATGTCTAAAGATCAAAAGGTCGATTCTTAAAAAGCAATGTTTGATTGGACTTATACTCATAAGGTTGACCCAAACCCAAATATTGATTCAATCAGCTAGGCTCATAGGCTTGACAAAATTAAATATGTAGGTTAGCTAACTCAATCTCAAAATATTGTCTTGGCCTTAGACTCGTTGAAACTAGTTTATGTCCTACATAAATAGTATGACCAAAATGAGACAATTAACTACATTCATGAATGTTTACTTCACTTCTTAAATGCTATCCTTTTGCAAGTCGACTTAAAATGAAAACTAAAGAGGTAAAATCAAGTGAGAGGAAATGAAAAATCAAATCATAGTACAAAAATTTCTAAAAAGAATGTGGTAAACCATAAAGTTGAAGAAAAGCTTTTGGATAATTCTAACTAGTAATATTAAGTCAAAATTTTCATACGATTGATATTTAAATAAAGTAATTCTTTTAGTACATTTAGATTGAGTAATTGGGGCCAACTTGAACATAACTAGACGATAATTGACATTTTTTCTTTTGCTTGAGGTTGAACGTTCAAAACATCATCCCCACATTTTTTGTACTAAAAATGACAAACTAATTGGATATAGAATCAATGTATTAAATTTCGATCGACATTTTCACATTTCCATGGGTTCGACATCAACATGCGGATGAATTGACATTTCCATTATATCGTAAAAAAAATTGATAAAATGTAAACAAAATAATATCAAAATGTAACTAACGTGGAGATAATATTTATCACAAGTATTTTGACTTAATTTAAAAGTGTAAAAAAACATTTATTTGTTAACTTAAATATTTTTTTGAATTTTTTGTTTTGAATATTTTTCCTGGAATATCCATCGACATCGACATTTCCATTAAATTGAGACCTCAACATTTTCGTCGACATTTTAACCCTTTTAATAGAATATGTAAACAAATAATTATACTATTACTAGTACTCAATAAAATAATTTGCGACATAAACTCCCACCATTCTTTAAGTTTTTTTTTTTTTTTTTTTTTAAAGGACAAGTTTGGAAGCCACAAAATAGACTTAACACTTATTCAATCATTTTTACATAATTTGATGGAGATTTTAGTCATACAAACAACCAAACTCCAAAGTGAGAAGTAGTTAATAAATAAAGAAAACCCCCAAAAGTTTGTTTGTATATATATTTGTTTAGTTTTTAAAGCGAATTGTCATTTATTAGAAGTCAAAGGTAGAATGCAAATTACATTAAAATTTGTGTGTGTGTGTTTTTTAATATAATTTGTGTTCTTCTTTCTTACACACTACCCCTTGTGAGAAAGAATCCTTCTAAACTATATAATTTGTGTTTTTTTTTTCTTTTTTAAACATCATCGATTATCACCCCTATTCAATGTATTAAATTTTCGTCGACATGTCGATATTTCCATCGACATTTCTGCATGTCCATGAATTCGACATCGATACGAGGGCTGAATCGACATTTCCATTATATCGTAGAAAAATCAACCACAATAATAACAAAATGTAACTAATGTGGAGATAATATTTATAGTAAGTATTTTTTTTTTTGAAAATATTTATAGTAAGTATTTTAACTTAGAGGGAAAAATACATTTTTGATCACTAAGGTTTGGGTTAATTAAGTTTCATCTTGGTCCCTAAGTTTTAAAACTCACACTTTGACTCCCGAGGTTTGGATTTTGTTTCATTTTAGTCATTTTATCAATTTTTCTGCTAATTCCTAATGGAAAGTTGACATGACTTTTGTTTTTTAAAAAAAAAAAATTAAAAAATATAGTTTTTATTGTTTTTTATTTAAAGAACATTTTTTTATTATTATTTCCTTTTTTTAATTTTATTTTTTCTTTTCCTTTTCCTTTTCGTTTTCCCCATCTTCTCTCATCTTCTTCCTTTTCCCCATCTCCCTTCATCGGCGTCGGCTGCAGCCACCATCACCGGAAAAATCAGGTTACATGCCCTCTTTATTCAACTCACTCATCCAAATCCACAGATTCCACCGTCTTCGTAGCTTCCTTTCGTCAGAAAATCATTTTAGCCTCTCATCAATTTGGTTTTCCCTTCACCGGAAAATCATTATAGCTCAATTACCCATTAAGCCAACAAAGGGGATTTGGTTTCCCCTTCGATTCGTCTGAAACGAAGGGGCCCTTCGTTTTATATTGAATCAAGGGGGATTTCCCCTTCGTTTTAGACCAAATTGAAGGGGTTTTTTCCTTCGTTCCGTCGAACTGCAACAAATCACTGCTATCAGTGGCGGTTGTGCCACCTCTTTCGTTAAAACCTGCTTCAACGGGCTCAACGCTCTTTCATGTTTTAATTATAATTTTAAAAGAAGAATAAAAGAAAGGAGAAAGGTGAAAAAAAATTAGTGCCAGTGCCCACAATGGTGGCTGTCGGTGGTGAGTTGAGATTAGGGTTTGAGAGCATGGTGGAGAAGAAAGAGATTGAGGAAGAAGATGAAAGGAAAAAAAAAAATAAGAGAAACTAAAAAATAAGAAATAAAAATATATATTATTTTATTTTTAAAAAATTAATAAAATATATTTTTTAATTAAAAAAAAAAAAACAAAAGCCATGTTAGCTTTTCATTATAAGTTAATGAGAATGGATGGAGGGGTTAAAATGAAACCAAATCCAAACCTCAAGAGTAAAAAATGTTGAGTTTTAAAACTTAGGGACCAAAATGAAATCTAACTCAAATCTCAGGGACCAAAAGTGTATTTTCTCTAACTTATTTTAAACATGTAAAACATTTATTTATTCCTTTAAATATTTTTTTTTTATTTTTTTTTATTTTAAGTATTTTTCTAGAAATATTCATTGATATCGATATTTTGTCAATATTTCTATTAAAAATCTATTAAATTGAGACTTTGACATTTCTATCGACATCGACATCGACATCGACATCTTAAACTTTTGCCCCTACCTCATTTCAAATGAGTGGTGAGGTACATTTATTATTTGACATTACATTTTATTTTATTTTATTATGTTTTCACCTCTTTGTAGCTAATCAACTTTTTCTTCCTACGTATGATAGAAAATCTTCCACATATCAAAAGTAACTTGATTTTTTTTTTTCTTTTTAAGTTCAACAGCATTTGGAAGAAGGGAGATTAAAAAATATCTAATCTCTTAGTCGAGAGTACATGTCAATTACCGTTAAGTTTAAGATTTAAAGTTTAAGGTTTAAGGTTTAGGATTAAAAAATATAAATTGCCGTTGAGTTATGTTCACTTTGACAGGTAAGATGAAGTTGATAATAATAACCCAATAATAAATATCACACTAATTTTTCCTTCATTTTATAAGACAGTATCTTACTTTTTGATTATTTTCCTCAATGAATCATGACATTTCTCAAGCATAAATTGAGTCATCAAACTATAGGAAAATTAGTTTTTTTTTTTTTTTTAAGAATAACTCTAGCAATGTTGTTGTCAAAATTCAAACGGTGGAAAATGCACTTGGGTTTTCACATGACAACAATGGTAAATTTGTTTGAAGGGAGGAACACGTGACCTACAAAACAAGAAAAATTGCACACTGGTGTGATGCTTGCCACACTTACTCTGATGCTTAAGTTAATTAGGAGGTTATGAGTGTAGCAAGTGATTAGACCCCTTTCCTAGAATGCCTTGTTTGTTTTAGGGTTTACTCGTTTGATGATAGTTGAAGGTTGGAGTGAATCGAATGGTTCATGGGACTTCACCAACCAAGTTAGAAATGCGCTTGGAAGGTAGGTACCTTTTGGGTCGAGGCTAACCTTGGCATGGGGCCTCAACCTCGATTCTATGCCAAGACCAAGGCCAAGGAATGGGTTTTGGCCCAGTCTTTTGGTCTTCTCTAGACCTAATTATTAATGTTTTTCCAAGTTTATCCTTTAGGGGGTGTTTGGGGCACTGAATAGGTTATAATAACCCCCCTTATTATAACCTATTCAATGCTTGGGGCACCAACAAAAATAATTGGTGAGGTGGGTTATTTTAACCCCCGATTATTTTATCCATTTTCTACAGTAATCATTATTCAACCCACTACAGTAACTATCTCCTCACTTCTTCCATGCGACTCCTTGACTTTTCCGACGACCGTTGGCCGCCGTCAGCCGGCGAAGTTTCCGACGACCGCCGACGACTTTTCCGGCAATTGCCGATGACTTTTTCGGCGATCGCCGATGACTTTTCCAGCGATCGTCGAAGGTTAATCAACTTAAAAAAAAACATTCAAACGAAATTATATTTACCACACTCAAGTTTATTTCAAATGATTTTATTGATAAAAAAAAAATATATGATTTTTGAACTAAACATTTACAATTTTTATTTTGGCAATACTAAAAGTTAACTAATATGATTTTTCTATACCAAAACCTAAACTTTTTTGCGTGTTGTATATCATAAAAAAAAAAACTAGAAAAATAAAACAGTCAGTTTGAACCTTTGATTCAGAACCTCATGTTAAAACATATCAACACTCCAAACACAGATTATTTTATCCCAGATTAAAATAATCTGCACCCCAAACACAGATTATTATAACCTCAGATTATTATAACTACCAGATATTATAACCAATTCAGCGCCCCAAACAGCCCCTTATTGATTTTGTCCTCCACTCCACGATTAGAATGATGTAAAATTACCTAAAACTATGATGTCTCTGTCCTACAAATAAATTTGATTACATAAAAGACTTATAATATCTTCACGGTATAACAAATATATTTGTTAATCAAAATAACATGTTCTCTTCTTTATGTTGACTTGGAGCTTAAATTCCTAGCTACTATTTTTATTGCTTGAATCTATATCTATCCCATTGAAAATTTATTACAATTGTAGGGTGAGACTTTATAAGAAATTAAAGAAAACAACCTTACCTTATTGGACAAACATTAACACCCCATCTCATCCCACTAACAAAAATTGTAAACAAAAAATTGATATATCATTAAATTATTGTTTCATTAGTATATTTAGATATACAAACATTATGAGGATGCCAATTGGTTCAAATGTAATAATCTCAATCAAAATATTAGATGTTTGAATCTCGACCTCCACCTATTATTAAACAAAAAAAAAAAGTTTTAACTTTTGATTCAACAATATGTGGAGATGAAAAGATCCAAACCTCTAATTTTTTTGGTTGAAATTATAATACACCTTAACCAGTTAAACTAGACTTAAGTTGGTCATTAGGATGTTACTTTACATGTGAATCCAACCTATCCATCAACAAAATAAAAAACGACATGCGTGTACAATCTTAATATGTTAACGAAACAATATACAATGACACATTAAGTATTTGTTACTAGATTTTAACATTCATCCATTAGAAAGATATAATTAAAAAAAGTTGAAACACACATCAACAAAATGAAATATTTTAAGCCTTTAAACCAATCAAATCATAACTTGATAAATTATATATTCAAACCAAAAGGTCAGACGTTTAGGGCTTGTATGATAACGTTCTCATTTCCCGTTTCTCGTTTCTCGTTTCTTGTTTCCCATTTCTTGTTTCTTGTTTTTTAAGAATTAGAAACAGAAACATGTTTGATAACTATTTTTGTTCCTTGTTTCTCTGAAAAAAGAAACAGAAACACAAATGTGTTTGATAACCGGTTCTTGTTTCTTGTTTTTTTAGTTAAAATAAAATTTAGTACATATAATATAAAAATGTATTAATTTTCAATGATTATTTTTTTATTTCTCATTCTTCTTCCCCATCACTACCAGCATTGTTACTGATCATCCGTCTTCGTTGATCATCGGCCATCGCTACTAACCTCCGACCACTGAGTGAATGCTGACAGTCAGTGGCGAATGCTAGAAAAGTCGTCGACGGGTGGCAGCAGATGTCGAAAATAAGAAAAAAAGGAAAAATTTTCGGTCGACGACGATAGTGGCGGCCGAAATTCGGAGGTCGATGGTGGCATCTGGTAGTCAGAGGTCGACTGTAGCAGCTGGTCGACAGAGGTCGGTGGCGGTCAGTCGATGAAGGTCGATCAGCGAAGGTTGACGACGACCGGTAGTTAGAGGTCGACGAAGATCGACGACGCCCAGTAGTTTGCGGTCGATCACCATAGGTCGACGGCATCTGATAGTCAGAGGTTAATAGTAGTCCAAGATCGACGGTAGCAGTCGACCGACAAAGGCCAATAGTCAGAGGTCGACGGTGGCAGTTGGTAGTCGAAGGTCGACGATGGCGATCGATCAACATATGCCGGTCAGCGGAGGTCGACGGTGCCCTGTAGTCAGAGGTCGACGATTGCCAGTAGTCAGAGGTCGACGGTAGTGGCTGGTCGGTGGCGCCCGATAGTCTAAGGTCAACGGTAGTGGTCAGTCGGTTAAGGCTGGACAACAGGGGTCGACGGCGTACGATAGTCGTAGGTCAAAGATGGTGGTTGGTCGACACGCCAGGTAGTGGGACATCGACGGTAACGGTTGGTTGACGGAGGCTGGTCAGCAGGGGCCGGCGGAGGCCGATTATCGTATGTCAACGATGGCGGTCGGTTGGCAGACGTTAGTGTTAGCTGGTAGTCGGAGGTCGACGAATGCAGTCGATCGACGATGGTTGGTCGACGATAATAAGAGGTCGGTGGCGCCCGGTAGTCAGAGGTCGACGGTGGCGATCGTTTTGTGGAGGTCAACGGTTGCCGGTAGTTGGAGGTCGACGGCTGCCGGTAGTCAGAGGTAGACGGTAGTGGCTGGTCGGCGATACCCGGTAGTCTGAGGTCGACGGTAGCGGTTAGTCGGCGGAGGCTAGTCAGTATGGGTCAACGACGCCCGGTAATCGGAGCTCAACGGTAGCAGTCAACTGCGACTGGTTATCAGAGGTCGACGGAGGTCGGGACGACTGGTAGTCAGAGGAGGACGGTAGCAGTCGTGTAGGATTGAAATTCCGTAATTCCGTAAAGCGAAAGCATAATTGGGATCGATTCGTAATTAATTTTGTTTAATCTAAAATACCAATACATTGACAATAATATTAGAACTATTCTAAATATATATTAAGGCTAAACATACAAAAATATTAGATCTAAATCTAATTTATAAAGTAACAAATTACTTACTCTCGTTGACGACTCAAATTAAATTCACCAATTGCTTGTGAATTAATCACGAACTAGTGTGAACACCACCACTATGGCTACACCGGTATGACTTTGAGACTTCTAGAGGCAGGAGACTGGTGGGAGTCTAGAGGAAGCCTTGAGGGGAATTCTATGAGAGTAGGAGAATAAATGAGATGCCTTTCACCCACCCTAGGGGTGTTATTTATAGGTAAAGGTCAAGACTCTTTTCCTAATAGGAAAATGCCTCTAATTTTAATAAATAATTAATTAATTCAACAATTAATTAATTTTCCTAATTAAATATCATATATTTAATCTTAGGGATTTTATTAAAATTAAAATTAATATGAATCCAATTCATATTAAATTTATTTGAACTCTTTCAAATATTTTCTTTCCTAATAGGAAAATGTCTCTAATTTTAATAAATAAATAATTAACTCCATAATTAATTAATTTACCCAATTAAATATCATATATTTTAATATTAGAGATTTTATTAAAATTAAAATTAATATGAATCCAATTCATATTAAATTTATTTGAACTATTTCAAATATTTTCTCTCAAGAATTAATTTTTAAATTAATTCAAAAATTATATTATAAAGTTTCATAAACTTTATATTATAATGCATCAGTATACATTATACGATTCCCCAAATAAATTGAACACTTTCAATTTACAATTTATACTTAATTGCCTCAAGTCTCTTTACGAGCTACCAGTGGGACCTAATGGACCTACAGATCAGAAGCTCCAACGATACGAGACTAATTGGTCAAACTCATTGACCAAGTTTAGTCAACATTCGTTAACTGTGGGTCACTCCACTAAAGACCCACAACTGCACTCTTCTCACTGTAGAATATTTCTGTGTCCACGGATATCAACCAAGCAGTAAGTCAATCATTCACGTGTTTTCGTAACACCAGCTGGGTCAAATTATCGGTTTACCCTTGGGTTACCTCTAGTTCCTTAAGTACCACTGATTCCTCTAATGAACAAGTTGTTTAGGGTCCAACCACTAAACAGGAGTTCTTCTCGGGCTAGGAGAGGACGGCGCGCCTTTGTTCAAGCCCCAGAATCAGCCCTTAAGGGAACACACATCTACTTACCCCAATAGGGGAAGAAGTGAATTTCATCTTGTATTGTTATGTTCCCAGCCCCCATTCGGTCTTGCCCCTAAAATGGTAGGCTTATTGAGTCGGTGAATTGGCCACTCTCACCCATACAAATCTAAGGATAATCCCTCCTGAAAGGGGTTCATAACAGACTCAGGATTGAGATCGAGTTACCTAGGTCATCCTATTGAAATAGAAACCTAGACTAGTTAACGACGTTACATCTAGTGGTTACTATTTCGCGATCCAGTCTTATACAAACTCATTGCATAGGATACCCCCATCCGCATGTCTCCTACATGGATGCTTTGGATCATTGCATCTGTATCGAATACTGAAGGGAATAAAAGTCCCCACGCAGCGGAAGCGCATCGATTGGACCTTACGTCGTATATTAATTAACATTAAAATACCGTTACGATAACTCAAACAAAACTTTAAACAAACTTTAAAGCCGCTGTAAAATCGGTTTAAACATGCTAAAATAAATCTAAATTTATTTTTAAAACTTTTCTAAAGAAAAGAGGAAGAACCGTTACAAACCTCCGTTGTAGACTTGACCGTTCTTCGCCAACGACGCTCCACGAACGAAAACGCAGCAGCCGCTTTAAGGTTTTCTTCGCTGGAAATTCTTCTTTGATTGACACAATCACCACAGAGGTTACACCGGTATGTCTCTGAGTCTAGGAGACAAAAGACTTGTGGGAGTCTTTCTCTAAGAGGGAGGCTAGAGAGAATTCTAGGTCTTGTCTTTCAAGAGTGTCAAGTCTCATGACCAATTAGGTCTAGTGTTCTATTTATAGAAGAGAGACCATGAATAAAATATTCAATTAAATCAATCTTTTCCATAATTGATTCAATCTTATTCCTTAATTAATCAATCATGATCAATCAATTCCATAATTGATTAATCTTTTCCACAAATGACTAATTACTTCCATAAGTGATTAGATCATTTCCATAAATGATTAATCACTTTATTAAGTGATTAATTATTTCCATAATTGATTAATTCCCGGTTAATGAATTCTTTAATTAATCAACCACCAATTAAATATCACATATTTAATTCCCGCCCTAGAATTAATTAATTTGCCCAAACACATTTTAGGCCTTAAATTAATTAATTCATTATTTTGAACTCTTTCAAACTTCCATAAATTTATATTTGAACTTTTCAAATATTAATTTCTCTCATAATAATATATCAATATATATTATATTTATTTCCCTTAATAAATTGAACATTTTCAATTTACTTTTATTTCTTAGTTGCCTCAAATTACTTTACGAGCTACCAGTGGAACCTAATGGACCGGCAGATCAGAAGCTTCAACGATGTGAGATTAATTGGCCAAACTCATTAACCACATTAATCAATATTCGTTAACTGTGTGTACATTCCACTATAGACTCAAAGTTACACTCTTCTCACTGCAGACATATTTTCTGTGTCCACGGATCTAGACCAATATCGTCTAGTTAGTCCTTCACGAGTGTCCGTAACACCAGCTGGGTCAAATTACCGTTTTACCCCTGGGTTATCTCTATTTCCTTAAGTACCAATTCTCCTCTAATGAACAACCTGTTTGTGGTCCAACCATCAAACAAGAAACCCTCTCGTGCCATTGAGAGGGTAGGGCCCTTTGTTCAAGACTCGGAGTAACCACTTAAGGGAACACTCATCTGCTTCCCTAAAGTTGGGAATGAGTGAATTCCATCTTGTACGATTATGTTCCCAACTCCCCATTCGGTCTTGTCCCCAAAGTGGTAGGCTTATTGAGTCGGCGTATTGGCCACTCTCACCCATACAAATCAAAGGACAATCTCTCATGAGCAGGAGTCCATAATCAACTCAGGATTAAGACTAAGTTGTCTAGGTCGTCCTAGTGAAATATAAAACCAACTAGTTAACGGTGTTATAACCAGTGGTTACTATTTCGCGGTCCGGTCTTATGCAAACTCATTGCATAGGATACCCCCACTCGCATGTCTCCTACACGAACGCGTTGGATCTCAGCGTTTGTATCAAATACAAAGTGGGCCGTATCCATAGTGTCACCAGGATAAGGCACCCGGTCTTATCCCTATACTATAGACCCTTTAGGCTGTTTCTTGAACAATGATCCCATATGTCGCTACATATAGTTCAAGACTCATATTACAACCTTGGATGTCTAGTTTATTGGATTAGGGTTATTATTAGGCAAAGACATATATAAAATAACTAATAACAATTAATGGAAAAATATATCAATATTATTTCATTAATATCCGGTCAACGGTTACATTCACTATCTACGAGTTTTAGGGCATAAAACCCAACAAATACAAGGTGGATCGTATCACATAGTGTCACCAGGATAGGGTACCCAACCTTATCCTTATACTATAGACCTTTTAGGTTGTTACTTGGACACTGATCCCCGTATGTCCCCACATACTAGTCCAAGTTTCATTTAAACAACCTTGGATCTTAGTTTATTGGATTTAGGGTTTATTAATGCAAACTCGATTATTCAATAACCAAATTACTGAATTACTCAAATAACACTTTATTGAGATCGATTAATTTGTTTCATTAACTATCTTCGAGTTTTAGGGCATAAAACCCAACAAGTCGGTCGACGGAGGTCGATCAATGGAGGTTGGTAGCTTCCAATTGTCGGAGGTTGACCGTGGTCGGTAGTTGGAGGTCGACGACGACCGGTAGTCGGAGGTGCACGTTGGCAGTCGGTCAGTAGAGGTCGAAGGTGGCCGGTCGACGGTTGCGGTCGGTCGTGGCCGGTAGTCGAAGGTTGACGATGGCGGTCGGTCGAGGGAGGTCGGCGATGATCGGTAGTTGGAGGTTGATGACAACCAATAGTCGAAGGTTGACAGTGGTGGTCGATCAGTGGAGGTTGACAATGGTGGCCGGTCGACGGAGGTCGGCGACGACCAGTAGTCGGCGATGGATTGTGGCTGTTGGTTAATGGAGTTTTGGCCGCAATAGGTAGTCGGAGGTGGATGGTGGCGGTCGGTCGGCAGAGGTCGACGACGGCCGGTCGTCGGAGGTCGACGATAGTGATTGGTCGCAGGCGGTATTCGGAGGTCATCGATGATGGCCGGTTGGCGGAGGTCGGTAGTCGAAAGTTGATGGTGGCGGTCGGCCACAACCGGTTGTCGAAGGTCGATGGAGGTCGGCGACGATCGGTAGTAGGAGGTGGACTACGGTGGTCGGTCGGTGGAGGTCGATGACGGTCGATAGAGGTCAACAGTAGTGGTCGGTCGTCGGAGGTCGACGGTAACGGCCGACTGCAGCCAGTATCCGAAGGTCGACGGAAGTTGGCGACGGGCGGTAGTTTGAGGTTGATTGTGGCAGTCGATCTGGGGAGGTCGGCGACGGCTGGTAGTCAAAGGTCGATGGAGGCGGTTAGTCGGCGACAACTGATAGATAGAGGTTGACAGTGGCGGCTGGTCGGCGACGATAGTCGGATGTTAACGATGGTGGCCAGTAGTCTGAGATCGTGGAGGTGATAATAAAAGGAAAAAATGAAAGAAATAACATAAATAATAAAAAAAATGAAAGAGAAAGAAATAACGAAAATAGAAAAATAAATTTAAAAAAAGGATAAAAAAATAATGGAAAAATATTTAAAAAAAAGACGAGGAAGTGGTTTAAAAAAATAGAGGAAGAGAAGTGATTGGCGTAGGAATGAGAGGAAGAGATTGATACATGCATGAAAGATAAGGAAAAAAAAAAACAGAAACAGAATATGAGAAACAACATTTTGTAGTTTCTCAAATTTGACATATTTTTTAGAAACGTTTCTAGAAATTTAGAAACAAGAAATAAGGACGAGTTATCAAACAAGTCTGTTTCTTAAAAAAGGAGAAACGGGAACAAGAAACAGGAAATGGGAACGTTATCAAACGAGCCCTTAAATTCTCATCTTTACGAATTGTTGACAGGAAAAAAACATTTTTTTTGAGAAGCGGAAAAAAAAAACATTTTAAATAATCTATAATATATTAAGGAGGGAGGATCTTGAAAAAACTTTTTTGGACTATTATACCCCTACTTCTATTTCTATATTTACAACCTTGCCATTGAATGTATTATTTAAATGTATTAAAAATTCAATTACTTTAATTAATTACAAATGTTTTAAATTAATATAGTCTATAATTATATTAAAGAGGGAGGATCTTGAAAAAACTTTTTTGGACTATTATACCCCTACTTCTATTTCTATATTTACAACCTTGCCATTGAATGTATTATTTAAATGTATTAAAAATTCAATTACTTTAATTAATTACAAATGTTTTAAATTAATATAATGAATTGTGAATATTATCTAATAAATAAATTATACTCCACGTATCTAAAAAAACATTACATTTATTACATTTATTTTTTAATATTTTATTATTTAATTAATAATATAATATAATTATTATGAAATAACATTATTATTAAATTATTTATTAATTATCAATAATAATAAGAATATGGAATATGAGAAGTTAGAATATAAAAAGTTTTTCATTAATTAAATATATTATCCTTTAATTATAATTAATGATAGAAGTTGATAGTTTTGGAATTCTAAAAGTTTTGTAACTTTCAATTATCTACCACTATAAAAAGAGGTTGTCTTCTACCACTTTTTTCATCAACATGCTTCCACCATTTTTCTATCAGCGATTTTCATCATTTCTAAATTTTTAGTTTTTAGTTCCTTCAATTCATTTCTCTCGAAGTCTTTTCAAATCCTGCAAGCAACTCAATATATTACTTGGTATATTTAAGTTGCAAGAGATACATGTGATGAATATGTACTTCGGATGCTAAGGTTGGAAACATTCAAAATACACTTTGATGAAGTCGAATGAAGATGTGTTCATCTAACACAATTATCAGGTGAGTAAATTAAATTTATTTTAAGGAATGTGTGTATAGGTACTCTCTTTTATTTTCTTTTCATTGTTTTATTTTTATATATTTATTAATAATAATAATAATAATAATAATAATAATAATAATTACTCTTTTTATACTAATAATAATTCAAAGTTATTTTAAAAATAAAAAATACACGTGCAAATGCACGTGGTAATACACTAGTACTAAAAAAACTACTATTTTCTCTTATTTTAATTTAAGACTTTAAGATTCCACGTGCATTGCACGTGTTACTTGACTAGTACAAATAAAAATAAGGTTAAAAATCACTTTTAGTCCCCAAACTTTCATGAAAGTAACATTTTAGTCCCTGAACTTTGATTTGTAACGATTTAGTCCATATACTTTAAATCTTGTAACGATTTAGTCCCTGTACTTTCAATTTTGTAACAATTTAGTCCCTGAACTTTAATAAGTAACAATTTAGTCTCTCTACTTTTCAAATTTGTAACGATTTGGTCCCTATCGTGAAAAATTAATGTAAATATTTAATGAAATTTTTTACTAAGACACATCAATAAACTAATTTGGGACTCAATATGTTAATAAGCTACAAAGTTTAATCATTACATAATAAAAATCGACATTTAATTTTGATTATTTTTTTTGCAACAAGGATTAAATTGTTACAAATTTGAAAGTATAAAGACTAAATTGTTATAAATTTGAAAGTATGGGGACTAAATTATTACTTATTAAAGTTTAGAGACTAAATTGTTACAAAATTAAAAGTACAAGGACTAAATCGTAACAAATCAAAGTTTATGAACCAAATTGTTATTTTCATGAAAGTTTAGGGACCAAAAGTGATTTTTAACCTAAAAATAATAATAAAAAAGGGAAAAATACACTTTTGGTCCCTGAGGTTTGGATTAGGTTTCATTTTGGTCCTTGAGTTTTCAAACTCGACAATTTAGCCCCCGAGGTTTGGATTTCGTTTCATTTTAGTCCCTCCATCCATTTTTCCGTTAAAAACTAACGGATTTGCTGACGTGGCGATATTTTTTAATTAAAAGAAATTATTTTAATTTTTTTAATAAAAATATACTAAAATAAAAATATATTATTATTTTTTAACTATTATTTCTCTCTCTCCTCTCCTCAATCTTCTTCTTCAACCTTCAACCCACCCTTTCTTCTTCAACCCACCAACCAGCACACTGCCGGCGGCCGACCGGCCACCGGCGATCTTTTTTTTTTTTTTTTTTTTTTTTTTTTAATCTTCTTCTTTCATCTCATTTCTTTCCTCTCTTTTTCTCCTCCAACTTCATTTTCCTTTTTTTTAATCCTTCATTTTCTTCTCCTCCGGTCGCCGCATGGGTTTTCAGCGTCGAGGAGGAGGGTCTCGCCTGAAAAACCCACGCGCTGTAAAAAGTTTTGTCCCCGTTTCGGTCTCGCCTGAAACCCGTTTCAGATCTGAATGCCAAAAAACCCACGTATTTCAGATCTGAAACGGTCTCGCCTGAAATAAGAAGAGAAGAAATGGTTTTGCTGGAAAACCCATGGCGTCGAGGAGGAGGAGGGTCTCACCGAAAAACCCACGTTTTTCAGATTTGAAATGGTCTCGCCTGAAAACCCACACATTCTTCAGATCTGGAACGAAACCAAATCGGAAGCGACAATATGGCAGGTTTTCAACGAGAGGCACGAGTTTTCAGCAAGGTGCGGCGACGAGTGACGTTGGGGTGTTCGGCGACGGGGAGCGATTGCACAGAGAGAGTGACGGGTGTGTGAGAGAGAGATGAGGGATGATGGGTGAGCGGTGGAGTCCGGCGACGGCTGCGACGGTGGAGTCCGATGATGGCTGCAGTGGTGGAGTCCGACGACTCTCTGGTGATGACAATGAAGAAGAAGAAGAAATAGAAGAAACAGAAGAAAGAAGAAAAAGAAGAGAGAGAAAGAAGAAAAAAATAATATATATTAATAATATTTTTAATATTTTTATTTTAAAACATTAAGTAATAATTTTTTAATAAAAATGATAATGCCACGTCAGCTTTCCGTTAGTTTTTAACGGAAAAATGGATGGAGGGACTAAAATGAAACGAAATCCAAACCTCGGGGGCTAAATTGTCGAGTTTGAAAACTCAGGGACCAAAATGAAACCTAATCCAAACCTCAGGGACCAAAAGTGTATTTTTCCCAATAAAAAACTATACACTAAAACATATATATTTAACCAGAAATCATGGGTAAAGTACAATGGGAGAGTAGATTTTTTTTTTTTTTTTGGCAACAAATCTACATGCGTCATAGCATTTTCCATCTGAGGAAAAGAAAAAAAAAGAAAAAAGAAAAAGAAAAAAAAGAAAAGAACCGCATTTGCCATTTGCCTATTTCCTTCTCTCTTCCTTCATTCTCTTAAAACCTCTGAAAGTCTTAACCCTAACTTCTCCCTTCTTCGTCTTCCTCGATGGCCACCAACACTACAGAGAACGGCTCCACTGATGCCAACGCCCTCAATTCCAACCCCCAAAGTTCCACACTTGCCTCTCTAGCTCCTGCAGAACCCGACTCTATCGAAGCCGGTGGCGCCGAATCCGACCTCGATCCCTCCAACCAAGACTACTTATCCGCTCCGGCTTCGGATTCTGCTGCCAATGAAGGCCCCAACCATACTGGCGCCTCCGATAAGAAGTGGCCTGGATGGCCCGGGGACTGCGTCTTCCGGCTTATTGTGCCGGTTGTTAAGGTCGGCAGCATTATTGGCCGCAAGGGCGATCTTATCAAGAAGATGTGTGAGGAAACTAGGGCTAGAATTCGTGTTCTTGATGGTGCCGTTGGCACTCCTGATCGCGTTGTGAGTGTTTTTCTGACCTCAGCTCTTTCTCGTTGCTGTTTATTTTCAGTACAAATGGCTTTGTTACTCATGGTTACATTGGGGCGACTAGTTGGATCTTTATCTTTATATTGGTTTATTTGTTATGTTTGGTTCCAGTTCCACAACATGGTCTTGTCGTGGGACTGTCTTGCTAGCTATTTCTCGAGCCCGGCCAATTTTATTTGCTTCTCGATGGATAGTTATCTCCATTTACGTGCCCTGAAGTTTCAAGGAAAGAGAAAAAGAAAAAAGATCAGGACCATTCTCCCATCTTTGGCTGGTTCCATCAATTTCATACTAGTTTTTCACAACAAGTTATTTTCTACTTCTTTCACAGCAACCGTCTGTTATTATGTTAACTCGTCGTATAAATGGAGCTTCTTTGGGACGAAAATGAACGTGAACCTATATTATTCTTCTTGTCACTTCATTAGGAGTACAGACTTGAAACATGTTCCATGGTGGCGTAAGGCTCTTACAACCTGAAGTAGGAATAAGACTTGGAGACAAAAGGGTTTTTGTAATTTTTGTTAGGCTTAATTATTATGGACTGGAGTCCTTTTTTCTTTTTTGCATATTTAGTCTAGGTTTTGTTTGGATTCCTCTTGTTGAGCAATGTCCTTTTATTCTTTCAATTTTCTCAACGAAAGTCCAGTTTTTCATTTATAAAAAACAAAGACTTGAGGCAAAGTATAACAGTGATCTGGATAATAACTTACATAAATCATGTGCATTTGTATAGGCTGTTTTTAACTTCATTTTGTTTACTGACCAAGCACTTCCCGATTGTCTTTCAATTTTAGAAGGTGGTAATATGTACTTGGTTTATTTAGAATATACACTTTATACTGGGAGGAGTGCCCAAATGATTGTGATTAGGTTCAATGAAGAACTGTAATATATAGTAGAGAGGTATAACTTTTCCTTTTAGGAGGCTGTTGCAATTACCCTTTAATTTTTTGATGCTTCACTTTGATTTTCAATAACACTTGGTTGCATTCTTGTACAATTTCTTTTAAGTAGGAGATCTTGTTGAAACTTGTTCGTTCAGTTTTTAATGTTTAATGTTTACTTCAGGTGCTAGTTTCAGGAAAAGAAGAGCCCGAGGCAGCCCTTTCCCCTGCAATGGATGCAGTTATAAGAGTCTTCAAACGCGTATCTGGATTATCTGAGAATGAAGATGAGGCTAAAGCTTCATTCTGTTCAATCCGGTTATTGGTGGCATCAACTCAAGCAATCAATCTAATTGGAAAGCAGGGTTCATTAATCAAATCTATACAGGAGAGTACAGGAGCTTCTGTGAGAGTATTATCAGGAGGTATGCTTTAATTCTCTGTAAGGCACTTGTCATGTTCTTTTACTGCTCCATTTTGGGCCCTAGCTATATTTTTTTAAAGATCATGAAATCTACCAGATAGCTAAATTTCAGAGCCATCAGAATGGCTATTATTGAGGGAAAGACTAAGGCACACCCTTCAAAACCTCGCTGCAAGGGAAGGATCCTTCTACAGAATAATTATGCCCCCCAAAGAACTAAGGGAATCAGTTGAAGACCACCATAATTATGAGAAGTGCAAATGGGGGTCTGATAAAAATTTGCTTGATTGGGGTCCCTTCCTTTAATCGGACCCCCTTTTGTTGACTTTTTTTTTTGTATACCTGTGTATTCTTTTCTTCTTTCTCAATGAAAGTTGGTTTTTTATCCAAAAAAAAAAATAAAAATTGTCTACCTTACAAAGCTTTGGTTTGTGAAAAAGAATAATATCCAGAGTATTATTAACTATAGTGTTTTTGATAAGCTACATCTTAATTCTTAACCCTTATTCCTAAACCCTTTTCATTTCACTCCAATTTTGTATCGATCGACTATTTGATTAGAGAGGCGAGTTGGTTAGGAAGAATTGTTTGTTTGCTCCCCCTTAAGATTGGGATCAAATGTTTGTAAGAGGTGGAAGTTTGGGATGCCTCATTGCAAGATTGCCACCTCATTAGTTCTGTTAGAGTTTGGTAGTTCATAGAGACAGGATACTGAAAGAGCAGTGTTAGGCCCCCTTCCACGTAAACAATTAGTCTCAAATTGTAGACAAATTAGAAGTTCATCTTCAAAATAAGTACTCTTCTCAATGGCTAGACAGTAAATCCCGTCCTTGAAGAAAATACCCACGAGAATCACTAGCATCAATGGGGACCACATTTTTACCTTTTACCATTGACTTAAAGATACCTTCCTTTCTTCTTCTTCTTCTTAACTCTTATTTAAAAGAAGCCCCCATCTTATGGTTGTCTGGTTAAAGAGCTTACCTTGTTTCTTTCTAGAAGGAGAAGGGACCTTGAGGTTGAAACTCCCCTTATTCATTAGCTCATTGAAAAGCCTTCCAGGAAAGGCATCTCTCGTGCTATTTTATTTTTGACATGTTTGTTTCGAAGGATTAGAGTTGGTAATTAAAGCAAAGAAAGATTTGTCGTTATCTCTTACGAACACTCTCCTTTTCCTTTTTAAAATCTTGGTTCGAATCATTCCCCCAAAAAGGTTATTTATATTTTTCTATTGTGTACTCCACCCAAAAAGTTTCTCCCTTGCCCAAAGGGCTGCTACACTTCTTTTTTATGCACGTGGTATATTCTCTCATTGCTCTATAAACGTTTGTATTTTCAATAAAAGAAGGGATATTATGTATCCTGCTATTTGGAAACACTAGCCTAGGCACAGTATGAGCCTCCAAACTTTGTCATCAGGGGGTTTGCCTCTATGGTCTGACAGCTAGGATATAATATACAATCTAAGAAACTGAAAACAAAACTGGAAAATACAATCCTCTATCAATCTTCCCCAAGTTTACTACCATCTCCAATTTTGGGGGAATATGCTGGGGTGAATGGGTACTTGCTTTTAACCACCTTATGCCAAAGGTATTCGCAGG
Organism: Luffa acutangula; assembly: GCA_036850905.1. Lineage (NCBI taxonomy): Eukaryota > Viridiplantae > Streptophyta > Magnoliopsida > Cucurbitales > Cucurbitaceae > Luffa > Luffa acutangula. Next base: position 47,072,368 of record CM072092.1, on the reverse strand, counting down.
TAGATTTCCACAGCATGTCTAATGTCATTTTTATGATTTCCATCTTGATATTTCCTACAAGGCTCCCAAGCTCCATGGTCTTCCGATTGACCAAGTGCTCCCTTTCCTAATGAGGAAAAGTAATTGGGATCTTGGCAGGTACAGATTAGATTAAGTAAATTTTGTCCCTTCAGAAAGTAGCCCCCCACCTACCTATCCATGGCTATGGAAATGAAATTCAAATGGACATTTCACTACTAAATCTCTATTGACTGATTTGGCCGCCCCATAACTTTGATCAATCCTACTCTATTCAAAGCTATATGAAGAGGCCAATTGCTCAAGAATAAATTCTCTCTGTGGTAATTATCTCACCAGGCTATTAATACAAAAGTACAGAGGTGTATGCCTTATGTGGCCATCTCCTCAAACTGGTGCTCATCGTGTAAGGCTGGAAATGAATTACAGAGTCACCTTTTCCTCCATTGCTCTTTTGCTCGAAATCTTTGGGCCAAGATTATGCCTTCTTTGGAAGGGGAGGAACCATTGTATCTTCATAGAAGTGGAACAACCTTTTGACAAGTTCTTTGATAATGTCATTTATTTTGCTATATCTTGGTGTAAATGTTCCAACTCTGTTTCTTCATATAGCTATGCTTCCCTCTTAACCAATTGGGTAAGCCTTTTGTAACCATCATGAGGGTTTTCTCCTTTTTGTAAATTTCATTTATCAATGAAATTGTTTTTTATTAAAAAAAAAGAAGAGAGAAAGAAGTAGCCCCCCACCCCATCCATATATTTTAAGTTTTCAGCAACCATATCAACCTCTGACTTTGGAATCCAAAGACTTGGGCTTTATCTTCCGATGAAATTTCCCTATATATATATATATATATATATATTTGATAAAGAACCAACTTTCATTGAGAAAAAATGAAAGAATACACGGGCATACAAAAAACAAGCCCACAAAAGGGGGTCCAACCTAGAGAAAGGGACCCCAATCAACCAGAATGAGACCTAACAAATAATTACAAAACACCTTAGAAACTGGCGTCCAAAGAGATACATGAAATCTAGTGAGGGACCACACATCATTTGGATCCCTCTCCCGCCCCCTAAACACTCTATTATTTCTTTCTCTCCAACGATTCCAAAACAAAGCACACATCCCCACTTGCCGCAGAAATCTCGCTCTCTCTCGAAACGGTGGATGAATGAGGAACTCCTCGATCATCTCCCTGTGATCGAAATCTCCTAATATTTTAATGGTCAAATAGAAATCAAGGTGTTGTCCAAGATACGTTTCACATGGCTTGTCCCAACCTTAGAGCCAGCATTAGGGGTATTACACAAGCGAACAAATAGATACAGCTACAATAGTTCAAAGGTACGGTTTACCCTTGGTTTTTTTGTATTTTAGGGGTATACCCTTTATCTAAGGGGATTTCCTTCTCGGGCTTGGTTTTTTGTATACCCTTGTATTCTTTCATTTTTTTCTCAATGAAAGGTTGGTTCATTATAAAAAAAAAAAATAGTTCAAAGGTACGGTGATAAAAGATGTACTTGCCTCAATCCCTTGGATGCAGCTTTATTCTGGTGAATTTTATGACCATTACTTTATCAAATTTGCTTCCAGAAAAAAAATTTGAATCTAGAAGTGTGGTTGAATTGCAACTAAGGTTCATAAATTTTCAGGTTTTGGGCCTTTTAGCATTAGGAAAATTTGATGTGTGAAACCTTTTGTTTAACAAGACCTTCTTGCTGACTATATTTTTCTTTTTGGTGCATTATATGTAAAAGTGATATGAGAATGTAAATCATCTCTCTTCATAATTGGAGTATGTAGTATAGGTTCATTCTCAAGTTATGAGTATTATCTGGTCATCTTAGAGAAGCATACTTAATCTGATTCACTAACATCTTTCTCTTGCTGATACATGGTAAAAGTGACCTAAAACTAAAAGTACATGACAATAGCAAGATAAAATAAGTATTTATTGTAACCTCCATTATTATTATAAATCAAAGTGACCAAGCATGATGACTATTAACTTAAGCCTTGAGTTGCAGTCAGCAGGTGCGTGCAATAAATTAATAATTTCCTGAGATAATAATACATTTCCTGCTGTAGTCATTCGGCTATGAGTACTCTCTGAACATTCCGTACTCATCTACATTTGATGCTTGCAGATGAGATGCCATTCTATGCTGGTGCGGATGAGAGAATGGTGGAATTGCAGGGAGAATCCTTGAAGGTTCTCAAGGCTTTAGAGGCAGTGGTGGGCCACCTAAGGAAGTTTTTAGTTGATCATAGTGTTCTTCCTCTGTTTGAAAAGAGTGTAAGTTTTTTCTTGTTAGATTTATGATCAACCTTTTCTTTTACCATATTTTAGGACTGCTAATGAATTGTTGCTACATCTTTTTTAGTTCAATACACCTGCCTCACAAGATCGCCAAACAGAAACCTGGGCTGACAAGTCCTCACTTCTTACTGCATCTCAAAGTGTAATCTCCACTGAGTATCCTCCATCTACAAAAAGAGAATCTCTGTTTCTTGACCGAGAAACTCATCTTGATTCTCATATTCCATCATCTGGTATTTCTCTCTATGGACAAGATCGAGTACTTCCTGCAATTCGATCATCAGGTGTTGCTCGCTCTGGTGCACCTATTGTAACTCAGGTTGGTATATGTTGCTCATTTATCCAGTTATTGGTAGAAAGAAATGATTTGACTTAGTGAGGTAGCAAATTATCCCACCTTCCTTAATCAACAATATCGATCCATCATAGAATGTCCATTATTACAGTTAGGTGGTTGTTTTTCGTCTAAAGGTCCACCAGGCAAGCTTGGAGCTTGTCCGCTTTACATGTCCATCGTGTCTTGGAAACACTTGGTTCAAAATGTTATGGCATATTGCATACAAGTATTATTTAGCATAATGCTGAATGGAGGCAGCGGGGACAGACAGTAGTTACAGAGTTTATTGTTTTGTTATCTCTGATCAAGTCACCTCTTTGTGGTTCCTGTCAGGTTACTCAGACAATGCAGATCCCGTTATCTTATGCCGAGGACATCATTGGGGTTGGAGGAACAAATATAGCATTCATTCGTCGCAATAGTGGTGCCATCTTAACCATACAAGAGAGCAGGGGATTACCCGATGAGATCACTGTGGAAATAAAAGGCACTTCATCTCAAGTTCAGATGGCTCAGCAATTAATTCAGGTAACATTTAAGTTTCCTTTTGTAGTTAAGAGCTTTTCATAGGCCCATAGAGTTGTGATGGAATACTCTGTGTTTCTCATGTCGTGCAAAAAGTTACTTTTATTTCATTTTGTAACTCTTTCCTTGGCCAAAGTTTTAGCCTCATTACACTAGACAGTTTTGGGTATCATTATGGATCACACTAAGATTCAAGGAAAAAAAATCTTTTTCCCCCGAGATAAAAAAAGCAAGCAAATGGTAACCGCAAGATTTTTTTTCCCTTTCTTAAAAAAGAATCATGGACATTAATACCTTTTCTTTTCATTACGTCAATGAAGCTATTTGTAATTCTTATTTTTTTTTCTGAAGAGAGAGAGAGAGGCTTTGTAACATTGATCTAGTATCTTTTAATTGTTTTGTAGCTTGCTTTCGAAGTGCACCCATGTTTTCCAATGTTAATTTTTTTTTTTTCTTTCAAAACGTGTTCAGTAACATGAACCATAAAAATAGATGTAGTTATTGTTGAGTTACTTAGTTGAATCTCAAATATTAGGTTAAACTACAAGTTTAGTTCTTGAAGTTTGAGGTTGTCTCATATTTGGTCCTTAAACTTAAAAAAGTGTCCAATAGGTTTTTGAATTTTCAATTTTGTGTTCAATAGGTCCCTCAATATTAAAAGTGTTCGATAGGTCCTTGAATTTTCAATTTTGTGTTTAATAGGTTTAGACTATTTGACATTTTTTAAATTCTGGACCTACTAGAGACAAAATTGAAAGATTAGGATCCCATTAGACATAAAATTCAATTTTATATATAATAGATTAGTTACTTATTAAAAATTTCTAATATTTCAGGGTGTTATTGAACACAATTGAAAGTTTAGGGAGTTGTTAGACATTTTTAAAGTTTAGGGACCTATTAGACATAAAATTGAAAATTCAGGGACTTATTAGAGAATTTTTAAAGTTTAGAGACTAAGTAGACACAAACTTGAAAGTTTAGGGACTAAACTTGTAATTTAATCCAAATATTATCAATGAATTTGTTAACATATTTAATGTTATAAATTTTGTACAACTATTAATTTACAATGTTGTATAACTTGCCATATATTATGTTCTAAATGTTTTAGTGTTAACAAAAATGAAATGAGTACCTAACATGAAATAGTATATTTACCAAAGTTAAATTGTTTTCTTTAGTGTGATTCTATGTTTTCATATTTCAAATTTGAGAGACTGAAAATGTAGAAAGGTTGTTTTCACATTTTTTACTTGTTGGATCACAAAACCCAAAAATAGGCCCTTGGCCCCTTAGTTTTGTGAACTATTTTGTTTGTGATATCCTCTGTAACACTACAAGGATGGCTTCACAAGTGAGCTTAAAGGGCCAGTAAAACTGAAACATAAAAGATTCCCGTTAACACGTGAAAGTCATTATTCATAATGATATGAAAAAAAGCAAATGAAGTGAAACTCTCCACCATTTTTTATGTTAGGAGCAGGACGAGTCACGGTGCTTTTTTTTTCTTTTACTTTTTTTCCCTTCTAGAGACGGGTTTCATTGTTGAATACTTGTTATAATAAAGAAAATGATCGTGATTCTTGTTCCCAAGAGATCCCAACTCAAATGGCACTATGACATTATTAATGCATATGTTGATTAGCAAAAATTAATCTAATCTTTACATATTTATGATCTTTTGCTTGTATCGTTCTTGTAGGAAGCAGTAAGTGGCCCCAAGGAACCAGTAACAAGCAGTAGCTATGGCAGGCTAGACACAACAGGCTTGCGGTCATCCTACTCCCAGTTGGCTGCTTCAGGTTCATCTTACACTTCATCCTCTTTATCTTCACAATCATATGGTGGATATGGTTCTTCTGGTTTAGGAGGCTACAGTACCTTCAGGCTCTGAATTGATTGATCTGCAGATTCATATCCACTCGGATTTGATCCGGTTCAGATTAATTCTTGTTAAGAGGATGAATGAATTATGTTGGAATGTAGTTCTTGTAAAGTCAGCTTAAAGTAGTTAAAACGTTTTTATTACCCTCTCTGGCATATTGAAACTGATTCAGCTGGGTAGATTTGTCTTACGTTTTTTTCTTTTTCAGTGTTGATGTGTTTGTTTCTGAGTAGGTTTTCTTTTATTTAGTCGCTTCAGGTCATCAAATTTCTTTCCTCACTTATCTTGGAGAATTCAAATTAACTTAAATATTGAAAAACTGGACTGTATTTTAGAATTCTTAAGTTGATAGGTTTATAGTGTCTTTTATCTTCAAAAAGAAAGCTGGTATGATTGAATTTGGAAGATAGTGTTGTTGAAGCCTAGAAACAGGAATTAGGGATTTGCAGGTGGTTGGAAATTTGAGTTTAAGGAAAGGAATGATCATGTATTATTTAAGATATTATTTCTTTTATGAGTTTATCTTTTAAATATTCAATCGATTTTATTTGATTGAAAAAATTAGTTTGGCTCTTTTTGAATATTTTTATTAGGTCAAAGAGATGAATTTCTAACTTGAAAAACGCAATTTTTTTTTAGCTATTAAGTTGAAAGGAGGGTAGAGGGTATCTTTAACTATTAAGTTCGGAGAAAATATTATGTATTAACATCTTTATTTGATTTTAATAGCCTTTCTTAATATGCAATTGTTTATGTAGTGGAATAAAATAAGTTCTATTAATTTTCAAATGAAAATGAAAAATGATGTAAACTTGGAAGCCTTTTTTTATATGGTGACAATAAAATAAATTCTTTTAATTTTGAAATGAAAAACAAAAATCAGCGGAAAGAAATCTATTTTTGTCAAGTTATATCAATTTTCACTATAAACTTTCTGATTTAATTTCATATATGTGTTGTAATTTCTTAATTCTTTTTGTTTTGGTTGAATATACTCACTAATTTGAAAAAAAAAAATACTCACTAATTTGAACAAAAAGTAAAAATTGGATAAAGTTGATTAGTTTCAACAAAAATCAAGTCTAACACAAAATTAGGATCAAATGATGCAATATTTCGATGGAATAAATCTTCCAAAATTTACATCTGAACAAAAGTGTAGCTTAAATGCTTTGTTCTTAGTTTTACTTTTATTAATGAATGCGCACGAAAAAAAAATTGTAATAAGGTTGAAAGCTTACTCAAAATATGGTAGAAACATAATGAATCTGTACATATATAATCTAATTTTTAAAAGTTACAGAATTAAAAAAAAAAAAAAAAAAACCAAAGCCAAATATTTGCAAAATTAGGCTAGGTCTTCATATTTTGAAAATAATTGAAACCTATCAAATTCTAGGGCACTTTAAAACTCATTGATGATAAATGCGTAGAAGAGAGATCCATATCAACCGACCCGACCCGACCCAACCCAACCCAATCCAACACAAAAATTCCGGATTTGATTGTGCTTCGACTCGACCCGATCTCTTCACCGGTTTTGATCTGTTTTGAACTATCCTGTTTCCTCAAACCCTTTCTTTCTTTCTTTCTCCTTGGGGAAATTGAAAATTTTGACCCCTTCAACTTTTTGGTTTGTAAAAAAGACCCCCTAAGTTTTTAATTGGTTTCTTAGGTCATTTTATTTTTAAATTAAATGTGAAATTACGAAACTACCCTTGAAGAAATTAAAAACTCTTTCTCTTCCATTTTAATGTGTTTGGTACATTCTAAAATCATTTGACCAAATTTGTTGAAGTTTAGTTTTATTTTATTGCACACACTACATTTTCGACGCTTTCTGAGTTTATTTGGCTAGAAAACGGGACTTATTTCATGATTTCAAAACTGGATTTTTTCGTTTCCAGATGAAGCATCCTGGCCGGGACTCTTGAATGGACACCGGGATGACCGACCGAGATTCTCGATTGTCTCGATTCATTATGATTATATGATGTTTTTCAAAACAAATATATATTTCTATTTGATTTTATTATATTAACAAATTTTGTTATTGCTTCATTGGTTAAAGGACACGGAGAATATTGGCTAACATGTAATTAGTTATACTTTCGAGATTTTATATAGAAATATAAAAACAAGTACACTTCAGCAGCCAAGATTACCGCCCGAGATTGGACCGGAAAAAATTACATTTTGATTATATTGATTCTCGGTTAGATGGTTGCTCGAGATTCCCGGATCGGGAAATTTCAATATTTTCGTTATGTGGGTTCGATATTCCAGAATAATTGTTTTTTTTTTTTTTTTTTTTTTAATTATGTTTAATTGGAGGGTTAAAATTAATTGAGTAATTATTTTTCTAAAAGATTAGTGAAAAGGTGGGTGAAAAAAGTGGGTAAAAAATTAATTACATTGTATTTATTGTATTGGGGGCATAGGAGTAATTTCAACTCATTGCTTATATCATCAGGGGTAAAAAAAAAACATTGTTTCTAAAGAGGGGTCTTTTTTCCAAAACCAAAACTCCAGGGGGTTATTTTTGTTAATTTCCCTTTCTCCTTCCATCTCTGCAAATTTCCAATCTCTCGTTCCCTATTCTCCAATCTGTCACTCAGCCAATTTCAAGCTTCCCCTTCATTCTCTCCCTCTTCCGAACCTTTCTATCAGCGAATTTCCCTCCTCTATCCCTCAGCTTTCTCTCGCTCTTCCAGTCTCCAGCACTCGACAAATCTTTTTCACAGGATATCCGGCTTTTGGGTCAAGTTTCTCACGTATTCCAATCACCGATTCGCTGATTTTCGGATAATTTTACTCTGCATCTGCTGCGAGTTTTAGGTTAACATCTCTCTCTCTCTCTCTCTCTTGGACTTGTTGGATATGAATAATTTGGGATGTTTTTGCGAGTGATCCAGATTTTTAAAAAAAAATTCTTTCTTTTCTGTTTATAGGTTGTGATTTATTGTTCTGGGAAGTTTTCAGATTCTCCATTTTTTGGTTTTACTTTTAGAATTTAGTGGGTTTTCTTTAATTTAAAGCCTCCTTGTTTGTAAGAGATGTTAATTGCTAATTTCCAGCAATATCGAACTCTGGGTTGGTGGTATTTTGGATCAAGGTGTTTGTTAGCTTTCTTACTTTGTACAGATAAGAACATTTTTTTAAACCCAATCTGTTTTTCACTGCCTCTGCTGGTCCTTTTAGGTAGTTAAAAATCATGGCAACTCTAAAAGACCTTCTTCCTGCTGTAAAGTCAACCACTGTAACACACTATGATCATTCAAATGATCCGTGGTTCAAGCAGCGGTTTAGTTCCTCAGAAGCAGAGCAAACTTCTGTTGTCAAGACTAATCCTGTGCCACCTTACATGAAGCGTGGTGGATTTGTTCCGAGGAAAGTAGAGGATTTTGGAGATGGTGGTGCATTTCCTGAGATTCACATTGCTCAATATCCTCTTGATATGGGTAGAGACAAATCGTCAAAGCCTGGATCGAGGATCCTTCCTGTTACGGTCGATGCCCATGGAAATGTTGCATATGATGCTATTGTCAAGCAGAATGAAAATTCTAAAAAGATTGTTTATTCGCAACATAAAGACCTCATTCCAAAGATTTTGAAAAATGATGAAGTGAGTGATGAAGATGAGGAGTTGCAGAAAGAGATTGAAGAAACAACTGAGGAAACAAAGTCTGCACTTGAAAAGATAGTGAATGTAAGATTGAGTGCAGCGCAGCCTAAAAATGTACCCAAACAGTCATCCGATTCGAAGTTTATCAAGTATAAGCCATCTCAGCAATCAGCTGCGTTTAATTCAGGTGCCAAGGAGAGAATAATTAGAATGGTGGAGATGCCTGTAGATCCACTTGAGCCTCCAAAGTTCAAGCATAAACGCGTTCCTAGAGCTTCCGGGTCTCCACCTGTGCCTGTTATGCATTCCCCTCCTCGTCCTGTTACCGTGAAGGATCAGCAGGATTGGAAGATTCCACCTTGTATTTCAAATTGGAAGAATCCAAAAGGTTATACAATCCCACTTGACAAGCGCCTTGCAGCTGATGGGAGAGGCCTTCAAGACGTTCAAATCAACGATAATTTTGCAAAGCTATCAGAAGCACTGTATGTTGCAGAACAGAAAGCAAGAGAAGCAGTTGCAATGAGATCTAAGGTTCAGAAAGAAATGCTTATGAAGCAGAAGGAGAAGAAGGAGCTGGAGCTCCGAGCATTAGCTCAAAAAGCCCGGTCTGAGAGAACTGGAGCTGCACCTCCTTCTTCAGTTCCTTATCCATCTGAGAGGAACACAGTAGATACATCTGAGATGAAAGGGGAGTTCGAACGTGTGAGAGAAAAAGAGAAGGATTTACCAAAGGAGACAAGGGAGGAAAGGGAAGAGCGGTTGCAGCGGGAGAAGATTCGTGAAGAACGACGCCGGGAGAGGGAAAGGGAAAGAAGGCTGGAGGCTAAAGATGCAGCAATGGGAAAGAAGAGTAAGATCACAAGAGACAGAGATCGTGATATCAGTGAGAAGGTTGCACTTGGTATGGCTTCTACAGGAGCAAATAGAGAGGGAGAGGTTATGTATGACCAGAGGCTATTTAACCAAGATAAAGGAATGGACTCCGGATTCGCCACCGACGACCAGTACAACATATACGACAAGGGCTTATTCACCGCACAGCCCACTCTTTCAACCCTTTACAGACCTAAAAAGGATGCTGATTCTGACATGTATGGAGGTGCTGATGAACAGTTAGACAAGATAATGAAGACTGATCGCTTCAAACCGGACAAGTCGTTTTCAGGCACAGCAGAAAGGTCTGGACCTAGAGATAGGCCAGTTGAGTTTGAGAGAGAGGTCGAAGAAGCCGATCCGTTTGGACTCGATCAGTTCTTGACTGAAGTGAAGAAAGGTAAGAAAGCTATGGATAAGGTTGGGTCTGGTGGGACAATGAGAGCTGGTGCTGGTTCATCAATGCGAGATGGCTATGAAGGTGGCGGCTCTGGTAGAACTCGGATTGGATTTGAAAGAGGCCATTAGGTACAATGCTCTACTAGTTTTATCATGTAGTTGAGTTATATTACCACTTGGATTCTCTTCCATCTATAAAGAATTTCAGTCATTTTCTCTAATGGTGGTACTTCCCAAACTGCTTCAACAAAATTGAATCTTTTTAGTGAGATGTTTGCACCTTTGATTGATTTTTCTATTTTCCTCTTTTTGTTTATGTATACTTTCTTGTGTTTGGAGATTTCATTGGATTGAGTTTACTTGCAGGTGGTGTAATTGTAACCAACATTATAGTACAGGCAAAAGTTAGCTGCAATTGTAACAATTGTTATACTAATGATGGAAACTAATTTTGTCACTTAGGCTGGTCTTGATGAGGGTTTAATATTTGTGCAATTACGGGTTTAAATTTTTACCATTAAAAAGTTGGGTAATAATTACGGTGCACTTTGCCTTTCTTTCATTTAGAATTTTTTTTGTTATCCAAGTTCAAGCCATATTTGATTATCAGAGAACTTATAGGATTTTAATAAAAGTTGGTTTTCTCAGTAAGAATCACATCGATCGATTAAGAGAGAGTGAGTTCAATCTATGGTAATCAGCTACTTAAGATTTAATATCAACGAGTTAGGTAAGACGTTTATTTTGTGAGAATAATTGAGGTGTGTGAAAGTTGATCGTGACTTTTCTTGGCAACCGAAGGTAGTAGTGTAGACAATTGTCTTGTGAGAATAATCGAGTCATGTACATGTTGATTTGACTACTAATTTAAAAACAATATCGCAAGGTCTAAAGTTGTCTTTAAAATTGACTCTTTTTTTAAGTGGATTAAAACAAAAAAGGAAAAACAGAGAAGAATTAAAAGAAGTCTTCTTCTAGGATTTTTTGAGCCCGCGAGGAACGTTGAACCACAGTACTTGTTAATAGAGAGCTGATGTGCTATTGCTCACTTTGTGAGTCTAATTTCTCCACCATCGTATCAGCTTGTATTTCAATTGATATGTAATGTTGATTATCAATTAATGCATTTTTTTTTAAAAAAAAGAAGTCTTCTTCTAGGATTTTTTTTGTGTGTTGCCATAACTCTTGTATTAACACAAGAAGTATGTGGTACAAGTCCCCCACTCTCACATGTTGTCAAAAAAAAAATTAATGTATTTTTTAATAAAAATTATTATAATTTATGTTTATTTATTATTATCGAAAAATAGGATTGTGTATTAAAATTTGCCATATTTATAACTAAATTTTTAAAAAAGTGCTTCTTTATAAATATTTCAAAAGCTTATAAGGCCAATCAAAATAGGTCAAGTTAGTACTCATGAAATTGTTTTCTAATCGCCACAATTTTTTTTAATAACAAGCGAGGTAGATTCGAACCACAAACCTCTTGATCATCGGTATAACCTTTTACTAGTTGAGTTATGTTCACGATGGTTTTCTATTCTCTCTCGTCTAAAGTGAGTATAACTCAACGATAATTGACATATATACTCTATGAAGATCAAGAGGTTAAAGTTTCAAACCCCGTTTACAATTGTTATTAAACTTATAGTATGTTTGGTTTAACTTTTCATTTGTTTAATTTTGAATAAAAAAACAATAAATCTGAAAAAAAAAAAAAATTATAGTGTTTGACAATCACTAAAAAACGACTTTATTGAAAACTGAGATCGAGAAATAAGTCATTTTAGGAGAAACACTTGAAAGCAAAATTTAAAAAAACGAATTTTTAATATATAATAACTTGGGGTATAAAAATACTTACGATGAAATGTAACAAAATCATGGGTGTACAGGTTGGGTTGGGTTTGGGAGTTTTTTTGGACCAACCCGAAAATCGGGTTAAGAACCGAATACATGTGCCAACCCAACTCAACCCTCCATTTTTCGGGTTGAGTTGAATTTGATTGTTGGGTTATCCTTTTTTTTCCCCCTTAATTATTTAAAATTTTCATTTTTAAATATTCATACTTATATTTACAACATATATCACATAACTAATAACTAAAATCACATAAAAATCAAATCAAATATCTAATATCCACAAAATTCAAAATTCAAATCATCTTATTAATTATAAAATATAACATTTATGTTTTATTTTTACTAATATAACATTTATTATATATATATATATATATTAAAAAATGCATATTTGGTTTGGTTTGGGTTGAGTCGAACTAAAATACTTGAACCCATGAACCGAATCCAATTTTTGGTTCTATAAAAAAACCCAATCCAACACAAACCGAAAAAAAATCCGAACTCAACCTTTATAGTTGGGTTTTTTTTTTTTTTGAAAAACATTTAAATGGAAGTTATTTCAAATAGATTCTTAAAAAAAAAAAAAAGGAAAAAAGAACTCGTAAAAGTTTTTAATAATTAATAACGAGAGAGAGAGGAAAAAAAAATAGCAATGCAATTCTTCACGTAAAAGTTTTTAATAGTATTCCAAATTTTGAGTAAAAATAACTAACCTGAAAAGCATGTGGAAAGCCGTAAAGACTATATCTTTCCAATCGACTAGCCTCTCCGGCCACAACGTCTCCTTGGGTGGCATGACTGAGTGCTTTCTTCAAACTCCTTATCGTCATCTCAAAAATTACTTTGCTCCAGTCATAATTGCAGAATATCTCCCAATCGTCCACGATACCCAATAAAGACCAATTGAATTTTTGTTTCCTCTCCCGCCCAAACATTGCTAGCTCGATAAAATATGCGAGCGCTACCTTCACCGCATCTTCATCTGACTGAAACTGTATGTCTAAGAATCTTTTTTCAACATCCATTACGGTATCTTTGACACTGTCATTAAAGTACAGACGCCTCAATCTAACCCCCGACTCATGTCTATCAACTATCCTCCTATTGTGTCTAAATCCGGTGATTAGATCGAATTCTTCCTTGCCAAACGACACCTTATTTCCAAATATATCGAAACTAATTACATCCTTCCTGGGATCCTCAACCTCCCTAAGTAGTAGATGGTGGATTAACTGACCATTAAACAATATGTTGCTGTCTAAAATAGGGCCAAATATAGTTTGCCTAAACATATCTAATTGGGTTTCAGTCAATCTCTTCTGCAAAGTTTCAATTGTTTTCGTTAAGTGTGAACAACAAGTCAACTGTGCACGAAAGTAACCTTCGGGCCTAATCTTTGCTACCATCTCCATTTTAATACCTAAATAGTTGAAATATCAAACATATGGAATGTCATTTAGTTTGAAATTAAAACAAAAAGAACACCTACACACACAAGTTTGAGTTTGAGTTTCTAAAATCAAACATTAAATTGATTTTAAATGACTAAAAACATGTTTTTGAGTGACTTCAAACATAATAAAAGTAATTTTAGTTATTTTGAAATCACTCCCAAACATCATTTAGAGTAAAATGAATATTTAAGAATCACTAATAAACTAATTTAACTTGATTTATGAATAAGTTTTCAAAGACTTCTTTTTATTGTTTTATTAAGGTACGGTCAAAATACAATTTTCTAAAGAAACAAACAAACAAAGAAGGAAGAAGAAGGCAAAAAAAAAAAAAAAAAAAAAAAAAGTTCTGTTTTTTTTTTTTTCCGGGTAAAATTCCCGGTCGGGAATTAAACCAGGAAAAAACCGGTTTTCCCGTAAGGGTTGAACCGGTTTTCCCGTAGGAAATCGGTTCAAATCTTACGGAACCGTATTTCCCGGTTTTCGATCCCGACCGGGAATCTACCGGGAAAACTCGTCTTCTCCGGCGCCGGCGATTACACCAACCAGTAAAACCCTCTCCCTCTCCGAAAACTCTTCAAAAAACCCTCTCCCCTCTTCGAAAAATATCCAAAAAAATGCTAGGGTTTAACAAACACATTTCCATGGTGATTCAATTCATTATCCGCCCCCACGCCAAAAAAAACAGCAGAAAGTGCAGAAATAAGACACAAGAAAATGTACCTTGACTGGTGGAGTCTTCGGAGCTGCTGGAAACGGCCTGAAAAATCCGTGGGATGAAGACGGCGTGGAGTTGGAGCTGCTAGAACGGGGATGAAGACGCCGCGGAGTTACGTTGCTGGACACGCCGGAGTCGAACGAGAGAGAAGGAAACGCCGGAGCCGTTGGGGTCGTCGGAGCTGCTGGACACGAGAAGAGAAGACGAAGGAGGAGAAGACGAAGGGAAGAAGGAGAAGACGAAGGGGAAGGGGGTTAATGTTTTCAGTTTCAATTTTGACCTTTTACCTTCAGGGATAATGTTGTAAATTCACATTATTGGGTTTTATCAACTAGGTTAAAAAAACATGTTTTTAAAAATGAGGTTATTTTTGAAACCCAAAAACTTAAAAGGGTTAAAACTGGGAAATTGTCATTTTTAACCCCTTTAAGTTTTTGGCTTTCAAAAATAACCTCATTTTGAAAAACTTGTTTTTTTAACCTAGCTGATAAAACCCATCAAGATGAATTTACAGAATTGCCCTTGAATCTAAAAGGTAAAAAAAAACAACCCACCCAAAAGAAAAGAAACCCATTCGTTAAACTTAAACCCTTCGCCTTCCTCTCTGTTCGCCTTCTTCTTCGTTGCAAGTTTTCGCGCTCTTCTTCTTCGGCAAACCCGTTCGCCTTCTTCTCCGTCGTCTTCGTCGTTCGACTCCGGCAAGTTTCTTCATCCTTAAGGTACTTTTTTTTGGGATGAATGGGTTTTATTAATGGGTTTTTTGGGATGAATGAGTTTTAAGTCCGGCGAATGTATCTATGGGTTTTATGGAGTTTGTGGGTTTCATTGAAATTTTGAGGATGAATGAAGTTTGTTGAAGTAATTTTTCAGAGGGGGAGAGGGTATACTGTGAAAAGGGAGGTTTTTTTTTTGTATTTTTTTCAGAATGTCAGAGTAGAAGGAACCATCGGCGCCGAAGAAGATGGGTTTTTGCCGGAGAAGACAAGTTTTCCGGGTCACTTCCCGGTCGAGATCGAAACCCGGAAAAAACTGGTTCCCGCAAGTGGAAACCGGTTTTCTCGTAAGGGAAAATCGGTTCTTACGGGAAGCCGGTTTTTTCCGGGTCGACTTCCCGACCGGGAAGTGACCAGGAAAAAAAACAGTATGGTTTTTTTTTTTAATTTTTTTTTTTTTTTAATTTTCCCCCTCCTTCCTTTCATCTATTTTTTCATTGTTTGTGTTTTTGTTTGTTGTAGGTGTACATTACTATCATGGACCAAGGAGAAAACTCAGCAAATAGAGAGGACACACGAAGATCTTCTAAAAATATCTCTTAACAGAATTTGTTAAGATAGGAAATTTCCTAGCCTTTTCCTTCTCCTATCAGGATTTGCAAGTAAAAAAATAAATAAGTAAAGGGATGAGCATCCATATGAATTTTCTTTATAATAAGTAAAGAAGTAAAGGGATAGGGGAAGAAGGGAAGAAAATGAAAAAGAAAGATATAGAAAGAAAGAGAGATTAAAAAAAAAAAAAAAAAAAAAAAAAAAAAAAAAAAAAAAACGTACTGTTTTTTTTCCCGGTCAATTTCCCGGCCAGGAAATTGACCAAGAAAAAAAACAGCAAGCACGTGGTCAATTTCCCGGTCGGGATTCATCATTTCCCGGTCGGGATTCATCATTTCCCGGTCAAAATTCAATTTTTTTTTTCCAGATTTTCGAATAAAACTCTTTAAAAACCTACTTATGATTTAAAACATGTAATCTACATATCTTCTTTAAAAAAACGTTGACAATACTTGGATTTTGGCTTCACGTGGTTGATGTTTTCATGTTTGAATTTTGTTTTAATTGTTGGAATTAGTTGGTTGAGAGGTTAGTGGACAATTTAATGACCATCATTAATCAAAATTGAGGAAGGGTAATAAAGACTTTTTACCTAGTGGGTCCCACAAAAAAGTATCCAAATTTGTATAAAATGGGTTAAAATGGGTTAAAATGGGTCAATTTTGAAAACCCAAAACTTAAAGGGTCAATTTTGACAATTTCCCGTTAAAACTGACAATTTCCCGAGTATACCAATGCGGTTCATGTTCATCCATGGACCGTCTTGACTTCTCACTTCCGACCGACGAATTCCAACTTCCATCACTCGGAACAATCTCAAACCTCGAAGCCGACGATCTCCTTCTCTGGCCATGACGGAACTGATCAAGTTCAGCGTGCTTTCGAGTCTGTTTGATTGGATTCAGCGGAGCAAACCTTCCGCCAAGAAGCGTTCCAAGTTCCGTAAGTTTCTCGACACCTTCTGCAGCTCTTCCGACTATTTTTCTGCCATCCGCTTGATTCTGCCTAGCCTCGATCGAGAGCGCGGCACCTATGGCCTCAAGGAGTCTGTTCTCGCCACTTGCCTTATTGACGCTCTTGGCATGTCTAGAGAGTCTGATGACGCTCTTCGTCTAATCAACTGGCGCAAAGGTGGTGCTAAGACTGGTGCTAATGCCGGCAATTTCGCTCTTGTTGCGGCTGAGGTGAGCCTTGTTTTTTCTTTCATTTCCAATAGTCAATTTGTTGGCGAATTCGTGTGCTTTAGGTGTATTTATTCGAGTTATTAATGAATTCCTTCATTTCGGCTTTTGTTCACTTTGAAACTTCGGCATTTATTGTAGGCAGAGTTCCTATTTGTTTATTTTTTTTTAGAAAGGAAAGGGCGAATTGAAGATTCTAAACCACGATAGATGCTTTTAAATCAACCGGCTTTTGCCACTTGAGATCAAGCAACACTTTTCATTGATGAGTTGATCAGTTACAATCAAGACTCCATAACATTCCTGTTAGGAGCTTATATAAAACTGAATTACTCTAACGTGTTAATTACACAAGCACAAAATATACGGTCCCAAACTCTTCAAGAGATTCTTCAAGAGGCCTGGACTCTCCCTCCTAGCATGAACTTTAGGCCAAAAAGGAACAACTAGCCGAATGCCCCTCAAAGGAACAACCTGTACAAAATATACCCTCCCCTAACAGACTACTATCATGTCCGATCTAATACAAATTTGTGAAATATCTCTATTAGATTTCTAGCACACCCTGTTTTCTTAGATTTTGTAGTCTACTCGTACCATCTTTTCCATAAACACTAGCCACCATGCTATGCGGCAATGGGTTTTTTTTGAACTCCATATGAAAATCTCCTCCACAATTTGTCAATAAGCCCGATTCTTTTTGACTTTCAGTACCCGAACCTCTACATTCGTAGGGTCTTGGAAATTGTATGCCAACAAGCCAATGCCAAAGCAAGTTAAATGCCAATAATGCACTGCATAGAACTTTTCTACTACTTCCACTGCATTTTCTGAAAGAATGCCTACAACTTTTGATTCATGGAGGGAGGTTTACTTTGAGTCTTAAATTTTGTTTGAAAATGTGGGTACTTTAGATCATTTTGTCACTTTTGAATCGAGTGTTCCTCCAATCTATTTCCTGGTGGCCTCAACACTAGTGATAATGTTCAAAGTAAAGGCGATAATAGACCACCTTGTCTCAAGCCTCCAAGTTTCTGTCTTTCTTCTAAGTTTTCCATCAATAATTATATAAAGATTAATTGTTACGAAACCAATTCTCTATCTGTCACCAAAACCCTTCTTTTTTAGGATAGCATCTAGGAGGTCTCAATTTATGCGAACATAACCTTTTTCAAGGTCTAGCTTGAAGATAGACTACTTCATTTTATTCTAGTCTTCAACCAAATTGGCAGCGGGAATGGTTCAACGATTCCCTTTTTCTCTGTAAAAGCTGCTTGAAGCTCAAAGATAGTAGTAGAAAGTGTATGTTATCCCATGAATAGTTTGTAAGAGCAACTTCAAGACAATTGGGCATCTATTTCTCTTTTGACAATTCTTGGGAAGGTTGTCGAATCATATCCACATCGACTCCCAACTTTGTCTTCCCCTTGGCTTGATTAATCAGATGCTAGCCAGAAAGAAATGCTTTTTCTAATGCCTTATTTTGGCAAGTTTGACTTATAAGTAATAGGAGGACCTTCAACTTAGAGGAACGGGCACCACACAAATTTGAGGAACGCGCCACCACACAAAATTGGGGTTCAATTTTTCTCCAAGGGTTGTAGGTTGACACTCATTCGCTCCATGCTCAGTGGTATCCCTATTTATTTATTTTTCCCACTTTAGAGCTCCTCGTTCGATCTACAAGTCTATCGAGAAGTTTATGAGGGACATTTTATGGGAAGGGATTGATAAGGGGAGGAGTGCACATTTGGTGAGTTGGGAGGTGGTGGAGAAGCCTTTGAGTCTCGGGGGCATGAGGTGGGTAATTTGAGGATTTGCAACAAAACCCTCTTGGCTAAATGATTATGGCAAAACCCTCTTGGCTAAATGATTATGGTGGTTCTCCATTGAGTCCTATTCCCTTTGGCCTAGAATTATTGTGAGTAAATAAGATCCTCATCCTTTTGAATGATTGTCGAGTGGGATTAAAGGCACCTATAGAAACCTCTGGAAAGAAATTTCCTTTGAGCTCCCTTCTCTTTATGCTTTTATTCATCATTTTGTAGGGAATGTCGAGGAAACCTATTTTTGGGAGGATAGGTGGGTGGGGGATAAACCTCTCTGCTCTACGTTTCCTCGTTTATATCATTTGTCCTCGATGAAGAACCATTTTGTGGCTAATGTGTTGAGCCCTCCCTAGAGCTCTTCTTCCTATTCATTTGGCTTTTCTCGTCCATTCTCTGATAGGGAAACCACATATATTCTGGCTCTCTTATCTTTGATTGGGAAGGTCAACTTTAGCTTGGGAAGGAGGGACTTCGGTTCGCGGAGCCCTAACCTTTCTCAAGGTTTCTCTTGTTGCTCGTTCTTCCAATATCTTTTGCATCCTTCCTCCGTTGATGAGTCAATCTTTTCCATGTTATGGAAGGTGAAAGTTCCAAAAAAGGTTTAGTTTTCATCTGATAGGTCATCCATGGAAGAGTTAATACTCTTGATTGGCTCTCGAGAAAGATGCCTACTTTGATTGGCTCGTTTTTTTGGAGTTGTGATTTTGCTGGGTCGATTTGGGATGCGTTCTTTGAGATGTTTGGTTTGCAGTTTGCTGGGCATGGAGGCTGAGATGATTGAGGAGTTCCTTCGCCCATTTGTCTTCTCGGGAGCCAGGGAAGTTTTTTTTTTTTTGGGTAGCAGGCAGGGATTTGCGCTATCTTATGGAGATTATGAGGCGAGAGAAACAATAGGACCTTTCGAGGGCTTGGGAGGGATTCTGATGTGGTTTGGTCCCTTGTTACTTTTTTTTTTATTTCTCTTTAGGCATCAATGACACATTTGTTTTGTATCCTATATGTCTCATTCTTTTGGATTGGAGCCCTTTCCTCTAATAGGGTTTCCTTTTGGGGGCTTGGTTTTTTTTTGTATGCCCTTGTATGTCCTTATATTCTCTTCATTTTTTCTCAATGAAAGTATGGTTCCTTATCAAGAAAAAAGATTGTTCTATCAACTTTTTCTTGGTGGCATTTAATTAATTATTTTTATAATTACTCCCTAACGTCTATACATGCTAAATGGAATGTCTTTTATTTATTTATTTATTTTTGTTTAAACTTGGCGCTCTTTTTATAATTTTATTCGCCTCAATTGAAATTTCTTTTATCCAAGAAAAAGTATACTATGAACAGTGTAGAATTACTTTTATAGTCGCATCATCGAACACTTTTAAAACAATTCTATAGAAAATATACCTTATTAGCTCTTCATTATTTTAAATGTTTCAAACATTTGATAATTTTATAAATTTACTTCATGTCGATTTTTTTTAATGGTAGTATATAAATAAAGATTAAAGATATAATTGGAGCTGAACCAAGTACGTAAGGTGAGAATCATAATGTTTTAAGAAATATTGCCAAGAATACTCCTTCAGTGCTGGTGCTTTCCGTTAGACCACCAATCAAGAACCTATATGTTAGGAAGAATAAGTGGGGAGAGAGGAAGATGATTATCGAAGATATCAACAATTAATTGGCTGGCTGTTAGTATTCTGTTTATTGTATTTTGTGCCGTTATTAATGGGAAAATAATCCCATGTCTAGTTTTTTGTGTCTTGGGTTTAGGAAGAGTCATTTAGTCATAATGACATAATTATGTCGTGTCTATTTAAGAGAGGGATAGGGGATGATTAGGGCATCGAAAAAGTATTGTAAGCAGGGCATCGAAAAAGTATTGTAAGACCTTAGTCTTGGAGAGAATTCAACCCTCTCAAATTGGTTGATACTCAGTAAAAATATTATTCTATCTATTACCCTTCTTTGTAAGGGAAACTTTAAAAATTGGTATTAGAGCTCACCCTGGGAAGATTTAGTAAGAGGGCACAGAAGAACATCATGGAACGTTTGGAAGCATCAGATCAAAGGTTGGAAAATCTGCAGTCCAAGGTCGAGAAAATACCAACTTTGGAACAATTGATTGAGCAAATAAGTAAGGGAATGGAAAAGATTACCTCCATGGTAGAAGAAACACAAAGGAAGCTGGCTGCGTTGTTATTAGGCAACACAGAGGGAAAGTATCAGGCTTCATCCTTGGTGATGAAGCAGAAGAAGAAAGTGACTGAAGATGAGGACTCAGATCCAGAAGAAGAAGAGTCGTACCTGCTAGAGGAATCGTGGTAGTAGCAAGGGAAGTTTAAGAAAGTAGAAATGCCCATCTTCTCGGGAGACCATCCAGATGCCTGGTTTTTTCGAGCGGAGAGGTATTTTCAAATACATCAATTAATGGATAAAGAGAAAATGATAGTGGCTATCGTGAGTTTTGAAGGAGAAGCCCTTTCGTGGTACCGATGAGCAATGAACCGCCAGAAATTCCGCAATTGGGATGAGTTGAGAGGAAGAATGTTCGAAAGATTCGTGCCAGTTTAAGAAGGAAGCTCATGCGCGAAATTCCTTGCAATCAAACAAAGAAGCACAATGATGGAATTTCACAAGGAGTTTGAAGAGTTAGCCGCGCTACTTCCACACATCTCGGAGGAAGTTCTGGAAAATACGTTCCTTAACGGTTTAAATTTGTTGCTTAAGGATGAAGTCAGATGTTTGAACCCATTGGGCCTCGAGCAAATCATGAAAACGATCTAATTGTTAGAGGACCGAAATACCACCTGGGAGGAAGGCATGGAAACCGAGCGAGACCAGAAAAACACCATGGGCCAGTCCAAGGTACACTATAAATCACTAGAGCATGGAAAGATACGATCTATTATGCTTGCAGGAAAAACTTCATCTCAACCTAAGGGCCCAAGTTCCAAGAAATTAACTGATGCAGAATTTCAGAATCAAAGAGAAAAAGGAATGTGTTTCTGTTGTGAAGAGAAGTATATGGTGGGCCATAAATGCAAAAGCAAGGAATTAAGGATTATGTTGATCCATGATGATGAAGCACATGAAGACATGGATATTGATGAAGTGTCTCCAACCGATGACTCAATGCAAGGGATAGAGGAAGGAAATGTGGTTGAATTATCAATTAACACGGTTGGTTTTTCAACTCCAGGGACGATGAAACTGAAGGGAATAATTGGTGAAAATGAATGAGTCATACTAGTAGACTGTGGTGTTACTCATAATTTTATATCACAAAGGATCGTGGATGAGCTTAATCTACCAATCTCGAAACCGGTAATTATGGAGTCATAATGGGTTCGAGAGTGGCATTGAAAGGAAGAGGAATGTGCAAGAAGGTCAAGATTTAGTGATTACTGAAGACTTCCTGCCTCTGGAATTGGGAGAATTGGACCTTGTGTTAGGGATGCAGTGGCTGCGCACCTTGGAATCAATGGAAGTCAACTGGAAGACATTAACCATGACCTTCATGAAAGGAGGGGAAATAATTTTATTACGAGGAGATCCATCGTTGACCAAGGTAAGAGTAATGTTCAAGCGACTCTCTAAGGGATGGCAGGAAGGAGATCAGGGATACATGATCGAATTACGTGCAATGACAGCGATGGCTGAGGATGATGAAGGATTAAAAGAACTGCTAAGTAGCCGTCTTCCCACAAAGGTGAAGTGGTTGGAGACCAAGTGCAACATTATATTCAAAACTTCGGAAGGACTTCCCCTTCATGATAAATTGACCACATAATATAGCTTAAAGAAGGGTAGAACCCCATTAACGTTCGTCTTTACAGATATTTCTATCATCAGAAAAATGAGATTGAGAGGTAAGTAAATGATATGTTGATCTCTGGAATCATACAACCAAGTGTATGTCCTTTCTCTAGCCCGATACTGTTGGTTAAAAAGAAGGATGGAAGCTGGAGGTTTTGTGTTGATTACCGAGTGCTTAACAATGTCACCATTCCAGATAAGTTCCCAATTCCAATTATTGAAGAACTTCTGGATGAATTACATGGAGCCCATTTTTTCTCCAAGTTGGATCTCAAAATTAGAGTTAGAAACGAAGACATCCCAAAGACGACATTCCATACTCATGAAGTGCACTATGAGTTCTTGGTTATGCCATTCGACTTAACCAACGCTCCAACAACTTTTCAATCATTGATGAATCAGGTTTCTAAACCGTTTTTATGCAAGTTTGTATTAGTATTTTTTGATGATATCCTTGTTTACAATCAAGATATGGCAACACATGAAAAACATCGGGAAATTGTTTTTAAAAGTTTGAAGGAACATTCTTTGTGAGCCAACTTAAAAAAATGTCAGTTTGCTCAAAGGAAGATCGAATATCTGGGACACTGGGTATTGGAGGAGGGCGTGGACGCTGATGGAGAGAAGGTTAAGGCCATGGTACAATAGCCAACACCCAAAAACTTAAAAGAATTACGAGGATTCCTTAGTCTGACAGGTTACTACTGAAGGTTTGTGGCGAAGTAGGGAGAGATTGCGACCCCATTAATAGGGGTGAGCATCGGTCGATCGGGGTCGGTTTTGGCTCCAAACCGACGCCAAACCGACCACGTCGGTTTCCAGCCTTCTGGAAATGGCTGGAAACCGACTTTTTTTTTTCTTGTATTTCACCGACGGATCGACCGACCAGTCGGTCGGTCGGTTTGGTCGGTTTAAACCGATGGATGACAGAAGCGGCGAGGAAGACGAGCTGAAGCGGCGAGGAAGACGGGCTGAAGAGGGAGGACGACGAAGAAGAGGAGCTTCGACTGTGTGAGGGAGAAGAGAGAAATCGAAGTTTCAATGGAGCTTCAACGGCACGACTTCAGCCTTCAATGGCACGGCGGAGCTTCAACGGTACGGAGGAACGACGACGTGGGTTGAGTTTCGGCTATGTGAAAGACTGAAAGAGAAGAAAATCGAAGCCCATGTCCACGGTTTTAGAAGAAGATGAAAGTTTAAAAAAAAACAGAAGAAGATGAAAGTCTTTCAAAAAAAAGAAAAAGGAAGAAGATGAAAAGTCTTTAAAAAAAAAAAGAAGAAGATGAAAGTTGAAAGGTACGTGGGTTCAAGGTTTAAGAAAAATAAATAAATTATAAAAGAAAAGTAATGATTACCTAGGTAATCATTACCTATACCCTATATGTATAGGTAATTAATGCTCTTCTCTCTTATATGGGGAATACAAAACCGTGCATGCTTTTTTTTTTTTTTTTTTTTTTTTTTTTTTTTTTTTTTTTAAATTTCAGAAAAGGGAATCGGTCGGTTCGGCCGGTTTGGGCCTTTTTAGGCCCACCGACCGACCGACTGGTCGGTTTACTCCGACCGAAACTGCTATAAAACCGACCGACCGACGTCGGTTCGGTCGGTTTTGGTCGGTCGGATCGGTTTTTCGGTCTATGATGCTCACCCCTACCCATTAACATAGTTATTAAAGAGTCGCCTTTGAATGGAATGAGTTAGCTACCGACGCATTTGAGAAACTTTTTTTTTTTTTTTTTTGGATAAGAAACCACACTATTATTGAGAAAAAAAATGAAAGAATACAAGAGGGCATACAAAAAACAAACCCACCAAAAAAACACCCGCCAAAGCTACAGGAACGGGTCCCAATCTAAAAGAATAAAACCAAGCTGATAATTACAAAAGAGCTTAGAAACCGAAGCCCACTGAGTCGCGTTAAACCTAATCGTCTCCCACAACTTATTCGTGGATTTCTCCACCCCTCTAAAAATTCTACTATTCCTCTCAAGCCAAGTCCCCCTCAAAATAGTAAAAAAGCAAGACTACCAAAGAACTTTCTCCGTCACGAAATGGGGGGTGCCAAAGAACTTCCTTAAAAGTAGAGAAACAATCAATGTTACGAGCCGTAGCAACCCCAAAAACTCTAAAGAACTGACTCCAAATAGAGCAAACAAAGGGACAATCCTAAAGCAAGTGATCTAAGTCTTCCTCTTGCTTACTACAAAGGACACACCACTGCGGCCGCAACACGAATGAGGAGAACTTTTGGATTCGATCCTGAGTATTCATCCGACCATGTAAAACTTCCCAGGCAAAGAACTTCACTTTCTTGGGAATTTTGACCTTCCACAGAGAGGAGAAAATGGAGGCTCTCAGAGGAGGAAGAGGAGAGGAGAGAGAACGAAAAAAGAGGCACAAGAGAAACCCTCAGAGGGGTTCGGAGTCCAGAATCTAGCGTCCCTTCTCTCAGGACGAAAAGACTGGTCAACCAAGAGCGAAAGAAGACTGACGACCTCAGTTGCCTCTCGATCGGTGAGGGAGCGACGAAAGCCAAGGGAAGGAGAAGAGAAATCGGAGCTGGGGAAGATCGAAGCTACCGAATGTAGCCTGTTCTCCGACAACCAATAAAGAAGGGGGAATAAAACGATCAAAGGTTTATCTCCAACCCAAGAATCCCCCAAAAATAGGTAATGGAACCATCCCTAATAGAACAACTAATAAACTGAAAGAAGAGAGGAAATCTCGAAGCAATAGCGAACAAGAGGTTTTTACTTGATCCTTTTAGCCTACCACTAGAAACTCACTCGAATGGATGCAAACCATATAGGCTCTCAATCACCTTCCACCGGATGGCATTTGGCTCATTAAAGGAGCGCCACAACCATTTCCCTAAAATGGCTTCATTTGCGAAGCCTTAGGTTACCTTACTAATGCTTGATCCCTCCAACTCCTTAGCCTTAGAAACCACATCCCACCTAATCAAGTGAGCCCCTCCACCCTCATCCACTCCTTCCCATAAGAAGTTCCTCATGAGCTTTTCCAACGCCTTACACATTGACGAGGGTAACCTAAAGAGGAAAGAAAGTAGAGAGGGATCCCACTCAAGACAGACTGAATCAGGGTCAATCTCCCCCCTTTAGAAAATAAGGCTTTCTTCCAGGAAGACAATCTCTTTTGGACCGTTTCACCATAGGATTCCAAAAAACCACTGATTTTGGATTGCCTCCCGAGGGAGGCCCAGGTAAGAGCAAGGAAACTGACTCACCTCACACCCAACTAACGACGCCAAAAAACCCAACGTAGAGACCTCACAATTAACCTCGAAAATAGAGCTTTTCTGGCAATTAATCTTGAGCCAGATATAACTTTAAAGAAGGAGAGGAAGCAAATTTCTAAAAGACTCTTCCTTCACTGGACAAAAGAAGAGAGTGTCATCGGCGAATTGACGATGAGTCAAGGGGATGCAATTTGAACCGACCTTAAAGCCTTCGATCACCCCTCTATTTGCCTCAGACGAGACCATGCTACTCAGGACATCCACCACCAGAATGCACAAGAAAGGAGATAAAGGATCCCCTTGCCTAAGGCCTCTCGAAGCAAAGATCTCATCTTACCCCTCGATTTCCCGTTAAGCAAAATGGAGAAATTGGCCGATCTAATGCAATTCCACATCCAAGCTCTTCATTTGAACCCAAACCCTTTCCTCTCCAAAACTTTATCAAGGAAATCTTAGTCCACATGGTTGAAAGCTTTCTTAAAGTCAATCTTGAAGATCACTCCTTCCTCTTTTCTCTTCCTATAATCCTTAATAGCTTCGTTAGCAATCAACACTTGGTCAATGATTTGTCTCCCAACTATGAATGCCCCTAGCCTATTAGCTAGAACCTTGGCAATGATCTTATACAAGCTAGTCACAAGGGTGATGGGTCTGAAATCTTTAACTTGGGCAACCTTGTCCTTTTTAGGAATAAGACACACATAAGTCTCGCCCATAGAGGTGTCGATAATCCCTCTCTTGTGGAATTCACAGAAAACCTTCCACTTGTGCTGGCATAAGACGCGTGGAATAAGACGCGTTTGAGAAACTAAAGAAGGCTATGGTAACTCTACCTATGCTGGCATTACCCGATTTTAACTTGCCTTTTACAGTGGAAACAATTGCTTTGGGAGTTGGGTTGGGGGCGGTCTTAACTCAAAAACAGTGGCCAACCACTTACTATAGTCATATGCTATCAAACCAAGCAAGATCCAAATCGGTATATGAACGGGAGCTAATGGCAATTGTGTTCATGGTTCAAAGATGGTGGCCATACTTACTAGGGCATAAATTCCTCGTAAGGATTGATCAGAAGGCACTAAAGAGTTTGTTAGAAGTAGAACAAAGGGAAATGCAACCTGAGTTCCAAAAATAGTTGTTGACATTATTGGGATATGATTTTGAGATACATTATTGACTGGGTCCGGAAAACAAGGTGACTGATGCACTGTCTAGACAACCACAAGTTTCACAACTGGCAACCATGATGTTTCCACCGGTGCTCGTCATCGAAGAAGTTAAGAAAGAAGTTTATGAAAATCCACACTTAGCTCAAACAATTAGTAAGTTGAAGGAAGACCTAGATAGTGCTCCAAGGTTCTCTTGGCATCAAGAAACGTTGCTGTACGAGGAAAGGTTAGTAATAGC
Source organism: Luffa acutangula (assembly GCA_036850905.1). Classification (NCBI taxonomy): domain Eukaryota; kingdom Viridiplantae; phylum Streptophyta; class Magnoliopsida; order Cucurbitales; family Cucurbitaceae; genus Luffa; species Luffa acutangula. The sequence goes on along the minus strand of CM072092.1, from coordinate 47,045,521 downwards.
TAAAAAATCCCCATTAATCAAATCATTACTGCAGGCTTATCATGAATCAGTAATTAGAGGGCATTCAGGGTTCTTACGAACTTACTAGAGGCTGACAAGTGAATTATATTGGGTTGGCATGAAATCTGATGTCAAAGACTATGTGGAAAAGTGTGATGTATGTCAAAGAAATAAAGCTCTGTCAATTTCTCCTGCTGGTTTGTTGCAGCCATTGCCAATTCCAGAAAGGATTTGTGAGGAAGTATCGCTGGATTTTATTGAAGGCTTACCCAAGTCTTTGGGAATGGATACCATTTTGGTAGTGGTGGATCGTTTGAGCAAGTACAGTCATTTTATTTCCCTTAGTCATCCATTTATGGCAAAGATAGTGGCAGCCATTTTTATTAAGGAAGTTGTGCTACTACATGGGTTCCCTAAGGCCATAGTTTCCAACCGAGATAAGGTATTCCCTAGCCATTTCTGAGAAGAATTATTTTGAATCCATGGGACAAGATTGAGTTGCAGCATGGCTTACCATCCCCAATCGAATGGACAAACGGAAAGGGTAAATCGATGCTTGGAAACATACTTAAGGTGTTTCTGTGGAGAAAAACCAAAGGCATGAAGTAATTGGCTGGTTTGGGCTGAATACTGGTACAATACTACTTACCAAGTATCAATTAACACAACCCCTTTTCATATGTATCCAGAGGCCTCCCCACCGTTGGTATGTTATGGGAGTCAAAAAAACAGCAAATGCTATCCTGGAACAACAGCTATTGGAACGAGATGTGACTCTGGAAGCCCTCAAAGCTGAGTTTGCATTAGCTCAAGAGAGAATGAGAAAGCAAGCGGATAAGAAGAGAAGGGAGGGGCAGTTTCAAGAAGGGATTGGGTCTATCTGAAACTCAAACCCTATAGGCAAAATCGTTTGCCAAATGAAGGAATGACAAGCTGTCTCCCAAGTATTTTGGACCTTATCAAGTAAAGGCAAGGGTGGGACGAGTAGCTTATCGGCTGGAACTACCTAAAGAAGCTGCCATCCATCTGTTTTTTTATATTGCCCAACTAAAGAAGGCTTTGGGAGATCCATCTTAAAAACATCCCTGTCCCTGAAGATTAATGAAAGCTGTGAGTGGGAAGCTAAGCCGGAAGAGATTTTGCTGCACGGAAAAATGAGGACACAGGAGAAATGGAAGTGTTGGTCGCTTGGAAATATCTTCCAGAGTTTGAGGCCACATGGGAAACAGTGACAAATATGAAGCTACAATTTCCAGATTTTCACATTGAGGACAAGGTGTCTTTAAGCCCTGTGGAATTTGTTAGACCACCCATCAAGAATGTATAAGTTAGGAAGAATAAGTGGGGAGAGAGGAAGATAATTGTTGGAGATATCAACAATTAATTGGCTGGCTGTTAGTATTCTGTTTATTGTATTTTGTGCTGTTATTAATGGGAAAATAATCCCATGTCTAGTAGTTTGTGTCTTGGGTTTTGGAAGTCATTTAGTCATAATGACATAATTATGTTGTGTCTATTTAAGAGAGGGATAGGGGGTGATCAGGGCATCGAAAAAGTATTGTAAGACCTTAGTCTTGGAGAGAATTCAACCCTCTCAAATTGGTTGATACTCAGTAAAAATATTATTCTATCTATCACTGTTCTTTGTAAGGGAAACCTTACACTTTCCAGACAGCTTAATTTGTTGATTATTAGTATACTTTGAAGCCTCACAGATATTAGATATTTCCTCAAGACTCTGATGCTCCTTACATTTTTTCTATTGTAACTTGTTGACAGTTAGAATACTTCCTATTCTTACAACTACCTTTTTTAATGTCTTTGATTAAATTATAATTGTTGAAAATTACTGTCAAAGTTTGTTAATAGCAAGTTAGTTACCGGCAAAGATTTAGTATATCTTTCTTACCAAAAAAGATTTAGTATATCTTTCAATACATCCTTCCCTTTTGTGGGCTTGGTTTTCTTTGTAGGTCTGTGCATGCTTTCATTTTTCTGAATAAAAGGTTGGTTCTTTATCAAAAAAAAAAAAAAAAAAAACTTTTGATATAGTCTTGTAATCTTTGATTCCTAAACTTGAGAGGGTTGATTAGATTTGTATATTTTTTTTAGTTTTTTTCCCTTGTATTTAACTCGATGAAGAAATTCCAGAATTCTTCAATAATGGCTGATTGTTGAATCATAATGAGCATACATGGTTGTATCTTGGAATTAGGTGAACTTGAGGTTTTATATGAATGATATGGTCCAGATTTATGAGATTTACTTATTATGAGTAGATTTGTTACCTTCTTTTTCTTGCTGTTATAGGTACTGCAGCGCAGGCAAGGAATGACCCCTGGTGGTCTAACAATTAAGGAGTTGAATGATTTGCTGGACCGTTTGGCTTCAAGTGAAAACAGGTTAAACCTAATACTTAACATTACATTACATCTATGTCGATGCTAATTGTAGATGAAGGAAGAGAAATTTGCTTCTCTAAAAGCGATGACACTTGTATGAAATGAAACTTGAACGATTAATAAAAACACAATGGAACAATAATATACAACATAATAGAACTAATGAGTAAAAGAAAAAACACGGGGAGAAGAAAATAGAAAAGCACTTCCTTTATTCTTTTTGTTAGTCTGCTTAAAATAAAGACCTTTTCCTAGTGTCATTTTATTTTTTTGAGAAGATAAACAAACATTTCATTGATAAATGAAATAATGGGAAATAAAATTCCTATAAGGAATCATTACATGAAAGAAGTCCAGTTTGAGATCAAAGAAGATAGACTATAGTCACTAAAAGGGTGCTTTAATTTACACCAATACAATGCATTAAATAAAACTAGATCCATAAAAGCTTTAATGTGTAAAGAAACGTCCCTGAAAATTCTGCCATTTCGTTCACACCAAAGATACCAGAAGAAAGCTCGGTTGATTGCGAGCCAAATAGTCTTCTTAGTACCATGAAAAGGATGGCCTAAAAAAACTATAGCTAGCAAATCAAAAATATTTCCTGGCAAGACCATATTCCAACCAAAAGCTTCCAACATAGTAGACCAATACTGAGAAGCAAAGGAACAGTGAGCAAAGAGGTGAATTTGGCATTCCTCATTTAAGCAGCACATAACACACCAAGATGGGGAGAGAAAATAATTAGGCATTCTTCTTTGTAATCTATCAGCAGTGTTAATTCCACCATGACTAAGCTCCCATAAGAAAATTTTGATCTTCTTTGGGAGATAGGAGATCTGAGAGATTGGCCCATTCCATAATCTCCTCCTCATTTAAATTTCGACGGAGGCCCAAATCCCATGCTTTCGATTCTGAATTCCAAACTTGAGCAACTGAATCTGTAAGTCTAGTTAAAATAAAGACCTTTTCCTAGTGTCATTTTAAGGTATCTTAGAATTTTATATACAACTTGTGTATGATCTTCAGTGCGATTGTTAATGAAGTTAGGTTTCTTTTTGGAAAAAGAGAGGATCTTCAGTGGGATTGTTTAATTTATTCGACCATGCTGATCGTGAAGCTAATATCTGGTTCGGTATGAAAAATGTAGATGAGTTTTGCAACTAATCTTTGATATCTTCCTTTATTGGTAGGGGCATCTTGATTTTCGAGCTTTGCTTGGGTTTTCATAGGAGTAGGAAGGTTACACCCTGTTATGCCAGTTTCTTCTAAAAGATCTGTAGTTTTTGGGAGAAAAATTTTCATTATTGTTTACAACTGAAGATTACAGATTAATAATCCTTGATATAAAGGTCTATTATTAAGTTCAGGAACATTGATAAGTTTTTGTAAGTTCCCCAAAAACTGAAGGACAAAGTTGTAACATTTGAAAATACCAAAATTAACATAACAGTATGAGACTAAAATCACATTTTAACCAAGTGTTTATCATGTCTCCAGATCAATGAAATGCTAGAATATTTCTCATAAAAAATTATGGCTCTAGATTGAAGTGTTGTTCGGCATTTTGTTTACTCATATTTTTCTGAAACAATATGAAGCTTTTTTAATTCGTCTTATTAATAGATTTTCTCATGGCTAAAGAAGATAACATGCTATCTGAGTCTTGAGTCTGGCATAATCTTATTACATTGCGTCTCCATCTAAATATATTTTTACTTCTTTGCATTTCACTGTAATATGTGATGGTTTTGAAAACAGAGCAGAGAAAACCGCAGTTCTGTCTACTCTTATACAGAAGACAAATGCACAAGAAATGAAGTGGATTGTCATGATAATCCTCAAAGGTCTTTATTATTATTATTTTTACTACAAATATGTTTGTCAGGATCTTGTAATAGTTCTCATCCCAGCTATATTTTATTTTATATTTTGTATGTCTTGTAGATCTGAAACTGGGAGTCAGTGAAAAGAGCATTTTTCATGAGTTTCATCCAGATGCAGAAGACTTATTCAACGTCACCTGTGACTTAAAATTGGTTTGTGAAAAACTAAGGGATCGTAGGCAAAGGCATAAGCGGCAGGTCTGTTAAAAACTTGGAACTAAATCTCTCTTGGATGCTTTAATGAAGGTTTCCTTTGGTTATCTTCTATCTTTGATTTATGTCAATTGAAGATTGTTTTTATAATTTTTTTGGCTTTCTGATTGGAGATTCTTTTATACCCTAAACCTTGCAGATTTCCCTTTCAATTAAATTGTTTCTTACCAGAAAAAGAAAAAAAGAAAAGAAAAGAAAAGAAAAGAAAAAGTTAACTTTTCCAGATTTTCCCTATAGCATATATTGTTTCATTGTTTTTGTAGTTTTCCACATTTGTGTTTTATTTTTTTCTTTTATCTTGCCGATTGATATCTACTTACTTCTTTTCTGTACTTGTGTTCCATTTTGCCAATATAGTAACAATATTGCTATTCTTTTCATCCTTGTGCGTAAACACAGGCATATTAAAATGGAGTAGGCTAATGGAACACAAAGGATCTATATTGCTACAGGGTCCTTTGATAAGATCTTGTATTGATTGTAGTTGAAGCATTTTTGGTGGATGTCTAGGATGATATTCCCATTTAATGGTTCTTTAGCTGCATTCCTCTAGAGGCTTTGACTCAGTTAGGTGCAGAGCTTCTAGAGAAGCTATTACCGTATGCTACCTCAATGAAGGAAAGAGGGCGACCCTTTAAACCTCTCCCTTCCCTGTTTGGAAAGTTAGAAAAATGCATGAGGAAGCTAGTCTATGTCTAACCGCTCTTATCATAACTTTATAAGACCATAATACCATAGCTTTTGACATAATTATCAAGCTTATAGATTTCTACAATGCACCTCATCTGATTTCAAATTTTTTTACTTTGAAAATATATTAGTTCAATCTAGCTTGTATCTTCTCTCAAAACCTTGTGCTTCTTTCTATGGTTGAAAACTTGAAACTTTAACATCAAATGTCTTTTCTTTCGCTATGTGGTCTTCTGAAAGCAGCCTTGTGCTTCCTACAAAATTAGTGAGGTTTCTCAGAGTCTAGCATAAGTATTTGACGGAATGAAATTCAATAGAGTTTGTAAAAGATTTGTGGCGGCCTGCTTTAGTAGATTGTCAAACAATTGTTTGACATATTTTCACGAGTATCTTTTTGAAACAAGAAACAGAGATTTTCATTCATTGATATAATGAAAGAGACTAATGCTCAAAAATACAAACACCACCAAAGAAAGACGAAGAAACAACTCAAGGAGAAAGAAGAACTAATATGTATTTATTGTGCTTAGCAAGTGTGGACTCACCCAATTTGTTCAACTAGTATTTTTTTGGGAAGAGAAACAGACATTTCATTGATAAATGAAATAATGGGAAATAAAATTCCCATAAGGAATCATTACATGAAAGAAATCCAGTTTGAGATCAAAGAAGATAGACTATAGTCACTAAAAGGGTGCTTTAATTTACACCAATACAACGCATTAAATAAAACTAGATCCATAAAAGCTTTAAAGTGTAAAGAAACGTCCCTGAAAATTCTGCCATTTCGTTCACACCAAAGATACCAGAAGAAAGCTCGGTTGATTGCGAGCCAAATAGTCTTCTTAGTACCATGAAAAGGATGGCCTAAAAAAAACTAAAGCTAGCAAATCAAAAATATTTCCTGGCAAGACCATATTCCAACCAAAAGCTTCCAACATAATAGACCAATACTGAGAAGCAAAGGAACAGTGAGCAAAGAGGTGAATTTGGCATTCCTCATTTAAGCAGCACATAACACACCAAGATGAGGAGAGAAAATAATTAGGCATTCTTCTTTGTAATCTATCAGCAGTGTTAATTCCACCATGACTAAGCTCCCATAAGAAAATTTTGATCTTCTTTGGGTATTGGTCCTTCCAAATTATCGAGAATAGGTTGTTTCGAGATGACCCATTTGACTGGACTAAATCTTCCATCAGAGATTTGACAGTAAAAGCATCAGAAGAGTCAAGAGGCCATGACCAAGAATCTTGAACATTTCTAATGATGACTGCAGATAGGAGATCTGAGAGATTGGCCCATTCCATAATCTCCTCCTCATTTAAATTTCAACGGAGGCCCAAATCCCATGCTTTAGATTCTGAATTCCAAACTTGAGCAACTGAATCTGTAAGTCTAGTTGATAACTGTGGTTTTTGGGAGAAAATTTGATTATTATTACTAGCCTCCAGAAACTAATAGATATAGAGTACAATAATACATAAAAGGAAAAAACATCAAGATGGAATAGAATCTAATCTAAATAAGGGAAAAATAAAATTGAATGAAATAATCTACACTCCCCCTCAAGCTGGATTGTATATAGTATACAAGCCAAGCTTGGAGTTGAATTCTTCAAAGCTTGTCCTTGGTAATGCTTTGGTGAGAATGTCAGCAACTTGATGACGAGATGGAACATAGTTTAGTTCCACTATTCTATTGTTGACCTTCTCAAATATGAAATGTCGATCTATCTCTATGTGCTTTGTTCTGTCATGATGAACAGGATTCTTTGCAATACTGATGGCTGATTGACTATCACAAAACATTTTAACTGTGTTTTGAGTATCAATTTTCAGTTCTGTCAAAAGTTTCTGAATCCATATCCCTTCACATATTCCCAAAGCAAGAGCTCTGTATTCCGCTTCCGCACTGCTTCTTGCAACAACGGCTTGTTTTTTGCTTCTCCAAGTAACCAAGTTACCCCAAACATAGGAACAATAACCTGTCGTAGATTTTCGGTCAGTTAATTCTCCAGCCCAACTAGCATCAGTGTAGAGTTCTACCATTCTGTTTGAAGATTTTCTGAATAATAAACCATGACCTGGGGTGCCTTTCAAGTATTTCAAAATTCTGTTCACAGCTCCCAGATGACGTTCATTTGGATTGTTCATATATTGGCTAACAATGCTAACAGAGTATGCAATGTCTGGTCTGGTATGCGACAAATAAATTAACTTTCCCACAAGTCTTTGATACATGCCTTTATCAACTGGAATAACTTCTTCACTTTGGTGTAAAGTTAGATTTGGATCCATGGGTGTTTCTGCAGGTCTACACCCAAGATTTCCTGTCTCCTTTAATAGATCTAGGATATACTTTCTCTGAGAAATTATAATACCATTATTGGATCGTGCCACTTCCATGCCTAGAAAATATCTCAAACTTCCCAGATCTTTGATTTCAAACTCAGTTGCAAGCATCCTTTTGAGGTTGAGAATCTCTTCTATATCATTCCCTGTAATGATGATGTCATCCACATATACAATCAAAATTGCAGTTTTGTTATTTGAGGATTTCACAAACAAGGTATGATCAGCTTGACATTGATAATAGCTGCTTTTAATCAGAGTTTTAGTAAATCTATCGAACCAAGCACGTGGAGATTGTTTCAATCCATATAGAGACTTTCTCAACTTACACACCAAGTTGCTATTAGACTTGTCTTCCATTCCAGGGGGAATTGTCATATAAACTTCTTCTTCGAGATCACCATTCAAGAATGCATTTTTAACATCGAGTTGGTGAAGTGGCCAATCCTGGTTCACAGCTAGAGACAGTAGAACACGCACAGTATTTAATTTTGCAACAGGGGCAAAAGTTTCTTGGTAATCTACACCGTATGACTGAGTGAAGCCCTTCGCAACAAGTCTGGCTTTAAACCGTTCCACATTGCCATCAGATTTGTATTTAACCGTGAAAACCCATTTGCAACCAACTGGATTCTTTCCATGAGGAAGTTGGGTAAGAGTCCACGTTCCATTGCTTTCAAGAGCTCTGATTTCTTCATCCACTGCCTTTTTCCATTTCGGATCTTTGAGTGCATCATGAATGGTTTGTGGAATGTGAGTACTATCCAGCTGAGTGATAAATGCTTTATAAGTAGGAAGCAATTTTCCATATGCAACATATTTTTCAATGGGATGGCTAGTGCAACTTCTAACACCTTTTCTTTGAGCAATTGGTAGGGTTAGATCATCAATCACAGGTGCCATAAATGTGATGTTCTCATCAGTGGAATTCAGCGATGATGTATTTGGTTCAGGTGATTGACATTCTTGGTTTTGCAAGGTAGCCTCTTTCCTTCTTGTATAAACAATAGGCGTGCGATTTTGTGGTACTTCAGGAATATTAGACTCAGAAATAGGTAGCGCATCTATGGTAGGGGCCAAGGTCTCATTAGTGATAGGAATAGTAGGAATGACAGAAATAGGCTCAACATTTAGAGGCTCAAATTCCCTCATATTCTCCCCCTGAATTTGGGACTTGATAAAGAAAGGATGATTTTCAAAGAATGTGACATCCATGGATGTGTACATTTTTCTAGTGATAGGTGAATAACATTTGTATCCCTTTTTGTGGGATGCATAACCTAGAAAAATGCATTTCATGGATTTTGGATCAAGTTTAGACTGGTGAGAAGAATGGTTATGAACAAAGGAAGAACAACCAAACACCCGAAGAGGTAAGTTTGAAGAAAGATTTTGGAATTGGGGATGAATTTGGAGGAGGACATCTCGAGGGGATTTGAAGGTGAGAACACGACTAGGCAGTCGGTTAATAAGAAAGGTCGCAGTAAGGATGACTTCCCCCCAAAAGTGTTTAGGAACATTAGTAGAAAACATGAGAGAACGGGCTACCTCAAGAAGGTGTCTATTTTTCCGTTCAGCAATCCCATTTTGTTGAGGAGTGTCCACACATGAACTAGTATGGACGATACCATGAGACGATAGATATGGACCAAGAGTCGAATTGAAATAGTCTCGAGCATTGTCTGTTCTAAGAACTTGAATTTTACTTCCAAATTGAGTAGAGATCATTGCATGAAAAGAACGAAAAAGATTGGAAGTTTGAGATTTGTCCTTCATTAGGAAGGTCCAAGTCATCCTGGTATGGTCATCAATAAAGGTGAGAAACCATCGTGCTCCCGATATATTGTTCACTCTAGAAGGTCCCCAAATATCACTATGAATAAGTGAAAACGGTTTTGAAGATTTATAAGGCACACTAGGATAAACATTTCTGGTGTGTTTAGAGAATTGACAAGTTTCACACTGAAAAAAGCTTGGCTTTTTATTGATAAATAAATCAGGAAACAACTTTTCGAGGTACATGAAATTTGGATGACCAAGGCGAAAATGCCATAACATAACTTGACTTTCAATTGACAAAGACTCTGACTGGGAAACAAAACTAACAGACTGAGAACAAGACTTAGAATTAGGACTGAAGACGGAACGAGAAGGCCACTGTTCTTGTAGAAGATAGAGGCCACCATGTTGCTTAGCACTGCCAATCACCTTCCCCGAATCCACCTCCTGAAATTCACACAGAGTTGAAAAAAATTTAGAAGTGCAGTTTGAATCACCAGTGAGTTTGCTAACTGAAATCAAATTGAAGTTCAACTTAGGAACATAAAACACATTAGAGAGAACGAGATCATTTGTCAATTTTATTGACCTTGTTCCTATAACTTCAGAGAGAGATCCATCTGCTATTCGAACAGATGAATAGCCAGGTTGAGATTTGAACTGGTGGAATAAAGAAATATCACCAGTCATATGATCTGATGCTCCTGAATCCACAATCCAAAGTTTAGTCTTGTTATGCTGCACTGAAAAACAAGAAAAAACAGTACCTTGATAAGCAAGATTGCTAGAAGGTTTTTCAACCGAAGCTGATGGTGTGGATGTTGAGAAGGAGAGATGGCCAATCATTTGCTGCAACACTTCCAATTGTTCCTTCGAAAAAACAGTAGAAGTAATTGGTTGTGGAGAAGGAGAAGTAACAACATGAGCATGATTATCTACTGTCACTTTCTTTGTTGGTTTCCAATCTGCTGGTTTGCCATGAATTTTCCAACAAGTATCTCGTACATGTCCCACTCTCTTGCAATGGTCACACCAAGGACGATTGCCTTTCTTGGATTGCCTATCTTGAGATGAACTGTGAGTCAACATGGCTGAAACCTCTGGTCCAGTAGATGATCCGATCTCAGGCATCATTAAGTGTTTCCTACTCTCCTCACGTCGTACTTCAGCAAATGCTTCTCTAAGAGATGGTAGGTCTCTTGATCCCATTATTCTTCCTCGTACGTCGTCTAGCTCTTTGTTAAGCCCTAGAAGGAACCTCAATATTCTCTTTTTCTCAACTATCTTCTTGTAAAGGGCCATGTCTTCTCCACACTTCCATTCATAAGTGTTGGAATTTCTAGTTTCTATAATTGTGTAAATATTATTTGTTAATATTTAGTCATTATTGCCTTTATTCTTTCCTTTTATTGTAATGGGTCTTTCTCCTATATAAGAAGACCTAGGTTGTTCATATTTGAATGAGAGACTATTATTCTCTTAAAATTAAGATGGTATCAGAGCAGGTTAAACCCTAGCCGTCACTAAAATCCTAAACACCATACTTTTCGAAACCCTAGCCGCCGCCGCCGTCAGAACCCTAGCCGTGGTGCATCCTACTTCTGACGTTGATGTCGGCAGCACGTTCTCCTTCGTGGTTTTTCAGCCGCAGCAGTGAGCAAGGTTATCCCTAGAAGACCTTGCTCGTTCTATCTCCGGCGTTGTCTTTCTTCCCTCCGGCGAAGCTTTGGATCGACGGTGCCTTCTCCAATTCGTGGAGGATTACGGTGATTTCTGCACCTGTAGCTCGAGGCCTGCAGTGAATTTGCGTGGGTTTCCTTCAAAACGCTCGGTTTTTTTGCCAATCGCCGTTCTCGTTTTTTTACCTACACTACTTCGTGGGTTTGCTTCGTCAGTTTTTTGCAAGCTTTACTTTGTGGGTTTCCTTCCGTAGCTGTCCAAAACAAAACACACAACGTTTCATTTGTGGGTTTCTGCTTCCAGCCCACCGCGACCATCATCTGCCACCGTTCTCGATTTTTTTCTGCCAGCCAATCGCCTTCCAAGTTCCTGTCGTGGGTTTTCTTAAATATTCACACAGCCAACCACGACCCAAGACTGTCGCTGACCAGACCTTCACCGCTGCAAGCTTTGTGGGTTTCCTTCAAAGTCGCCGACCAGATCTCCATCGAGGGATTCGTTTACCGTGTTTTTTTCCGTGGGTGTAAAGGAAATTGGGAGAGAGTTGACTGGGTATTTCAACCTCTACACGTTTGCGATTTACTGGGTACTAGCATACTGTTCGGTGGTTTTTCACATTGTTCGATTCAGTTCAGTTTACTACTTGATTCGGTTCACGATTGGGTTTGCTGGACAATTGAGTTAGTTGGTTTGGTTTATATTTTATTATTTCCCATTTACTCATTTATTGATATGGAGCAAGTTCATCAAATCCTAAAATTGCTACTCAACAATTTCTCATCTAATAATTCTTGTGTTTCATTGGCACAAACAGGTAATTATCCTCAAGCCTTCTCTTGTGGCAATTCTTCTCCGTGGATTATCGATTCCGGAGCTTCTGACCATATGACTAGTACTTCTCAATTTTTTTCTTCATACTCTTCTTCCTATTCTAATGAAAAAATTCGAATTGCAGATGGCAGTTTTTCTTCCGTTGCAGGAAAAGGAACTATTAAATTGACTGATAAGATTTCTTTACAATCTGTCTTACATGTTCCAAAATTAGCCTGTAATCTTTTATCTGTCAGCAAACTTTCTCGAGATTCTAATTGTCGTGTTATATTCTTCGAATCTCACTGTATTTTTCAGGATCAGGAATCGGAGACGATGATTGGGAGTGCTAGGATGCTTGATGGGCTTTACTACTTTGATGAAGGTTCGTTTAGTAGTAAAATAACTCAGGGTTTCAGTAGTATTAGTTCTCTTTCTGGTAAAGAACAAATTATGCTTTGGCATCTTAGGTTAGGACATCCTAATTTTCCTTATCTCAAACATTTATTTCCAAATTTATTTAAGGAATTTGATTGCTCCTCATTTGATTGTGAAAGTTGCATTTTAGCCAAAAATCATCGTTCCACCTATTTACCTAAACCTTACAAAGCTTCCAAACCTTTTTATTTAATACATAGTGATGTTTGGGGTGCTTCTAAAATTAGGACTCATAGTGGAAAAAGATGGTTTGTTACTTTTATTGATGACCACACTCGTCTATCTTGGGTGTACTTAATGGAAAAGAAATCTGAGGTGAAAGACATTTTTAGAAATTTTTATAAAATGATCGAAACTCAATTTCAAACCAAAATTTGCATTTTACACTCTGACAATGGAACTGAATATTTTAATGAATCTTTTGGTGAGTTTTTAAAAGATAAAGGTATAGTTCACCAGTCTACTTGTCGAGACACTCCTCAACAGAATGGTGTGGCTGAAAGAAAAAATAGGCATTTACTTGAGGTAGCTCGTGCTATAATGTTTTCCATGCATGTTCCAAAATATTTATGGGGCGAAGCAATTCTCACAGCTACCTATCTAATAAATAGAATGCCTAGTAAGATCTTGAATTTTAAAACTCCCATTGATTGCTTTAAAACTGTTTTTCCAAAATCTCGCTTATATTCTGATTTACCTATCAAAGTTTTTGGGTGTACTACTTATGTTCACATCCCTAGTCACTTTCGGTCAAAACTTGATCATAGAGCAGTTAAATGCATTTTTTTGGGTTATTCCTCAAATCAAAAAGGCTATAAATGTTTTGATCCTCAGACAAAAAAATGTTTTGTAAGCATGGATGTGTCTTTTTTAGAAAATCAACCATATTTTACACAAAGTTCTCTTCAGGGGGAGAAACCAAATTTGGAAGATAACCTTTGGGATGTTTCTACTCCTCTTCCTAACCTTATTTGTCCTGATGATATTAGTCCTTTGGTGCCAAGTATAGAAACTTCTCAATCAGGGGGAGAAATACTACATAATGATCCTATTGATCAAGTTCCTAAGTTTAAGTTTTATACTAGAAGAAAATTCAATCAGAGGAAGCAAGACCAAATAGTTGATCCTTCAAAGAACCAATCTGAGACTCCGACGACTGAAACTGGAAAATCTGGTAATTCTTCTTCCATTCCTACTTCAAATATTCAAAATACTTTGCCAGTTGTGTCTGATCTTGATATGCCCATAGCCATTAGAAAAGGTACTCGAAGCTGTACCAAATATCCTATTGCAAACTACATGTCATATCAAAATTTGTCTAATAGTCATAAAGCCTTCACCTCTAGGATAAATGATTTGTTTGTTCCAAAGAATATACATGAGGCATTAGAAGATCCAAATTGGAAAGTAGCAGTTATGGAAGAGATGAATGCTCTAAAACAAAATGGGACTTGGGAAATAGTAGAGTTGCCAAAGGATAAGAAACCAGTGGGTTGTAAATGGGTGTTTACCATAAAATGCAATGCAGATGGTAGTATTGAAAGATATAAAGCCCGATTAGTAGCTAAAGGTTTCACCCAAACATATGGAATTGATTATCAGGAAACGTTTGCCCCAGTTGCTAAAATTAACTCTATTCGAGTACTGTTGTCTCTTGCAGCTAATTCAGAGTGGCCTCTCTACCAACTTGATGTGAAAAATGCTTTTCTCAATGGCGACCTTGAGGAAGAAGTTTTTATGCATTTGCCACCCGGTTTTGAAAAGGAACTTGGAAGTAATAGAATTTGCAGGTTAAAGAAATCTCTATATGGCCTTAAACAGTCTCCGAGAGCTTGGTTTGAACGGTTTGGAAAAGTTGTGTCTGGTTATGGGTTTCTTCAAAGTCAAGCTGACCATACTATATTTTATAAACACTCTGAGAATAATAAAATCTCTATCTTGATTGTCTATGTTGATGATATTATTCTCACAGGTGATGATGAAGTAGGTCTAACTGATCTCAAGAAAAGCCTTGCAACTGAGTTTCAAATCAAGGACTTGGGAACGTTAAAATATTTCCTTGGGATGGAATTTGCAAGATCAAGGAAAGGCATCTTTGTAAATCAAAGAAAATATGTCCTTGACTTACTTGAAGAAACAGGATTACTTGGATGTAGAGTTGCTGAAACTCCTATTGAGCCTAATTTGAAATTAGAAGCAGCAAAAGAAGAAGAAATAAAGGATAAGGAGAAATACCAAAGACTTGTGGGGAGACTAATTTATCTATCTCATACTCGTCCAGACATTGCTTTTGCTGTAAGCATGGTAAGTCAGTTTATGCATGCACCTGGACCAACTCATTTCGAAGCTGCCTATAGGATTTTACGATATTTAAAAGGAGCTCCTGGAAAAGGTATTTTATTCAAAAAGAATAATCACTTCCAAGTAGAGGTCTATACAGATGCAGACTGGGCTGGAAGTACTACTGATAGAAGATCTACCTCAGGTTATTGTTCCTTTGTTGGAGGAAATCTAGTCACATGGCGAAGCAAAAAGCAAAATGTAGTGGCCAGGAGTAGCGCTGAAGCAGAGTTTAGAGCCTTAGCCCACAGAATCTGTGAAGGCATATGGATCAAAAGAATACTTGAAGAATTCAAGTTCCCTCAGACTAAGCCTATTCGAATTTATTGTGACAATAAGGCTGCCATATCTATAGCTCACAATCCAGTTCTACATGATAGAACAAAACATATTGAGGTTGACAAACACTTTATTAAAGAAAAGATTGATACTGGTGCAATATGTGTTCCTTATCTCCCGACGACAGAGCAAATTGCTGATGTTCTAACTAAGGGACTTCCAAAGAAGCAATTCGATAAACTAATTGACAAGCTGGCTATGGAAGACATCT
This sequence comes from Luffa acutangula, assembly GCA_036850905.1. Classification (NCBI taxonomy): domain Eukaryota; kingdom Viridiplantae; phylum Streptophyta; class Magnoliopsida; order Cucurbitales; family Cucurbitaceae; genus Luffa; species Luffa acutangula. The sequence goes on along the minus strand of CM072092.1, from coordinate 47,030,379 downwards.
TTAAACCAGCTTGAGGGGGAGTGTTGGAATTTCTAGTTTCTATAATTGTGTAAATATTATTTGTTAATATTTAGTCATTATTGCCTTTATTCTTTCCTTTTATTGTAATGAGTCTTTCTCCTATATAAGAAGACCTAGGTTGTTCATATTTGAATGAGAGACTATTATTCTCTTAAAATTAAGAATAAGTTTCATACATATCCAACTGTTGCCAATTGCGAACAAGAAGATTAAAATACTGAGTGACATTAAGGTCGCCTTGACGTAAATCATACAACCGAGTTTCAATAGCCAGTAGAGCAGACGAATTCTCAGAGCTAGAGTAGGTGTCACGGGCAGCATCCCATATCTCTTTTGCCGTTTTGAACAATAGAAAATTCTCTCCAACATCTGTAGTCATAGAATTTAGTAGCCAAGACATGACTAAATGATCATCCGTTTTCCATGATCGAAACTTTGGATCTTTAGCATCTGGTGCAGGAGTATCGCCAGTTAGATGACCATCTTTGCCTCGACCACATATATATATGAAAACTGATTGATTCCATTGAAGAAAATTGTGACCTTGAAGTTTATGATTAGTCACAATTTGATGAGAGGAATCATGAGGTTGAGATGAGTTTTCATAACTAACACTTGCCAATCCATGTTTTGCCATTTGCCTCTGAAAATTTTTAAGAAACAGACAAGTAACTCACTGCTAGGTTACCAAGAACAACAAAATCAGCAATGATTTTCAGAGCCACAAATAACACAACTAAGGGCAAAAGGACCGGCGACGGCGGCGGCTAAGCGGTGGTAGAGCGACGGCGGCAGCTGAGCGGCGGCTGAGCGGCGGTAGAACGGCGGCTGACAACTAAGACCACGACCCACGAACCAAAGACACCCACAGACAGTGATGAACGAAGTCAGACGCGCGATTGATGAACAGTCGTGAATGGCTGAGACGAACCGACGAAGAACCGGCGGAGCTGGCGCGAACGGATGAGGTACCGGCGTGGGAGAACTCGCGAACGGACGAAGAACGACGGAGACGAACAAACGAACCAGGAAACGGTGGGAGAGGTCGTCGGTGAATGGGTCGTCGGGAGGTGGGCTCGCCGGTGAACGGGTCGTCGTCTGGAGGTGGGTCGCTGGTGAATGGGTCGACGGAGGACGACTTGCCGGAGGAATTAGGGTTTTGACGGCTAGGGTTTTATTTTAGGGTTTCGCTCTGATACCATGTGGTTTTTGGGAGAAAATTTGATTATTATTACTAGCCTCCAGAAACTAATAGATATAGAGTACAATAATACATAAAAGGAAAAAACATCAAGATGGAATAGAATCTAATCTAAATAAGGGAAAAATAAAATTGAATGAAATAATCTACAATAACCGGTGAAGTCGAGGATATGATAATTTAAGAGGAACGATGCCTAGCCATGTATCATTCCAAAAAGATGTATGCATCCCGTTTCCAAGCCGTTTTTTTATACGGCTACCAACAACATCAATGGTAGAACAAATAAACTTCCAAAGGGATTTTGTTGATCCTCCCACAATTTGCTTTGGCCACCCGCCACAACCAGCAACATTATAATACTTAGCATAAATGAATTTTTTCCAGAGACTATCATGCTCATGCAAAAATCTCCAAATCCATTTTGATAAAAGCGCAGAATTTCTAAGTTGAAAATTACCAATGCCAAGGCCTCCCATAATATGAGGGAGTTGGGTTTTCGCCCAATTAATGTTGTGTAAACCCCCATCACCTGTGGAACCTTCCCAAAAGAAGTCTCGAATGAGCTTGTCTAAAGATTTGGCAAACTTAGATGGCATTTTAAACAAAGAGAGGTAATAAATAGGCATGCTCGAGAGAGTCGCATGAATAAGAGTGTACCTACCACCTTTTGAAATGTACGAATACTTCCAATTGTGAAGCTTGCGCTGAATTCTCTCAATCACTGGTTGCCAAAATGATGTTAATTTAGGATTTCCACCTAAGGGAAGACCAAGATAGGTTGTTGGCCAATCTCCTTTTTTGCAGCCAAACTTTGAAGTTAAAACTTCTAATTCTGAATCACCAACATTAATCCCCAAGAGTTCACTTTTGCCAAAGTTAATATTCAAACCAGATGCTAGTTCAAATACTGTAATGATATCAAAAAGATTGTCCATGGCAAAAGAATCAATGGTAGAGAATAACAAAGTATCATCGGCAAACTGTAAGTGACTCACATTTAGGGAAGAATTGCCAACAGGATGAGTCATAATCTTCCCCATTTGTGCACTGTAGGTCAATAATCGACTTAAACAATCAGAGACTAATATAAAGAGGAAAGGAGATAGGGGATCCCCTTGTCGAATTCCCCTCGTTGGAATGATTTTACCTCTAGGTCGCCCATTGATAATGATTGAAAAATTTGCACTAGAGATACAACCCCTAATCCACTTACGCCAAACACAACCAAAGCCTTTGGCCTGAAGGACAGCATCCAGAAAATCCCAATCAACTTTATCAAATGCCTTTTCCAAATCCAATTTAATAACCACACCTCTCTTATTAGAGAATTTCCAGTCATCAATCAATTCGTTCGCAATCAATGAAGCATCCAAAATTTGTCGATTAGATACGAAAGCCATCTGATTTTCAGCGATGGTGCAAGGGAGGACTTTCTTTAAACGATTAGATAAAACACGAGCAATGATCTTGTAAGCACAAGAAATAAGACTAATGGGTCGATAATCATGTACTGCTCTGGAGTCTACTCTTTTAGGAATGAGACAGATATAAGTTTCATTTAAAGCCACATTAATGATACCGCTGCTATAAAACTCATACAAAATTGACATAACATCTTGCTTAATAGTGCTCCATGAGTTCTTAAAAAAATCAGCAGTAAAACCATCAGGTCCAGGAGACTTACTAGTTCCCAAAGATTGCACAACAGAATAAACCTCCTCTTCGGTAAAAGGAGTTTCCAGATCAGATGATTGGGAAGCATTTATTCTACCCCAGTCAAGATTGGTAGGTAAAAATCGTAAAGTGTGATCTTTTGTGTATAGCTTCCGATAGAAATCGATGAACTCCTCCTCAATATCTTTAGCTGGTAGTAAACTCACCCCATCCCGGGACAATAACTCAAAAATTGAGTTTTTTCTTTTACGAGCAGCCATAATACGGTGAAAAAATTTTGTATTCTCATCACCTTCTTTCAACCAATTAAGCTTACATCTTTGTCTCCAGTATGTATGCTCTCGAGCAGTAATATCCTCAATCTGTTCTCTAAGATGAATCCTTTGAGCCATTTGGTCAGTAGATAAAGAATCACAATCTTCAAGATTATCTAAAGCCTTTAATTGAGAAATAAGAGATTGGAGATTTTCGGAAGATACCTTTATTGTTTTATTCCATCTAAGAAGCTCCATTTTTAACTCCTTCAATTTCATCATAAAGCCATGACCAGGCCAACCACAAATAGGGTTCTGACTCCACCAAGTATCAACAGTAGTCTTAAAATCCTTGTGAAGTAACCAAGAATTTTCAAATCTAAAAGGACTAGGTCCCCAAGATAATTCACCAAAGTTTAACATCAAAGGAAAATGATCCGATGTAACCCGAGGAAGTCTCATCAGGTGTGCCGAGCCAAACTTTTGGAGACAATCGTTTGTAATTAAAAATCTATCCAATAAAGATAGCGATCTGTGTGACCCATACTTCAACCATGTAAAGCATCCATTTTGAAGGGGAATATCATTCAGATGATAGGTTGCAATCCACTGATTAAAAGGATTCATGCTTCTAGTAATTGGTTGATCACTGGATTTCTCCCAAGACCAACGAGTGACATTAAAATCGCCTCCTAGAATCGCCTCCTAGAATCCATCTGTCTCTCCCCAATCCAGCTAAATCATGTAATTCTTGCCAAAAATCATCTCGCATTTCACTCCTGGTGGGTCCATAAATGGCCGACAACCAAAAATCAAAACCATCAGCCATAACTATATGGATTGATAGAGAAAACAAACCTTGAATAGTTTCTTTGATAGTGAAATCCGGGTCACTCCATAGAATTAGGATCCCTCCCGCTGCCCCCTCTGAGTCTAAAGAACTCCAACCAATGTTAGAGGAGCTCCAAATCGATTTAATCATGTAACTATTGATAGTTGATCTCTTGGTCTCTTGGATAAGAACAAAATTTGGATTCTGTTGTTGAATGGTGCTTTTAATTAAAGCCCCTTTTTTCCCTGAACCCAAACCACATACATTCCATGAGAGAAATTTCATTGATTGTCGACTGGTCCCTCCATTATTGCCAAAGATGCCCTTTTATCATAGTTAACGTTGGAATGGAGGTTTTGAAGTTCCCGCTTGTGCTTGCCCTTTTTGCCTGTCGTTGTGTAACCCTTCTTTTTTGGAGGGGGAATAGCCATTATGCATAAACCGTGTTCAATAAGAATTGGAGCTATTTGCCTTATCGATAGCGGTAGATTGAGAGAGTCTAAGTTCCTTGCAGCATGTGGAGTAACATCACCAGATACATCATTTATCGAAGATACTGCCGCTGTTGGGGATAGGATGGGGGAGGGTTGATTTGTGGGAGTGTATGTGGGGCCCATGGTGAGAAGAGGTAGTGGATTTATTTCAGGGTCTATGGGTTCCAGCTGTGAAGAATGATCCATAGTGGATTCTGCCAAAAGGCCAACTTCAGGATTTTTAGAGGTAGATGGGATGGACTTCTCGGTTTGGTCTATGGTATTGGGCAAGGTAAAATGCGGTCCAGAATGGTTGCTTAATGGGCTGGATAAATAATCCTCAGTATCTGAGCCCACTATCTTTAATTCTTTTGTGGAGTTCTTCATCCCAATTTTAAGGGAGGAAGGTTTAGGTGGCAAGGGCAGCGCTGTTGAATTTATCGGCAGAGTGAGAGAATCTTGAATTATCTTCTTTCCTTTTTCATCTCCTAACGGCAAGGAATCATTATTCTGCGAGATCTTTGGCTCAGAAGTTTCCTTATTCCAAATTTCAAGCTTTTCCGAATTAATATCTGGTGTTGACCCATTCTCTTTCTTATTCAATTCTTCAATTTCCTCCGTAATTTGGGCAGGAAATTTATGGCGGTTGTTTCTGACCCGAGTACCAGCGAATTCCGGCCACCGTTGCTGATTAGAGAGGAGAATCTGGACCGTAACAGTTTCGTCTCCGGTGAGGGCTGGTGGAAGTCGAATGAATGCAGGGATAAAACCAACGAAATTTTCCTTGATTTTAATGCTCGCCTCTGTGATAACTATTCTTCTCATTGTGTGGTTAGACAAAGATTCAAATCCACCACATTGTTCCCCTATATACCGAAAAATAGCATCAGTCCATAGATTGAGGGGAAGATTGTGAATAGTAACCCATCCTCCATAGGAACTTATCTTCTGGTTTTGTTGATATGAGGTTGTGGTCAATCGATAAAATTTCAGGCAGAAATTACCGAGCATAGTCCATTCCTGGTTTTTGCAGAGGTTTTGAGTATGATGATGGTCGTGACAATGGATGAGAGCCTTATTGTCTTGGAAGGGGTTAATAGAGCAACGGGAAGTGAGATTGGCAATAGCCTCTCGGATACTATGCCAATCATCTTTGGGTGAGAACCTTTCAACAATGATCACATCCTTCCATTCATCATTCATGTCAATTTTATGTAGCGGCGCGATTGTCTCAATCATAGGGGTTTTTTGCAGTGGCGGCATATGAACAGAGGGAGGATGCTGAGGTCGGTGTTGTAGAATTTCTTTGTAAGTATGTGGGCGGTAGTTCACCTTTTGGTTGCTGGTTTCCTTTGGGTAATCCGAGATTAAAGAGAAAAATGAGAACCAGCCTTGTTTATTGACTTCCGATGGGATTAGTAAACAATTTCTACTACCAGAATTCTTTAGCTGAGTAATCTCCACGAAGAAACCATGCTTGTTTCTAAGCTTTTCAACACAAAGAACGTATCCATCTCCACGAAATTCCGAGAAGAACTTATATGAGCAAGGATCCTGGGTCAGTGAATGGAAGGAGGAGGCAAGCCAATTGAGGGATTTCCAAGAAAGAGACAATGAGTGAGTGGAGTTCTTGCTTCGTTCTGTAATCTTTGCTCGACTTCCCCGATAAAGTTCATCAAAGGCTATGGAGAAGGTCTTTCGATCAATGGTGATGGAGCGGGTAGAGTGATTCCAGGGTAATGAGGCTGCCGGAGACACCATGGAGAAGGTGTTGTGTTTAGAAGAGATGGTGGTTGATGGAGGTCAGGTGGCGTTACAATTCCGGGGAGGGGATGGGAGGGGAGAGGAGAGAGGGAAGAGCATTTTTATGTTGTTCAACTAGTATTTGACATGTATGTATGGATAAGCATGTTAGGTATCAACTCAGATAACACCTAATAGGCTAATACTAATATATTCCAATATCAACGGGAAACTACAGTATATGATAGACCACCAATTAAGTATGTGTACAGGAGGAAGAAGGTTAGGAAGGAGAAAGATAGTTAGAAAGGGGGTTAGACGGTTAATGTGGGGACCATGGTAAGATTGTAAATACTAGTACTATATAAGCTGGAATGTAAATAGGTTTAGGGGCTTTTTGACTAATCATAGACTTGGGTCTAGTCTTGGGAGGGATAGGGGAGCTCTCGAATTCTCCTCTTGGCTTGTAACTGTGCCCTAATCAATAAAGAACTATTCGGATTCTATCATTTTGGTATCAGAGCAGTTCGTGATTGGGAATGGCGACAAGAATGGAAACACGAGTAGAGAATCTTGAAGGACGAATGTTGGAATTGAGCAAGGAAATGGCCGGAATGAGGCAAGAGATTTCGGGAATACGCGGATCTATTTCGACCGAAGTAGAAGCTGCGGTATCGAAGAGTGTGGGTGAGGCGATGAAGGAGGGAATGCAAGCCATCCTCGCCTGGATCGAAGGGTTGAAATCCACGGATCAGGCCGTGGATAACAGGAAAACGAAAGGGAAGAACATTATCGGATCGGAGGAAGTGGCTGCCGAAGTAGGGGAAGGGAGTAACACGGTTTTACAATCGCACCTGACCAAGTCTTTGGCTCCGGTGTTCGATCTTCGTCTGCGGAAACTGGAAATACCAGTGTTTGGGGGAGCAAGTCCGTTGGAATGGTTACATCAAGTAGAACGGTACTTTACCGTCAACCGACTGACGGAATCGGAGAAGCTGGAAGCGGCGGTACTGTGTCTCGAAGGCGTGGCGCTTAAGTGGCATTACTATGAGAACAAATTGGGTTCGTTCAGTAATTGGGAGGATTTCCGTCGCTTATTGTTACGGAGGTTTCTGGCGCCAAAAGAAGGTACGCTTCACGAACGATTCTTTGCTCTCAAGCAAGAATCTACTGTAGCTGAATATAGGGAGAAATTTGAGGAATTTGCTGCTGCCGTAGATAACCTAGACGGCGATTCGTTGGAAGGGAAATTTGTTGATGGACTGGTTGAAGACATTAAGGTTGAGATGAGGATATGTATGCCTGTTGGGCTTAGGGCCAAGATGGAAATGGCCCAAAAGATTGAAGATAAGCTGCTGCATTTTGAAAATAAGCAGACGGGAGTTACCTTGAGTCCAAAAGTGGTGGGCCAGAGTGTTAGTAATTACAAGCCCACATCATATGGGGCTGGGGCTAGCGCTCGTACCATCTCGGTAAACCCAAGTAAATTGGGAGAGAGGGTACGTAAAGAAACTCCAGGGAAGTCATTTGAGGCTTCTCCTTCATCAAACCCGTATAAACGTCTTACTGAGTCTGAATACCAGAACAGACGGGATAGGGGCCTTTGTTTCAAATGTGAGGAAAAGTTCTCTCCAGGCCATCGGTGTAAAAAAAAGGAGTTGCAAGTCTTAGTAGTCCATGATGGCGAGGGCGATGAAGCTGAAGGTAATGATGGAGTAGCCATGCAGACCGTGGAGATGGCAGATAATAAGGGTGAGGACAGTCCGGAGGAGCATGAAGCGGAGCTGGCGTTAAACTCCATGGTGGGGCTGGGATTCTATCAGTATACCAATAGCCTTTCGAGAGGGTTATCTCTCTCCCAAAAGTCCCTCATTGGGACAATACCACTAAAATTCTTCCCACCCTCAAAGGTTCCCAACTCCCCTATTTATAACCAAGCACATCTTAGCTAATTACCACTATGCCCTTACTACTATTCCTACTACTATCCCTAATATACCTCTATTAGTACTATCACATTAATTACCACTATGCCCTTGCTACTATTCTACTACTATCCCTAATATATCTGTATTAGTACTCTCACAAAGCACTTATGGGTCTTGGTGTGAACATGTTATTCAAACTAAATTGTCCTTAAGAGAATCCAAAAGCTTAAGTTAAGGTGACGAAATTATCTTGTAACCATGCGTTAGGTTTTCTTACTTGATTGGAGCCCTTTTCTTTAGTGAGATTCCCTTTTGTGGGCTTGTGTTTGTTGATGCCCTTGTATTCTTTCGTTTTTTCTCAATGAGAGTTGGTATTATTATTAAAAAAAAGCTCAAGTTGATAGGTTACGGTAAATGTAATTCTTCTATCAATATTTTAACACTCTCTCACTTTTGGGCTTGAAAATTTGTGGGAGGTCCAATAGGTGGAAATCAATATTAATTATGGGATAAAATGACATTATAAAGGGTCGAACACATGACATTTTTTTGATAAGTTTTATTCTTTTATCAATACTTTAACAATATGATATGACCTCATTAACATGCTAATGAGAGAAGCATGAGATGATTAGTGAACAAACAAGAGATTTGGGAGGACGAATTGAATGAGCAGAAGAGAGATCGATAACATATTTGTTGATTGGTGAAGAAATTGAAAAGACCACTGACATTTTTTTTCACTGTGATCTTAAAGGACATTGAAGTTGGAAAAGCTGTGCGACCCCAGCTGGCTTCAAGAGTTTCCAATGCAAATGCTGCATGGAAAAAGGTTTTGCGTAACTGAAGCCATTACTATAATATTTGTTTTCTGAGTTCATTATTTATTTTTAATGGTTGAAAAACTTGAAAAGATAATAATTTAATCTTCAAATTGTCAAGAGTTATTGGTGGTCTTCTTTTTCTCTACCATACACATATCTAGTTTACTTCTTAGAAATTTTATGTTATATGCTCACCTTTCTATACCTTTCTCTCTGGCTCTTTAGCTTCACGGGAAGGAAGTTGTAGTTGAATGCAAGTTTGACGGTGACCGTATTCAAATTCATAAGAATGGAACTGAAATACACTTCTTTTCAAGGTAGATGCACGTGACATAAAGTTATCATCCAGTTTGATTATTTCCTATCATCTTAAATTTGCTTTTCATTCATGAGAAACTTCCCATACAAGTTATGCTTTCATTTGAACTTGCTGTGTAAGGACATTACATAAGCGGAATCAACATTTTATGAATATTGGTTGGTCTACATGATTACATCTGTGGTCCATTACTGTGACTAATATGGAACAATTGACCTTCTACTTCATTTGCATTATTCTTTTCTTTTTCCTTTTTTATTATTATTATTATTTTATTTATTTCTTTCTTCATGTATTGTCATCTTCAGGAACTTTCTTGATCACCCAGAATATGGACATGGAATGTCTGATGTTGTTGTTCAAAATGTTCTTGCCACTAGGTATATGCAAATACTTGTGTGTGTGTGCTTTTTGTTTTGTTTTGGTTTTTTTTTTTCCTCTGGCTTTTCCTACATTCTTGAAATAGCATGAGTTGCTTTAAAAATGTGATCTTTTAGGCTGCCAAAAGCTTAGACAATTAAGTTTTGAAAAGGATAAAAAAGTGTCATGTGTATTGAATGTGTCGAACCTTGAAAGTTGGATATTCTCAATGACATTATTTATTAATAAGCTTTAAGCATATTTTTGAAAGCACAAAGTTTGGTCCAATTAGGAGCTCGTCAAGGCAACTAAGAGAAGTTAGATGAGAATTGGTTTTGAGTTTGTTGTAATAGAAGAGTAATATTCCTTGGGTTTTCTCCCTTATCGACCAAATGAAGGAGATAAGTGTTAGGCCTCCAATAGTGCTCACGTATACCAGGGAGGGTAAAAAGAGGAATAACCACCCAACAGTTAGTTTGTGGGAGGGGTAGTTAATACGCTTGTAGATTATTTCATTTTAAATTTATCTTTTCCTTATTTAGATTAGATTTTATTCCATCTTTATAGTTTTCCTTTTATTTATCTTTATGAGATATATATTTGATTGTATTTTGGAGATTAAGAAATAATATGAAATTAATTTTCTCCCAAAACCACATGGTATCAGAGCCCCTAAAATAAAACCTTGGCCGTCAGACACCACCTTCATCGGCAAACTCTCCTTCCGGCAACACTCCAGTGACGATCTCTTCTTCTCTGACAACCCACACACCAGTACATTCTTCCACCGACTGATTGTTCGTCTACCGTTGCCGTTTGTCTGCTTGTCAGCAGGGGTTCGGGTTCGCGATTTTTTGTCTGCTTGTCACCGCTCGCAGTAGGGGTTCGGGTTCACGTTCGCCACTCGTATTTTTTGTTCGTCGCTCGTGTTTTGTCCGCTTGTCTGGTTGTTCTGTGGGTGTTTGGTTCTTCTGCTTTTGGTCGTTTGCTCGTTTGTCTTTGATACACGACTGTGGGTGTTTCATTCGTCTGCTCGTTTGTCCCGGCTGTCTTTAGTACGGTCCATCTGCATTGTTGAAAATTTGTGTTTTCAGATTTGGTTATTTGTTCAAAATTTTTAGCGATTTCAAATGGCAAAACACAGGTTAGCAAGTGTTAGTTATGAAAACTCCTCTCAACCTCATGATTTCTCTCCTCAAATTGTGACTAATCATAAACTTCAAGGTCACAATTTTCTTCAATGGAATCAATCAGTTTCCATATATATCTGTGGCCGTGGTAAAGATGGTCATCTAACTGGTGATACCCCTGCACCGAATGCTAAAGACCCGAAGTTTTGATCATGGAAAATTGATGATCATTTGATCATGTCTTGGCTACTGAACTCTATGACTCCAGAGGTTGGAGAGAACTCTCTATTGTTCAAAACAACAAAAGAGATATGGGATGCAACCCGTGACACCTATTCTAGCTCCATGAACTCATCTGCTCTATTGGCTATTGAAACTCGGTTGTATGATTTACGTCAAGGAGACCTTAATGTTACTCAATATTTTAATCTTCTTGTTCGAAAATGGCAACATTTGGATATGTATGAAACATACAAATGGAAGTGGGGAGAAGACATGACTCTTTAGTAAAAGATAGTTGAGAAAAAGAGGATATTGAGGTTCCTTCTAGGACTTAATAAAGAGCTAGATGACGTAAGGGAGAGAATTATAAGAGCAAAAGATCTTCCCTCTCTTAGGGAAGCTTTTGCTGAAGTATGACGTGAGGAAAGTAGAAAATACTTGATGAGACATGTTGACACACAGTTCATCTCAAGATTACAAATCCAAGAAAGGCAATTGTCCTTGGTGTGGTCATTGTAAGAGAGTGAGACATGTACGAGATACTTGTTGGAAAATTCATGGCAAACCAGCAAATTGGAAACCAACGAGGAAAGGGACGGTCGAAAATCATGCTTATGTTGTTACTTCTTCTTCTCCACATCCAACTTCTGCCGTGTTTTCGAAGGAACGATTAGATGTGTTACAGCAAATGATTGGCCATCTCTCATTATCGACATCTACACCCACAGCCTCAGTTGAGAAACCTTATAGCAATCTTGCTTATCAAGGTACTGGTCTTTCTTGTTTTTATGTGCAACATAACTAGTCTAAACCTTGGATTGTGGATTCTGGAGCATCAGACCATATGACCGGCAACATTTCCTTACTCCACCGGTTCAAATTCCAACTTGGCTATTCGTCAGTTCGAATACCTAATGGATCTCTCTTTGAAGTTATAGGGATAGGGTCAATAAAGTTGACAAATGATCTCGTTCTCTCTAATGTGCTTTATGTTCCTAAGTTGAACTTCAATTTGATTTCAGTTAGCAAACTTACTGGTCATTCAAATTGCATTTCTAATTTTTACTCAAACTTGTGTGAATTTCAAGAGGTGGATTCGTGGAAGGTGATTGACAGTGCTAAGCAACATGGTGACCTCTATCTTCTTCAAGAAAAGTGGCCTTCAAGTTCCGCTAGTCCTAGTGCTAAGTCTTCTTCTCAGTCTGTTAGTTTTGTTTCCAAGTCAGAGTCCTTGTCAATTGAAAGTCAAGTTATGTTATGGCATTTATGCCTTGGTCATCCAAATTTCATGTACCTCGAAAAGTTGTTTCCGGATTTATTTATCAATAAAAAGCCATGCTTCTTTCAGTGTGAAACTTGTTAATTATCTAAACACACAAGAAATGTTTATTCTAGTGTGCCCTATAAATCTTCAAAACCGTTTTCACTTATTCATAGTGATATTTGGGGGCCTTCTAGAGTGGCAAATATATCAGGAGCACAATGGTTCCTTACCTTTATTGATGACCATACCAAGATGACTTGGACATTTCTAATGAAGGACAAATCTGAAACACCAAATCTTTTCCGTTCTTTTCATGCTATGATCTCTACTCAGTTTGAAAGTAAAATTCAAGTTCAGAACAAACAATGCTTGAGACTATTTCAATTCGATTCTTGGTCCATATCTCTCATCTCATGGTATCGTTCATACTAGTTCATGTGTGGACACTACACAACAAAATGGGATTGCTGAACGGAAAAATAGACATCTTCTTGAGGTAGCCCGTTCTCTCATGTTTTCTACTAATGTTCCTAACCATTTTTGGGGGGAAGCCATTCTCACTGCAACCTTTTTTATCAACCGGTTGCCTAGTCGTGTCCTCACTTTTAAATCCCCTCGAGATTTCCTTCTCCAAATTCATCCTCAATTCCAAAACCTTTCCTCAAATTTACCCCTTTGGGTGTTTGGTTGTTCTTCCTTTGTTCATAACCATTCTCCTCACAAGTCCAAACTTGATCCAAAATCCATCAAGTGCATTTTTCTAGGTTATGCATCCCATAAAAAAGGGTACAAATGTTTTTCACCTATCACTGGAAAAATGTACACATCCATGGATGTTACATTCTTTGAAAATCATCATTTCTTTACCAAGTCTCAAATTCAGGGGGAGAATATAAAGGAATTTGAGCCATTGGATGTTGAGCCTTATTTTGTCATTCCTACTATTCCCATCATAAATGAGGTCTTAACCCTTACTATAAGCGAGCCACCTATTAATGAATCTAGTATTTCTGAAGCCGAAGCCGAAGCCCCACAAACTCGCACACTTAATGTTTATACAAGAAGAAAAGAGGCTACCATGCAAAACCAAGAATGTCAACCACCTGAATCGGATTCATCATCGCTGAATTCCACTGACGAGAACATCACCGTTATGGCACCTGTAATCGATGATCTGACCCTACCAATTGCTTAGGGAAAAGGTTTTAGAAGTAGCACTAGCCATCCCATTGAAAAATATGTTGTATATGGCAAATTGCTTCCTGCTTATAAAGCATTTGTGACTCAGTTAGACAGTATCCACATTCCACAAACCATTCAGGATGCGCTCAAAGATCCGAAATGGAAAAAGGCAGTGGATGAAGAAATCAAAGCTCTTGAAAGCAATGAAACATGGACTCTTACAAGACTTCCTCATGGAAAGAATCCAGTTGGTTGCAAATTGATTTTCACGGTCAAATACAAATGTGATGGCAACGTGGAACGGTTTAAAGCAAGGCTTGTTGCGAAGGGTTTTACTCAGTCATACGATATAGATTACCAAGAAACTTTTGCCCCTGTTGCGAAATTGAATACTGTACGTGTTCTGTTGTCTCTAGCTGTGAACCAAGATTGGCCCCTTCACCAACTCGATGTAAAAAATGAATTCTTGAATGGTGATCTCGAAGAAGAAGTTTATATGCAAATTCCTCTTGGAATAGAAGACAAGTCTAATAGCAACTTAGTGTGTAAGTTAAAAAAGTCTCTATATGGATTAAAACAATCTCCATGTGCTTGGTTTGACAAATTCACTAAAACATTGATTAAAAGTGGCTATTATCAATGTCAAGCTGATCATACCTTGTTTGTGAAATCCTCAAATAACAAAACTGCAATTTTGATTGTATATGTGGATGACATCATCATTACAGGGAATGATCTAGAAGAGATCCTAAAAAGATGCTTGCAACTGAGTTTGAAATCAAAGATCTGGGAAGCTTGAGATATTTTCTAGGCATGGAAGTGGCACGATCCAATAATGGTATTGTAATTTCTCAGAGAAAGTATATCCTAGACTTATTAAAGGAGATGGGAAATCTTGGGTGTAGACCTGCAGAAACACCCATGGATCCAAATCTAGTTTTACACCAAAGTGAAGATGTTGTTCCAGTTGACAAGGGCATGTATCAAAGACTTGTGGGAAAGTTAATTTATCTATCGCATACTAGACTAAACATAGCATACTTTGTTAGCGTTGTTAGCCAGTATATGAACAATCCAAATGAACGTCATCTTGGAGGTGTAAACATAATTCTGAAATACTTGAAAGACACTCCAGGTCATGGTTTATCATTCAAAAAAATCTTCAAACAAACTTGTAGAACTCTACAATGATACTAGTTGGGCTGGAGAATTAATTGATCGAAAATCTATGACAGGCTATTGCTCATATGTTTGGGGTAACTTGATCACTCGGAGAAGTAAAAAACAAGTCGTTGTAGCAAAAAGCAATGCAGAAGCGGAATACAGAGCATTTGCTTTGAGAATATGTGAAGGAATATGGATTCAAAAACTTTTGACAAAGTTGAAAATTGATACTCAGAACTCAGTAAAAATGTTTTGTGATAGTGTCAATCAATCCTCAGTATTGCAAAGAATCCTGTTCATCATGACATAACAAAGCATATAGAGATAGGTCCACATTTCATATTTGAGAAGGTCAATAGTAGAATAGTGGAACTAAACTATGTTCCTCATCAAGTTGCCGACATTCTCACCAAAGCATTACCAAGGACAAGCTTTGAAGGATTCAACTTCAAGCTTGGCTTGTATACTATATACAATCCAACTTGAGGGGGAGTGTAGATTATTTCATTTTAAATTTATTTTTTCCTTATTTAGATTAGATTTTATTATATCTTTATATTTTTCCTTTTATGTATTTTTATGAGATATATATTTGATTGTATTTTTGGAGATTAAGAAATAATATGAAATTAATTTTCACCCAAAACCACAACGCTGTAGGTGTGAGGGCTTGGAGCAATTTTTATAGCAGAATTAGTATAGGTTAGATGAGGGCTTTCCAATCTAATATTAATAAAATAGAAACAGTATGATTACAGAACAATTTTTTTTTTGAAGAGCACTTTAACATGAGGCCGTAAAGTGAATCAAGTCACAGAAGTTATCTATAGATTTCTCTTTATCGTGAAAATTTCTCTGGTTTCTTTCCAACCAAATGAGCCACAAGAAAGCTCTGACATTTTTATTGACACAACATCTAACTTGTGTAAGTGTTTTATATAAAATATTGATGCACGTGTAATCATGCGTTTGCACCTAACGCTGACCTTCTAGTGGGTTACTTCCTTTCTTTATGTTGGAAAGAAGTTACAGTAATTTATACTGCATATTAAAATTCATTATGAATTTGAAGAATAGTAACTTTTCCCCTGGATTATTTGTAGGTGTATACTTGATGGTGAAATGTTGGTGTGGGATAAATCTTTAAACCGATTTGCAGAGTTTGGCTCAAACCAGGAAATAGGTAGTCTAGCCTAGATTTTTTAGCTTCTATTTTGTGACAAGATGACAATCACAGATTTTAAATTTTAAATTAAGCACCTAAATCTGCATAACTAAAACTGGAAATTGACCATATATTTTTGCTTATATATACACCCTCCTTTTTCACCCCATTTGTAGCAAGGGCAGCAAAGGATGGATTTGACAGCAATCGTCAGGTCTTCTTTTAAAATCTTATAGTTTTGCTTGTTAACTATAACTATTGGATAGTAGTTTGACCTGTAGTTTTTATTCTTGTCTTTCCCCTCTTCCCATTGTGCAGTTATGCTGTATCCTTTTATTTTTTTTCTGACTGTACCAAGCTTTGAGGTTCAGTTTGATTTTTTGATCAACAAAATATGTTTATAATTTATAAATTTACATCACGGAAATTGAAGTGATGATTCATAATCTTGACAAGAATGGACAGATGTTGCATTTGATGTTCTTTACGTTGGAGACACTAGTGTTATTCACAGGAGTTTGAAAGAAAGACACCAGCTTCTCAGAGATGTTGTCAAGCCTGTGAAGGGTCGATTGGAAATCTTAGTACCTAATGGTGGTCTTAATAGTGACTGTTCTGGTAAAAGACACATCAATTGACGCCCTTATTTTTGTTATGTCTAATATGTTAGAAAGAAATCTATGCTAAATAAATAACCTTAGATCCTGTAACAAAGCCTTGTTAGCGAAATGACTTTGGCATTTTCCCCTTGAGTCGTCATCCTTGTGGTACAAGATTATTATGAGTAAATTACGGTCCTCATCCTTCTAAGTGGTAATTGGGTGGGGTTAAAGGCACATTCAAAAATCTATGGAAAGATATTGTCATGGAGCTCCCCTCTTTTTTTGGTCATGTGGTTGGGGATGGAAACAATATGTACTTTTGGGAGGATAGATGGGTGGGGGATAGACCTCTTTATCTTACCTTTCCTCGTCTCTTTCAATTATCTTCCATGAAAAATCGGTCAGTGGTCGAAGTTTTGTTTCATTCAAGGAGCTCCTGATCATCTATGTTTGAGTTTCGTCGTGCTTTGTCTAATAGGGAAACGATGAATGTCATGACTTTTCTTTCCTTGATTGAGGAGTTCGAGTTTAGGTTGGGAGGAGAGATATTCGTTGTTGGAGCCCTAATCCTTCTGAGGGGTTCTTGTGTAAATCCAACTTTGCTTCGTTGCTGAATCCCCCTCCCCATAGTGAGCAGTGTTTTAAAAGGCGTGCCTAGGCACAAGGCTCAACGTTAGCGCCTCGCTTCGAAGAAGCGAGGCGCAGTGAGGAAGGCGCGCGCCTTCCTTGAAGCCCCCGAGGCGTGCGCCTTAGGCGCCTCTGGGGCTTCACATTTTTATACATGTTTTAAATTTTTTAAGCCAAAATACTTGTTATGAACTATATTTTTTATGGAGTATTGACATCATCATACTTGGTCGTTTGGAGTGTCAGAAGGCATATTAACAATACTAAACTCACTGTTTTTTGTGGAGTATTGACATTTGACTCTATGTTGGAAGACTAATATTTGAACCTTATTTAACTTTTATCTATTTTTCTTGGTTAAAAACTTCATTACTTGCCATGAAAGTGGTTTATATACATGTATATATTTTTGTAAGTTTTTTTTCTATATAGTGCGCCTTAGAGATAAAAGCCTGCGCCTTTTTGTGCGCCTTGCGCCTAGGCCCCAGGAGGCCATTGTGCCTTAGTGCACCTTGAGCCTTTTAAAACACTGATAGTGAGTCTGTCTTCTCTCTTATGTGGAAGGTGAAAGTGCCGAAGAACGTAGGTTTTTTGTCTGGCAAGTTCTCTATGGTAGAGTCAATACATTTGACAGGCTTGGAAGAAGGAATTCCCCTTTGTTTGGTCCATTTTGCTGCATCTTTTGTCGAAAGGCAGAGGAAGATTTAGATTATATCCTTTGGAGCTGTCATTTTGCTTGCGATAGTTGGGACCTTTTTTTTGATTCGTTTGGGCGGCAGAGGACTAGTTATCTGGAGTTGAGGATGTTGATCGATGAGTTCCTCCTCACCGACTTTCCATGGCAAAGACAAATTTTTGTGGCAAGCTGGCATGTGTGTGATTTTATGGAACTTATAGGGGGAAAGAAATTCTAGGGGGTTCAGGGGGATAGTTAGAAGTTCCGGTGATGTATGGTCCTATTGAGATTCCATGCTTCCCTTTGGGCTTCAATTACGAAACCATTTTGTAATTATCCTTTAGGTCCTATTTTATGATTGGAGTCCCTTCCTTTAATTGGGCTCCCTTTTGTGGGCTTCTTTTTTGTATGACCTTATATTTTATCATTTTTTCTCAATGAAAGCTGGTTTTTCTATATAAAAAAAGCTATGCTAAATAAATAATTAAATTGGTTTTCTTGGGGCTTGGATTGTTTTACCTTATTCTATTTTTCCATTTTATTCATCTTACAACATAGACTATTAGACTTAACCTGCAGTATCTCATCTTATATGTTCAATTCTATCCATGCGTAACAAGTAATTAATCTGGTCTGCTTAGGGTTTGGATTGTTTTATTTTTTATGGAAGAAGATGATTTCTTTATCAATACCGTTGATCCTCTAAGACCCTCTCCTAACCCATCCCCTCCCGTATTCGCCCCCATTTATCCACCTATTGCTCAACTCTACTTTACTTCTTCCCTTGACTCATAAGGATAGTTATAGACACAATCTGAATTATGAACCCTTTTTTCATGTGGGTTCCTTATTTTGTCGTATAAATGCTTAAGAACTTTACTTGTAGACTGATTAAGGTCTGTGCAATAATTTAATGGAAATAGGTCAGTGTAAATGATGCATCATACTTATGCTGTCATGCAGGGGATCCTTCTTGGTCAATCAGAGCTTACAATGTTGATGATGTGGAAAGATTTTTTAAAAATACCATTGAAAATAGGTATTTTTTTTTCAGTTTTGTAGCTACTACAAATAAGACATTTTACATAATGCTTGAAAGTTATTAAGTCTACTGTCTTCCAAATTCTTATATATTTTTTAATATCCTGAGAACAAAAAATTATTATTGGAAATTCTTCCTCAGAGATGAAGGTATTGTTATTAAGGACCTGGGTTCTAAATGGGAACCTGGTGATCGGAGTGGGAAGTGGTTAAAATTAAAGCCCGAGTATGTTCGTGCTGGATCTGATTTGGATGCCCTCATCATAGGTCTTAAGTTCTCTTGGTTTTTCAGTTCGTTTGGTTAAGCATAATTCTTATTTGTTTATCTAAATATTTTGTTAACTAATAATAGGAGGTTACTATGGCTCTGGACGACGGGGTGGGGAGGTTAGCTTTTCTAGTGAATAAGTGCGATTCATTTTCTTGGAAGACTAATTTGACATATATATTTATGAAGGTCGCTCAATTTTTAATGGGTCTTGCCGAGCGTCTGCCCTCAAATGCATATCCCAGACGGTAAGATTCTCATGTCATTAGCTTGCAGCTACGAAATTGTTGTGTTATTATTCTATTGAAATCCATAAGCAACTGAGGATGTAATTTCAGAAATATCTCTTTCTGACCAAAACTTTACTTTTCTTTGTTCATTATCCCTGCATGGGAATGAAAAAACTTATGTTGGAAGATATATGTATATGGTCTGAGGAACAATATACAAGATCAGATCAACTCTACCCCTATGCATTGGAGACTAATAGAAGGTAGCCATGGCTCAGGATGTGGAAAATAGTTGCAAAAATTAGACTGAGGATAGGACTATAGAGGAACTTTCAAGAGACACTTGAAGCATTTACTTCCATTTGGAGGAATTATGGAGAATCAAGGAAGAACTCCCAATTTGGGGGACAAACAACCGCCACTTAAGATATATGGCAGATAAAAATGCAAAAATATGTGATTTATTTATTTATAATTTTTTTAAACAAGAACCAAAAACTTTTCATTGAAACAATAAAAAGAAATTAATGCTCAAAAGTGAAGTGATAAAAAAGTGAAAACAAAGTAACAATTACAAAGGAACAATAAAAACATGCTAATTTAAAATAATATCAAGTAAAGAGAAATCAACAAATGACTTGGAAAGAGAACACAAAGAATAACTTTTTAAACAGGCTGATTCAAAAAGATCTGCCCAAGGAAGATGGGCGTCTTAATAAATTCTTTGATTTCTCTCCAACCATAATTTGATAAAAATACTTTAATTGCATTAATCCAAAGAAGGCTCTGCCTTGAAGGGAAAATAGGATCAATAAGAAGCTGCTACCATTTAAGATATTAGAAAAAACTCAATTCATGTTGAAGATAGAGAAAACCTTGAACCAACACTTCAACCAATAAGCACAACCAAAGAAGATACGAAGTAGATAATCATTCTCCATATAACAAAGAGGACAAATCAAAGGCAAGAGCTCGAGAAATGGCATCTTCCTTTGATGGACATCGGAGGAATTTAAACTACCATTGGAAAAAATCCACATCAAAATGTTAATTCTTTTGGGACTCTTGGATGGTGAATCTGAATGAAAATATTAAGTGTTTTAGATATAGGCAAACCTATTAGATGTGTATCAATAATGATGCAAGATAGCATTTTCTATGGAGGCGCTAGATGATACAAAGTAGAGATGAATGGAATGAGAAGGGTGAATGGAACTAGGATCAGGTTTTAATCAATGATGGGGATGAAGCAGGGTCTCAGCTTGAGTCCAGAAGGAGAGTTTTCTAGAAACATGCAAAATCTGGAAGGAAATTGAGCGTTAGGTGATGTAAAATTAATACTTGTGAGCAAATCCCCTCTTTATGTTTTATTGAGAGAAACTTGGTCTTGTTCTTGAGCTTTAGTTGTTGGTAGGAAATAGGGGTGCACATTGAAACCGAACCAAACCAAAATTTTTGTTTTTTGAAGTTTAAGGTTTGGTTCTGTTAAAAAAACCGAACATTGTGGTTTGGGGCTAAAAAAATGAACCCCAAACCGAATTGAACTTCATTATATATATATATATATATAATAAAAACAATTAAAAAAACTACAATCTGACGCGTGAGACACATTAGTTTTCTTTTTTTAAAGTAGAGTTTTCTTTTAAAACCGAGAATCGAACTGAACCAAACCAAATTTTTTGGTTCGGTTTGGTTTAAACTTTTAATTTTTTTTTAGATTTTTGGTTCGGTTTATGTTTGGCCTCCAAACCGAACCGAACCGAACCAAACCGTGAACACCCATAGTAGGAAAATATAGTTCTTATGTGGAAGTGAGGAAGAAAAAAGGTAAGGAAAAGAAAGAAAGAGGGCATTTTAAGAGGTTTTTCTTAACGAATGAGTAAAGTAATCTGCAGAGGGTGATGAAATTATGAGTTAGCATTCAATTTGGACTTTAAAAAGAGAATTTTATATACGCAATTGATAATCTGCCGATGAAATAAACTTAAGAGTTGAAGTGGACCTGGACAATTTTGGAAATCTTTCAATGGACTAAATGTGGGTTTGTAGTTTTTTTGAACAAGAAACAAAAATTTTCATTGATAAATGAAACGAGGGCTAATACTTGAGGAAATAAACTCCACAAGTGAGTGAAAAAAGAACCGAATAGATAAAAAAGTAACAATAAAGCAACCAAAAAAAAAAGAAACTGAAGGGACACTACCACAAGAAAAAGCTAAAGAGGAAGCAAACGCAAAGGAAATAACCCAAGGAAAACCTTGAAACAAAAGAGCCTTAGAAGCCAACATTAACTCAGAAGGCTACCTCCAAACTCACAAGGGAGCAGAAATGAGGACAAAAATTAGAATCTGAACCATCGAAACCTGCATCTTTTATCCCACCACGCAAGGCAAACAATAGTTGTAATGTAATTAAACTTTCTGGATACCGAAATTAAAGCAAATGGATTCAATGAATTGCCACCAAAATTAATTAAATATCTTGATATAAGTTACAACTAGACAAAAATTTTATATAGAAAATCCAGACATTACAATTCTGGTCTTGTGGCAATTTTTGAATATGAGATTAGTGTCAAAAGATAAAATAGGCTTTGATTATTACTGAGTTAGAGTTAATCATTTACTATGTTTCAAAATATCTTTTCTAAAATCAGTTCATTAGCATGTGGTGCTGAATAACGGGTTCTTTAAATTGCAGATTTATTTCCTTCTGCAGAGTAGGAACTGGACTTACTGATGAGGAGTTAGATGCAGTTGTAAACAAACTGAAGCCGTATTTTAGGTATGAATTAGGAAACGTATGTTCTGATCACCCAAGTATGCTGCCTGAATTGATAGGTCATAACCATCCAAAATTTATTGGGTTTTGTGATTCCTATCTCATGGGAAACTACGTATTTTTCTCATTTTAACTTCTCTGTATTCTACACTTAGTTGATGTTTCAAAACAATTCTTATTCATTTTGCATATAAATTTTATTGGGAAGAAATTATATTGCTGTGGGAAAATATAGTGCATCCAAAAATCAATTGGATGGTACTTCAGTTCAGATGTCACTTTTTTGGTAATTTGAAAGATCAGGCATCGGAATTCATATTTTAGGAGCAGATGCCCAAACAATCCCTAGCTAATGGAATGAAGAGAGGGGAATGGGCTGAGGGATTGTACGCTACAAGCCTGCAAATATTTAGGATGTGTATGGGAAGTTGGTGAGAAGGAAGAACTGGTAAACAGTGAAGACTAAGTAACATTGCCAAATTGGATCTGAAGATTCTGAACCCAAATATGAATGGCCAATAAATCCGTCGAACAAAGACTGTGTAAGGTATCTCCTTACAACGTATTGATATTCAGAGGAAGAAAATAGTCCTAAGGCTTTACAAAACCTCTCAGCCAATTCGAGAGGATGGGTAAGCTCTCCCTTCCTCACACTACAACCAGAATAAAAGCATGAAAACGAGAAGAGAAAATCCTACCAACTATATACTCCGTCACTCCCCTGCCTAACAGCTTTCACAGACCACACACCCACATTACGGGTTGAAAATAATACTATCAAATCATCCGAGCCTTTCCTTTTCGACCCTTTCTCTCATAATATTTGATAATTGGTGGCCTAACAGATTATTTACAAAACGTAAGTTGAAAATGATACTATCAAATCATTTTAGATAAGACCAAAATATCCAAATACAACATTCTTAAGTCAGAAAAACCCGGATAAAAAATAATTCTTGTGAAATACAGAGCACGCCTTGTAATGGGCTCAAATGGTTTCAGCTTCATTTTGGAGTTTAGCCTCAAAACAACATTAAGCTTTGCAATCATAGGTTTAACTGTGGTTCTTGCTTGTTGCTGAACACAAATTGATAGACACTTTTTTATTTATTTATTTATTTATTATAATATATGATAATGATAGACACTCTTAACCGGTTGTTTTTAAGCTACAATATTCTGATATATCTTTTGAAGTACTTGCTATCTCTTTTCAGGAAAAGTGAATATCCAAAGAAGACTGCACCGAGTTTTTACCAAGTTACGAATAATTCGAAAGAAAGGCCAGATGTTTGGGTTGAAAGCCCAGAGAAGTTAACATTCTTATAATTTTTCTGTCATACTCGTAAAGCTTTTGATGGTATTAGACAGAATGTAATCTTTTTTGCCTCAATTTTCTTCAATTTTGCAGATCAATCATTCTTTCTATTACCAGTGACATACGAACTATAAAATCTGAGGTGTATTTTTCAATTACAATTTCTAATTTTTCTACTTATCTAGATATGTTATTATTCTTCAGGAATCAATGGGACTGTAGCTTTAAATATCTACTTAATGACCAGGGTCTATTTAATATCATATGGAACTGTAGCTTTAAATATCTACTTAATGACCAGATCCTATTTATTTATGTTGTTCTAGGTCTTTGCGGCACCATATAGCCTAAGATTTCCACGCATAGACCGTGTTCGATATGACAAACCTTGGCATGAATGTCTTGATGTTCAATGTAAGAGATACTCTTTTTGAATGCTCTTGCTAATAAATTTAATTTAATCTTGATAAATAACCAACCTACTGTTAAAACTGTAGTACCATCCTCCAATCGTCTTCCTTTATCCACCTCGTCATTATATTACTGAAGTAAGTTTTATTGGGAAATTACATTTATAGCTGCTTTTTCTTTTAGAAAACAACAACGTATCAGTATAACAAGAGAATAGGACAATTGATCCTCTATCTGAAATGAGAAATAAAAAACTTATAAGAAAGATCCATTTAGTATACATTGAAGCCAAAAACTCGAAATCTAATGATATATTCATTGTTCAGTAATCCTTACAAGGTAGCCAATATGTTGGAAAGAATCTTCAGGAATTTCCTTTGGAAAGATAGTCAGCACCTTAGTAGGTGGAGTACCATTACATGCCCAATGAAGCAAGGTGGCCTTGGATTGCATTTCATGAGAGACAAGAACAAGGCTCTCCTTGCTAAATGGATTTGGAGGTTTAACTAACCATGAGAAGGGAGCGTTAGGGAGGAAACTTATCAATGAAAAATATGGATCCTCCTCTAATTTGAATTGGGCATCTCTTGCCAAAACCAAAGGCCCATGGAAAGCCATTGTCAAGCACCAAGAGCTTATTACTAGTAGAATTTGTCACCAAGGGGGGTATGGAGCATCTATACGCTTTTGGTTTGACCCTTGGGTAACAAACCCCCCTTTGGCCACCCGCTTCCCCTATTGCACAGGCTCTCGTTGCAAAATTACCATGGTGAAAGAAGTGTGGAATCAGAGTTGTTCTTTTTGGGACCTATAGTTTGGTAGACATTTGAAGGATGACGAAGCTTTTGAATGGATTGACATGAATTATATCCTTGAATCCATTGTCCTCTCTCAAACCGAAGACTCGTGGAAATGGCTTTTTAGCTCCAACGACCTCTTCTCCACTAAATCTTTGATGGCAATATGGGGATCGGGCTATTTGGAGAGGTAAATACCCAAGGAAGATCAAATTCTTCCTTTGGGAATGGGCACATAGAGCCATTAGTACCAAAGATAATTTACAAGACACATGCCTACTTTGGCCCTATCCCCGAGTTGGTGTTCATCGTGCAAGCAAAACGACAAAACTCTAGACCACCTATTTATCCATTGTGCCTATGCTTGGAGGTTCTGGACCAAAATCCTTTCTGCCTTTGGATGGAATTTGGTCTTCACATGGGATTTCAAGAGCACTCTTCACTCCATCTTGCTGGGCCATCCTTTTAAAGATGTCAAAGCTGTCTTATGGATGCACATCACTAGAGCATTTTTCTGGGTTCTATAGAAGAAAAGAAATCATAGGGTTTTTAGGGATAAAGAACTTTCCTTTTATTTAAAGAAGAGGATGGGAGCAAGCTTATCCCATCGTCTATCAACTTTCTCCTTCAAAGAAGAGGATGATTATTGGTTTTGGTCCTTAGAGAAAACAGGTGAATTTTCCACCAGCTCTCTCACTAAAAAGCTGGCTTCCAGTGATGCCCACTCAAATTCTGACCTATACAAACAGTTATGGAAAGGGCCTATGCCGAAAAAGGTTGAGTTTTTTATGTGGGAACTTAGTCATGCCTGTATAAACACCGCTGGTGTGGTTCAGAGGAAAATGCCTTGGATGAATCTATCTCCTTCATGCTGCTGCCTATGCATAAAGAACCAAGAATCACAGATACACCTGTTTAGCCAATGCTCCTATGCCTCTGTTTTTTGGGATACTCTCCAGCAAGCTTTTGGTTGGCACTGCGTCCGACCGGGTGACATCCTCTCTCTCATAAAAGTTTCTTTGATCGGGCATCCTTTTAAGAAAGAAAAGAAGATCTTATGGCTCAACTTTATTTATGCGTTTTTTTGGAATATTTGGTTGGAGCGTAATGCCAGAGTCTTCAGCGATAGTCTCAAAATTTTATTGCTTTCATTGAATCTACATCTTATCTCGCTATATATTGGAGTATCCCAAATGAGAGAGCTAGGGATAGGATAGACGGAAGTTTTTGGCACTGCGCTATATAGACGGAAGAAACCGGCGGCTGGAGGCTAGGGATAGGATATTATTCGGCGGCTGGAGGCAAAGAAACAGGTGTATCTGTGATTCCATTGGTTTCCATTGGTTTGTTGAATATTTTGACGATGGTAATGATAGAGCAGTGCCAAAAACTGTAGAGGAATTCTTTTTGGCATTGATGTAATGAGTTAGTTTAATAGTTCTAATTAAATTCTTTTGTAGTTTTTTAAATATTTAGTTTGTTGTTAAATCCTTTATAAATAGAGGGTTAGTCTCTTGTATTAAACACTTCTGAATCATAATAAAATCCTTTGGGTTAGATTTCTTGGAGAATTCTCTCCTTGTCATTCCAACGGTAGTATTATGTGGTCTCATCAATGTGCCTCCTACATCACAGGCATTGATGAATGTGGTATTACAGTTTGTATTTTATGTTTTTTCCTTTTTAAAAGTTTTCTAGGAGGCTATTCGAGGAAGTTGAGGATATACAAATGAATGGAAACTGACTTGAAAAAAATTGTGCAAGAATTTATGGTCAATTGGGAGACTTGCGAACACCAAAAGTATCAGTTTTTAACCTCAGCTGGCTTGTTGCAACTGTTGCCCGTTACCTAACATGGCTTGGGATGATATCAAATATGCTCACTTCTTGACCTCATTTGCAGCATCCGTACTGATTTGTTCTCCAAAGAGACCATCCATTTGCATGAGTCTTATATCCAAGTTTCTTATCCCCAAAAAACTAAAAAAAAATCTTGAAGTCCATCTATTCTCTCCTTAATAGACCTTACCACTTCAGTAGGTGAGGTAGGATCTATTAAAGATATACTGTGTATGGTAAATCATTTACCTTTTCATTTATTTAAAGCTTTTACCTTATAGTAAAAGACTTTCATTGCTGTAAATTAGTTAGTTAGAGTTAGTTAGTTATTTTCCAGCCTATATATATGAATGTGATATTATATTTTCAGCATAAAATGAATAAGATTTGAGGTTTTTATTACTTGTGTGCATCAGTAGGTATTTTTAATAAATAAAAAATTCTTGAGTGACACACTGCCAACCGGCTATCCAAAAAGTCTGAAGAACAATTAACCTAATAAAGTAACAAAGCAAATTGGTGAAGGGAGCAAGAAGCAACCGAAAAAGGAGAAGCTAGAGAGGAAAAAAAAATGTAAATAGAGTGTGAGGTCAAGTAATGTTGAGACGAAGAGAGATATAACTGTAAAACTATGAAGCTTCTTCTTGCCGCCTTTAGAAACCATCTAACTAAAACTCTAAAATAATATATTTGTATTATGTACTCATGCTTCTCTTATATTATATGATTAAGGATTGTTGGTGACTACACCTGACAGTGTTGTCTGTCTGGTGACTACACCTGACATTGTTATCTGTTTGGTGACTACACTGGAAATTATTTATCTTTGTAATTTGCAATTGCTTAAAAAAAGGAAACAAAGATTTTACTAGATGAATTGGTCATACATCCCCCTTTTTTTTTGTGTTGGAAACAGAAATTTTACTTGAATGTAGAAATGGTGATACACCTTTCAATGTATGGGCAGAAGCAGAAATATGTCCTGATCTTACTTTGGAATGTAAACACAGATTTGTAATTAAGTCTGTCATGCAAATTGCCCAATCTCAAATAATCAAAACAATCATGTTTCTACCGGTCCAAATATAATGTTAGTCCCAAACTTTCATGATCATTTCTTGTTAGTTTTTTTTAACTACTTTTAAATTTATGTTCCTTTATTGTAGCTTTTGTAGAGCTGGTTCATTCAAGTAATGGTACCACACAAAGGGGTGCAAATGATAGTGGCTGGCAAGATAGTAAACGGAAGTACATTAAGTCAACTGGAAAGGGAAGGAAAAAGAGCGTTTCTGTTGTTCCTTCTCATTTACTTCAGACTGATATTTCAGGCATTAAAGAGGACTCCTTGATTTTCTCAAATATGTTATTCTGTATCCTAAAATTTAAATTAGTTTTGAATTCATCTCTCTTAGTTGAATTGTGGCATCATTAGCCTTTTAAACATTGGTATTAGAGACCGTACATTCAGTTATAGAGTTGCATGATGGAATGTTGAAGAGGAAATAAACAAACTACTTGAGACCATTGTGTTTTGTTTTGTAGAAAATATATAGCGGCAGTGAAAGATAATGAAACATGGTAAGAAGCTTTTGTGATGTAAATGATGTTTGCTTGTGAACTTGCGTTCTTTTGACATGTTTGAAGATATGTTGAACCTTGACATATGCAGACATTGTTAATGTGCCTCCAACCCATTCTCTCGATTCCTTGCACAAATTGATAGTGGAGAATGGGGGTAAATTCTCTATGAATTTGAATAATTCTGTTACACACTCTGTTGCAGCTGATAGCAAAGGTCTCTCTCTTTCTGTCTGATTTCAAATGCTTATCACACATCCATCTCTACATGATTGTGCACTCACATTTTTACACATGGTGTGGTTTTACAACTAATTAATTAGTAAAGAAAATTAGCAGGCATCAAATATGAGGCTGCCAAACGTCATGGAGATGTTATTCATTGTTCTTGGGTATTGGAATGTTGCTCCCTGAAGAAACTGCTTCCTCTACAGCCGAAGTTAGTAATGCCACATTATTCATCAACTTTTTTGGAAAATCCTCCGTTTTTAAATTGTGTAATACAATATTTGAACTTCATGCTTTTGTAGACATTTTCTCTTTCTCTCTGGCCACTCAAAGAAAAAACTGGAGGAGGAAATTGATGAATTTTCTGATTCGTACTTCTGGGATCTTGAACTTGCAGACCTGAAACAGGTACACCTAACAAAGATCATATCTAGTCCTTTTTCTACTTCCAAATGCAGGATAACCTAAGGGGTTACGCGTTCTTTTTTAAGATCTCTCTCTCTGTCTCTCTCTTACAATAGAGACCTAACTTTCTTTCCTGTCAGCTATTAAGCAACGTTAATAGATCAGAAGATGTGAAAGCTATTGACTACTACAGGGGAAAATATTGTCCAAAACGTGAATGGTGTATATTTGTTGGGTGCCAAATTTATTTCCTTCCATTAAGACCATCTTTGTAAGTTCTCTGTATCCAGTATGTCTAAAATTAACTGCTTGAACTATTAGTTTTGACATTATATTGATCATAGTGTTGGGGTTCCATGATAACTTTCTCTTGTAGGAAATCTGATTGGGACGTTCTTTTGGAGCTTTCAATAAGGAGGTTGAAGGTCGAAGTTTCCTTCAGAGGTGGAGAAGTCAGTGATAACTGTGTTTCTGCTACCCATATTGTAGTCTTCTGTATGCCTGGATCGCCCATGGGGTATGAAACAGTGTTGAAACGGTAACAACTGTTATTCTGAATGTCTTTTGTGTCTTGATTAAGTTATTAGATGCTATTATTAGATGTAGCAGCCGGCCACTCTTAGTTGCTATACCCTTTTTCTCTTCGTCTGATGGTGTGCTAAAATGACAAATTACTTTGGATACTCATGGAACTCTTTGCGACACAGTTGTATACATTCAATGTGTGAAAGTTTCTAGTGACGTAAACTCATTTGAAACAAAAGGCATAAAAGGTGCCCTTGTTTTCTAACAAATGTAGCATTTTGACATCAACAGTTATAGTGCAGCTGTACTGAGCAAGAATAAAGTCTGTTATTCAATTGAACAACCTGATATTAATCAAAGTGTGGTTTCTTATTGTTTTTTTTTTTTAAAAAGTGTGGTTTTAGAGAGGGAAGGTGAAAAAAAAAAAGAAAAAGAACAACCTGTTCATATCCTCAAAATACATTTCCTTTATAGTGGTTTTGTGGTATGTGAAGTCAATATGGTTTCTTTACATTACTTTTTGATAATGCATATCTTGGATTCATGTCTTCATATATGATACAACATTTTTCTCCCTCGATCTTATGGTATTCAAAACATTCTTGAGCCTAGTTCACAGTTTTCAATTTTAGAACTCGATTATCTTTAAAAGTTGATGGCTTTATTTCTTGCTTGAGCTCATGACTGATTCCTTACCTATCTTTTACAGCTGCAATGAAGCAGAGAAACATGTCATGTTGAAAGATAAGATTCATATTGTTGCACATCAGTGGTTGGAAGACTGTTTGGAGAGGGCCCAAAGGTTGCAAGAAGATGCTTATAGCTTGAATCCTAATAGGGAAAAGTCGACTGAAAAGTTGTAAGTTCAAACACAAGAACTTGAGATAATGTTTTGTGCATTTCAACTTTCAAGTATTAAAATTTTACAAACGTAGAATACACACAATATCAGGGTTAATGAGAAACAAAGGGTACAGTTTCTCTTTTTTTGGCACTCAAAGATAAAGCCTCTAGTTCTCATTCGAACACATTACATAAGGGCATGTTAGGGGCAACTATATTGTTCGCAATCAAATTTAAAAATGGAAATTGGCATGTCTTAACCAAGATAAGTTTCTTGTATCCGTAGCTCGCATTCTGCATAAATAGATGCTTATCTAGCATGCATGCCATTTTATTTTTCCAGATATGAGATAAAGGTTTGGAAATTGTTGTTGACATAATGTGTTTGTTTGACTGACTGATGTTTCCATTCATTAAATTAAAGTAAATGAGTTTGTCATTGGGTTTTAAGGGGACATTCCTCTAAAAATTGAATATCCTCTTGACTCCCGGGGTTATTTAGGTCGTGTGTGATAACCATTTTGTTTTTTGTTTTCTATTTATCAAAATTAAGCCTATAAATACTAGTTTCACTCCTGTGTTCCTTTATAATTGTTTTCAAAATCTAAACCCAAATTTGGAAACTAAAAGTACTTTTTTTCTTTTTTCTTTTTTCTTTTTAATTTTTTTTTTAATTTTTATTTTTTAACAAAGAAAAACTTTTCATTAATGTAATGAAAAGAGACTATCGCTCAAAAGATACAAACTTCGAAAAGGAGTGAAAAGAAAACTACAAAGCAGGAAATAAAGGGATAAAATTACGACGGAAAAATAAAAGCATTCCAACTAAGGCATATATTCGGAAGAGTATAATCAACAAAAAATTTAGAAAGAGAACACGATGTAGAAGCCTGGAGGCAAGCAGACTCAAAACGGTCTAACCAATGAAGTTGCTTGTTATGGAAGATCCTTTGGTTTATTTTGAACCAAAGCTCCAAAAGCAAAACTTTAACGGCATTGAACCACAAGATCTTGGATTTAGGAGCCAAAGGAGGACCTAGAAGTAGCTGTAGCACATTTTGCTTGAATGAACCGGAGAAAGCCCCATTTAAATTGAAAACTGACAGCAACTTAAACAGCAATTTCGAGAATAAAGACAGTCAAAACATAAATGTTGAAGAGTATCCGCTGCTGATAAGAGAGAAACATAAAGAACAAACTGAAGGAGAAATATAATGTATAGGGATTTTCCTCTGAAGAACTTCTAAACAATTCAAAGAGCCATTAAGCACAATCCATAAAAAGGTATTCTCACTTGGGACTTTTAGACTTCCATACTGCTGAAAAAACTTTCTTATCCAACAACCATGGAAGAAATACAAGCTAGCAGCATCTGAAGATCAATCATCTCCTCATCTTTGAGTAACCTTCTGAAAAAGATATTCCAAGAGAGATTAGAATGTTCCAATGGTCATAAACCGAACAATTGGGGGAAGAAGAAACAGGAAACAGCGGAGGCAATGAAACCTTCAGTGGGGAACTATCTCTGAATTATTAACCCAAGGGTCATGTCAAAATAAAATTCTTCCGCCATTACCTGGTTTGAATGAGGCAAAAGACTCCACCTGCTTCCAAACCTTAGAAATATTCATCCATGGACTACAAAGACTCATCACATTCTTACCAGACGTGCCACTCATGAAGATTAGAACCATGAGTACTCATAATTACTTTAGACCAAAAAGAATCCGACTCAAGCATAAATCTCCATCCCCATTTAGCAATAAGGCCAAAATTTCTATGCTTCAAACCTCCAATATCGAGACCACCATCTAACTGCATTTTAGAAACCAAATTCCATCTCACCAAATGGTTATCTTACCTCCTTCATTTCCTTCCCAAAAAAGACCTAAGCAATCTTTCCACAACCAAACAAAATTTGGGGGACATTAGAAAAAGAGATATAATATAAAGGAACACGAGATGAAACCAAATTACTCTTGATAAATTGAATCTCTTCCAACGATCAAAACTTCTTTTGAATCTTTTCAATTACCGGCTGCCAAAAAGGCAAAAAAAAATCCTCTTTGGATGACCACCAAGGGAAAGACCAAGATATAGAAAAGGCAAAGTCTCAACTTTGCAATTCAATCTAGAAGACACTTGTCGAAGCTTGGAATCATCCACATTTATTCCATGCAAAGCTGGCTTTTCGCAATTAACCTTCTGACTCAAACACCATTCAAGGAACTCAATTGTTTGAATTATAATATCAGGCATGTCATCATCGTATTTGCAGAAAAGAGGTGTATCATCAGGAAATCGAAGAATGGATACGTGGACTTTATCTTGGCCCATTATAAACCCTTCAAAAACACTTTAGATTAGGCAATATCAATTAGAGCACTCAGTACTTCACTTGAAAGAAATAAGAAAGAAAGAAGCGGGTCTCCTTCCCTTAATCCTTGAGAAGACATAATTCTTCCAAATGATCTCCATTAATAAAGATAGAAAATTTGGGATTCCTAACACAACCTTGAATCCAGTTAATCCATTTAGCATCAAAAGCTTTAAGTTTCATCACCTCCTCTAAAAATTCTTTATCAACGTAATCAAAAGCTTTTTCTAAATCAAGCTTATGAATCAAACCCTTTTTCTTTTTAACCTTATGTTCCTCCACGATCTCATTAGCAATAATAATCAGATCTACAATCTGCCTTCCTTTAACGTAAGCACTCCGGGAACAAGAAATGATAGAAGACATTACTTTCTTTAATCGTTTGGCCAGTACCTTTGCAATGATTTTGTAAACTGATAACGTAAGACTGATTGGCGTAAAATCTTTCACAAAATCAGCTAATCCTTTTTTTTTTCTTCTTCTTTTTGGATCAAACAAATAAAGTTCTAGATGAGTTCAAATATCAAGTTTTTCACATAGTACATTTTGGTAGAATGTTTTTCTCTCTTTTCAAAATTTAACTGCTGGAAGTATATTTGTAGAATTTACTTGGTCAATAAGTGCCATGTAAATAAAAAAGGACTAGAGGGAAGGGGTTCAAGTCATGGTGACCATCTACCTTGGATTTAATATCCTACGAGTTACCTTAGCAACCAAATGTAGTGGGGTTAGATAGTTATCATGTTCCATCTTAGGAAATCCCTTGCATGTCGAATACGAAAAGGTTAAATTGGTTTCCTCATTTTTACCTTTTCTTTTTCCTACTAAGCTGATGAAATTTCTCTAAGAAAACCCATAATTTAAGAAGTAGCATTAGAAAATGTTTAAATCTATAATTGCAACCCACATATTTTGAGATGCTGATAATAAAATAGAGATGTATGGGCTTGCAGTCATTATTTGGATTTGTTTAATAGATATGCATGCTTCATTTGGTTCTGAAATGGCATCTTGACTATTACATTGTTGCCTTTTGTTCTCTCTGCTTCCGCAGAAATTCTGACATGGATTCTGAGACACCATGGGCCTCGAAACATGTCTCGAAACATATAGAAAACCAGAAAATTTCCTCTCCTTCCAAGGTGTATAAAGATCGAGGAAGAAACGATGCTGCTTCAGGACAACACATGCTCTCATATTCAACTGAGAGATCTAGTGGAAACAAAAGAGGAAGGCCTGCTGCAAGGAGTATGCAGAAAGGGAAATCGGGTGTCGAACAAGTTCGAAGAGCTCGGGCACGAACAGCCAAGGGGCCTGCAAAAATAAGTGAAGTTGATTCAGACATCAGTGACCATACTGATGAAAAAACGAATGCAGAAACTGGAAATATTAGAACACTAAACAGTGAAAACTCAGAAAAGGAGTTTAAAATGCTAGAAAATGAGAGACCCGACAAGAAGAAAAGAGGAAGACCTACTACAAGGAACACACAGAAAGGGAAAGCAGGGGTCGAACAAGTTCGAAGAACTCGGGCACGTATAGCCAAGGGGTCAGCTAAAATAGGCGATGTTGAGTCAGACAGCAGTGACTCTACTGGTGAAAAACCAAAAGCGGAAGAAACTGGAATGGATAAAGGAAACATTGGAACAGTAAGCGAGGAAAACGCAAAAACAGATGAGTTCAATATGCTAGAAGACCGTGATTGGAAACAAAAAGGAAAGGCCATTGAACAAATTGATGTTGCAGAACCCAAATCTAATGTTCAGTTTGGTAAACTTCCAGAAGTCAATATATCTGAAAGGTATAATTACCAAGACACTGAAAAATCTGAAAAGCTGGAAGTCATGACCGATCCACTTCAAGCTATGTTATTAGATATGGTTCCAAGTCTTGGAATGAGTGAAACTAAAAGTAGTAGTACTGTTCTTGAGGAGAAGCAACCAGTAGTACATAACAATTCTGAGCCAGCTAAGAAGAAAGTCAGCTACAAGGACGTTGCCAGTGAACTGCTTAAGGATTGGTAAAACGTGTGGTTTTTACTGGTTTGTCTATGTGTTTCTAATGTGATAGACTGACAAAAAGTCATCTAAGTATCATGTTGTAATTAAATCGCTGCTTTCAATCATTTCAACACAAGGTATTTAATTTATGGTGAGTTTAGGACACTTAAAAAAGAGTTATTAAGTGTTTTTTAAATATACTTTTGATAGTGTATTGTATCTGATCTCATGAAAGATTTATAAATATTTTAAATCATTTTAAAATATTTTCCACTGTTCTGAAAGTCGTGTCAAAATTACTCTTGAATGGGTTGGTTTTTCATTCATGGAGGCCAACTTTGTGAGTCTTGCAATGTGTCTTGAAATCCATTGTTTTTGTAACGCAAAATGTGTTATGGTTAGAGGAAGAAGTTGAAGATGGAGGAAAAGATGAAGTTGATGGAGATGAAGATGGAGGAAGAAGATGATGATGAGTATGGAGATGATGAAGATGAAAAAAGAAAAAGAAAAAAAAAAAGAATAATAAAATATTATTTAAACTATTTTTATTTAAAAAAATAAAAAATATATTTTTTTAATAAAAAAATGCACCTCACGTCAACATTCTGTTAGGATTTAACGAAAGGACCAACAATGTAGTGAAATCCAAAACTTAGGGAACAAATGAAATCTAATTCAAACATTAGAAACTAAAAATATAATTTTTTCTTAGGTCGTGGAAAGTTCAACAAACACGTAATTATTTTTCTAGAATAATCTAACACCAGAATGGTTATTGATAGCAACTTTGTTCTCGTTGCTTCCTCTAGTTTTATGCCATGCGTATTTTCTGTTTTGTATTTAATTTGTTCAATTTGTTATTCCAAACCCTTAATTGATTCTATAAATTTAGTCATTTCTCAACATTCAATACACAGAAGAGAATAGTGCATTCATCCTCCATTTTATTTGCAATTGTTTTCTTGGTATCAAAGCTCGACTATGCCCAATGCCTCATCTAATTTTAGTTCTTCGACAAATGTAACCTTTAGAAGTCCTCTCAACAAATTACTTTCATCAAGTTAGACCAGGGAAATTTTCTTTTCTGGAAAAATCTTGCGTTGCTCATATCACGTAGTTACAAGTTAGAAGGCCACCTTTCCAGCAAAAAGCCATGTCCTCCAACAAAAATTTCAGCATCAAATGTAGCTGAAAATTCAGGAGCCTCAGCAGAAGCAGATGTCTTTGGAGTATCAAGTTCAAGACCTGCAGTGACAGCAGTAGTTAACCCACTTTATGAATCCTGGATAGCTATTGATCAGCTTCTTCTTAGCTGGCTATATAATTAAAAAACCCTCGAAGTTGCAACATAGGTAATGGGTAACAATAATGCTAAAGATTTGTGAGTAGCTATTCAAGAGTTGTCTAGGGTCCAGTCATGAGTAGAAGAAGATTATCTTAGCTAGGTTTTTCAATAAAGTCGAGAAGAGTCTCTTACAATGTTTGATTATTGGGAAATTGTGCTAAATAGTTGGAAAAAAAAAAGCCTTCTTGTTTTTTGGCTACAGATGTTCAGAATTCGTAGGGGTGGCTACCACATTTTCAGGAACTGTTTTCTAGATTTTTTTTTTTTAACACTTTTACCCTTAGTACATACGACTATAGACAAACGCCGTTAACAGATTTTTTTTTGTTTCAGTTTCTCTCATTTTGTTTTGGGATGGATGAATCCCGATTTATAGGGAGTTCAGTTGGCGGTTTGTGTTCAAGTGTATAAAAAGATCTACCTATTTTTTAGGCTTAGGTTTCAGCGTTTCCAACGGTAAAAAAAGATTGGTTAAAAATCACTTTTAGTCCCCAAACTTTTATGAAGTAACGTTTTAGTCCCTGAACTTTGATTTGTAACGATTTAGTCCCCATACTTTCAATTTTGTAACGATTTAGTCCCCATACTTTCAATTTTGTAACGATTTAGTCCTTGTACTTTCAATTTTGTAACAATTTAGTCTCTAAACTTTAATGAGTAACAATGTAGTCCCTGTACTTTTCAAATTTGTAACGATTTGGTCCCTATCGTGAAAAATTAATGTAATGATTTTATGAAATTTTTTACCAAGATAGATCAATAAACTAATTTGGGACCCAATATGTTAATAAGCTACAAAGTTTAATCATTAAATAATAAAAATCGACATTTAATTTTGATGATTTTTTTTGCAACAAGGATTAAGTTGTTACAAATTTGAAAGTATAGGGACTAAATTGTTACAAATTTGAAAGTACGGGAACTAAATTGTTACTTATTAAAGTTTAGGGACTAAATTGTTACAAAATTGAAAGTACAGTGACTAAATTGTAACAAATCAAAGTTTAGGGACCAAATTGTTACTTTCATGAAAGTTTAGGGACCAAAAGTGATTTTTAACCAAAAATATTTTATCCCTTACATTTTGCCCCTCATTATCCATGTTACAAAAGGACAACAATAAAAGTCGTAAGTAGCAGTACACACAGACAGATGGCAGTGCATATGTGCAGCGAATATATAACTCATATGGGGGTGGGACTGGGGTAAGTATGCATACGCACAGGATGCATGCGGAACACGTATGTATGTAATACTATAGACAGATATCAGTTATGACATTCATCATGTATTTGCATTCAGGTGAACATGGTACGAGAGGTTATTATGGTTGCATATAGCAACACAGACAAAGAAAAAATGTATTTTTAGAGGATTCCAGACATACACGATACAAGGGGTGATCAACTCAAATACAGGGGGGATTAAGTGTATACACACACAAGTAGACACATCAGACCATTCCATGGATGTATATAATAGTACAGAAAAATCAAAACATTTTTTCTATTAGACATGCCAATATGTATGCACATAAACATATGAGTATACCACAAGCACACTTTTTCTAGAGAAGTTGCAATAACGATGAAATGGTATTTATCAATACATACCACTTTGGCGGGTTCAACATTTAAGTCAAATCAACACAAACCCTCCACCAAAACCGCCTCCATGCATTTCCTCCCCACGCCTGTGCTTTTCGTGTTACAGTAGAGCGGTATAATCGCGGATTGGAAGGGAAAAATGAATCCCTAAAATTGGGGGATTATGTATACGGTTGTTGCAAATATAAGAGAAATGAAGTCGTTATCTACATATCTTATTTCAAATTTTTTGGTGATAGTCGTTGTGGAGAAGAAGACTCAATGGAGTTTGCGGGTTGCGTAGAAGGCTCGTTGGCGCAGCGGGAGAAGTTCGTCGACACAGCGGAAGTGGTTCGTCGACGCGGTGTAGGAGGTAGGAAGCCCGATACACTGATTTTTCATAATTGCAGCATTTAAGTTCATTTTTCTTAGTTGTTTCCAATTTGGGACATTTTTAACGCATTTTGCAGGGGGTATATCTTCTGATTGAGAGGGTTGATTTTTCAATCAACACATCTGCTGGAGGGGGTTGAATTTTACATGTTTTCCCCTAATAAAGGTATCGATTTTTGAGTTCGTCCCGTGTGTTTTTTTTCCAGAAAACAGTTCTTGAGTACTAAGAAGATGTCACATCCTAGATTTTCAAATTAGGTTGGTTCCTTGATTTTTTTTGAATTTGAAGCTTCCTAGAATTTCTCAAACTTTTTTAGGTAGGTTGGTTTTTTGGATTTTTTGAATTTCAAGCTTCCTAGAATTTCTCTAACTTTTTTAGGTAGGTCGGTTCCTTGGATTTTTTGAATTTCTATCTTCCTAGTTTTTAGGGGTATTTTCTCTCTCATAAACTCTGATTTTAATTTTAAACGCTAGGAACACCTTAGACAGTTTGTTGGGGGACATTTTTGTCTTCTGCAAATAGGGATTTATTAATCATAAAATCAATTAGCCATCTATTTAATTTATAAACTTGTGTAGCCATTTTTCAAGCCATCTATTTATTTTTAGCCATTTTTCTTATTGGCCATTGATTATTTACGAATTATGAAAACTCAAAGGAGATAATCTAGGACAAGCATGAAGTCAAAGTAGTCCCAAGGTCTTTAATATCCTTTGCGGTTAGATGGAGTATAACTCAGATTGTAGCCATGGTTCAAGGTCATTTTGGAATCTCTTCGTTTGAGATGCAAGCTGAATTACTTGTGTTTGAGAAATAATTGGAGCTTCAATACCACTTAAAGGGTAATGTGGTTTTTGGCCCTAATGCTTCGGTAAACTTGGTAAACGGAAAAAGTCCAAAATGCTAGAAATTAGAGGTCACAACAACAATTTAATGGAAATCCACTACTACAAATTTGGGTTTTTATGACATTAAAAAAATGTCACAAGCACATTTCATGACATTTTTTTTGCGTCCTAAAATCTCCCATCAAGGAAAGTGTATACATGACGCTATCGAAAAAATTGTCATAATTAATTTTTTTTATGACACTTAACAGCTGTAAAAAAAAACATATGAACGATTGCAAACTGCCCGCCACGTAAAATGCCTTCACGACGGCAACCTTGAAAATACTAATTTAATCACCGCCTGTTGTTGTTTGATGAATTGAACGACATAGAAGGAAGAATGGTGTTGCAGATGGAGGCAAATGACTCCCTCTCTACCGCAAAGAAGAAGCAGTTGTTTGTGAGCTCGAGGTCATAACTGTCCCTTGTCGCTCTTGGATTGTCGCTTGTCCGTTGGAGAGCTTGAGGTTCACGAACGAGGGTTTGAGAGTACGTAGATGAAACGAGGGTTTGAGAGGGAGAGAGAGAGGTTGAGGGACAAAGGGAAACCAATTATCGAGGGTTTAGAATTTATATTTTCTCATTTTCCTTTTTCTTTAAAATATAACTTACTTCAAATAAAAAATATTGTTGAAGGAGAAATTTTGTCCAATCACAAATTGCCACGTCATTATTTAAAATTAATGACGAAATTACCAAATAATTAAATTTGGGACCAATTATAAATTGACATGTGTCCCAAATTTAATTTGAAGACAAAGTTGCCAATTATAAATTTAAAGAGCCAAATTTCTATTTGATCAATTAATTAGAAAATAAATTATTTTGATCAAATTAATTAAAAAAAAATAATTAATGGGATCAAATTTTGGTCTTTTAAGTATTTGTGTCATATAGTTTTGGGTCAAATATGAACCAGACCCAAGACTAAATAGTTGAGCCCAAAACCAATGAAGCCCAATCCCATGTTGTTAGGCCCAAAAGCCACCAGGGCCCATCCAGCGAGAACTCAATAAATAGAGAGGTTCTCCTTCATTTCAAGGGTTCAGAAATTCTACACTCTCACAAAGACAAGAGTTCAGAGTTTCAAAGCTCTCAAGCAGAACTAGATAATTCAGAGAGACTCCACCAAGTCTGAAGACCGGAGACTCTCTTCAAGACTTCAACACTCCTTGAAGATCAAAGACTCTTCAGGACATCAACACTTCTTGAGGATTGAAGACTCCTTCAAGACGGGAAGACTTCAAGCTCCAAGAATCCATTGAAGCTTCAGACTTGAGATCAAGCGTTCCAGCCCTCGAGTGAAGCACACTCACACACATAAGAGAGAGAATCAGAGGATTAAAGTTAAAGATTGTACACCCGCTCGCATATTATATCAATACAATATATTATTTATTCCACGTGTCTCCATCCCCGAAGTTATGTGTGAACAAATATATTTTTTTAATTAATGACAGTTAAACAAAGTCATAGATTTACAACATTGAAAAAATGTCATAAATTTCCGAAAATACGAAAATCTTCGTTTTTTCCCGCGAAAAACGCGCCCCTCTAACTATTTATGATATTTTTTTATGTCCTTCATTTTCTTTGGGTTTAGTACTTTAGTTATAGCGTCATAGAAGGTCAAAATTGTAGTAGTGTGATTGTTTTGGGCAAAACAACATTATTAATTAGAGGGGAGGTAATGGTGGTAGGAATAATCATGACAGAGCAAGGTGGCAAGGCAAACAATCATCCCATTTGTCAGTCATGTGGAAAGGCACAGGACATTCTTTGATGGAAATTTCAATTAGAATGCTAAAGGAGGAAATTCAAATGGTTGCACAAGTAACGCAGTTTCCCTTAGTGCATTTGTAGCAAACCAAAGTGCTAATCCCTTTTTGCCAAACCCTCAAACAATAACCGATCCTAACTGATAAAAAGGAACTACCTCAATTACGTTTGAGAACTCCCCTTATTTTAGGTGAACCCCCACAACAATAATAAGAATAACCCCATTTAACAAAAATGATAGACAACCCCAAGAAAGCTAAACAGATTTGGCTTGGAAGGATGATCAAAGATCAAGAAGAAAGGAGAACTCGTTCCTAACTTCAAGATTTCGAACTCTTCACAATCTAATTGATCAAACTAGATTGAAAGTCCTAGGCAAGCATTCTAAACACAAGAACACAAAGAAAGCTTAAAAGCTTGAGAGAGACTAAACTCCATATGAAATTTCATTCAAATTCAACTTGTGTTCAAATGAAAAATTACATCCATATTTATACTAATTGAAAAGACATCATGAAAGGATGCAACCCTTCATCTATGTGGTCTAAATTCAGCCCCTAACCATTCAAATCCATTCATGAACCGTCATAAATACAAATTCATGAATTCAAAAGATACATTATGCTTTAAATATGTGAATGAATCTGGATTTTAAGATTCATTGTGTCTTTTGGTTGAATGGGTGTCTTTCCAAGCTTGAATGGATGCATCTCTTGGTCATGGATAGTCACTTTAGCTTGGAAGTAACTATTTAATGCCTCTGGAAGTCTTTTAGCTCTAGATCTTGTCATTGGAGCTTGTGGCATAATGATCTCCTCATGATTGGATTCAATTGGAGTTGACACCCATGGAGCTTCCTTCAAGCTTAATTGAGCTAGTGGAGCTTCAAGTTCTTCTTTTTGAGCTTCTTGATTGCTTATTGCCTTATCACTAACTGGTATTCAACCACGGAGACTGTTACCTTGGTAATGGAGACAAATTAGCAATTTCACATGTCGGCAAATCTTATCTAGCTTGTAAAAATGGCTTGATTTAATCTTGAAAATGTTTTGTGTGTGTCTGATATAGCTAAAGATTTACGGAGTGTTTCCAAGCTTGCTTGAGGTAATGATGTTTATCTTGAATTTCATGTCGATTCTTGTCTTGTAAAGGACAATCATTCGAGCAAGGTGGTGCGGACATGAGTTCTTAAAAGATGAATTTTACAGGCTCGATAATGTATGTGCAGTCACTAGTAGTGTTTTGAGCCTTGTTAAAAATAGCTGGAGTCGACTAATAATTTTGTTGTTTGCTCCACTCATGTTGATTCTAAATTTAATACAACGGTAAATGTTGTAGTGTCCAAGACAACTTGACATCATAGGCTTGGACATCCGTCGTTTAGAGTTTTTGATACTATCATTAAGAAATGTAAGGTAGTGAATGTTAATGACAAATTTCATTTGTGTGAAGCATGGAAGTATGACAAAGAATAGGAAATTCCATTTCCAGCCATTTATTTTGCTTTGATACATACTGATCTTTGGGGGTTTGTTACCGTCAAATCGTCTAATGGGTTTAGGTACTATGTGCAATATTTTTTTTTTGGATGATTTTAGCAGGTTTGTGTGGACCTATCCATTAAAGAAAAAGAGTGAAACTCTTGCAGGGTTTCATCATTTTCAGAATTTAGTTAAGAATCAATTTAGAAGCACTATTAAAGCTTTACGTTATGATAATGGTGGTGAGTACAAAAAAAAAAAAAATGCATCAAACATGTACTCAGTTGGGTTTATGTCACAGTTTACTTGGCCTTACACATTTGTGCAGAATGGACACAAGCATGAACATTGTTGAGATGAGATTAACCTTGTTAGCCTAAGTTTCGTCATTGAGTTATTAGTGGGATGTGTTCTTGATATCTACAATACTTATAAATGGGCTAACAACCTCAATAGTAAATCACCAATGGAAATTTTGTTGAATAAAAATATGGATTTATCTAGTTTAAGAACATTTGATTGCGCTTGATTTCCATATACAAAAAAAAATCAATCGATTCTCCTTCTGACAAGAAAGAAAAAGAGGGGGGAGGGATTCAGGATAGTCACTCCCCTTCATATTTTTAATTTTTAATTC
The DNA here is from genome assembly GCA_036850905.1 of Luffa acutangula. NCBI lineage: Eukaryota > Viridiplantae > Streptophyta > Magnoliopsida > Cucurbitales > Cucurbitaceae > Luffa > Luffa acutangula. The sequence continues at coordinate 46,987,959 of CM072092.1, read as the reverse complement.
ATTTTTGTGTGTGTGTTTTATTATGATATCGTTTTCTAAGATAGGACGGGTTAGGGCCAAGGAGAAGGACTTCTTCTACTTTACAACCAGAAAAAGGAACCTTAGACTGAATCCTACCTGTCGATCAAAAAATGGGATTGAAGAGGTGTTGCCTTATAATGTGAGGTTAAAATATGCAATAAATAGCTGACAAACGTGCAAGTGTACACATCTAGATTCTAAAAAAAAAAAAAATGTACACATCTAGCAGTAAGTGATAAACATATGTTTTAATATTGTTTCTACAGGGATTGATCTTTGGGAAATTCACTACTCTTAAACCTATTTTTAATGAAATTTAGTTGTAATCAGTGACCAAAATTTTCATTAACTAAGTGCAAGTGAAATTAAAGGGTAAGTAGAAGCTTAAAGGTGGCAAAAATAGAGAAAACAACAATAAAAGGGTTTAACAGACAAAAAAAGATAGGTTTATATTAGAGGCTTTTATACTACCACCAATTATTTTGTTGTAGCAATTCTCATGCAATTTCTTGTTCACCCAACATTTTTCTTGAGGCTCCTTAGGTTTAGTGATTAAATTTCCATTTAAACACCTCTTTAATGCTCTACTGACTTGTGCATTAGGTGAGTGTTTTATTCCTAAACTCCCCACTAGCTAGGTGCTACTTTAAAACAAACTAATGTAAAATAAAGTAATCGGTTATCATTCTTTTTCTAAAAAAAATGACAACATTGCTAAATAACGGTGGGCTAAACAAAAATTTAACATTAAACATGATGAATTCTCTACTTTAAATGGGAGATTACAGAGTTTACTTTACCTCTACAATTGGTTCAAGTACAAAGCTCCATAATCCTCACCTAAAGAGGATTAGTTCATGACTCAGGAAGAAACAAGAGTAATACAACAAAAATAAGCCATAACAACCGTCTTTCACAGCCTTTCACAAACTGATACAAGAGACAAGAAATAAAATAAGAAGATAGAACTAAAAAAGAAGCTTCCAATAGATAATCCAGCTTTTCCAAGTTGAAATGTTCAGATTCAGCAGCTCCTCTAGTGTCTCTTCCTCTTTTCCGCAAAGTGCAGCAACTCCCAAGTTTTTTTTTTTTTCCTTTTCCAATCGATCCCTTCCAAAATTGCATCACATTCCTTAAATAGCTTTCATTCTTCATGGAATTTAGAGTTGACTGGACATTTGAACACACCTAGGACCTTTTCCATTGACTGAAATCTTTTTATTCAGCCTAATGCCAGCTTAATTAATGAGCTTCTCACGTGCGAAGTTCTGTGTGATCACTTAAGCTCCCAACTCCTTGGATCAGCTGCTACTACCAAAATGCTACAATAATTCCTGAGTAAAACACAACCACCCAAGTTAACTTGAAATCCCAAAACATGAAAACCAAAAGCAACTAAACTTAAACACATGGACGGATCCACGTTGGGGCCAAAAGGGACACATGCCCCTCAAATGGTAAGTTTAATATACTTGTATATTATGTTTCATATAATATCAAATTGTTAATTTTTGGTTTGTCGGTCAAGGGGGGCACGAAGTTGCGCTACCCCCAATCTGGACCATTACATATATTTCTATGTTATTTAAATTTTTAGTACACTTAGTTAGAATTTAGTTTTTTTTTAAAAAAAAAAAAAATCAAACAAGTACACATATGATTACAACTTAATTCTATTTTTAAAATATTTTATAAATATTTTAAGTTTCGTTCTTTACTTGTATATTTAGATATTTAGATGGATAAATCTATAATTGTTTATTATAAATTTTTAGTTAATGTTACTTAAATTTTTTTTTGAAAAATATTTATATGAAGGTCAATTCACAAGTTTAATCCTTGAATTTGTAAATTTTTGTCTAATAGATCGTCTAAACTGTTAATTTTGAAATTAATAAGTCCTCTAAAAATGTCTAATATATCAATGAACTTTCAATTTTGTATTTAAAAGTTATTTGTTATATTAGGCTTAAAGTTTAATTTCGTTTCTAATTGAACCTCAAACTTTCAATATTGCAACTAATAGCTATGTTTGTTTTTTAAAAACATGTTTAATAGAACCTATGAGATACAAAATTAAATTTTATATCTAATATAATATTTAATTTTTATAATTTCGGAATATGTCAAAGACCTTTTTGATACAAAATTGAAACTTGAATCTATTAGACATAAAGTCGAAAACACTTTTTAAGGTTTAGAAATCATATATACACAAATCTGAAATTTCATGAATTGAACTTGTAATTTCACCTTATATGAATTTGTGTCCCTATGATAAAATTTTGTTTCCACATGCTTTAATAAGCTTCTTATTTAGAACTCACACGAATATGCACAATTTCATGTCAAACCACGACAAACAATAGATTTGTAAGCCTAAAGAAATAACTAATAACTCTTATTTCATAGAGTTATCAAGAGGAGCACCTAGACGAGAATTTGAACGATTTTTATGGAATCTTCAAGATGTGCGATCCTCTATTTTTCCAAATACTGGGCCGTTTGTTTTTTGGGAATCTAGATAACTGGAATATTCAGATGTCTGGAATTATAGATATTCGAAAATATAGATGTCCGACATTTTAGATAACCGTGTTTGGTTTGAAGGAATAATTTATAAGAATATATGGGAATATTCAGATAACTATGTTTGTTTTGCAGGATTTTTGTACGGGAAAGTTCTTAGATTATGTATAATACCAATAATGTCCTTACTAATTTTTAGCTAATTTAGCTATTAGTTTAATATAGTTTAGTATTATTATTAAGAGAATAAATAAAAAAAAAATAAATTAAAATATTATTCAATATAACTATCATTTATTTTACATCTTAATGTAAAATTTAAAAAATAAATGGTTATTTCTTAGTGTACAAATAAATTAATTTATTTTTAAATAAAAATACAAATTGTAAAATGGAGGGGTAAAAGTGTAATCCGAAGATGCCCTCAACGTGGGAATCTTTGAAACCCATCTCTCACGAGGGCATCAAAAGCTCCTCGGATGCCTCCCATATGGGCATCCCGAATTTCCTAGGTATTCAACATTACCACAAAACAAACGAGGTAATCCAGATGCCCATTCCATGGACATCTTGGATTACCGTCAAACAAACGACCCCTCAAAGGTACCCGGTTTCTGGAATTTTTTTTTTTTTTTTTTTAAAAATCTACTTTTCTTAAAAACCCAAAAAAAAAAATGGCACAGGACATAATTGGAAGAATCCAATCAAACCGATACCAGATTACAGATGTTGTTGAGAAGGGAAATAGGTGTATTTTCGCACTATGGCTTAATCTCTTGAAGTCTGCATGTTTCGTAGGAAACAAAAGATGAAAAAGACCGTTCTGATGCGTGGAGAGAGAGAAAGACGCTAGTCAAAGATGCTCTGATACCATGAAAATTCTCATGGTATAATAAATTCTCTCCTCATATTATTAAGTCAAGTAAGTGTATTATATACACCATATGAGGGAAATAATTGAATACAACAAAACAACTAACCAACCAATTAAGAAACATATTAACTATAATAATAACTATATACACTACTAAGAACAACTAAAACATTTTGGAAAATCTAACCAAATCTTAAACACTATAATGAAACACTAAAATCACAAACTGAATTGTATTCAAATCACTCAGACTAAGATATGGTAAATTCACCCAAAAAGAAAAAAAGAAAAAAAAACAGAAAACCCAACTTTTACAACTGAATTTAAAAAAAAAAAAAAAAAATCATTTTCTCAAAATGGAAAACTGAAGAGGAAAACAAGAAACTCATCAAACAATTGAACACATTGAACAAAATACATAACAAAGTGTTGAGTAAAATATTTTAAAAACATGAGACATTTTGAAACTGTGTCTTGGAACTGCATGGAAGTAAACTAATAAAAGCTGACAATCAAAACAAGTAAAGATCAATACACAATAGGTTGATATATGAAAGTGGCCGGTTGATATCAGAAGATGGTATAATTAATTATACTCAGAGATCTTCCAAAGTTAAAAGTGCTTCAAAGACAACAAGAGGAGCAGGGCTGGCTGAGATAACTGAGCTCCATCCTCTTCCGCTGGTCCTGTGCACTGAACCAGAGATTTCTAATGCTTCCTCAACATTGTTCCATTCAGTCTCGCACCAATCTTTATAACCTTCTCCTATCTTCACATGCACCTGCCAAACGCTACAAGTTTCACTTTTCTTTTTGGAGTTTGATATTCATGAGTGTCTGGACTAGCTTACACGTACCTCGACTAATCTCACGTGACAACATTTTTTTTTTTTTTGAGTTTTAATTGTATTTGATTTACTTTTATCTATTTTGGTCTCATTCTTTCAAAATGTCAAATATAATTTATTGTCCTAAAATTGTTATTGTAAAATTAATTCAAGAGGACAAAAAAACAAATTAAAACAGACCCCTGGTGTACAAGGACAAAATGAAAAAAAAAAAAAGAAAAAGAAAAAGAAGGGGGAAGAAAGTACAAATCGCAAAATGGATATTTTGACATGATAAAAACAAAAATAGTCAAAAGTGGTATTATTTAAGCAACCTTACATACTAATTTCAAGTAAACTAAGACCCATTTGATAGCACTTTAGCTTTTGATTTTTTTTTTTATTTTGTAAATTATGTTTGTTTTTCCTTAATTTTTTTAAATGGTTTTTGTTTTTGTTAAGAACCCATTTGAACTCCTAGCTAAATTTAAGAAATAAAAAAGTTTTTGAAGACTGTTTTTTAAGTTTTAAAAAAATGGGGATTAAATAGATAACAAAACAAATAAACTTAGAGCTGGAAGTAGTGTTTTATAGGTAAGCTTAATTTTAATCAAATGGTTATCAAACAACAAATAAATTAATCATTTATATTTTTATTTATTTTATTTTGGTTTTGGTAGTTTCATAATGTACATTCTAATCTTTGGATTTCAGAGTAACATTGTAGCCTTTGAATTTTGATTTGTAACAATTTAGTTCATATACTTTCAAATGTAACAATTTAGTTCATGTACTTTAAAATTTGTAATGATTTAGTTTCTATCGTGAAAATTAATGTCAAGGTTTAATAAAATTTCTTACATAGATAGATTAATAAACTCATTTGGGATCCTGTTATAGGTAATTTTGGACCACCATGACGTACAAGGAGCTGACGAGGACAACCGGGCGGAGGCAGGACCAGGGATCGACTCAAAGAAAGACCGGACCAAATGGGTCGGGCCAATTGGGCCGTGGCCGAGCTCGTTAGCCTCCTATCGGTCCCTACTGCTTCCGTTTGCCTCGGTTTTGCCTGGTTTGACCTAAAACGCCTCTGAATCCCTAAAAACCCTAGGAGCAAGAGCAGGTATTTATACCCCTCTTCGCTACTAAAGAAGGGGACCCGGTTTTGCAGCATGACTTGCAAGATCAGAGGGCTCAAACCTACAGATCGAACAGGTCTGAGGAGCCCGCAACCAAGTACCAGCCGTAGGACAGACCTGAGGCATATGATCAAGGAGAAGCGCAAAAGTGCCAAGGCTGCCGAGGTCGAGGCCAAAACTATCGAAGTGGAAGCCAGGGCTGCCGAGCCCTTGGCTAGGGCAGTTGAGGCCGAGGCTAAATTGGCAGAGACTGAGGCCAAAAAAGGCGACCTCCTTAGGACGACCAAGCTTCTACCTAAAAAGAACTCGGAAATCCTCAAGGAGACCTGCAGAAGCTAAATGACTCCAAGACGAACAACGGCTGCAATACAAACAGTACGCAAGCAGAGGCAGAGGCCGAGCAGGCCGAGGCTGACTAGAGATGTTCATCTAGACCGATTAGGAGGAAACCCCACAAGAGATCAGAACCATCCTTGGAGGACAAATCAACAACAAGCACAAGGCTTGACAAGATTGAAGACACCAGGAAAACAAGGTTGTCAAGGAGTAGGAAGCCATCTCATCTACATCTAGGACTAAGGCAACGAGTACCAGAACAAAGCTGGGGGCTAAGAGGAAAAAGCTATCAAGTTGAGGCCAACCCTAAGTTGTGGTCATCCTTAGGCCGAGGTCGAGGCCGACCCTAGGCCAAAGCCAAAGCCGACCATCCAATACCTCGAAAGTGACCCCAAGATCACATAATCAAAGGTAAATCAGATTGCCAATGCAGTTGAACACAAGACAAGATCCAGATTGAAGCAAAGGAGCCAGATACGAAAGACGACAGATTGTTCGAGGCTAAGGCCGAAGCCAACCTCAGACATGGCTAGGCCCGAGGCCGACCCCAGATATGTTCGAGGCCGAAGCCGAGGCCAACTGGAGCCATGCCCGAGGCCGAGGCCGACCATGGCCATGGTTGTGATCGAGACCAATCCTGTTATTGCAAGCAAGATCGAACACCTGTGAGTCTAAGTCTTCGAGCTTAGCGTTCACGCCTCCATGCGAGGCTAGGCTTTCCAGCTTAGTGCCCACGCCTACATGCGAGCCTATAGAGCCCACGCATCATGCGAGCCTATAGTGCCCACGCCTACATGCGAGCCTATAGTGCCCACGCATCATGCGAGCCTATAGTGCCCACACATACATGCGAGCCTATAGAGTCCACGCTTCATGCGAGCTTATAGTGCCCACGCCTACATGCGAGCCTATAGCGCCCACGCTTCATGCGAGCCTATAGCGCCCACGCCAACATGCGAGCCTAGGCTTTCCAGCTTAGTGCCCACGCTCAACATGCGAGCCTAAGCTTATTGCTTAGAGCCCACGCCGATATGCGAGTCTGGACCACCGAGTCTACCTCGCCTCATCCAGACTTAAGACCATGTGAGCCTGGACCAACGAGTCTACCTCACCTCAACTGGCCTGAGCATCATCACATCAGGCGAGCCTGGACTACCGAGTCTACCTCGCCTCATCCAGATTGAGATTACGTGAGCTTGGACCAACGAGTCTACCTCACCTCAACTGGCTTGAGCATCTCCACATCAGGCGAACCTGGACTACCGAGTCTACCTCGCCTCATCCAGATTAAGATTACGTGAGCCTGGACTAACGAGTCTACCTCACCTCATCTGGCTTGAGCATCTTCACAACATGCGAGTCTGGACTAGCCAAGTCTACCTCGCCTCACCCAAATATGGGATTACATGAGCCTAGACTGCCAAGTCTACCTTACCCCATTTGGCTCGAGCCAATGCACTTAATCTAAGTCAAGCTCACCCGGCGAAGGCAGGGACCGAACACCTCTTGCCAAGGCCGAGCACAAACTTTAAAGGTATTCTCCTATTTACTCAACTATACTTTATGTTTTAATGAAGTTTTACTTGAGATTGGGGGCTACAAAGGGGATATGCACTCCCTATTAAACAAAAAGAAAATAGCAGGGGATATGCACTCCCTATTAAATAAAAAGCACACTAGCTTAGCATGTCTAACCAATAGTTACATGTTCTAGCTTATTCTCTCATTACTTACCTATAAAGACTGACTAATAAATGCAGGGAGCAGAGTTTCTAGCTAACAGAGGCTTGAGGCCGAGGCCGACCCTAGCCTCTTCCCTCACTTTTCTTTTGCAGAAAACAACTTTTTTGACGCAGGAGCTCGAAATCTTTTGTGTTTGCATATTTTCATGGACAAGCCCTGGATCTGAAGCACTCCGAATGACCAAGAACGGGGGTCTTCCCGTTGGGGGTTCAGGGGCAACGCCCCCTAAGCAAAATTACAAGAGTGGTATGCTCGACCTCTTCCCGAGGCCAAGGCCGACCCGAGTCATTCTTGGAGTCCCTCACCTTTCTCTTTTCGTTTCACCTAACCCCTATTCAGGGAGTTACTATTTTGTCAAGTTTGTCCTATCTTGCAGGATAACAAGGAATCCATACATAAGTCGGCGTGAAACGAGAAGCTATACTTTTAAATCGGGCTTAAGGAACTCAACCGAAAGCACTAAGCCGCACCTGAATCCTAATTCAAGAGTGGGGGCTTAATATTATAGGTAATTTTGGACCACCATGACGTACAAGGAGCTGACGAGGAAAACCGGGCGGAGGCAGGACCAGGGATCGACTCAGTGAAAAATCGGACCAAATGGGTCGGGCCCAATTGGCCCGACCCACATGGTCGGCCGAGGTCCAAGGCCGAGGCCTAGCTCGTTAGCCTCCTATTGGTGGCCTGACCCACATGGTCGGCCGAGGCCTAGGTCGTTAGCCTCCTATTGGTCCCCACTACCTCCGTCTGCCCCGATTTTTCCTGGTTTGACCTAAAACGTCTCCGAATCCCTAAAAACCCTAGGAGGAGCATGTATTTATACCCCTCTTCGCTACTAAAGAAGGGGACCCGAACTCTCTACTCTCTTCTCTTACTCTCTAGCCCTCCTACTTCCGTTTTCTGACTTAGGCATCGGAGTCGGTGTGGCTAGCACCACACCAGTGTGCAGGTTTTCCGTCTTGCAGGTCACGTGTTCACCCCTCATCTACAAATTTACCGTTGGTGGCACGTGAAGGTCAGGTGAGTTCCCTCTGACCAAAATTGACCATCAACAGATCCAATATGTTTATAAATTACAAAGTTTAATCATTAAATAATAAAAAATAACATTTAATTTTGATGAAATTTTTTGCGACAATGATTAAATGGTTACAAAACTAAATCGTTACAAAATTGAAAGTAAATGGCCAAATCCTTACCAATCAATGTTTAATGACCAAATTGTTACTTTTTTTTTTTTTTTTTTTATATAGAAAAGGTATAGTTTCATTACGAAATCAAAATTCCCCTAGGGGTACAAACATGTATCGCTCTTTCGACATACTATGTATCCAATTAGGATAGTTTCCTAACCACGACTGTGATTGATAATGAAGGCCCACATGGGCTAACTTATGAGCAAATCGATTATAATGGCGAAGAGCATGTTCGAATCTGATGGTCCTGAAAGACTGATGAATCTCCTTAATATCCCATATCGTAGTGGCCAAACAAGTTTCACATTGCACTTTTTTCCTGACTGTCTTTATGAATGTTAAAGAATCAGACAGAACTGACAAACACTGCATTTTTAAAGATCGAGCGAAACAAAGCCCTTGTAAGACTACTTCCGCTTCCGCTCCCAACGGTGATATACCACTAATTGTAGACAAAGCCTTCACGACCTTAAGATTCCCTTGTTTGTCCCGAAACACCAGTCCAATACCCACACTACCATTAATCTCATCGTAAGCCGCATCACAATGCATGATTATCTCTTCAACGCCTTGTAGTATTCTTCTAACATCATCCACTCCTTGATTAACAATTCCACGAACTGGATTAGCATTTTGGAATTCCTCCAAATACTCAAGAATCCATTCACTTCGAGTTTGGACATTAGGAACTAACCTTTGGTGATGAATATTGTTCCTATCATTCCAAATTGCCCAAGCCCCAATACTGATAAGATCTAACCGTTGGCTTTGACAGTCACCAAGGCTCAACCATCTGTCTTGGATATCCATGGGTATCCAAAACTCCTCATTCATCCATGGGAGAATACCTTCCCACACCTCACGAGCACGAGAACATAAGAACAGAGCAGGATCAGTAGTCTCCATCGCCTCCCTACACACTGGGCAACTTCCACTAACAGGAACATGATGCCTCTTAAGGTTAGCTATAGTGGGAATGACTTCATGAAAAGATTTCCAAACAAAGTGTTTCACCTTATTTGGAACTTTAAGTTTCCAAACATTCGCTCACCATCTCGATTCTACCTCTGCTGAAGAGGCAGAGGCCTCTTGACTATGCTTAATACATAGTTTATAACCACTTTTGACAGTATACTTCCCCATTTTATCATAATGCCACACCCATTTGTCCGACGCGGATGTGCTGATGGGAAGTCGGACAATCTCATCCACATCTTCTTTTCCCAAAACTTGATGTAATTTGGCAATGTCCCACTGGTTTGTCTCTGTAATAAAGTCTGCCACCACCATATCTGCATTCTCTGATCTAGGATGTGAGAGAATCTTAAAGGTTGATGGACGAGGAATCCAAGGATCACTAAACATTTTTATTGAGATGTCGTTACCTAGATTTCTTCTGATACCTCTTTTCAAAAGGTCCATCCCCCAGATAAAGCCCTTCCAAAAATAAGAGGATGATGAAGAAGGCGAAACATCCAAAACAGACATTGTCGAAAAATATCGACCACGTAACACCTGAGAAATGGTAAGATTTGGGTTTTCCAAAACCCTCCATGTCTGTTTTGCTATCATAGCTTAATTAGAGCTAACAAGATCTCGAAAATTTAATCCTCCAATTTCCTTAGGCTTGCAAAGATCCTCCCATTTCTTTCAATGCATTTTCTTGGATCCCCACCAAAATTTTGCACAAAGAGCTGAGATCTTTGTCATTATTCCTTTGGGGATCCGGAAACATCCCATCGCGTAGGTAGGAATAGCTTGGATCACACTTTTAATTAAAATTTCCTTTCCCGCTTGGGAGAATAAGTTTTCTTTCCATCCTTGCAATACACCCCAAACTCTATCAAGTAAGAACGGGAAATCCTTAATTTTTCCACGGGTAAAAGACGATGGCAAACCAAGGTATGATCCTAATGATTCATGTTCATTCATTGGAAGAATTTGACGCAAATAATTTTGGGAGTCAAGTGGTACATTCTTAGAGAAACAAATCACCGATTTATTTAGATTAATACATTGACCTGAAGCTTTCTCATAATCTATCATGATATGCTTGAAATACCCAAATTCAGCAGTCGCTGCTTTTAGGAAAACAATTGTTGCAAGACTATCATCCGTGAAGAAAATATGAGAAATTTTAGGACTAGTTCTCGCAATTGAAATCCCTGACATAGCCCTTGTTCTAGCGGCTGTTAGCAAGACCTTCTGTACAGAGCAAGAACAAATATGGAGATAGCGGGTCACCTTGCCTAATCCCTCGGGTTGGCATGATGTTGCCAAAAGCTTCCCCATTTAATAAAATGGAGAAAGTGGCAGAAGAGATACACCTCATAATCAGATTAATCCAATCAATGTGAAAACCCAACTTAGACATGATTTTGCTGAGATAAGACCACTCGACTCTATCATAGGCCTTACTCATATCCAATTTTAGAGCAGCATAACTCATTTTTCCTTTTTTTTTCTTTTGTTTAAGGAAATGTAATGTTTCATGTCCAATGATCATGTTATCAGAAATTGATTTACCAGGAATAAAAGTCGATCGGCATTCATCAATGATCTCATTTAAAACTAGTTAGTCTATTAGCAATGACCTTAGTAACTATTTTGTAAGAAATATTATTACTTTCATGTAAATGAAAATTGAGGAAAGAAAAGTAATTTTAAACCTTCTCAAAATTACTCTATTTTTATTCTCTAAAACTACACAATATCAATGTTAGTCTCCTAAAATTTGTAATTGACACATAGATAACGCGTGGGTTTTCAAGAACTATCTTCCAGCTTAACAAGTGTATTAGAGAGAGAGAGGGAGGGAGGGAGATTGAGAGAACGAACCTTCCCAGAAGACGTAGCTTGATTCTTCCAAGCGACACACCAACGATAACGCTTACTATAACAATTAACAAATTGATAGACAACAGCACCAGAGGATACAGACAAACTCTGTTCGTGCAGAAACACACCCCATTGCCCATTCTCAATTCGCACAGGGTAAAGGCTGGATGAAGCGAGCTCACCTCTCCAATCGCGGCTATTGACGAGCGTGATGGCGCCACCACTCGCATTGTAGATCCAGCCGAGGGTGAATCTGCTCTGCTCATGAGCGCATGCGTCTCTGAGCCTCTCCACGTGGCTCAGGGCCTCTTCTTCGTCCTTGCCCTTCCCCTGAGAGTTCTTCAAGGCTAGGGCTACCCTCGCCAAGTCCTCGTCGCTGATTTCTCTTTTGCCATCATATCCTGGAAGGCCGATTACCGTGGATTTTGTCACTGCTTTTCCGATTACGTTGTGGATCATTGTTTCTCTCTGTTTCGTCTCGATGGCTCAGCTCTTGCCGTCTCTCGACTGGGATTAATGAGAAAACAATTAACTTTCAAAAAAAAAAAAAAAAAGACGCGACTGTTCAAATTTCACAACGGCGGTTTATGTTATCAACATTAAATCCTTCCCACTTCCCAGCCCATTGGTCATGCTTACGTATGTATTTCCCTTCCCGGAGCTTCGGTTCAATTACAGAGACTTTTCGTAATTCTTTTTCTTTTTTTCTTTTCTTTTTTTTAATTAAATATAATATCCCTGTTTTATTATTAATTATTATATCATATACTTTTTCCTTCCTATTATTGAAAACTTTGGAATTTAATAAAGAGTTGTTTCGGGCGCTGGGTTGGTTGTAATAGTTGGGGGTTATAATAGTATGAGATTATAATAGTCTGAGAGGGTTATAATAGTTGGGGTGCAGATTATTATAGTTTGGAGTGCAGATTATTATAGTCTGAGTTAAAATAGTCTGTGTGTTGAAGTGTTGATCTGTTTAGGGATAACTGGGTAGATAGACCAAATTAGAATCGAAATTTCATAAATGTCTAATTTTGAAAAAAAATTCAGCTTTGTCCTAAGCCAAGCTAAAATAGATGTTAATTTACATCAATGCCCATTATATTATATTTAAATACAAAAATAAAAATGGTTGAATAAAATAATCAATATATTTACCTTAAATATCTCTCCATAATAATTACTCATTCTCTGTCCCAAATAAATCATCGATTCTCCCAAGATTTTCAAAACAAACCATCCTTCAAACCCCAAATAAATCTCCCAAATCTCACGGTTCGCTTTTAATCACAAAATTTTTTCACGCTCCATTCACGCTCATGCTGGTCACGTCCTACTCCCAATCTCGCCGGCTCATCCTTGGACCGTCGTTCCAAGCTCCCGCCATCTCATCTCCCTAGCGTCGTTGGTCAACGTCTACGACGGTGTTACTCTTGTTTAGACAGTCTGTCTTTCAGTCGTCGGCCACATTACCTTGGTTTGCTGTCGGTTGGAGTTTTTCTTTTTTTGAGAAACGGTTGGAGAAGATATAGTTTGGTTTGTTACGAGGATTATAAAAAAATATACTGTTAATTTTTTTTTTCCACATGGTAATTGGGTCATCATTTATTTAGTCGTGTGTTTATAAAAATCATTCCACCAAATATACTGTTATTTTGATATATAAAAATCATTCCGCGAAATATAGAAAATTTTCTTAGTCGTGGGTTTATAAAAATCATTTAGGTCATGGTTATTGGATTTATGTGGTTTATAAAAAAATATACTGTTACTATGGTATATTTGAGTTTATTATGCGAGTTTATAAAAAATTATATAATCTGGTTTATATATAATCATTCGTGTTATTGATATTTTGTTAATTTAGTTGCGTAGGTTATTGTTCTCTTACTTGGAGGTGACGAGGAATATATGAACTGATGGTTTATATAATATATCATATGATTTCTGTTAAGGATATTATATTTTATATGAATGTTATATTTGAATGTATGACTTTTATGTCTTATTAATAATTTCCTACTAAAATTTAAACTTTAACCAATATAGTTATTAATCTCATTCCAACGACCACCATACACCATTCATATGTGAATAGAACTATTACCAACAAAAAATATATGTCGAATATTTAATAAAGTTTATATATTATACATCTAAGTATATATTTATAGATAAAATATATTGCATGACCTATATTTATAATTTTGAAAATTCACTTATGGACTTTATAAATCATGTCGTATATATATTATATAAAGAAGTTTATATAATATAATTCTAAGTTTATATTTATGATACAATATACAACCTTGTATATATTTATCATTCTAACGTTTTACTTATAAACTAAATACACAATGATGAATATATATTATATAATGAGTTTGGCGTACTGATTATATATTATAATTCATGGTATATATTTATTATTTTAAGAAATATTATATTCCACAATCAACTGAGTAATTATTTTATCAAAAAAAAAAAATCAATTCAGTGATTAGATGTAAATAAGAGTTAATGTGAATAAATAGATAAAATTATAAACATCTTGTCATTAGATATTAATAGAAAAAAACTGAAAAAAAGAATGCAAACTATATACTCGGATTGCTAATCATATTGTTTCATAAAATAAAAAAAAAAAAAAAGAATAGACAAATATAAGGCATGTTATTCATATTTTTCAGAGCAACATACTGGAGGGTTTGACTATAAGAGGAAAATTTTGTGTTTTACTGCAATTAGTTTGACGGCAATGTGCAACCTAAGTTGCTGGAAAATTTGATAAATGTGTTTAGGGTTGAAGATATAACATTACTTATTTATTCAATTGCCTTAATGGCAAATTTCATTAAGGAAAAAAAACCAATCCAATTTTGATATGCAGAATTTTAAAGGGTAAAATAGGGAAGATGTAGCTGAAAAATCTTGAGCCAAAACAAAGCCGAATTTTTTTTCATAACTACATTTGTGAAATATTGGTTTTGAAAAGGCCTACTCCCTATAATTTCTGATTTGTTTAACACGGGGTTCTGAATCAAACGTTCAAGTTGACTGTTTTTTTCCTGACTTTTTTGTTTATTTTCTCATACAACTTTGTACGTCAAATATCAATAAAAAAAATGTTTGAGTTTAGTTGTAAAAATAAATAAACTTTTGGATATAGGAGTTAAATTATATGTTTAACTTAAAAGGAAACAAAAATAACCTAAGGTAAGGATTGATTTTCTTTGTTTGAGTCATGGTTTTTTCACAAAATAAGTCATTTTATGATTTAATATAGAAAAATCATATTTGTTTCATTTCTGTATTTTCAACATAAAAAGGGTGAGCACTTATTGAAAACTCATTTTACCTTCATTATCAAAAGAATAAAATAAAATAAAAATTTGAGTAGTATTTTTTTTTAATTATTATTATCACAGTAAACTTGAATACGATAAGTATAATTTGGAATGAAAAAAATGGTAGGATGAACGTAAACATTCATATACTTCATTATCAAAAGTAATTATGTAATAAAACTCCATATTTATATATGTACA
Source organism: Luffa acutangula (assembly GCA_036850905.1). Lineage (NCBI taxonomy): Eukaryota > Viridiplantae > Streptophyta > Magnoliopsida > Cucurbitales > Cucurbitaceae > Luffa > Luffa acutangula. The sequence goes on along the minus strand of CM072092.1, from coordinate 46,972,902 downwards.
ATGACAACCTAATATCTAACTCCCTAGAGATTTTTCGACTTTTCCGGCGACCAAAAATTTTAACCCTCTTTTTTGCTTTTGTTTCTTCTACCTCTTTTCTTTTCTTTTTTTTTTTCTTTATTTTTTTTTTATATTTTTCGAAATGAAAATGAAAAAAAAAACAACCAGTTGTCAGTGATCGCCAGAAAAGTGATCAGAAGTTGACGGTGTCACCGAAAAAGTCATCGATAGTCGCCAGAAAAGTCACCGGTCGATCATCACTGGAAAAGTCAATGAGTCACATAGAAGAAGAGAGAAGAGAACTACTGTAGAGAATGGGTAGAATAATCGGGTGGGTTGAATGGTGTAGCAACACAAGGGTAAAAATAACCCACTTCACCCCTTATTTTTGTTGATGTCCCAAACACTAAGTGAGCTATGATAGCCCCCACTATTATAACCAACACAGGGAGCCAAACGACCCCTAAATAATAATTATTAATTTCAATACTTTATTGGTAAAATAAAGAGTGTTTTTTTTTTTTTACAGAAAAAACATCATTGGTAAAATAAAAAGTTACTATCATAAAAACTCCTTTTTGAAATTAAAATATTCTTGGTTGAGGATAATGTTTTAAATGTCAATATTCAAGTCCCAATTTTCTGAAAATGTCGATCAAAGCATCAATAAAATTTTATTGTTGATGTGTCAAAGTGAGCATAACTCAGCGTTAATTGACATTTATCTTTGACCAAGAGGTAAAAGGTTCGAATCCCCCACTCCCAAAATGTTGATGTACCAAAAAAAAAAAATTATTGTTGACGGATACTTCTAAAAAATTATAAATATAAAGTTCATAAAATTTTTAAATCAACAAATAAGCATTTCATTAATATTAGATTTACATTAGTGATATTTTTAAAAAAATATATATATTTTTTATTTTTCATTAATTTTTTTATGATAGGATGAAAATGTGATTCGTCTCTCATGTTGAACTCATGGACATATAAAAATGTCGACATGTCAAATTTTCTATGATATAATGATTGTTATTTCAGTATTTAAATAATAAATAATAATTTAACTATTTTAATGTTAAATAATACCATATAAAGAATGCATCCTTGAAAACAATTTAATTTAAAATGTATTCCAATCGGACTCTTAGTTTTATTGCCCTATTGCACAAACATCAAGAATCATAGGTAGTTTCTTCAAATTTTCTAAAAAGAAAAAAATAATAAATTAAACCCATATTAGCTTCTTCTACATCTTATTTCATCTTGGTATTTTTTTTCTTTCACTTTTTATATTTCTCTCTTCACATATTTTATGCACCAAATTGGAAAATAAAAAAATCTTAGAGAGGACATAATATAAATAAGTACAAATAAATATACATGTATCTAAATTGGAAAGAATAAAATTAGGGAAAATCTTCAAGGGGGTGTTTGGGGTAAAGGTTTTGGAAATGGGGGTTTGGAAATGGGGGTTTTGGAAATAGGGTGATTTTGGAAATATGTGTTTGGGGTGCTGATTTCGGAAGTCTGTGTTTGGAGTGCTGATTTCTAAAATCTGATTTTGGAAGTCTGTGTTTGGGGTGTTGATTTCTGAAATCTGAGTTTTTGATTTTTTCATTTTTTTTATCAATGTTATAATTTTTTTCTAAAATTAATAATTTAAAAGTACCCTTCCACTAACTCTAGTTATTGTGAATTTTAACCCACAATTGTGAAAGGAAATCCAAATTGTGAAAAACCAAAAAAAATAATTTTATACTGTTCACCTTTTTTTTCCTACACTTGTTAGATTTGCAGCGCTTTGTTGTAAGCATAGTTTTGGAAGTCCGAGTTTGTGATTTTTTTTTTCAATGTTAGACAATTCTCCTCAAATTAAGAATTCTAATCGTTGTTTCCATTAATTGTAAAATTGGGATTTGATGTCGCGATTATCATGATTAATCCAACTTTTAAAGAGGAAAAAAAAACATTTTCTATTCTTCAATTTGTCTCCACACTTGTTACCTTTCCTATATTTGTCCTATACATATATATTGTTATATTAATTATGTATATTTCTAGTCTATATTTAATGAATAAGATTTTCGTAGCTAAAACATGACAAGAAACATTCATTTTTTAGACACATGTAAAAAATCCAGTTGGAAAAAGGTTACCTAATTATTATTTTTTATTTAGTGAAAATGTATGGTGATTGAATGCAAAACGACGTAAGTGAATGATAATTTGAAAGAGTAATAGAAAAATTAACCATAGTCATTATAACACTACATGCAGAAAGTAGTCCTCATTCATGGGTACACGTTACACATACAAAATATTTTTGTCTACAATGCTGAACATTTAAAATTATTACACGATCGAAATAGTGGTTGCAGCAACAGTCAGTCATTCGTTTCTTCCAAGCACATCCATGCAATGTTTTTTTTCAAAGGCATGGGCAGGGCAAGGAAAAATTCAATTGTCTGCATATCAGCGAGCATGACATTCAGAAGCTGTTTTTTCTCTCCTTCAAACTGTTCCATTTCCTGAATCGCTCGACCACTAACTTCCCGCACGCGGCCTCCCGTTCGTGTTTTTGTTCTCGCCAGGATGCGATCTTCTGAAGGCTGGTAATTTGGCTATCCAGTGCAGCCGTCATGGCCTCCATCATCTCTCTGTTATATGAAGTTCGTCTCGTACTACTTGATCCTGTTGACCTCCCAAATGGCCCCACATTACTGCAGCTCGTGTCAAACACATCGTCCACCAGATCGTCCGTAACATTTGACGACATCTGGTCGGTTATCCTAATGGATATGAATGATCGTAATACACATTACATCTATATTAGGCTCGTTAAGAAATGCATAACCATGAATGAATAGTCAGTTCGAAATTAAATAACACTGATTATAATTGTACTTTCTTACAGTTAGACTTAGTCACGTTCTTCTATTATTAGTGACATTGGAAAAGAAGAATGCGTTGGACAACATTTAAACAATCTGAAAACAGAGGAAAAAGTTACTGCAAATAATTCAAACTTTGATTATCATATATATCAGTCAGTGTACAATCAACCCTCTACAAAAAAATTTAGATTTGGGTTGACAAAAAGACAATGAAGAAGAAATTATCGTGGGCCAAGAAAAGTACACATCTTTCCATATTTACATGACAAAATTAATGATGGAGGATAGACTGTTTTGCATCAGTGGCGGTCTTCAAGAAGATCACGGAGGAAGTCGAGTCTGAGGGTCGGTGGGACGGACAACATCATATTGGTCATCTTTGGGTCAGCGAAGAGGGTACACTAAGGGAGACTCTCTCGCGATTTGTTAGCTCCGGCTGAACCATGAGCATCTCCCCTACTGTTTCTCGCCTCTTGAACTCCTTGGTGTCTTGTGTGTTTGGCCAGTCAACGATTTTTGTGAATTGCGTCTCCTGTATGCTAACTGTCTGCCTCATTATTTCCAGAGCTTCAGCTTCATATGATGCTCTACTCCTCTTTCGATCTTGCGAGGAACCCGCTGTGCTCGGTCGGCTCGTGGGCATTATGGGGACGTCCTCAAACTCGACGTCCGTGGCTAAATTTTCTACTAGAGGGATGGGGACATAATAATCATGTGTCCCCTGGAAGTTGGAATCCCCCTCCAAGTCCACTGGGGGGCTTTCTTCAGCTTGTTCCTAGGACATCACACCTCGATCCACTAGCCTGATCTTTGCCAAACACGATGGTGAGTTCCTCGTAATGAGGAAATGGCTTGTTCAGTAGATCCTTTGCAGCTGAGTGGAACTGCATATACGATAGTGGATGTTATCAATGTTGGAATATACATGCATTAAACCAATTGATGAATACTGACCATACCTTCACCCACTCATCGAAGACTTCTTTATCCACCACAATGCACTTATACTCTTCGTTCCACCCGAATCCTCAACATCCAGGACCTAATATCATTAATCGCAGTGTATTGTCTTTTCAACGACCGTACCTTAGAGTCAATTGTTGATGTTGAATTGATCCTGCATGTTGGGATTTTTTGTTTCAGCATACGCTGTAGTCGTGCATGGTAGCCAGGTCTGAACGTTCCATTATCACCTCGCCATCCACCTTCATGTACAAGCTCCACGAGGCTTTCAACCAATTTTGCCTCCTCCAACCTCGTCCATATATGTTTAGGTTGTTTGTCTGCTCCTGCCATTCTCCTACATGCATATAGTTGTGTGTGACTAGAGTTCGTAAGTATTTTTATTCATTCAAACAAGGGTGAAATGCTTTGGTTGGACAATGGAGAAGCAGTATTTAGCATGTAATTAAAGTTCTCAAGTTAGTTAATAAGACTAATAATAAATAAAGGAATTAATAACATTCGATAGTCATGGTACATTAACACGAAGTAGGTGGTTCAGAAAGAAAAAAAAAAGAAATATAACCACATCTGGTTCAAGTACGAAAGATGAAAAAGTCCTTATGAAAAAATGGGTCATTCAGATTGCCGCCACACATTGAACATTCTGTTAGCCAGGTCATCTCACATATGAGTCCATTCAGGGGATCCATGAATGATAGTAATGTTCTCCCCATCAAGAGGAACATGTTTCGATCCACCAGTATCCCCCTTTTCCAACCCTATGTCTAGACTCATCTCCCTAGTGATGAGGTTGTGGAGTAAGCAACATGCCGTTATGATCCGACACTGAGTCCTAACAGGGTAGTATGACCTGCCACGGAGTATAATCCACCGTCCTTTCAGCGCACCGAAGGCTCTCTCAATGACATTTCGGGCGGAGGAATGTTTCATGTTGAAGAACTCTCGTGGTGTAGTTGGTGGATTACCTCCCCCTCTCCACTCAGATAAGTGGTACCGCTCTTCCCTGTAAGGTGCCAAGAAACCCTCTACGTTGGGGTACCCGACATCACAAAGGTAGTAGTATCCTGTTCATAAAATGAGGTAAGTACTGAAGGTGGACATAAGTATTCCAAATTTTACACTGTGATAGGGTTTCATACCCTTCTGTACAACTAGTCCATTTGGGTGTGATATTGCATCCCTCAGTACTCGCGAATTAGCAGTCGAACCTTCCCATCCCGCCATGACGAAAATGAATTCACTGTTATGTGAGACAACGCCCAACACATTTGTAGCAATGTCACCCTTTCGCGTCCTATAACAGGGTCGATTAGCGACACTGACATTGACCTTTATGTACGTACCGTCCAATGCACCTAAACAATTCTATTTGACATCACAATACAAGTGTGAGGAACAGATTGTAACATCTTCACGATGTGTGTTAACATTTAGTATCCATACCTCGAACCGTTTCCACCTCCCATCTTGGCAAGAACCCGTGATCGGTACCGATTTCTTAAGCAGGACTTCGTACAACCGTAGTACGACGCCTAGGGTTGCGTTGAAATGCTGAGAAACCATCTCTCCTGACCGTGCAAACTGTCTTCTTATGACTCTATTCTTAACATCGTGAGAACATCGCAACCATCTCTTCAACATCTAAAATTTTTCGTCCCTACCAAACTAGAAGTCGTCCTAAGCATACTGCATAGGATGGAAAAACATCTCTTATCCATCTTCGTGCTCTCCCAACAACATAGGTCACTTTCATGAATAAACCGGAAGCAGGCTAATTGCCTTATCTGGTGTCTGATGTAGGGAGTTTGGTTTTCTATCATAGGACGGTCGGTCATGATGAAGTTAATGAGGTTGAATAATTGTCGTTGGGTGTCAGCCATTATGGATAGTATGGAAACAAGCTCTTGTGGTGTTACAGAATCCATTTGCAATGCACTTGTTCCTGGACAACACATAAACCATCTTTTATTACAAAATCACCCATGATTACATGGGTATACCCTAACGTACTAAAGATAGGACAAGACGATGTACGTTACAATAATTCCAATAACGAACCCTACAAACATCCTACTCAGACTATAACATTTTCCCACATTTTGACCATTTGTCCTTACGAGTCGGGTAGGACACGCTTCATGTTTATCCATGAGGTTCGCTCGACCACTGGTCCCCATTACGAAACGCCTAAATGCATACTCTACTTCTGCACATGTTCCATAGGACTTGTGTACTGCTCCCCTAAACTGGTTTACTTGGTTGTGGCATTCAACCCAAGAAGTGTAAATTCCTGGGTTACGCCCAACGAACACGACATAGAATTTCGGCTTCCCCATCATCCTATGATTCCAGAATGTACGAACTCAAGCATTCACCTACCGTCCATAACGAATACGTGTTGTCATTTTGAATTTTCATTTCATATGCATTAACGGGTTCAACTTATACGAGTTATGGAAACATATGTTTATAGTTTCGTCTCTTATGCGTTAATGATTCACGTTTCCATGTACTTACAATTTTCATTATTCAGGGATTAGGGTAACGGTTTAGGCTTTCATTGTTTTCGGCTTCAGGATTTATGGTTTAGGGTCCGGGGTTCATGGTTAAGGGTTTAGGGGTTATGCATTTATCTAATCATTGTTTAGGGTTTAGGGTTTAGGGTTTCATTGTTTTAGGCTTTAGGGGTTATTTCTTTATCTAATGATTGTTTAGGGTTTAGGGTTTGATTATTTTAGGGTTTAGGGTTTAGAGTTTAGGGTTGATGGATTAGGATTAAATTGTTCTAGGGTTTAGGGGTTATGTCTTTATCTAATCATCGATTTAATGTTTGGGAGTTTTACGGTCTAATGTCTTATTATGTAGAGTATACAGTTTATGTTATTGAACATTATAATACTTAATACGTAAGACACACCATTATGCAATATAATGTACATGACAAAGTGCATTCTAAGAATTTATAACTAAGCCCACTTTAAATTTACAACCTTTTTTTTAAAGAAAAAAAAAAAAGGAAAAGCAAAAATTTTGACCCCTACTGTTGTTCTTCGTTCTTTCTGTCATACTTAAAAAAATTGTGACCGAAAATGAAAAATGTAAATACATAATCATCTTAAAAGCATTGAAGTTATCATTTTTATGTAATAGGTTTTGGAAAATAATTACAACCGGAGACAACTTTAAGAAACAGACCCTCAACTTTAATTTTATATGTTTTGATCAAATCAAATGGGCACATTTTACTCAAATTTCAATCCAGTTAATTAGAAAATCAAGAAGCTTACATTCTAATGAGAAAATAAAAAAAGCTTCCATTCAAACTCCTAATCTTCTCTATTCCCTTTTTCCAAAATAATATAATCTAATCCTAAAATACATTATATACGTAATCTCATTTTAAGTTAAAAGTTATATATTTTGTCCTTCTACTTTGAATACATGCGTTAAGTTTGAGTCATTTTTTAATTAACTTAAAAAGTTTGAATTAGGTTTATTGATCTTTTTAAACTAATTTTACTTTTGCCCAATTACTTTCCGTACGAATTAATTAACGTTAAGGATCGTAATTTTTTAAAATCTCAACCTCCATAAATCAATATTTTTAAAGCTACATTTTTGTAATCTGAAAATCACAATTCAAAATACGGTTTTTTAAAAAATCCAAATCTGACTTTAAGAAGTTCACACATGGAGCCCACATTGTCAAAAAAAAAAAAAAAAAAGTTCACACATGGAGAAGTAATTTCATTATCAAAACAGGCCCAGAAAATTTATCAAAATTTCAGATTCATTCATTATTTGGTAAAGTATTTAAACATATATGAAAACTTTGCCATTGAATCAGAAGTTAAAAAACTGGATTTAATTTGTTGTATATTTAAGAACGAATGATGCATATTGTCAATTTTAAAATCAGTCTTTAAAAAAAGTTAAAAAAACGAAAGATGATATTTGGTTAATTTGGTCAATTTGGTCAAACCACTTTGTGTGATGCATGCCAATAATTTTATGTTTATTTCCAAACCTTTTAATTTACATTGTAATCTTGTTAAATCATAAAGGGAAATTCAAAATTAATCAGTTTTGTTAAATACAATTTTGGTGTAATACCGAAATTATTTAAATATAGACAACATAGAAGAAGTATAAATTAATGATAAGGGAATATAATTTTCATACCTTTTTAAGTAAAAGTTTACGTATACTTAAATTATTTTTAAGTAAAAGTAGTTCTTAGTTCAATTACGTTTTTCTTTTTCCATTTTTTCAACTACCTAATCATGGCCAAACTACTTAACACATAATCATGAAAAAATATAACAATAATCATGGAAAAAAATAATGTCCAAAATGTCCATAACATATGTACATAAAGATAACAATATTCATTAAAGAAAACGTGAAAACTTAAACCATGAACATAATAATGTTTAAAATGTCCATAACATATGTACAGAAATTATGAAACTTTATGACAATATAAACCAAGCAAACAAACCTCAAATACAACGGTCGTTTTTTGTTCGTACCTGTAAAGGGTCAACCATAATAGACAACTTAATTGTGTTAGTACATGTTTAAGATCATGTAATTAAACTCAAAGAAAGGAAGAAGTTCATAACTTACCGTTATATGAGATCGTTCGAATTAATAGGAGGCAGTGAGGGATGGAGATCGGGGAAGTTGTTGTACTAACCATTCATCGTAAGAATCCATACGAATAGAAAGAAGTGAGTGGGATGGAGGACATTAATATAGATTAACTAACGACAAAGTGAAACATAAATGGAAGACCAAGAAAGAAGGAAGCAAAACATACCAAGGGTAGGTGGTTGCAAAGGCTTGGAGTCTTTCCTCAAGAAAGAATAGTGCACTATGGTTGTTTAAATAGAGAAGGTATGGAAAAAAGGTGGTTGGGAGAACTAAATTCGTGATTGGAGAGACTAATTAAATGGATAGTACTTTATTTTTGAAGAAATAAAAAAGTAGGTATCATTACATCAGCTCATTTAATGCTCACCAACAACATTAATTTGAAAGTCTCATAAATGGATTAAATACAATCAGACAAAATTGAATGTCAACTACCAAGTTCAAATGTAACTAGACCATTGAAGGAATGATTGGTAATTAAATAGAGATAATCAAGCAACCAATCCAAGCAGTAACAACTTTCTAAAAAATGCACAAAAAGAAGAAAAAATATAACGGAAATAGGAAAAAAAAAAGGTGACCGGCCTCAGGTGCAACATTTTCAAGCACTTTGATTTCACATAAAAAACAGAACAATGAATAATAGGAAGAAAAGAAGTTTAAAAAAATGGTGAAGATAATTAAAGTGAAGAACTGATTTTAAAAAGTAAGCAAATCATGTTTATAAAAAACAAATGTAACCAAGCAAAGCAAATGTATTGACAATGGGAATTATAAAGAAAACATGTTCAACATGAAAATGAAGACAGAAAACACATTATGAGCATCACAGGCATGAAATTGATAAAAAAATTCACATGACAATGAACATGGGAGCAGATAAACATGAGATGAGCACGAGCATCAATCTGGACAGAATTCAACAGCATGAAGATGGTGGATTAAATTTTATTAATAATAGAATAATGTTCAACCAAAAAAATTGAGGACAAATCAATGATGAACAATCGTTGAGGATGCAAAGGTAAACGGAAGAAAAATTAAACAAATGACAGAAGTAATTAGTGAACAAGAAAGAAAATGAAACAAAGAACAAAAATTGCAACACAGGAAAGAAAGGAAAAAAAAACTATCGAATATGTTGCTTCAACAAAACTTGAACAGAAACAATACAGGGGGGTTTACAGAATACAGCAAAACGAAGCTGCATAATCGGAAAAAAAAATATATTCCAACCCAATATACGTTACAACACATGAAATCAACACTAACATGGGATTCGATCACAAGCAGACACACATTGATTACAAAGAAAGAAAAAAAAAAGAAAAAAAGGGAAAACGCTTGCATGTAGGTGGACATCATCGGTCGACCACCAAAGGGGAAGAAAACTTATCTCTATTCCCACTCCTCACTTGGCTCCAAACACCTACCAAGTGGGTACCGACGTCGACAGCCGCGACAAGGAGAAGCGACATGGGGTGGGATCTGAACAAAAGATAGAGGAAGAAACCATGTTAGGGTTAGATCCGCGAATATCCGAAAGAAGGGACGAGAAAAAAATAGGAACGATACCTCAGATTCGCGAACAGGGAGCAAGGAGAAGACAGATATGAGATCTGAACTCCCTCTTTCCCTCCCAAACCGAAAACAAGACATGCAATCGAAAAGGGGAGGTTAGGAAAACTAGATTATTGGAGCGAGGGAAGGAGGAAAAAATGAGAACAAAACCCAAACAAACTCACCGTCGATGAGAGAGAGAACGATCACCACAGAAAACACGGAAAGAGAGAGGAGATAGAGAGTGATCGCCATAGAGAAGACGAGAGGTTGGAAGGAAAACGGAGAGAGCGAGGTGCGAATTCGAGGGAGAGAGGAGAACGAAAAACGGCGCCACAAAGTGAGAATTTGGGGGGTTTGGGAAACCCTAACCCCGTTTTTTGAAAAACGGGGGCCCAAACGCTGGGTTGTCCGTTTTTCAAAAAATGGGCTTCCCAGTTCGGGCCAGTTCGGTGGCCCAAACGCCCCCTAAATTAAGTAGGGACAAAAGAGAAAATCAAAAAATTCTCTCCTTAAACATAATAGAATAAATGAATTGTGAAGTAATATATACTTTTTCGAACAACACTATTTTATACGTTATAAGGAGGCAAAGAAAAAAAATTTGTGCAGGAGAAATAGAGGAAATAGTTGTTTATACGATTGTTGAAGTTCACCATTATTAAAATTTGAAAACTTTTAGCCCCGTTTGGTTATTCATGATCTGTTTTCGTTTTTATATTTTCAAGAATAAAATATACAAGCAAAACAATGAAAACGTGTTTGGTATACCTATTTTCAAAAACAATTTTCGAAAACAACTCAAAAAATGACCTGTTTTAAAAAACAATAAAATGATGTTTTCATTGTTTTCCAATTTTGTTTTTAAAATAATGGAAACACGAGATACAACTTTAGAAACACATGATATATCATTCTTTTCATCAAACAATGTTAATTATCTACAAACAACATTTTCTATTTTTGATATCAAAATTCTCTCAAACTCTAAAGAAAAAAAATACAAAATTACTGTTGTGTAGATATTGTGTATGATTGATATTTGATGGTTTGTTTGTTATTATTATTTTTTACACGATCCTACCTATTTTTATATGCTCCTCCACTTTACAAATCAAAAGCTTCCTACAATACAACTATCTGGTATATCTTTTTTTTTCCTTATAATTTCAATTCCAACTTTTTTTTTTTTTTTGAAGAATCATCTCCAATAGCATTGATTTCTAATATCTCTCTACAAATGAATAAAAATCAAATCAAGTACAAAAATAATTATATTAAATTAGATTTTTCTTAAACAAATGAATTTTAGCAAACACATATTAATCTTTTTTTGCATTTTCGAATTCATAACCAAACACAGTTTCCAAATTTTGAATTCAAATTTCAAGTTTTTAAATTGGAACCAAACTTGTTTTAAGATATAATGGAAATAAGAAATTTGTTTTCGTTTTCTGTTAAATTCTTCATTTTTTAAAATAATTTTCAAATCACGAACCAAACGGGGCCTTACATTTCCGTTAAATTATTAAAAGTAAATTCATAAATTTTTTAATTTATTTTTAGAAATAAATTGACAAAACTTTTAATATTGAGAATGAAGAGTGATGTCGGTTCAGTTTCTTTGATTTTGAGTCTAATCGAGTACCAAATCGAATCGAACTGGTCGGTTTGGTAAAAATAATAGAAACCAAACCAATGTCCGATAACAGGATAACACAAGCAAAATTGGAGCTTTAGACAAGCAAAATTGGAGCTTTAGACTTATAAATTTTATAATCCAACAGGTTGAAATGGAAAAAAATAAATCAAAAGTTTAGGCTTGGCCTGGAGATGAGAAAGAACTCAAAGTTGATTGTGATTCTGCTTTGAATTTTTAAACCTATCACATAAAAAAGTTGGAGCTTCATGGAACTTGGCAGTGGGCATCATGTTAAATGAACCAAATAGCCAACCAATACAAGACTTGTTATTAATCTTATTCTATTTATGCAATGTTAATTAAGCCATTTTAGATGCAATTATCATGATCCAGGTTGAATTGTTTACAAAGAACAGAAGAACACAAGTTAATTTTTGTTTAATGCTCTAATCACAAAGGGTTGTGAACTGGAGAACACGGAAGACGGAGACGAAAAACACATATCGAGCATTCGGAATGAGCGACAACGAAGATGGCTAACGGGAGTGCAATGGTGCAATATATGAACTACAATTACGGGTGGCATGGTGTAGGGGCGTCCCTGATTATTGCATGTGTGAGTTTCTTAGTGAATGTGTTGATAATTGAGGGAGTTATTCTATGATATTGTCATGAGAATGTTTGTGAATGAGAATGTTTCTTTTTAGGGGAGGATATATGTGTGATTGTAGTTTGGGTGAAAACGTTTTAAAACTTGTGAATGAGAATGAGAATGAGAATAATTTGGAGATTTTTTTTTTTTGGAGGGGGAGGGGGAGATATATATTATAGGGAAAAATACACTTTTAGTCCCTGAGGTTTGAGTTAGGTTTCATTTTGGTCCCTGAGTTTTCAAACTCAACAATTTAGCCCCTGAGGTTTGGTTTTAGCTTCATTTTAGTCCGTCCATCTATTTTTCCGTTAAAAACTAACGGTTGGCTGACGTGGCATTATTTTTTTATTAAAAAAATATTTTTAAATTTTTTTAAATATAACTATATTAAAATAATACAAATTTTATTTTTAATATATTTTTATTTTTTTTCATCTTCTTCTTAAACATATCCACCACCAACCTCCTCCTTCTTCAACACCCATCAACAACCTACCGCCGACGACCGACCGCCGGCAACCGCCGCTCGCCAGCGGCCGGCCGCCGCCGTCGGCAACATTTTTTTTTTTTTTGCTTTTTCTTCTTCTTTCTTTTTTATTCTTTTCTTCTCTTTCTCTCCCTTGGTCACGAAAAATAGTACCTTCGCCGCCGGAATGTAGAGCAGTACTTTCTCTCTCTCTTGGTCACGAACCCGAGCCTGAAGAAGAGCATTACCTTCGTCGTCGTTCGCCTGAAGCTGCGCCGAGTCTGAAGCATTCGTTTGCCTGAAGTCGCGCCGCCCCGATCCAGCTTGAAACTCATAAATAGAATGAAACCCATGAATTTTTCGAGCCCAGATCTGGAACCAGTAGGTTCTTCATCTTCGAAAACTCGCGAGGAATCAACCATTGGGCGTGGGTTTCAGATTCTTCAATAGATCTCGCGAACTTGATGCTAAACTTGACGGACAAGGGCGTGGGTTTGAGATCTCGACGAACGGTGGCGATAAACGAGCGTGAGTTTCAGATCTCGACGGACGGCGGCGATAAACGGGCGTGGGTTTCAAATCTCGGCGGACGACACGCTGAACTTGACGGACTTGAGGAGCGCCGTGGGTTTCAGATCTCGACGGACTTCGACGCTGAACTTGACGGACTTGATGGGCGTGAGTTTCAGATCTCGACCTAAAGGGTTTTGATGTCGCTGGTGTTGTAGAGGTGAATGAGAAAGGAGAAAGATGAAGAAGGTAAAAAGTGTTCTGATGAAGAGAAAAGGTTGTAAATACGAAAAGAAAGAAATAGAAGAAGAGAAGAATTTTTTTTTTTGGTTGTCGCCGGCGACGGCCGGCCACCGGCGAGTGGTGGCTGCCGGTGACAATAGCAGAGGTGGGATGGTGGTGTTGGTGGTGAAGAAGAAGGAGAAGAGAGAGAGGAAACAAATAATAAAAGTATTATAAAATAATAATATTTTGATTATTTTAATATATTTATATTTAAAGAAATTCAAAAATACCTTTTTTTTAATAAAAAAAATAATGACACATCAGTAAACCGTTAGCTTTTAACGGAAAAATAGACGGAGGGACTAAAATGAAACTAAAACCAAACCTCAGGGGCTAAATTGTTGAGTTTGAAAACTTAGGGACCAAAATGAAACCTAACTCAAACCTCAGGGACTAAAAATGTATTTTTCCCTATATTATATTATATGGGCTTCCATCTCAAAACCAATTGGCTATGAGATGGAAGCCCATATAATATAATATGGCATCAGAGCCCATTAAAACCCAAACGGGTATTCGGTCCAATAAAAAGAAATTGGGATCCGAGCCAAGAATGGCGAACCCAAGAGGCACCATCTTGAGGGGGCATGTTGAGGATCTCACATTGAAAAGAGTGGTGAAGACCTCACAATATATAAGCTACAAGGGTCACTCTACTCATAGCCAATTGGTTTTGAGATGGAAGCCCATATAATGTAATATGATATCCGAGCCCATTAAACCCAAGCGGGTATTCGGTCCAATAAAAAGAAATTGGGATCCGATGAACCCAAAGAGGCATCATCTTGAGGGGGCATGTTGAGGATCCCACATTGAAAAGAGTGGTGGAGACCTCACAATATATAAGCTACAACGGTCACTCCACTCATTGCCAATTGGTTTTGAGATGGAAGCCCATATAATATAACTAGTTAAACAATACGTGCAATGCACGTGAAAGGTTATTGTCTTAATTGAAAGTGAAAAAAAAATTATATATATCTTATTCTAAGTTAACTTAGAATGAATATGAAATACATTACATGTGGTGAAATTTAAATTTTGAATGAAAAATATCTTTTATAAATATTTGACATGCAATCAAAAAGTAGTGAAAAAGATAAAAATGATAAAGAAAAAAATAATGATTAAAAAATATATAATGTAATTGAAATTGATATTGGTAAAAGAAGTGGCGTAATAAGATATTTTATTACTTCATGGATAATTCTAGAAACAAAAAAGAAAAAAAAATAACTACTTAATAAATATACCTTGATCATAGGAGAATCGCTTTGATAAACAATATCTTAGACACATCTCCACCATTTGATCATGATGTTTTACATCTACAATTTGGTTCACACCTATGTGAATGAATGCGTCATGTTTACCAACCTCCACTTGAACAACTGTGTCCATCTAGCATAAATTGCAACTATTATATTATTCTCTCAATGGACGGCTCATCTCAAAGAGTAGCGCTTTTCAAAAAAAAAAAAAAAACTCAAAGAGTAGCGTATTGTTAGCAAAGATTGAAGGACAAAATAAGAATTTGTTAAAATTGTAAAGGTAAAAGAGGGAAGTAAATTAAACTTTTTCCTCTGTAGTCTCATGAAATTAAAAAGAATTTAAATATATAAAAATGATAAAAAACACATGGATGATTAAAATTAAAATAGATAACATAAGTGGAGTAAAAATTGTAAATTGAAATCGATAAAAAGAAATGACATAATAAGATAGTTTATTTACTTCACAGGTAATTCTTTGGTGTTTTTCAAATAAATTGATTTCTAGAAAAAGAGAAAGAAAGAAAAATTATTTAACAAACCGAACTTTGATTATATAGAAGAGTCTCTTTATAATTATAAACAACATTTCATGCACAACTCTATGGTTTGAATCATACCTGTAGGTGAATGGACATGTTGATTCAATGTGTAACCACCCACCTAAATAATCATGTCCCTTGAGCATAAATCACAACTATTCAACTATTTTCTCAATAGATACCTCAACTCGAAGAGTTGCATCCTGTCAGTAAAGATTGAATGACAAAATAAAAATTTATTATAATTCTACAAACAAAGGAGGGAAAAAAAATATGATATTTACATCCATTTTAAGATATATGATATTTCAAATAAAATTCTGATGACTTTGAACAATTTCTTAACTTTTTTGTTGGACCACATGATTTCTACGTTTTCTTTGTTCCTATATTTAGATGTACATCAGATGAAAGAAAAAAAATACATTTTTATTTCAATTCTAAGGTTTTTTTAATAAGTAAAAACAATTAAACAAATATATAATTTATAATATGGATAAAGAAAACTTATAATGTATTGAAATTATTTAGTGTAATTTTAAATATACAAAATGTAAAATGTTTGAGATTTGGAAACACAAAGTAATCCTTCTAAAATTATATTTTCCAGAAGGAATTTACAATTTATCAAAAAATATACTTACTCCAAGCAATTAATGTAAACTGTAAATAACATTTAATGGATATATATATAACATTTATTGACATAAGAAAAATAAAAAATGATATACAATAAAACCCCTTCGTCGAAAAAAAAATGAGTTTTTGAATTCTCAAACTTCATTTTGACACAATTCAATGTTTCCTCATGAATAACATAAACTTTTAATTTCCATTCTTTTTGGAAAACTTTGAATTCTTTGATAAAAGGAGAATTTTTGCTATAATTACATGATATTTTGATAGAAAGAAATAAAAAAATGTATGTATTGACAATCGTGTTTCTTTCTTTTTATACATGGATCATACCCATAGGATGCATCAATTCATTTGTAACCATCTAAGAGTCGCACCTCCTCGGCATCAATTACACCCATATAAAGTGATACACTTGAAGAGTCGTGTCCCGTCAACAAAGGGCAAAATAGGAATTTAATAAAAATGTAAGGGTAAAAGAGGAATGCAAAGATTCTCCCCTCTAAGCCCCATTTATATATATTAAGATAATATATGTGTAATTGTTGGATTATACTTTGAACTTGTGGTTTATATTTTTGAACAAGAATGACCATGATTTGGAGAATGGAGGGTGGGGGGAGGGAGATATATTTGTGATTGATGGATTATATTTTGAGCTTGACATCGTATTTTTTAAAAAGAATGTGTGATTTTTAATCTTAATAAGTAGTTGTTAGAGTTCTATAATTGTAATGATTATGCATGTACTTTTCTTAGGTGAATGAGGTTGATTTTGTGGTTTTTTTTTAGATTATACTTTGTGATAGTAGTTACAATTGAGGATGTGGCTTTCTAACTTTTAAGTTGTGATACTAGTTGTTTTATTATTCTCATTCTAAGTTTACTTATACATATATATTTTATTTGTTTATGTGTAGAATTAATTATTGTTGATGGTTTGTTGAAAGATTGTGGTTTTTTTTTTTTTTTTTTTTGGAGGATAGTGTATGTTGGTATATCAACTAATTATATTTTGTAATCACATTACTTGAAGTAAGAGTTCATATTTTGTAACTTGATACTCTAACTTAGGACCTTGTGAACTTCTTTGTAAAAGTTTATTGTGGTTTTGTAAATCTTTGCAACATATATTTGACATATGACTAAACAATGTTGTTGATGGTTGAATTTTGCTTAGGGAGTTGCCCTTTGCTCCACGCAACGATCAGCAGTGAATTTGTAAGGATGCGGGAAGAGCGTGACCTGCAAATCAAACAAACGCTGCACACCGGTGTGGTGTAGACCACGCGCGCTCCGATGCCTAAGTTAGTTCCTGGCCGAAGAACAAGTAACGTGTATTTAGGGTTAAGTTTTGCATACCTGACTGCGTTGGTCGTCCCCCCTTTTGTAAGTCCCCTTAGGGTTTCGGCTGCTCATCACCGGAGCATTCATGGGCCTTTGGCCCTGGTCGGCCTCGGCATTGGGCCGAGGCCGACCACATGCTCGGCCTCTCCCTTGGGATGAGGCCGAGCGTCGTGTCCTGGGGCCGGGTTGGGCTCCGGCCCCTCTGCCTTCTTCTCCTTGGCTTCTTCTAGCTTCTGGGCCGATTTACCAGGGCCCATCCTGCACAAAATATCACAGAACGATTTCTGCCCATAACATTAAGCCCCCACTCTCTATTGGAGTTCCGGGGCATTTCTCGGACTCTAATGGAGAGTTGGAATTCAATCATTCTACTGTATAAAAACTCATTACTCATGCATAAACCATCACATTTTGCCTTCTAACGGTGCAACCATTTGGTTGACTCTTTGTGGGGCAAGAAGATTTCTTCCTGCTGACTGTTAGTCAACTTGTGAGTTGGTTTGGAACCAACCTAGCACCTTGGAATTGAGAATCCCATTGGGATCTAGTTGGATGAAAAAGACGAATGGGAAAAGACAAAACGGGGGGCTGCCCGAGGGGGTCAGCCCCCTGCCGCCGCGCCAGGCGCATGCCTGGCGCGACAGGCGCCTGCTGCCTGGCAGCAGGTGGGCTCGGCCCCGGCACCTTGCCGAGGCCGAGCAGGCTAGGCCTGCCGTGGCAGGCCTAGCACGACCTGTCCCATCATCATTTCTCTTCTTTTTTTTTTTTTTTTTTTTTTGAATTTTGAATTTTGAATTTCAAATTTGAAATCCGAAATTCCCTCCACTTTCGCTCTATAAAAAGCCTTCTCATGCTCTCCACTTTCCTCACCAAACTCTCTTCTCAAGCTTTCTCCAAGGTAGCGCCTTTTCCTTTCTTTCATATTCATTGCGAAACGTTTTTCTTGCCATGTCGAGTGAAGAGTCTGTCCATACCGACTTTCATTCCGGGAGCGGTTCTAGCTTTTATGATGAATCTTCTTACTCGGAGGGGGAGGAGAACGTTGAGGAAGCTGAGGATTCCGACCCTTCGGCACCTCCTTCAGTTACGTCATCCTTGGTGACCGAGGCCCACTTGGAGCGCCTTCGGTACGAGTATGGCGTTCCTGACGATGTGCATATGAGGGTTCCGGGTCCAGATGAAAGCTTTTCTCACCCCCCCGTAGGTGAGGTGGCATTCTACAGAGCTATGTTCAAGTTTGGAGTCCGCCTACCGCTCCCCCTGCTCCTCCAACACTTCCTGACGATCACCGGGCTAGCCCCGGCACAAATTGTGCCTAATGGATGGGCTCATCTCATCGGTTGCATCCTTTTATGGGCATATGGCAACCCGGATGCTACTATGGACCCGAATATTTTCTTTTCTCTGCACTCTATCAGCCGCAGTCCCAACCTTGGGCATCTTTTTTACTATATTAGCGCCAAACAGGGAACCATTGTTAACACCCCCTCATCTGTGAAAAATTGGAGGAGTGGGTGGTTCTTTGTTAGTGGAAATTGGCTAGAAAGAAACCCAGACGGCAGCCATTATGCTGTTTCCACATACTTTCGCAAATATGGTGAGTATTTGCGCGCTTATTGCCTTGATCAATACTTCTAACTCACCTTTCATCTTTCTCACTTTCTCAGTTCCTCGGAGGGCTCGCCGAACCGCAGAAGCTCGCCTATTCGCTGAGGTTGTACGACGGATCCCGCTTTGCCACCGCTTCGGTCCCGACCTCGTCAACCAAGAAAATCTTGTATTCCTCAGACTCGCTCGCCCTTTGTCCAGTAAGCTCCCTCTGCTATCCTGCCAGCGCTCCTCTTCCTTCCTTTTACTTGACTTTGCCACATTTACTAATTTCATCTCTCTTAAACACAGCGATGCCGCCACGCCTAATCTACGACGGGAGCCGCAAGCAAAAGAAGAATAAGGGTGTGGCAAGCACCTCACAAGCAAACGTCACCGATCTGACCGAGGAAGATTCTGACGCGCCCCAAGTCGCCGCCCGCTCCTCCACCACGGGTCTGAGGAGGTCGTCACGCCGCCGCCCTCCAGTCATTCCTTCTCCGATCAGAGAAGAGGGCACCTCCCTTCCCGTCTGTGTCCTTCCGGAGGACTACTCTGGGACGGGAGATCAAGTGGACATGCTCGCCCACGACCTCCGCTGCTGGCAGGGCTTGCAAACCCATAAGCCCGTGGGGGAATTAGGGTACGACGACCCCGCAGAGAGCCTTCAATCTGTCCACCGCCACCTTCGCGAGGTGAGAACTTTTTCCCTGCTCACAATTCGGTTACTCTTTCCTTTTCCGGACTACCTCTTACTGAGCTCTGCTCCTTCCACAGGTTTTCACCAAGGTTACTGTGTCCGCCATGAGCCTGACGAACAAAATAAATGAGCTGCAGTCGAATAGCGTCCCAAGGCAAGAACTAATCCAGGCGCAGAGCAGCCTTGACCGCGCCAACCGTCTCCTCGAAGAGGTGAGGGTCGACCTCGACCGTCACAAAATGGGTTGGGATCAAACCAAAGCCCAGCTAGCCGAAGCTCGAGCCCACCTTGCCGACGCTAAGTACCTTGCCGAAGCATATCGGAAGACGGAGGACTACATTGTCACCCACAACCAAATGTGGGAGGATGGGGCGACCTGGGCTGTCCGGCGCATGCGAAAACATTT
The DNA here is from genome assembly GCA_036850905.1 of Luffa acutangula. NCBI lineage: Eukaryota > Viridiplantae > Streptophyta > Magnoliopsida > Cucurbitales > Cucurbitaceae > Luffa > Luffa acutangula. The sequence goes on along the minus strand of CM072092.1, from coordinate 46,952,779 downwards.
TCCTGACATGGACCGATCCATTCTGAAGACCGAGATGGCCGCCATGCTTGTGGATCCTGACTCCTATCCGGCATCAGAGAGCTCGTCCAGCGGACGTGAAGACATGGAATTCTCCGGGGACGACCATCGTTAGGAATGTTTAAGCACTTCCTCTGCCTGCTGCATGCTTCCAATCTTGCCTTGTCAAACTTCGCCCTTTAATTCCTGCACTTGTACTTTCCCTTCCAATTAATGAAAAATAGGCCATGGCCTTTTATCGTTCAACGCTCGTGCCTACCTTGAATAACATTTGGGATTACTAAGAAAAACCCCATCAGGATAGGCAAGACCATATGCATAACAAACAAGCAACTTACGAAACATTAGAGAGAACGGGCCACTAGGGACCGAATGGAGGCCACCGGTCTCGGCCTGCGCAAACGCTCGGCCTCGGTAAAGGGCCGACCATACGCTCGGCCACGGCATAGGGCCGAGGTCGACCATATGGGTCGGACCATTTTAGCCCGACCCTTTGGTCTGGTCTTCCTCTGGGTCGGTCTTTCGGTCCTACCTCTGTCCGACTGTCCTCGTCCGCTCATTGTCCATCTGTGTGGTCCAAAATCACCTATAGCATTAAGCCCCCACTCTTGAATTGGGATTCAAGCGCGACTTTCATACTATAGGCCGAGCTCCTTAAGCCCAATTTAAGAGTACAACTCTCGTCTCGTGTTGACTTTCGCATGACTTCTTTGTTATCCTGCAAGATAGGGCGAGCTATGCAAGCTAAAGATTCCCTGAGTAGGGACTAGGTGAAACGGAAAAGAGAAGAGTGATATGTCACAGAAGTGGCCGGAGGGCCCCTTTTCACCTTAGCGAAAAGGTCATTCTTAATCCATTCCTACCCTCAAAACATGCCCTTATCATGCCAAGAATCGTAACTCTGGAGGAAACAAGAACAAGCTCATACCTGGCTCTTGAAGGGAGAGGCGTGCCCTCGTCATGTGCAATTGACTCAGCGTGCCCCTGGGATGTTCCCAACATCAGGGTGCTCGGCCTCGGCCTTGGCATGAGGCCGAGCACTAATTTTTTACATAGCTCGCAAGACCTGTTCACCTACGACCAGTGCGGAAGCCCGGAAAGTCCCTAGACCCTCGCTGTTCATCCCAGGGGTGCGTACACTCTTCTGGGGAAAGGTGCTTGGGGAGGCCAAGGAATTTCCCGAGCCTCTCTTCAAGCATAATGTTCATCCCAGGGGTGCGTACACTCTTCTGGGGAAAGGTGCTTGGGGAGGCCAAGGAATTTCCCGAGCCTCTCTTCAAGCATAGAATTCATCCCAGGGGTGAGTACACTCTTCTGGGGAAAGGTGCTTGGGGAGGCCAAGGAATTTCTCGAGCCTCTCTTCAAGCATAGAATTCATCCCAGGGGTGCGTACACTCTTCTGGGGAAAGGTGCTTGGGGAGGCCAAGGAATTTCCCGAGCCTCTCTTCAAGCATAGAATTCATCCCAGGGGTGCGTACACTCTTCTGGGGAAAGGTGCTTGGGGAGGCCAAGGAATTTCCCGAGCCTCTCTTCAAGCATAGAATTCATCCCAGGGGTGCGTACACTCTTCTGGGGAAAGGTGCTTGGGGAGGCCAAGGAATTTCCCGAGCCTCTCTTCAAGCATAGAATTCATCCCAGGGGTGCGTACACTCTTCTGGGGAAAGGTGCTTGGGGAGGCCAAGGAATTTCCCGAGCCTCTCTTCAAGCATAGAATTCATCCCAGGGGTGCGTACACTCTTCTGGGGAAAGGCGCTTGGAAACTTTATGAAACGAAATTCTTTATTTCAGATCAACAAATTGATTACAAAGAATAACGAAAACTGAAAGTGATCCCGGAGGACTGAAAACATAGTAAATACTAAACTAGAGCTCCATTGGGAGGGGAAAACTAGCCTCTTCATGTGCTCGGCCTCGGCCATATCCCGAGGCTGGTGTTGTCTGAATCCTTCTGTCAATATTTTTGAGGGCCATAAAGTAGCATTCTCTGGACATCTTCTGCTCGCCATACACTGCTCCAATGCCTTTCTCTGTGGGAAACTTCAAGACTTGGTGGTAGGTTGAAGCTACAGCCTTGAGCCCGTGCAGGGTGGGTCGTCCCAAGATGGCGTTATATGCCGGAACGCAATCGACCACCAAGAAATTGATCATCCTTGTTATGGCATGCAATCCTTCTCCAAACGTTACCGGTAATTCTACGCTCCCTCTCGGGCTGACTTTCTCTCCGCCAAAGCCCACCAGAGGCGTAAGACTCGGCTTTAGGTGTTCATTCCCCAACCTCATGGCTTCGAATGCAGTAGCCGAGAGTACGTCAGCGGAACTTCCTCCATCAACGAGAATCCGGTGAACCTTGGCATTGGCTATCGTCAGAGCAATTACTAGTGCATCATTGTGCGGGTGACGCACTCCTGTGGCCTCCTCCTCTGTAAACTCCAACCTGGGTGAGTTTTTATCAAGATGGAGTGAGTACATACCTCGCCCATCGGGCTCGTGTTGCGCCTCCCGAACGGCAGCCTTTCGTTTCCTACCTGACTCCCCTCCTGAGGGTCCTCCTAGAATGGTTCGAATCTCCAGTGGTGGATTGGCACCGCCCTTGCCTTGGTCTGCTGGTAGCGGTCTTTTGCCTCTATCGTTTCCCACGAACTCCTTGAGGTAACCTTCTCTGATCAGGGTCTCTATCTCATCTCGCAACTGGATGCACTCCCGGGTTGTGTGGCCGTGATCTCCATGGAACATGCAATATTTGTTTCGATTTCTCCTGTCGGGATCCGACCTCAACTTCTCCGGTCGTTTCAGCAGATTCGTGTCTTGTATCGCGGCCAAGACCTGTTCAAGTGAAGCTGTCAATGGTGTGTACCTGTCGTACCTGGATTTAGGCTCTGCCCGACTTTGCAGTTCCCTGGCATCTGGTCGGCCTCGGCCATTGGCCGAGGAGTGTTCTGGTCGGCCTCGGCCTTTTCCCTCGGCCGGGTGCCTTTTTCCTTTGTCCTCGCGGCGTCGGTCTGGCATCGTTACCCCCCGACCCTCTCTTTCTTCCTGCTTAGATTTCAACAGTTCTTCAGCACTTATGTATCTTTGAGCCCGGGTCATGAACTCAACATACGTTCGTGGCTGGCTCTCCCCAATTGAATTGAGTAGTCTTTCGTCCTGCAACCCTGAAATCACAGCAGTTAAGGCAACTCCATCATCATAACGTTCCACCTGCAAAACCTCGTTGCTAAATCTGTTAATATAATCCCTTAGGCTCTCCCGGGGTCCCTGCTTTACTGTCAGCAAGTTGATTTGGGGCTTCTGTCGACTACGGGCCCCCAGGAATTGCGTGATAAACATTCGGGCCAACTCTCTGAACGAGCCAATTGACCTTCGCGGGACCTTCCCGAACCACTGCCTCGCCAGACCTGTGAGTGTGAGTGCAAAGGCTCGGCACCTCGTTGCTTCGTTTGCCCCGTGAAAGTCCATCCAGGTTTGGTATGCATCTAGGTGCTGTTTCGGATCTTTTTTCCCATCGTACTGTGGGAAGTTCGGCACCCTGAATTTGTGCGGCACCTCCCCTTTCATAATCTCATCCGTGAAGACTGGCCCTTCTTGCCCAATCAAATCTTCTATGTCCTCATTCTCTGCCTTCTTTTGGGAAGTTTGGTGGCTAACCTCTCCTTGTGGCCAACCGGATACCTCCCGCTCCTTTCGACCCTGCTCGGCCTCGGACTTTGGCCGAGGCTCAAACCTGCCGTTGTTTCCTGTATACTTACCTGGTGCCTGGGTTAGCGGAGAACCCCTGCGGACCTTCTTGCGACTCGGCCCGGCCTCCTTCTGTACCCGGTCATCCCCGGGAGGTGGCATCCGGCTGGTCACGCTTTCTGAATCTCCCACCTCCTCGTTGGCTATGCCCTTACCCTTCTTTGGGTCTCTGTGTGGATGCTCTTCCTCATGCCCGGCAAGATCAGGCTTTTTCAGCAGAGTGAGGATCTCGGCCAAGTTCTGCCCCATCTCGTTCATCCTCCCCTTCATCTCCGCGATCTCTGTTTCCTGTGCCTCGAGCCGTATTAGAGGATTCGGCTCACCCGTGATCAGTTGATTCTCGTTCTCCATTGTATTTGCTTGTTGCCTACAGCGTTTGCTCGTCAACTCTTCCCCACAGACGGCGCCAACTGTTGATGGTTGAATTTTGCTTAGGGAGTTGCCCTTTGCTCCACGCAACGATCAGCAGTGAATTTGTAAGGATGCGGGAAGAGCGTGACCTGCAAATCAAACAAACGCTGCACACCGGTGTGGTGTAGACCACGCGCGCTCCGATGCCTAAGTTAGTTCCTGGCCGAAGAACAAGTAACGTGTATTTAGGGTTAAGTTTTGCATACCTGACTGCGTTGGTCGTCCCCCCTTTTGTAAGTCCCCTTAGGGTTTCGGCTGCTCATCACCGGAGCATTCATGGGCCTTTGGCCCTGGTCGGCCTCGGCATTGGGCCGAGGCCGACCACATGCTCGGCCTCTCCCTTGGGATGAGGCCGAGCGTCGTGTCCTGGGGCCGGGTTGGGCTCCGGCCCCTCTGCCTTCTTCTCCTTGGCTTCTTCTAGCTTCTGGGCCGATTTACCAGGGCCCATCCTGCACAAAATATCACAGAACGATTTCTGCCCATAACAAATGTAATTTTCATTTATTCTCATTATATTTGTAACAATTTATTGTATTTAATAACAATTTGCGACGAAACTTATGTTTCTTCACTGGCATTTATATTGTTGGTGCAACCACTCGTGCGACGTTTAACGGGTTTCGTCGCAAGTTGCAACGTTTTATCATTTCGTCGCAAGATGTGACGTTTTATTGATTCCGTCGCAAGTTGCAACATTTTATTGATTTTGTCGCAAGTTGCGACGAAATTTACAAAAACGGACCTGACGATCTTCTGCGACTTACCTTTTGCGACATATTGTGTGACGTAATTTTTTTCATTGATAAAAATAATTTGAGACGAAATTTAAGTTTTAGCGACGTTTTTTTTTTCGTCGCTAAAGACTGGAAATTTTGTAGCGGGCGGATCTAGAGTTGAACTTTTTGGAGGGGTGGGTGATAAATCACATTTTGATCTTTGTTATGTTGGTCTCTAAACTAACAAAACGATCTATGTTTGTTCATTTAACAAATAATCGTTTTGGTTCTAAGCTTTCAAAATGTCTAATTTAGGCTTAGTTTAGGGTTGTTGTAGCTTCTAAAATAATTGTGGTTAACTTTGCTTTTAAGAAAGTCAGATGTATTACAAAGTAAATTAGTGTTTGGTAAACTTTAGCTTTATGGACGAAAAAACAAGTTGAGGTGTTTGGTAAATTAATATTCTAAATTATTGCAGCTTGACTATATTTTTCAATAAATAAATTTAACGTTGATATTTAATTTCAAAATTTTAAAAGATAGTTTCAAAATTATTTAAAGATAATTATTTTTTTTGAAACATGTAAGATAATTGTTTTAAATTTCATATGATTAATTTAAAATATAATCTTATGTTTAACCTAGGATGTTTTTATATTTTGCTAGGAAATATAATTTGCTACTTGTATTGGAAAAAATATTATTTCAATTTAAATAAAAATAAAAACAAATAATTTCAAATGAATATAAAATAATAGAATAAAAATATGTTAAATTAAAAAAATGATTCACATGAATCAAGTCTAAACAACTATAGAGAAGATGAATAGTTAGTTACGGTTAGATTTTTAAGGAAGCTAAATGGAAAAGCTACAATTATTGAATTTTGCAGATTAACGTGGTTGAAAAAGTACTTTTATAAAAATTAATTTATAATATGTTTTACCAAACACTAAAAACGGTTAAGATTCTTTTTTAATCACTCCAACCGCTCCCAAAATCAACGCCAAACGCACCCTTAATCTAACTTTTGAAAACTAGGGAAAATCTATTTTTACTCCAAAACTTGTCAAGTTGTATCAATTTTTACTATAAAATTTTAATTTCATCAAATTGCACCTCTAACTTAGGTTAGTAGTTGTAGTCTTAACCTTAAGCTGCAATTTAAACATTCTAATAAGTTTTCATTCAAAAGTTTGTAAAAAAAAGTATTTTTCATATACGTTTAGTGGATTATAAAACATATATATGATTTAAAAAAATTGATAAGATTTTAGAGAAAAACGAGATTAGAGCAAAATTTTATAGAATTTTTAAAATTTTTGCAAGATTATATTAAATGGTTAATTTGCACCTTGGTCAAACTTAATTTTGTACAAAGTTATTGAAAGTAGTGAGTTTATGTAGATGTTTACATTGCTTTTTGTTAAAATTGAAGGGTGAAAAAATAAACATTGACTAGAGGGTAAAAATTGAAACAATTGTCCAAATTTAGGGTCCAATAATTTGAGGAAAATAACAAATTAGGATGAAAAATTGATACAACTCGACAAGTTTAGAAGTAAAACTTGATTTTCCCCTTGAAACTATGAATTTTAAGGTGGAGGAACGAAAATACACACTTTGAATATTCATGGACACATGGAATATAAACCTAAAAGTTTTAGTGATGAAAATATATATTCTGAAGGTCCATAAACTGGGAGGAATTATCTGAATCTAAACTTAAAATGAAGAGTTAAGAATGAAGGTTAAAAAAAAATTTGCTTCTTGTTCACACGTAACTTCAGATATGGAGACACGTGGAATAAATAATATATTGAATTGATGTAATATGCGTGTGGGTGTACAATCTCTAACTTTGATCCTCTGATTCTCTCTCTTATGTGTGTGTGTTTCACTCGAGGTCTGGAACGCTTGATCTCGAGTGTGAAGCTTCAATGGATTCTGGGAGCTTGAAGTCTTCCAGTCTTGAAGGAATCTTCAATCTTCAAGAAGTGTTGATGTCCTGAAGAGTCTTTGATCTTCAGAGAGTGTTGAAGTCTTGAAGAGTGTTGGGTCTTCAAGAAGTGTTGAAGTCTTGAAGAGTGTTTGGTCTTCAAGAAGTGTTCAACACTTGAACGTATGGATTGCAGAGAGTCTTCGGTCTTCAGACTTGGTGGAGTCTCTCTGAATTCTCTGGTTCTGCTTGAGAGCTTTGAAACTCTGAACTCTTGTCTTTGTGAGAGTGTAGAATTTCTGAACCCTTGAAATGGAGGAGAACCTCTCTATTTATAGAGTTCGCGCTGGATGGGTCCTGGTGGCTTTTGGGCCTAACAACTTGAGCTTGGGCTTTATTGGTCTTGGGTTCAACTATTTAGTCTTGAGTTTGGTTCATATTTGACCCAAAACCATATGACCCAAATATTTAAAAGACCCAAATATTTAAAAGACTCAAATTTGATCCAATTAATTATTTTGTTAATTAATTGGTCAAATTAATTAATTTGATCAAAATAATTTAATTTTAATTAATTGATCAAATAGAAGTTTGACTCTATAAATTTATAATTGGCCAACTTTGTCTTCAAATTAAATTTGGGACACATGTCAATTTATAATTGGTCCCAAATCTAATTATTTATAATTTTGTCATTAGTTTTAAATAATGACGTGGCGATTTGTGATTGGACAAAATTTCTCCTTCAACACTTCTCAAAAAAAAAAAAAAAGAATGAAGGTTAAAAAAATCATAAAAAAGAAGTAAAAAGAAGATTTGATGTATTTCAAATAAAAATGATTAAACTTATTTATAAAAGAAAAGAAAGAAAAAAAAACAGAAGGAAGGGCCCCTCGGTCTCCAATCAATCCAATATTCTCACTTTTAGGGGCTGTTTGGGGCGCTGGGTTGGTTATAATAGCTGGAGGATTATAATAGTCTGGGGTTATAACAGTCTGTGTTTGGGGTGCAGATTATTATAATCTGGGATAAAATAGTATGTGTTTGGGGTGCAGATTAATATAGTCTGGGATAAAATAGTATGTGTTTGGGGTGCAGATTATTATAGTATGGGATAAAATAGTTTGTGTTTGGGATGCAGATTATTTTAGTATGGGTTAAAATAGTTTGTGTTTGCAATGTTGATATGTTTAACATTAGGTTCTGAATCAAAGATTCAAGGTAATTATATTTTTTTCCTGAAATTTTTGTTTATTTTCCTCATGCAACTTTGTACGCCAAATACCATATTTTGCAAATATTAATAAGAAAAATGTTTGAGTTTAGCTGTAAAAAATAAAAAAAATATAATAAAGTTATAGGTATAGGGTTAAATTATGTGCTTAATTTAAAGGAAACAAGAATAACTTAAGATAAATGTTGATTTTCTTTGTTTCAAAGTCATGATTTTTTCACAAAATAAGTAATTTTATGATTTCATATAGAAAAACCATATTTGTTTCATTTTTGTATTTCCACCATTTTGTATTCTTCATTATCAAAAGAATCGAATAAACTAGAAATCAAATAAAATAAAAACTTGAGTAGTATTTTTTTTTAATTATTATTATCATGGTAAACTTCTATACGATTAGTATAATTTGGAATGAAAAAATAATATGGTGAAGGTAAACATTCATATACTCCATGATCAAAAGTAATTTTGTAATAGAACTTTATATTTATATACGTACAAAGACAACATAGCTTAATTTTAATGTAATTTGAACAAATTGAATACCAATCAAATAATTACAAAATAATTATGTAATCACTTACATTATGATTTTGTGACAAGTCATGAATATTGAAAATCCACGTGAAAAATAAATTAATTTTAATGTAATTTGAACAAATTGAATACCAATCAAATAATTGGATCTTTAAAATGGTTTAAAAATCAAAGCTTTTCGTTGTGATACTCATTCCTCTTCAAGATTTTCATTGCAAATTGTAATACTAAAACAGAAGAAATATTTTCTATTTTAGTGCGTTTTTCTTCTTTTGTATTTTAGTACATTTAAACTATAGAGTAGGTACACCTTGAAAATGACAACTTAACCTCCAAACGAATTCATATTTCCAAAAAGATAAAGAAATAAAGATATTGATAAGAAATTTGGAATTTAGCAGTTCTCCTTTTTCCTTACTTTTTTATATTTTAATGCCGCAATTCTAGACTTTAATTAGAGAAAAAGAAGAAAAAAGAAAATAAAGTAATTGCAAAATTAAACCTCCATTATTGGCCCAATTTTGTGTATTTTAAAATTACATTATAATTAATCTCTTGGAGATCTAAATTTTATAAAAACATGGATGAAAACGTAAATATGTCCCAATTTAGTCTATGTATTTTTAATAAATTTTAAAATTAGTCATGTTGTTGGTTATGATTAATTTTTTGAAAAAGTTTTTTTTTTTTATTATTTTTTCTCTATAAATTTTGGAAATATATCTATATTATGACTTTTTTCAGATAAAAGTTATTATTATTATGTTACTACTTTCTTCTTGAAACAAAACTATAAACTAATAATAAAAACTAATTTTAAGATTTATTGAAATTAGATAGATTAAATTTGAGTCTCATATTATAAATACCAAAACAGTCTTTTAACCTAATTTTTACTAAAGTTTTTATATTATATCAATACTTTTACAAAATATCAAATCAACGTGTAAAAAGACATCTATTTTCTATTTATTCTTAAAATAATTGGTCACAGACAACTTAAAAAAAAAAAAAAAAAAAAAAAAAAAAAAAATATATGGTTATAGACAAGATAGTCTGCCTTTTATGTTTGACCACACGAATGATTAATAGATTTGATAGGTAGCTTTTATGCTGAAATAATTTATTTAATAAATAACTTTTTAAGATTTTTGTCGCAACGTCATCGCGACGCGGAGCGGCCGACGTCCTTTCCTAAGGGTCTCTTTCGAGGTGAGAGGTTTGGAGTCGCCACCAATCATCTTGGACCCATTTTAAAGAAAAAAAATGGTCTTTGGAAACCAAAAATTAGGTTCAGGGGTCGTTGTAGGGGTGCAAGCAAAAATCGAAAAACCGAAAAACCGAGCTGAACCAAACCGATCCAATGGTTTGGTTCGGTTATTTTGAAAAAATATGGACATATCAGTTTCATTTTTGGGAAAACCGAAAATTTTCGGTTCGGTTCGGTTTTTCATTCAAAAAACCAATAAAAAACCAAACCGAACCGACTATATATATACCACTTAAAAAAACCCTAACCTTTTGTATATTGCCTCTTTCCACATCTCACTTTTTTCCTAAATTGGTTGGAAATCTCTTTTTTCTATGTAATTTAAAGTATAAATTATGATGTTATTTGTATGTTTATCTTTATTATGTATATTTATTTACAATCAAATATTTAAAAATTGTTATTCACGGATTAGTTTGAGAAAATTAAATCATTGTATTGAATAAATAAATTAATTAAAGTTTATATTGAAAAAATGGGGTACAATGGGTCATTGGCCCAAAAATTAAAAAAAAAAAAAGAGCTGAAATTAGAAGAGAAAATTGGTCATTTAAAAAAAAAAAGTCCACATTGGGCCCAAAACCGAAAACCGATCCATTGGACAAATCGAACCGAAGGAAAACCGAACCATTGGACATGTCTCATATTGGACATTGGTTCAGTTTAGAGTTTTGTAAAACCGATTGGATCGGTTCGGTTCGCGGTTTTGTCAAAAACTGACAAAACCGAACCGAGTATCACCCCTAGTCATTTGTGTGTAGGGAAGGTATTAGCACCCTACAATACCCGTTTGAAAACATTTTATTTTATTACTCGAATTCATTAAACAAAGGTCCATGTCAAAAAAATGAACATGTAAAATTTGGGAGAAAAAAAAATGAAAATTAAATGTCTCACTAATTTCACCTTATCTTTAAATAAAGTAAGGATTTAATTTCGTGAGTGGGATTGACCCATAACTTTATTATCACGTATAAATTTCTCAATTAAGGAAAATCTTTCACCTCGAATTTGAAAAATCTATTACTTCAAATTTTCAAGATAAAATGCGAATTAATGATTATGAGTGGTGTGACAAAAATAGATAAATGAATAAAAATATTTTTTCTTCAAAACACTCCAACTTGGAATTTATTTTGAGATGCCGAAATAAACCATTTTGAAGTTCATTTGGAAAATTCAATTTTAAAACTTAGAATAAAATTGTAATCTAGTTTGAAGTTACAAAATAGATCCAATTTGACATTCATTTAAGCGTTACAACTCGAAATCCAATTTGAAAGGAAACTCATATTCAAATTAAAATTCAAAATGGAAATTGATTTGAAAAATTTAATGCAGAGCAAAGATTGAAATTGATTTTCAATTTGATTAAAATTGAGATCCATTGATTTTCAATTTAATTCAAATTGAGATTCATTGATTTCCAATTAAAATTGAAGTTGACTCTGGTTTCGAAACCAAATAGACATTGATTGGAAAAAAAAAAAGATTCTAATTTAGAATCACTTCGAGATCCAATAAGAAATGAATTTGAAATTAAATTTAGATTGATTTTGATCAATTGAATTGAAAAAGTTCCAAATTAAACCCAAATTGAGATCCATTTTAGAAAAAAAGAAAACACATGTTTTTGGTCACTTTGAACTTTAACCAAATTAAAAATCATTTTGAAATTTGTTTGGGACATCCATACTACAAATGCATTGAAAATGATTTAGAAATTTCAATCTAAACAAAAAATTGAGTTGATTTGAAAATATAAATTTTAAAATTCAAATTGAAATCAAATAAAACATAACTCATACAATTAAAGGAAAAACACAAATTGTGAAGGAAAAAAAAACGGGTAAATTTATAGGGAAAACTTGCATTTTTTATAAAAAAAAAACACTTAATAAAGAAAGGAGAGAAGAAACAAATAAAGGAAAATGATAAATAAGAAATAATAAGTGGGACCCACCTTATTCACTTTCCTCTTTCTTCTTCCCTCCCTCTCATTTTCTTTTTTTTCTTCCACGTTCTCTCCCCTTTTCCACTTAGTCTTCACTTAGGAGCTTTGTTGGAATCAACGGAAAGCGACGGCACGGTGGCGGCGGCGACGGTGCAGCGGCGAGCGGTGGCGGCGGTAGCTTTGGTTTCTTGAAAATCCTTCCCCAAACTCTATTTTCCCTCTCAAACTCACTTTCTCTCTCTAAGCTCTTTCACTATTCTTTTTTTTTTTTCTTGTGTCCTTGTTGTTCTTGTCTCCCCCTTCCATCCTCCCTAAGCTCTCATTATATAGTAGAGCTTGGAGGAAGGGGTTGAGAAAAAAGAGGAAAGAATGGGAGGTTGGGAGAAGGAGGGGGGAGAGTTGAGAAAGATGGGAAAAGAATGGGAGGTTGGGAGAAGGAAGGGGGAGAGTTGAGAAAGAAGGGGAAAGAATGGGAGGTTGGGAGAAGGAGGGGGAATGGAGAAGAAAAAGGGAGAGGGAGAAAGAATAGGGGAGAGAGTGGGGAGTTGGAGGAAAAATGGGAGAGGGAAACGTGAGGGAAGAGAGAGAAGAAAAAAAATAAAAATAAAAATAAAATAAATAATACATAAAATAAAATAAAAATAAAAATGAAAATAATAAAATGAAAATAGAATGAAACTAAACTATAAAGTAAATAAAAATAAAACAAAACAAAAATAAAAATGAAACATAATAAAATAAATAAATAAATATAATAATAATAATAAAACGAAATAAAGAAAAAAATTTAAAAAAAGGAAAAAAATTAAAAAAATAAAAAGATAAAGAAATAAATAAAAAAAAATGTAAAATGAAAATGAAATTAAAAAAAAAAAAACAAATTTTTTGATATTATGTAGGGAGGGAGATTCAAACCTCCAATCTCTTTATCGAGTTACAAGCTTTATGCCAATTGAGCCAAAGACATACCAAAAAACAAAGTGCAACCAAATATTGAAAAACTTCAAATATTATTACTAAAAATCAAGCCGGACCAAATACGGTGTCTACAATTTTAATAATTGATTTATCCAGTTTGAAATACCTTCTAATTTAAATATTTTTCAAAAATGCATTTTTTAAGAAAATTTTGTATATAAATTGTTTAAAATTTAAACATTGATATGTTTGGTTGCATTTCCTCGTGAGTGTTTTTATACCCAAGTATATACTTAAAAGTTCTTTTTAAAAAATTTATTTTCAAGTGTTTTTCTTGAAATAGTTTATTTCTCATTCTCAATTTTTTAGTAAGTCATTTTTAGTGGTTACCAAATACTATAATTTTTTTTTTCGAAATGATTTTCTTTTTCAAAACTAAACATTCAAAAAGTTAAACCAAACATCCACTTAGTTTAGTGGTTCTCTTTTTCTTTTCTTTTTATTTTTTATTTTTTATTTTTTAAAAAAAGTTAGTAACTTCGGACGGCTATTTTGGACGGTAATAAATTAGTATTAAGTAATGACACATTATACTATTATGTTGTGTGTGTTTTTTTTATAAGGTAATTTCATTAAGAAACAAAAGAACCCCGAAGGGATACAAACAAACGTTGCTCGTTGAGCAAAAAACTAACCATCCATTCAGGATAGTTTTCTAGCCACAAAAATGGCGATAAAGAAGAGAGGCCAACACGGGCCATCTTATGAGCAAAAACATTGAAACTCTGACTAGTGAACTGAAAACTCACCTTTGTGAACAAATTTTTGGTAGCTTTTATATCCCAAATGGTCGCGTAGCTATTCGAGAATCACACTGAATATCTTTGTTGATAGATTGGATTAACGATAAAGAATCAAATAGTACCGTTAAATGATGCACATTCAAGGATTTTTGCCAGACGAAGACTTTCAAGCACTACTACCGCTTCTGCTCCTAGCGGGAAGGAACAAACCGGAGAACATAAACTCTGAGTTGCCTGTAGATTCCCAGATTTATCTCGAATGACTAACCCAATGCCACTTGTTCTCTGAGGTCCCATAAAGGCTGCATTAGTATGTAATATGAACTCTTCTCCCTTAGAAATGATGTCAATGATATCTTTCTCAGATTGGAAATGATGTCAATGATATCTTTCTCTGAGGTCCCATACTCATTTATCCATTCACATCGATTCTCTATAGTAGGGATCAAGTGGTTATGAATCCTACTATTTCTATCATTCCAAATAGCCCAAGCCCCCACACATATACGTTCTAGGTCCTGCGTCTGCCATCAGAAAATCTCAACCTATGGTCTTTGATATCCAATTTACATGAGGAGCTCACATGCATCAAAGGATATAATACCTCCAAAATCCCTAGCCCTTGAGCACTGAAAAAAGGCATGATCTGTAGTCTCCATTTCTTCGTGACATACTGGGCAGGACCCATTAATCGGCACATGGTGATTTCGGAGGTTAATCTGAGTTGGAATAGAATTGTGGAAGGATTTCTAAACAAACACTTTCACTTTATTAGGCACCCTCATCTTCCAAAGCTCATTCCACCATCTTGCCTCCCGACCAACTTCTGACATAGAAGCCGTTTGACAATTCATCATACTAATCTTGTAGCCACTCTTGACGTTATACTCTCCTCTAGCATCATAGTGCCATATCCATCCATCAGGAGCAGAACTACTAATCAGAATAGCCTATATCATTTCTACATCCTCTCGCAACAGATGTTGATTTAGTTTTGCATTATCCCATTGAAGTGAAGGAGTTATAAAATCTGCTACCACAACATTCTCAACCTCAGAAGAGGGTGGAGAAACCACCTTAAAAGTAGTAGGTATGGGAAGCCATGGATCGTTGAACATAAAAATTGATCGTCCGTTGCCTAGATTTTTCCTTAAACCAACCTTCAGGAGGTCCATTCCCCACACAAAGCCCTTTCAGAAAAAGGAAGAGGAGGGACGGGCAACCACACTGAAAGTTGATGAAGTTGGAAAATATTTTCCACAAAGAACTCTCGAAATAGTCAGATGCGGATTAGTGAGAACCTTCCAAGCCTGTTTTGCCAGTAGTGCCTGGTTGAAATTTACTAGATCTCGAAAATTTAAACCACCAATATCCTTTGGCTTACACAGGCCCTCCCATCTTTTCCAATGCATTTTACGCTTATCCCCATGCGAACCCCACCAGAATTTAGCACATAGTGCCGATATTTTGGATAATATGCCTTTGGGAATCCGAAAACAACTCATTGCATAGGTAGGGATAGCCTGAATAATGCTTTTGATCAACACCTCTTTGCCCCTTTGAGAAAAGAATTGACTCTTCCATCCTTGTAATAAAGACCAAACTTTATCTAGTAAAAATTTAAAGTCACGGGATTTACCCTGATGAAAGACGAACGACAAGCCAAGATAAAATCCCAGAGACTCAGACGCACTCATAGAAAGGATATTGCTAAGATATATCCTGGCATTAGCAGTAACATTTCTAGAGAAAAACATCGAAGATTTGTTAAAGTTGACACACTGACCAGATGTCTTCTCAAAATCATTCAAAAATATACTCATATATCTTAAAAAATATAAATATTACTGATTGAATAGTATATATGTAACTTATGTACTTTAGAAAATGTTAAAACATTTTCGTTTCTATATGTTTTTTCTTGAACTTCTTTTTGTATCTTTTGTTTAACCTGCATTTTGTGCTTTATTTTATATTTAAAAATTAAAACTATATTGGATTTAGATTATACTATTTATCAATACACTTTTAAACTTCTTACCATATTAAAATTCATATTTATATTATGTTATGAGTGAATTTGGACCTAATTCTAAGAATGTCAGAATGATAAGATCCCAAAGTAGAAACAAGCCCAATGAGATCCATTGCACCCGAATCAATCTCTAGGGCTATTCCCCCTCCTAAAAGGAAGAGGAAAACCCTAATTCAACTATAAATAGAGGAGGCTAACCCCAAGGTAGGGAGATGGAACGAGGTATTGATTATTTCTCTTAATCTTCTCCCTAATTCTTGTTACGCAAATTGCTCACCGCAAGTGTACAAACCCAAGTTATAATATGGTGATTAAAAATTGAATGTCATCCTCTAGAATGGTTTTCTAGCTCACCTAATTACTAAAGGTATATTTGCCCAATTTTATTTAGAGAAAAGATTCGAGTATGATGCGAATAAATTCAAAACTACTCAAAGCAATTAAAAGAGTTGAAACTTAATGGAGAAAAGCCTTACGGAATTGATTTCACCTATTAGATGCATGAATTAATTTGGTGATTAAATATGATTGAATACATAACAATTTCATAAACCAAGGATTAATATTTATTAACTGTCTCTCCCAAGCACAATTAAATCTTTATACGCAATTAAGAAATTGATATCCCTATCTAATTTCTACAACTAGCATAAGCCTTAGAGTTCAATCCCTTTGACGGTTTCTCAAGCAATCCTAAATCTCCCGATTAAAGAACCACCTAAGTCATGCAATTGATAAATCTAATCTAAACTACCCTCTCCCGAGCATTAAGTACTCAATTGCATAAATGAAATACGTTACGAACAATCACAAAAATCCCTAAATCAAACCATACAAACTAATGGCTACATCAAGTCCCTAAGATACGAAAATTAGCTACTCATGGTCTCAACAATACAAGCGAAATATGATTTTAAACTCATCATGACAGTACAAGAAAAAAGGGTAGAAGAATAAAACTCACTAGTCGTGATAACCGCGTGTTCCCATCACGATCCCCACGATCTAAGCGCCGAAAATTAGCTCCCCTCAGTCTCCTAAGCTTTCTGGTTAATTTCTCCTCTGATTAGTCGTATTTTTCTCTCCAAAAAGATTCCCCCAATCTCAGCTGCATCATGTTCTATTTATAGCACAGATTCTGTTGCGACAGCGTTGCGCGATGCTGTCGCTCGTACGCCCTAGAAATTAAGGAAAGTGTCGCAACGTCGAGACGCTGTGGAAGTAGTGTCTCGACGCTACCTCAATTACACGCCTACTGTCTTTTGCGGTAGCGTTGAGATGCCCAACGCTACCCTCTTGAATTGGATGACTTGGGTCTTGCTGTTTCCACTTATTTCTTCACTTGAATTTATCAATTTGCTTCCAAATCATCGATATTCATCGAAAACTTCAATTTGCATCCAAATGCTTGACTCCTACAAAATTAAACCAAATGTACATAAAATTGGTCAAATAATCCTCAAGATTAACACTAAAATATTATAAAATATAGCTCATAATTTGAGCTATCAATTCTTTAATTTACTTGTCTCACTTATGATCTCCCAACTGACTTAAGTATTGGAGTCGGTGTGGCAAGCACCACACCGGTGCACAGTTTTCTCTTATTTTGCAAGTCACATCTTCCCCTTCAAATAAATTCACCGTTGTTGTCACGTGAAGTTTAGGTGAATTGCTTGATCAAATTTTGCCATCACGTGAAGGTCAGGCGCCGTCTGTGGGGAAGATTGGGGAACCATAGGTATTGTTGCAAAATAACAACTTGTATTCAATGTAAATTATAGAGCTGATGAGTGATGAGTAAGCTTATTCTTCAATCTTACTATAACACATAAGAAAAGTGGAATTAATCCACTGGCTCTATTGTGTGGGAGTTCTTCAATAAGAACATCCGGAGAAAGGGCATAATTAATTAGTGGAAAAATATGTTTTCAACAATCTGCAATTCTCAGGATGAATGCCTCCAATCTAGCCTGCTTTTTGTATGGCATAAACCAGATGCATAAACCACTAGTTTTTTAAGGGAATCTTTTCCAAATCTTTTTAGAGCTCGATTACGAGTTGCCGGAAGCACAACTAAAACAACTTCACTGCCAGTTGAGTCGACATTGATATGGTAACCCGGACTTAAAAAGGATTTGATATATTTGTCTTAACTCCCGGTTTATCTTTATGAAATATGTTGTCTTTGTTGTCCTCTTATCTGTAGGTGTATGGCTTTTGATGAAATTTAAATCAATTTAACCTTTAAATTTAAAAGCTAAATCTGTGGATTTAAGGATTTAGAATAGAAAACCTAAATTCAGTTAACCTTTAAATTTTAAAAAAATACTATTCTAATTATTATGTATTTCGTTGTTTGTTACCCACCTTGCTTTGGAGTGGATTTGGTTGGTTTTGATTTGAATATAGATTTGATTTGATCTCTAATTTAGAATTTCAATTAGATATTTTGTTGAAGATATCTTGATCAATTGATAATTCATATTTTAGATTGAATTTGTCTGATTTGACTGGAATGGTAGATTTGATGTATCTACTATGTACTTTTAGAATCTCGGTTACATATTTTATAAAAAATGATATTTGTGTCAATTGATAATTCATACTTAATCGATAAAAAAAAATCATTTGGCCATTTATTTAATAAATAAATAGATCGACTGGTCATATTTCAAGCCACACATTTAAATTTGTTCAGTTCTACCTCATGAAATTTCCTGGACTAAATCAAAAGTCAAAATTAAGTCGACTATATAAAGCAAATTAGATATTTACTTGCACAAAAATTGTTCTATGACATCTTCATATATGTCCGACTATAAATATTACAAAGTTTTTAATTTTGAGTTCAACAATATGGAGTGATAAATTCAAGTGGGTTGAAGACAACTCGTATTAGCTAAATGAAAGTCTTTATCGCTTTATACTCTTAACACTCTGGGTACGTTTTCTTCCTACTCTTATTTATTGAACATCTATTTGTTATTACTCAATTCGTAATTACAAATTCTGATACATTCTTATTACCTTTTATTGATTTATTAAATGCAAACTATTCATGATTTGCAAGCTACTCATAACATACTTATTTTTATATATATATATATATATATATATATATATATATATATATATATATATATATTTTTATCCATGACTAGTCTTTTTCCCATATCTACATAATGTTATCTACTAACGTTATTTAACGAGGAGACAAAATGGAGCTCTTGAAAGCCCGAGTAGCTGAGCCAACAAAATGTCCTTGGAAGAGTGGAAAGACCTATACTCTCCAAGGCACCCAACTTATGGAACGACCTTAGTTGAGTCAACAAACGCTCGAGAATGATGATGTTGAAGGTCTCAGTGACAATGACAGAGTCGACATGCAAGGGGTTGAGGCCGGTCTTAGGAGGCCAAACCGAGGCCGAGGCCCACAAATGTCAATATGGGAGAGTTACGCGACATGAAAACGCTAAGGTATGATGACATGTTCTGTAAGCCTCGATTACTCAAGCATAACTTTTACTTCAGGAAAAAAATTTACTTAAGTAGGGGGCTACACAGGGGATATGTTTCCCTAATTGAATAAAAAAAAAGCAGTCAGATAGACAGTAAATTTGACCTCGTGACTTTGGGGTCATTTATCTTTGCATAAAAACTCATATTATTCTCAATTCCATAAAGAAATTTATCCAAGTATTTATGTCGTCTACATCTTCAAAGATTTAGTATTTGCGTTTCTAAGATACCTGACTCTGTTCCTATGTGTGTAGACTATTCTTGAGCAAAGGTAGTACTTTTTTCCTATTAATATGTGCTCTTATTATAGTTTGATTGGCTAGAAGTTTAATAATACACTCGCTTATGAACAAAGTCCCATGTTTTTCATAGACCTAATGTTCACAAAGTTACAATGCTTGCTACATGTGCTCACCAACAAATTGTTTCTTCTTTGATAAATGTTGCTTGATTGCATACCAACATAAATTCATTTAGTACTTTTCATATCTAAAATTCTATGCTTTCACATGAATTAAAGCAAGTAAACCACTTCTATGACACTTAAGTTTACTTTTATGCTAATTCCACTCTAGTAGTAGTTATCATATCCTTTTGTTCCATATCCTTGTGCTGGAAGTTTAGGACACTGCAGGTAGGTGGATTGGTAGAAAACTCTTCACAGGTTATGACACGTTGATTAAGTCAAATAGAGCCACCCATATTCTCCATCTAGCTAAGTTAGCAAATTGATTCTTGCGGAGGTTGAGCCACCCATATTCTCAACCTCTCCAAGTCCTTGATCGAGTGGAGCCACTCATATTCTCCACTTGGTTGAGATGAGATTGATTCGTGCGGAGGTTGAGCCACCCATATTCTCAACCTTCCCAAGTCCTTGATCGAGTGGAGCCACCCATATTCTCCACTTGGTTGAGATGAGATTAATTCTTGCGGAGGTTGAGCCACCCATATTCTCAACCTTCCCAAGTCCTTGATCGAGTGGAGCCACCCATATTCTCCACTTGGTTGAGATGAGATTGATTCTTGCGGAACTTGAGTCACCCATATTCTCAACCTCCCCAAGTCATTGATCGAGTGGAACCACCCATATTCTCCACTTGATTGAGATGATATTGATTCTTGTGGAACTTGAGTCACCCATATTCTCAACTACCCCAAGCCCTCACCTAAGTGGAGCCACCCATATTCTCCACTTAGCTGAGCCTATGAAGACAAAGTCTTATGATCTGAAGAAGGTAGTGCCAAGACTGACCTCCGAAGAGCCGAGACTGACCATCAAATGGCAAGGTACTCAAAATTTGCAATACCATGAAAGGTGCCTAAGGCCAATCCTATCGTCTTACCGTGTTAATCACATAAATGACTAATGGAAAAGAAGCACCTACACAGGGGGCTTCAAAACAGTAAACTACACTTGTAGTTGAGGCTAAGACTAAAGACATTTCATACAAGCAAAACAAATGACAAAAAACCATAACAGTTTCTTTTATAGGATGTTAAATTAGTTACAAGCGAAAAGTCAGATACCGACTCATCTGGAAATCTATTTTCATCTATCTAGAGGAGATTCTCACGATAAAACATCTAGGGCTAGTCGTGGAATATTTGAACTCAGAAGGGCTTATATAGCTGTCCAAGCAGAGTGAAGAGGAAATCAACACACAAATCGACACAAGTGAGAATTATACTCTTAAATTGGGCTTAAGGTGTTTGACTTATAGCAACAAGCACCCCGAAATCCCAATTCAAGAGTGGTGGCTTAATGTTATGGGTGAATTTGGACCTAATTCTAAGAAAGTCAGAATGATAAGAGCTCAAAGTAGAAACAAGCCCAAGGAGATCCATTGGACCCGAATCAATCTCTAAGGCTATTCCCTCTCCTAAAAGGAAGGGGACAACCCTAATTCAACTATAAATAGAAGAGGCTAACCCCAAGGTAGGGGGACGGAACGAGGTATTCATTCTTTCTCCTAATCTTCTCCCTAATTCTTAATTTACTTGTATCACTTATGATCTCCCAACTGACTTAAGCATCAGAGTCGGTGTGGCAAGCACCACACCGGTGCACAATTTTCTCTTGTTTTGTAGGTCACGTCTTCCCCTTCAAATAAATTCACCGTTGTTGTCACGTGAAGGTCAGGTGAGTTGCTTGGCCAAATTTTGCTATCAACATATTATATATGTAAATGTCTATTGTAAAGTAATTTGTAATTATTGAAGTTGAGTCACACAAACTCATAATTAATGGATTTTTTTTCCGGTTATAAAGAAAGAATACTTTATTTGGAGTTAATGGATGATATAATAGATTTGGTAGATGGTTTTTTATCTGTGTTTTTTCATAATTAATAATCAATTTATGTAATAAGTACATGTTTTTTTTTTGGGAAAAATACACATTTAGTCCCTGAGGTTTGAGTTAGGTTTCATTTTGGTCCTTGAGTTTTCAAACTCAACAATTTAGTCCCTGAGGTTTGGTTTTAGTTTCATTTTAGTCCCTCCATCCATTTTTTCGTTAAAAACTAACGGTTTGATGACGTGGCACTATTTTTTTTTATTAAAAAAATTATTTCTGATTTTTTAAAATATAAATATATTAAAAAAAACAAAAATAGTATTATTTTATTGTTTTTTTTATTCTTTCTTATTTTATTATTATTTCATCTACTTCCATTCTTCTTCCTCCCCCAACCTTAACCCTAAGCCCCTGTCGCCAACTGCCTGTCGTCGCTAGCGACAATTTTTTTTTTGTTCAAGATTGAACGCCCAGCCATGAACACCTTCGTCGTTGCTGCTGTGGGATAGGAAGACGAAGAAACCCACGTCGTCGCTCATGTCGTTTGATTCGCTGCTGGTCGCCGTGGAGCCTACTCACGTCGCTGCTCGATCCTTGTGTCATTTGAAGTCTAAGCCAGCAGCCACGCCCAGCCACGAACACCTTCGATCCCTCTTTTTTCTTCACTAGTTTGTTCGCCGTGGAGAATGCTCACGCCGCCGCTGCTGGTCCGTTCGTCATGATGCAGATCTGGGTTCCAGATCTGGAACGAGGGGAAATCCCATTTTGTTCCAACCATTCGTTTTTTTTTTTTATTTACAGTAAAAGAAGAAAGGGAAAGGAAGGGAGGAAGAAGGAAGAAGAAGAAAAAAGGGAGGAGAGGGAAGAAGAAGAAAAGAGGAGAAAAAAAGGAATAAAAGGTATGGCAGCGGCTGTCCGACGGTGGTGGTGGCGGCGACGGTCTGACAGTAGTGGCAGCGGCGGCGGTCCGACGACGATACTGTTGGTGAAGAAAAAGGTGAAAGGTGAAAAAGGAGAAGTAAAGAAGAAAAGAAGAAATGAAGAAAGGAAGAAGAGACAAAAAATTGTCGGCGCCAGCGAGCGGTGGTCGCCGGCAGCCGGTGGTGGTCGACGGACACTGGAGATTTAGTGGGGTGGTGGTTGTGATGTTGGAGAAGAAGAAGAGGAGGAAGAAGGAGAGAGTGAAAGAAATAAAAATGTTATAAAATAATAATATCTGTATTATTTTAATATATTTATATTTTAAAAAATTCAGAAATAATTGTTTTAATAAAAAAATAGTGCCATGTCATCAAACCGTTAGTTTTTAACGGAAAAATGGATGGAGGGACTAAATGAAACTAAAACCAAACCTCGGGGACTAAATTGTTGAGTTTGAAAATCCAGGGACCAAAATGAAACCTAATTCAAACCTCAGGGACTAAAAGTGTATTTTTTCCCTTTTTTTTAGTTAAATAATATTTGTAATAGAGGAACTCAAACCTCTAATTTTAATCAAGGTCATGTCAATTACTGAGTTATACTCACTTTGACTATTGAAGTCTGAGTTTTGTTTCTAATACGTCATAAGGTAAATTTTATATTTTTTTTTTCTTCCTGATATAATTACGTTATGATAAGGTGACAATTTTTAATGTTCCTTATCTCTTTTACTCTACTTCAATGTTCCTTATCTCTCTCTTCCCTTTTCACACCACCCCAAATCTACCACACCCTCGAAAGTCTTGATAGGGTTTGAGATGGCGGAGATGAGATAAATGTGTGGGAACTCGAAAGTAGAAAAGAGGAAGACACGTAGGGTTATTCTCCAAAAAAAAAAAAAAAAAAAAACGTAAGGTGGAGGATGAGAGAGTATTTTTAAACAACTTTTTTCGAATCACACAAATCTAAGCTTTTGTTAAATATTATCATATCATCATAAAAATAAATTAAAATCATATCATTTTTCTATTAAAAAGCCAGCGAAAAATTAAGAATCAAAATGAAGCATATTATTGAAACTTTAAGAAGTAAAAAAATAAATTTTAAAAGATCTAGTCCTGAGTTTTGAGGAATATATGCGTTTGGTCCCTGAGTTTTAAATCTATTTTTCAAAACTTAAGGACTAAAAAGGTATACGTTTTTCAATTGAAAGAGTTTGAATTAAGAGCCAAAGTGAGCATAATAGGTTCAAATCTCTCACCCTCAAATGTTGATGAATTTAAAAAAAAAAACGTTTGAATTAAGAAGGGACACGTTGGAAATGTATTTTTCAACCTCGATATGTGTTTTTTTTTCTTTTTTTTGAAGAGAGCTTATTTCTCATTTTCCTGTTTGTAGGGTTGGGATTTTAAATGAATTATATCACATGTGGCCCTCCATGTGCAATGTTCAACTTGCAAGTATATACTATTTTGTTTTCTTAAGTGCATGACCCATTGTTTGAAAAACATGTTTAGACCAACTTATTTCTTTTGTTTTTATGATTGCAAATATAATATGTATTTTTAAACTATCTCCTCCTTTGTCTCTTCATAAATTATAAATACAACATTTTAATTTGATCATATAATACCCTTTAATTTAGTTCTTAAATAGGTAATTGATTAATAAATTTCACTTCACCTTTCGTCATTCACATTAATTTAGGTCTCGTTTGATAACCATCTGGATTTTGAAAATTAAGTCTATAAACACTACTACAACTCATAAGTCTACTTGTTTTTCATCTACCATCTTCCCATGTTTTCAACAACTAAGTCAAGTTTTGAAAACTAAAAAAATAGTGTTCAAAAAACTTGTTTTTGTTTTTGAAATTTTGCTAAGAATTCAAGTGTGTGCTTAACAAAAGTGAAAAATATAGTATGAAAATTGAGAGAAAACAAACATAATTTTCAAAAATCAAAAACCAAAAATCAAATGGTTATCAAACGGGGTCTTAAAATATAACAACTCCACACATCATGAAAAGCTTGAAATCAAACCTTCAATTATAAAATATTTATCAGAGAATAATAATAATAATAAAAAATACCATGTTTAATATTAAAAGTTAACAAAAACCTTAGGTATAAAACTTAATAAAATATTACCAATCAAACATATATGAAGTATTTAAATTTCGTTTAATTTTTTATGTTGGAATTTTAAACATCTGAATGATTATAAAATTTAATTAAATCTATAAAATTTTGTATTCAAGACAAATAATAAATACAATGTTTACATATATGTGTGTTTTTTTCTCCCATTTATCATACTTTTTAAAAGAGGAAACTCGATTTTAAACTCTGTTTTCATCTAGTGTTTTGTTGCTCACAACCTTCATAAGTAAAATTGTGCATTAATTTTCATGGAGGAAGAATTTCCCTTAGAGGAGGAAAAAAGAAGTAGCACTTTCCATTCAAGGTATTTTTTAATTTTTTTAAAAGTTCAACTTAACAGTTTCTATCTAAATTACTTTTTAACATTTTTTAAACAAATTCCATAATTCAGGGATATTTTTTTTATATAATTTAGCATAGATTATTATGTTTGTTCTTCGTGAGGAAGCTTCAACTAAAAAAAAAAAAAAAAAAAAAAAAAAAAAAAAAAAAAAACTGAAAACGTCACGGACCAGATCTAACAAATATAATAATAAAAAAATGTTGTAAAATAAATAAAAATAAAAGAAGATATCGATTTTTTTTTATAATTTATTTCGTTAATATTTAATTGGCGTGTCAATACACGTTTTTGTTTGTTTGTTTTTTTTTTTTTTTGACAATCAATGCACGTTCTTCGCATTTCTATTTACTAATTTACACAAAATATTAGAGACATGAATTGCGGCCTTCCACCACTTACGCGCTGTCCGAAAAACAGGATGATGAATTGTTAAAAGCGATGGACAGTGTACTCAAAAAAAAAAAAAAAAGAGAGAAAAGAGATGGACATTAATTTTTTTTTTTTTGGTTCGGATAGCATGCAGTACATTTATTTTATTATTATTATTATTATTTTTTTGTCTTACTCTTATCAAGTTGACCTATTTGCTTATATCACGTTGTGTTAAATCATTGGGAAAAATACACTTTTGGTCCCTGAGGTTTGGGTTAAGTGACACTTAGGTCCTTGAGTTTTCAAACTCAACAAAAATACCCTTGAGTTTTGAGGTAAGTAGCACTTTGGTCCCTGTCGTCAATTTTTCTGTTAAATCTTAACGGCTGCTGACGTGGCACTATTATTTTAATAAAAAAATTATTTTTAATTTTTTTAAATACAAAAATATTAAAATAATAAAATATTATTATTTTATCTTTTTTTTAATACTTTTCCCCTCTTTCTCTTTCTTCCTCTTCCCCACTCCCTTCTCCTAACTTCTCCTTTCCAACTTCATCTTCTTCAACTCCGGCGAGTTTTTTTTTTTCCTCCCGTTTTTGGCACAAAATGGGAGGAGGGTCCTCCCTCCTCCCGTCGCCGGCGCTGGAAAGGGAGGGAGGAGCCTCCTCCCTCTCCCTCTTCTCTATTTAAAAAAAATGAAAAGAAAAGGTGAAGAAAGGGAAGAGAAGAAAGAAGAAAAGAGAGGGAAAGAAAGAAATTTTTTTTTTTAAAAAAAAAAACTCGCCGGCCGCCGGAGTTGAAGAAGATGAAGTTGGGAAGAAGAAGTTAGGAGAAGGAAGTGGGGTAGAGGATGAGGAAGAAAGAGAAAGAGGGGGAAAGTATTAAAAATAAATAAAATAATAATATTTTATTATTTTAATATTTTTATATTTAAAAAAATTAAAAAATATATTTTTTTATTAAAATAATAGTGCCACGTCAGCAGCCATTAAGATTTAACAGAAAATTTGATGGCAGTGACCAAAGTGATACTTATCTCAAAACTCAGGGGTATTTTTGTTGAGTTTGAAAACTCAGGGACCTAAGTGTCACTTAACCCAAACCTCAGGGACCAAAAGTATATTTTTTCCTAAATCATATTGTTCACACGTAACTTCGGGGATGGAGACACGTGGAATAAATAATATATTTGTATTAATGTAATATGCGTGTGGGTGTACAATCTCTAGTACATAATCCTCTTATTCTCTCCTTGTGTGTGGATGTGTTTCACTCGAGGGCTGTAATGCTTGATCTCGAGTTTGCAGCTTCGATGGATTCTTGGAGCTTGAAGTCCCTCGAGTTTGAAAGAGTCTTCAGTCTTCAAGAAGTGTTGATGTCCTTGAGAGTATTTGATCTTTAAGGAGTGTTGAAGTCTTGAAGGATGTTTGGTCTTCAAGGAGTGTTGAAGTCTTGAAGAGTGTTTGGTCTTCAAGAAGTGTTCAACACTTGGACTTGTGGATTGCAGAGAGTCTTCGGTCTTCAGGCTTGGTGGAGTCTCTCTGAATTCTCTGGTTCTGCTTGAGAGCTTTGAAAACTCTGAACTCTTGTCTTTGTGAGAGTGTAGAATTTCTGAACCCCTGAAATGGAGGAGAACCCCTCTATTTATAGAGTTCTCGCTGGATGGGCCCTGGTGACTTTTGGGCCTAACAACTTGGGCTTGGGCTTTATTGGGCTTGGGTCTGGTTTATATTTGACCCAAAACCATATGACCCAAATATTTAAAAGACCCAAATTTGATCCAATTAATTATTTTCTTTAATTAATTGGTCAAATCAATTAATCAATCTGATCAAAATAATTTATTTTTAATTAATTGATCAAATGGACATTTGGCCCTAAAAATTTATAATTGGCCAACTTTGTCTTTAAATTAAATTTGGGACACATGTCAATTTATAATTGGTCCCAAATTTAATTAATTATAATTTTGTCATTAATTTTAAATAATGACGTGACAATTTTTCATTGGCCAAAATTTCTCCTTCAACAAATGCCCCCTTTTCGAGAGTTAGTCACAAGTTATGTGGGGTGAATCTCGAAAAAGATATTTTGGGATCAAAATGCAAGATATTTGTTCTTGATTTTGACTCCCTTTGTGTGTCAATTTAATCAAAATATGAATTTTGGTCAAAATTTTGATTTTTTTTTATTTGACACACCTTTATCGCCAATTAATCATAATTTGAAGTTTGGTCAAAATTTTGATTTTTTTTTTCTTATTTGGCAGCAAACTTTGATTTGAAGTTTGAGCAAATTTTGGTTTATACCCAAATTTTGATTTGAGCTAAATCCTACCCAATTTCAACTCGCATTTGGAATAGAATTTGAGGTTTTGACTTTAGTTCATTTGGGATAAAATTTGGATTATGCCCAAAATTTAATTTAAGTAAATTTAAGGTTGCATCCAAAATTTGGTGGGAATTTGGAATAAAATTTTCATATGGAACTTAGAAAATTTGATTTGGGATAAGAGTTTGATTACACTCAAATTCAGTTGAATTCAATCCAAATCTATATAGGAGTTTATCAAATCAATTTGAATTTATCTCCAATTTGATTTAAATCAAATCTCATACTTTGGACTAAAATTTGAAACAAAATCTCCAAATTTTTATTTTTCAATTTGATTTAAATCAAATATCATATCTTTGGGTTAAAATTTGAACCAAAGACTCTCGTTGCAGATAAGATTTATATTCGAACCCATCCCAAAATTGATGAAGATTTCCGTTGGAGATAAGATTTATATTTGAACTTATCCCAAAATTGATGAAGATTGTCGTTGGAGATAAGATCTATATTTGAACTCATCCCAAAATTGATGAAGATTTCCGTTGGAGATAAGATTTATATTTGAACTTATCCCAAAATTGATGAAGATTGTCGTTAGAGATAAGATTTATATTTGAACTTATCCCAAAATTGATGAAGATTGTCGTTGGAGATAAGATCTATATTTGAACTCATCCCAAAATTGATAAAGGTTGTCGTTGGAGACAAGATTTATCTATTTGAATCCATCTTTCCATTCTATAAATAAGGTTGAACCTCAGCAGGGGAGAGCACACATCAATTGAGGGGAGCATTCAAGAAAGGATTCAAGTAGGAAACTTTCTTCTCTTTTTTTTTTTCCTTTTTTTTTTCCTTTTTTCGTTTTTTTTTAAATTTTCGATTTTTTCCTTTTTTTTTTGAATTTTTGTTTTTTTTTTTTTTTTTTTACACCTTGCCTATATTTCAATTACAAGCACAGTGCCTTCATCCACCATAAAAAAGGTAAGTACGTAGGTAAGTGATTTTTTTTTTTTTTTTTTTTAGGCATACAGATCCTTGTTGTCTTCAATTTGCAGGTACAATGTCTTTCAGCATGAGTGCAAGGACGTGTTCCTTGAGTTGGGACATGTTCCTTGGACTTGTGTCGCTGCTACGCCTTTCACCACGAGTGCAAGGACGTGTTCCTTGAGTTGGGACATGTTCCTTGGACTTGTGTCGTCGCCACGCCTTTCAGCACGAGTGTAAGGACATGTTCCTTGAGTTGGGACATGTTCCTTGGACTTGTGTCGCCGCCACGCCTTTCAGCACGAGTGCAAGGACGTGTTCCTTGAGTTGGGACATGTTCCTTGGACTTGTGTCGCTGCGACGCCTTTCAGCACGAGTGCAAGGACGTGTTCCTTGAGTTGGGACATGTTCCTTGGACTTGTGTCGCCGCCACGCCTTTCAGCACGAGTACAAGGACGTGTTCCTTGAGTTGGGACATGTTCCTTGGACTTGTGTCGCCGCCACGCCTTTCAGCACGAGTGCAAGGACATGTTCCTTGAGTTGGGACATGTTCCTTGGATTTGTGTCGCCGCCACGCCTTTCAGCACGAGTGCAAGGACATGTTTCTTGAGTTGGGATATGTTCCTTGGACTTGTGTCGCCGCCACGCCTTTCAGCACGAGTGTAAGGACATGTTCCTTGAGTTGGGACATGTTCCTTGGACTTGTGTCGCCGCCACGCCTTTCAGCACGAGTGCAAGGACGTGTTCCTTGAGTTGGGACATGTTCCTTGGACTTGTGTCGCTGCGACGCCTTTCAGCACGAGTGCAAGGACGTGTTCCTTGAGTTGGGACATGTTCCTTGGACTTGTGTCGCCGCCACGCCTTTCAGCACGAGTACAAGGACATGTTCCTTGAGTTGGGACATGTTCCTTGGACTTGTGTCGCTGCGACGCCTTTCACCACGAGTGCAAGGACGTGTTCCTTGAGTTGGGACATGTTCCTTGGACTTGTGTCGCCGCCACGCCTTTCAGCACGAGTGTAAGGACATGTTCCTTGAGTTGGGACATGTTCCTTGGACTTGTGTCGCCGCCACGCCTTTCAGCACGAGTGCAAGGACGTGTTCCTTGAGTTGGGACATGTTCCTTGGACTTGTGTCGCTGCGACGCCTTTCAGCACGAGTGCAAGGACGTGTTCCTTGAGTTGGGACATGTTCCTTGGACTTGTGTCGCCGCCACGCCTTTCAGCACGAGTACAAGGACGTGTTCCTTGAGTTGGGACATGTTCCTTGGACTTGTGTCGCCGCCACGCCTTTCAGCACGAGTGCAAGGACATGTTCCTTGAGTTGGGACATGTTCCTTGGACTTGTGCCGCCGCCGCGCCTTTCAGCACGAGTGCACGGACATGTTACTTGAGTTGGGACATGTTCCTTGGACTTGTGTCGCCGCCACGCCTTTCAGCACGAGTTGCAAGGACGTGTTCCTTGAGTTGGGACATGTTCCTTGGACTTGTGCCGCCGCCACGCCTTTCAGCACGAGTGCACGGACATGTTCTTTGAGTTGGGACATGTTCCTTGGACTTGTGCCGCAGCCGCGCCTTTCAGCACGAGTGCACGGACATGTTCCTTGAGTTGGGACATGTTCCTTGGACTTGTGTCGCCGCCACGCCTTTCAACACGAGTGCAAGGACATGTTCCTTGAGTTGGAACATGTTCCTTGGACTTGTGTCGCCGCCACGTCCTTTTCAGCATGAGTACAGGGACATGTTCCTCGCTTTGGGACATGTCCTTGGACTTGTGTCGCCGCCATTCCCTTTTCAGCATGAGTGCAGGGACAATTGACATCTTTGGACTTTAGGAAGTAGCGCAGCAATGTAGCCGAGCGTAGCATGAGGACCCTTGAACTTGGAGAAGGAAACAGCGCAACGTGAAGACAATTGACGTCTTTGGACTTTAGGAAGTAGCGCTGGAGTGCAGCGAAGCGCGTGAAAACCTTTGAACTTGGAGGAAGGAACTGCAGCGAAGTGCGTGAGAACCTTCGAACTTGGGGGGAAGGAACTGCAGCGAAGCGCGTGAGAACCTTCGAATTTTGGGGGAAGGAACTGCAACAAAGCGCGTGAGAACCTTCGAATTTGGAGGAAGGAACTGCACGAAGCGCGTGAGAACCTTCGAACTTGGGGGAAGGAATTGCAGAGCGAAGCGCGTGAGAACCTTCGAACTTGGAGGAATGAACTGCAGCGAAGCGCGTGAGAACCTTCGAATTTGGGGGGAAGGAAATGCAACGAAGCGCGTGAGATCCTTCGAATTTGGAGGAAGGAACTGCATGAAGCGCATGAAAACCTTCGAACTTGGGGAAGGAATTGCAGAGCGAAGCGCGTGAGAACCTTCGAACTTGGAGGAAGGAACTGCATGAAGCGCATGAAAACCTTCGAACTTGGGGAAGGAATTGCAGAGCGAAGCGCGTGAGAACCTTCAAACTTGGAGGAAGGATCGCAGCGAAGCGATGTGAGAACCTTCAAACTTGGAGGAAGGAACTGCAGCGAAGCGCATGAGCGCAGCGAAGCGACGTGAGAACCTTTGAACTTGGAGGAAGGAACTGCAGCGAAGCGCGTGAGAACTTTCGAACTTGGGGGGAAGGAACTGCAGCGAAGCGCGTGAGAACCTTCGAATTTGGGGGGGAAGGAAATGCAGCGAAACGCGTGAGAACCTTCAAACTTGGGGGGAAGGAAATGCAACGAAGCGCGTGAGAACCTTCGAATTTGGAGGAAGGAACTGCACGAAGCGCGTGAGAACCTTCGAACTTGGGGAAGGAATTGCAGAGCGAAGCGCGTGAGAACCTTCGAACTTGGAGGAAGGATCGCAGCGAAGCGATGTGAGAACCTTCAAACTTGGGGGGAAGGAACTGCAGCGAAGCGCGTGAGAACCTTCGAACTGTGAGGAAGGAACTGCAGTGAAACGCGTGAGAACCTTCGAACTTGGAGGAAGGAACTGCAGCGAAGCGCGTGAGAACCTTCGAACTTGGGGGGAAGGAACTGCAGCGAAGCGACGTGAGAACCTTCGAACTTGGGGGGAAGGAATTGCAGCGAAGCGCGTGAGAACCTTCGAACTGTGAGGAAGGAACTGCAGCGAAGCGCGTGAGAACCTTCGAATTTGGGGGGAAGGAACTGCAGCGAAGCGCGTGGGAACCTTCGAACTTGGAGGAAGCAACTTCCATTCGCTGTGTTGCCCCCACTAGTGATGAATTTCCTCAATTTATATCGTCGTGCTTCAATATTTGTTGCACTTTTTTTTTTTGTTTGCAGAGACTGAACTTAAAGTTTTCTTTAAGCTGCGTACGTACCCTTTGAAGAAAAGGGATCAAGTCATAACGTAGTTCAAAATTTTTGCTCTCACCTTTTAAGCTCATGTGGGCTAAGAGCATCATGCAGTTTAGGCTCTTGCGATAAGGAGCTTTTACATTTAAAAGCTCTTACCTTTGTCATGGTCTTGATCAGATCCTTCATTTGCAGGATTGGTCAAGATAATGAGATTTGACTTCACCTTCAAGGAACCTTCCGTATTTATGAGAACAAAAAACTTCCTCTTCATACGTGACGGGATGCTATTATGAAGCTTCTTGTCACTGTTTACTTCATCGAAAAGTTTCAACTCCAAGTTGTTCATCTTTCTTTTAGGTTGATCGTTTGTTACTTTGAGGCGATCAAAGACAGATGTTGAAGATCGACTTTTCTTCGATGTGGAGACACTTAACCTTTGGAAAGCTGAAGGTCGAGTGGAGGTGGACATCGAACATTGATTTTCTTCCTCTGTCGCGGCCATACTCATTCTTTGGAATACCGAAGGACGAGTAGTTGGAGGCTTGATGCGATCGAAGACGGAAGTCCTTTGTTCACTCTTCTTAGAATTGTCAACTTCTTCTACGTCGATGCAGTAGGAAGTTGCAAGGTTCTCTTTTTCCTTTTTGTGGAAAGTTTTGGAGAAGGATTTATTCAACATCACCAGTTGTTGAGGTTGAAAAAACTTTTTACTTCTCTTCCTCTTGGGTTGAAGTTTCTTAGGATCCTTCTTTCTTTGATGTTTGCTCTTTCCTTTGATTGTAGCAAGATTTGATTGGGCTACTTCATCAAGGTCGAACTGAATTTCGCCTTCCTTAGCCAGCTTTAAAATTAAGTCCTTTAGGACGAAAAATCTTTCCACTGGATGACCAATAACTCGATGATACTTGCAATACTTGGGATCATCGACTTTCTCCATCTCTTCTGGTCGTTTACACTTAGGAAGCTCTATCAGTTGCGCTTCCAGTAGTTGTTCCAACATATCAAGGATGTCGTCATCAAGGAAAGTATAGATTTTCTTCTGTCTTTCCTTTAAAGTTAAGTGATGCGTTCCATTCGTTTGTCGCCTTATTTTCGAAGACGACTTATGAAGGGTTGTGTTTACAACCATAGATTCTTCTATAGTCTATTCGTCGTTCCTTCCTTCTTTCCTCATGTCAGGGAGTATAAGGTTTTGGTTTTCTCAACTAGCAATACTTAGCTCCATATCGTGGACGCGAGTTGCTAGTTCTTCGAAGGTGCGAGGCTTTATACCTTTAAGGATGTAGAGGAGTTCCCAGTGCATGCATTGAATGCACATCTCGACGGAAGAGAGTTCAGTGAGATGATCTTTGCAATCTAGACTCATGGCTCTCCAACGATTTATATAGTTAACAACGAGTTCACCTTTTCGTTGTTTAGTGTTGGTGAGCTCGAACATGCTAACGGTTCGTCTAGTGCTGTAGAAGCGATTCAAAAACTCTCTTTCGAGTTCCTCCCAACTGTCTATTGACTCAGGTTCTGGATCAGTGTACCAGTCAAACGCATTTCCTTTAAGTGTTCGAACGAACTGTTTGACTAGCAGGTCCCCTCGAGTACCAGCGTTCTCGCATGTCTCAACGAAGTGGGCAATATGTTGTTTAGGATTGCCCTTTCCATCAAATTGTTGAAATTTCGGTGGCTGATACCCGATTGGCGTTCTCAAATTATCAATCCTCTTAGTATAAGGTTTGGAGTACAAGAGGGAATCTTGAGTAGGTCCACCGTACTGAGCTCTGATACAGTTTGTGATCATATCTTGGAGCTGTTGGATGGATAGTGAAGCGACCGAAGCAGAACATTGTGGATGATCATCTTGCACTATAGACTTTCCTTTGTCGTGATTTTTTACGACTTGGGTTTGACTTGATTCGGCGATATGTTGGTTCTCAATTTGGCTCTTTAGTTGCTCAATTTGAGAATCTTTTTCTTCAATCGCCTTCATCAAGTTGTTGATGTGTTCTTGCATCTCAGCCATTCTTTCTTCCATAGTTCTTGTCTCAGTCATCATAACAGTCACTACGTCAGAATCAGGTTCAAACAAAGGGTTATACTTGACAAAAAACTTGTCATTAGTATATGCCCCCTGCAAGGTTGTTTCTTGGCCTGCAACGACAGAAGCTTTATCTTCTTGCAACGTCAGTCCGTTGAAGCAACGATGGGCAGTAGAACCCATGTAAGACTTGTTCATGACAGCGACCATTGAAGAAGTTTTGAACGACATGTTTATACTTGTGTTTTGAGATAAGAGAGAGAGATGAGAGGTAGAGATGGTCCCACTGGGCGTGCCAATTTGTTCACACGTAACTTCGGAGATGGTGACACGTGGAATAAACTTTGATTTGTATTAATGTTGTATGCGCGTGAGTATACAATCTCTAGTACATAATCCTCTGATTCTCTCTCTTGTGTGTGGATGTGTTTCACTCGAGGGCTGTAATGCTTGATCTCGAGTTTGCAGCTTCGATGGATTCTTGGAGCTTGAAGTCCCTTGAGTTTGAAAGAGTCTTCAGTCTTCAAGAAGTGTTCAGTACTTGGAAACTTGTAGATTCAAAGAGTCTTCAGTCTTCCGTTTTGAGGAAAATTTCTCTGAATTCTCTAAGTCTGGTTGAGAGCTCCAAAATTCTGAACCCTTGTCTTTGTGAGAGTGTAGAATTTCTGAACCCCTGAAATGATGGAGAACCCCTCTATTTATAGAGTTCTCGCTGGATGGGCCCTGGTGACTTTTGGGCCTAACAACTTGGGCTTGGGCTTTATTGGTCTTGGGTCTGGTTTATATTTCACCCAAAACCATATGACCCAAATATTTAAAAGACCCAAATTTGATCCAATTAATTATTTTCTTTAATTAATTGGTCAAATCAATTAATCTGACCAAAATAATTTATTTTTAATTAATTGATCAAATGGACATTTGGCCCTAAAAATTTATAATTGGCCAACTTTGTCTTCAAATTAAATTTGGGACACATGTCAATTTATAATTGGTCCCAAATTTAATTAATTATAATTTTGTCATTAATTTTAAATAATGACGTGGCAATTTGTCATTGGCCAAAATTTCTCCTTCAACACATATTTAGGTATAGTGAAAATTTTTTGTTTAAGCAACAAATAATACATTTTAAATCTTTTTTTTTTCTTACTCTTGTCAACTTAACTTATTTGCTTGGGTCATTTCGTGTTAAATCATAACTAGTTGATCTATAAACATCCCTCTAAAGATGTTAGTAATAAAACTTACTAAAATAAAATTTTAAATTTCAAATATTGTTAGCAGTTATAACATATATATTTTTTTAGAAAAAGTTGATACTAAATTTATAGTTTGATCTAAATAAAAAAAAAATACCTTTTTCTTATTTCAAAACTATACAATTCAACCTCTCAATTTTAGAAGATAACTAAATTTGTTCGTGACATTGCTTGTCTTGTTAGCTAAAAAAACTTTTCAGCAAGCTCATCTCAAGGAGTTGGGTCCAAAGAAGAAGATTGGCCAAAGTAGTTGGGCCCAATTCCTGGCCTCAGCCCAATGTTGAGGTCGACCAGGCCCAAGGATTTTGGGCACCCTTTGCCCTGCCCACGGTTCAGTTCCTGGAGTCCCCTACTAATCCGCTTCAATTTGGTTCAACCCACAACTGTCCTCAAACGGGTGAAACCCCTAATCTTGGAGAGAGGATCTGAAACCCTAGCTTCTGAACTCTCTCTTCTTCCTCTAGCTCTTAACTTCTCATATCAGAGTCAGTGTAACAAACAACATAACAGTGTGCAGGTTTTCCTTATGTTTGCAGGCCACGTCTTCTCCCCTTCAAACAAATTCACTGTTGCTGTCACGTGAAGATCTGGTAAGTTTTTTTTTTTTTTGTCCAGATTTTAGCATCAATAGTTATTATGGATTTTTTTAGCAAAATATTTATCCTATTTTCCCCCAACTATATGGTTTAAATACAAAAATGCATCATATAATAAAATTTAGATAAATTTTGTAATGTTATAAACATAAGAATAATAATGATAATACAAAGAAGAAATGAAGAGCAAAGTCGAGAGGATGAGATCGAACAAATGGATGCTCTATTATTCAATTGTGAAAGACAAACGCTTAGAAGAGCCCATATTTATAATGTTACAATAGGGTAGGTTATGTTGTGGATCATTTTGAGCTATTCTGAATCACACGAAAACCATGGGGACAACGCAACACCGATCTAAAAGCACAACAAGGAATCAAACACCGGGAGAGGGACGGACCGGAGCATCTAGACCAAGGCTGGAAGGATTGGGCCAGACCCGATCCCATGCTCAGCCTCGACCTTGGGCCAAGGCCGACCCTCGACCCACTTATGTGGGTCGACTCAGTCTTTCTCCGCCAGCGTCCCGTGCCCTGATTTGACCCGTTCTCAACTCCCGAATGGCCCCAAAAACAAGGAAAAACCCTAGCAGCCGAGGCAGGTATAAATTCAGTCTTTCACACCTGGAAAATGGTTCGACAATTAGATACATAAACACTTTCTATTGTTTATCTAACTTACGCATCAGAGTGCAGAAGGCCTAAACCACACTGGTGTGCAACGGTTTTTACTGGTTTTGAAAGTCACGTCTTCCTCGTCTTTAACAAATTCACTGTTGGTGTCACGTGAAGGTCAGGTGAGTTGCTTGGCCAGATTTTTCCATCAACAGTTGGCACCGTCTGTGGGAAAGAGTGCTTGCCAGTACGAACTACGTATCGGCTATGGCGTGCAGAATAATGCAAACTCAGAGACCAGTGGAATACCTCGGATGTGGACAAAGAGCACTGAGTTTGACTGAGGTCGACCTCGGTAAAACGGTAATTTGACCCAACTGGTGTTACGAACACATGTGAAGGATTGACTTACTGCATTGGTCGATATCCATGGACACAAAAATATTTTACAGTGAAAAGAGTGCAGTTGTGGGTCTTTAGTGGAGTGACCCACAGTTAACGAATGTTGACTAACTTGGTTAATGAGTTCAGCCAATTAGTCTCGTATCGTTGGAACTTCTGATCTATAGGTCCATTAAGTCCCACTGGTAGCTTGTAAAGAGACTTGAGACAATTAAGTATAAATTGTAAATTGAAAGTGTTTAATTTATTTAGGGAAATCATATAATGTATATTGATACATTATAGTATAAAGTTTATGAAACTTTATAATATAATTTTTAAATAATTTCAAAATTAATTCTTGAGAGAAAATATTTGAAAGAGTTCAAATAATTAATATGGATTTGATTCATATTAATATAAATAATTTAATAAAATCCCTAAGATTAAATATATGATATTTAATTGGGTAATTAATTGATTATGGAATTAATTATTTATCTATTAAATTAAATATGAATAAGATAATAGATTTGATTAGATCTTATTCATGACCTTTTCCTATAAGGAAAAGGTCTTGGCCTTTTTCCTATAAATAGGACCCCTGAGGTGGGGTGAAAGGCATCTCATTCATTCTCCTACTCTCAGAGAATTCTCCTGAAGGCTCCCTCTAGACTCCCACCAGTCTCCTGCCTTTAGAAGTCTTAGAGTCATATCGATGTAGCTATAGTGGTGGTGTTCGCAGTAGTTCGTGATTATTTCACAAGTAGTTGGTGAATTTAATCTGAGTCGTCAACGAGAGTAAGTAATTTGTTACTATATAAATTAGATTTAGATCTAATATTTTTGTATGCTTAGCCTTAATATAAATTTAGAATAGTTCTAAGATTATTTCCAATGTATTGATATTTTAGATTAAACAAAATTAATCACGAATCGGTCCCAATCACGCTTCCGCTTTACGGAATTACAAAATTTCAATCCTTCACTGTGGAACAGGGATTTTGTTGGAATCCCCTGACGGAGGGAGGTTTGAATATGCCCTGAGGTTTAACTTCAAGGCCTCAATTAATGAAGGAGAGTATGAGACGTTTCTCGCAGGATTGAGGGTCAGCAAGAGGGATCAGAGTCTCAGACCTCTTAGTTCATAGTGATTCGTAGATAATCGTGAAGTAAGTGATGGCAGAATATCAAGCTAAGGAGCAGACAATGAGTAAATACTTGTACAAAGTCAAGGATTTGCTGTCTAAATTTGAGAAATGGGAAATCAAGCAAATACCGAGATCCCAGAATGCTAATGCAGATTCACTAGCCCGTCTGGCAGCGGCCTACGAAACAGAGTTGAGCAGGACAGTTCCAATTGAGGTTTTATCTGAACCCACAGTATGCACTAAGAAGATTCTTGAAACAGGTGGTCGAGCTCCCATGGCCGAGGCCGAGGTTCCAGAAGCTGAGGTCGAGACTCCCATCATTGGGGAGGATGCCCCAACAATTGAAATTGAACCCTCCCTAGTAGCGAGAGAGATCTCGTGGTTGGATCCGCTCATTGACTATTTGGGGAAAGGTGAGCTGCTGTTTGTTGCAATTTTCTGCAAGCGTACGGTTGCCCAAGTAATATTAAAACGGAAAGTATTCCGAGCATCGAATCCTCAGGGAAAATTAATTAATTTCATTAATTACCAAGAACCATCATGTTTTAATTTTATTTAGAAGATCAACTCTCAAGAACTAAGATTTAACAAGAAACTAAAGAAATCATGCAATTAAAGAAAATTTCCTATTAAGGGGACTTGACCTAGTGCGTTATCTAGCGTTTTGAATATGTAGCTTCATTAATTAGAAGAATGTACTTACTAATCTTTAATTCCATAAATCTAGAAGTAATTTTAAGCGAATTCCTCTTTCAAGCTCCTCAACATCTCATACTAACATAACTAATTCATGTGTCCATCTCCTTAGTTAATCATAGTATGGCATTAAGCAACTTCATAATCAATTTCTAACAATTCTCTTTCACTCTCGTGCTCCAAGCAATCGTTAGCCATGCAATTTGGATCTAATCTAATTTCTCTCTGTCGAGTATCAATTTAGACCAACACATCAATTAATTCGTGATCAAGAGATTAAAAGCATTAAGAATGAATTGCATAGATGAAATTTGAAATTTTTCGCTACAATTTCTAATGAATTAAGCTACAATATCCAATTAGCTAGAATAACGGCCCTAGGTCTCAAGATCTACTCACAAATGGAAATACTTTTGCCCAAGTGATCTTGATCCATAGGCCTAACTCAAATTACAATAAGGAATTATAAAGAAGTAAGGAAGAAATAACCGATAAGTTGATCCCAAGCTCCCGCTACGATCATCTCGAATCTTGAGCCTTGGAATCTCGCTCAATTCCAACCTTTTTCTCCATAATCCTTCTCATTTTTTCTCTCTATTGAGCTAGGGGAAAGCTCCCCAAAAATGGGATGATTTGAACCTCTGGAGAGGGCCCTTTTTATAGGAGCAGAAACAAAGGTGGCTTGCTGCCCAAGACGCACAACGTCGAGACACTACGTCAGGTTTTCTTGGAGCAGAAGTTGTCGCAGCGTCGCGATGCTACGCGGACAGCGTCGCGATGCTACCGTGATTCTGGAATTTTCTTCACTGAATACCTAGCGTCGAGACACTCTGGTCCTAGCGTCTCGACGCTAGGTCTTCTAGAAGCTTTAAACACGGATTTTTGCCTCCTTTCTTCTTTCTTTTGGGCTTTTTGGACCTCCACTTCAAGTGTTCTCTTTTCTTTTCTTCTTTTATGGCCCAAAGTCTTCTTTTTACACCCAAAATTGGTAAAATTCTTGATTTTTGCTTCTCGAACTCGGTTTTATACAAAATTGACATAAAAGGACATTAAAGCTCACAATTCATGCACGAAACTAGCTAAAATTAATAGGAAAATGATGGCATTTCTGCATGTCATCAGTTTCCATTATAGAAGATGGAGGCTAAGAAATTGCAGAGGCGAGCATCACATTTCGTGCTAAGGAAAGGAAAACTATACAAGAGAAATTACTTGATGCCGCTACTGAGGTGCATTCTCCCAAGCGACGTAGAATATGTGATGAGAGAGATACATGAAGGGGTGTGTGAGAATCACTCAGAAGCAAGGTCCCTATGTCATAAGATCGTCAGACAAGGTTACTATTGGTCGACGATGTTACGGGATGCTAAGCCTTTCACGAGATCTTGTGATCAATGCTAGATGTTTGCACTGGTCCCTAAACATTCACCCCTTTAACAAGCATTATTAGCCCTTGGTCGTTCGCGCAATGAGGAATAGACTTGATTGGACCTTTACCTCAAGGTAAACAACAAACCAAGTATGTAGTGGTAGCAGTGGATTATTTCACAAAATGGGCAGAGGTAGAGCCGTTAGCAACCATTATCGAGAAGAAAATTATCAATTTTATATGGAAGAATATAGTGTGTCGTTTCGGGATTCCCAACACCATCATTCCAGATAATGGCAGACAGTTTGATAATGTCGTCTTCAGGAGATTTTGTTCAGACTTAGGCATTACGCACCGTTGTTCATCTCCAACTCATCCATATGCTAATGGCTAGGTAGAGGATGTAAACAAAATAATCAAGCAAAATCTAAAGACAAAGCTTAAGGGACTAAAAGGAATATGGGCCGAAGAACTCCCGCGAGTGTTGTGGGCATATCAGACGACAACTCGGACCTCAACAGGAGGAACACCTTTCTCCATTTCATTCGGGGCAGAGGCAGTAGTTCTGGTAGAGATTGGCATACCCTCCCTTAGAACAAATCAATTTAGTGTGTGTGAGAATGATGAGGCCATGAGGTTGAACTTGGACTTGCTAGATGAGCATCGTGAGACAACGCGACTTCGGGTTGCAGAATATAAAAACAGGATTGCCAGGATTACAATGCGATAGTGAAAAGGCACAATTTCAGAGAGGGAGATTTGGTGTTGAGAAAGATAATGCAGAATGCCGGAGATCCCAACGCAGGAGCACTGGGACAAGTGTGAGAATGACCTTATCAAATTAGCAAGGTAATCCGCCTTGATACTTACGCTTGGGTCGACGAAAAATGGAAAACAACCTCCTCACCCATGGAATGCAGAGAACCTAAAGATTTACTATCAGTAATTTCGGTAGAGATGAATGACAGACTGCTGCGCCACCACAGGAAGACTGAGGCTGACCAGAGGAGACCGAGGCCCACCAGAGGAGGTCGAAGCCGACCGGGATATGACCAAAAAACCAAGCTTGTTACTAATGCTATTTATTTACTTTTTGAATTTATGTTTATTCTACATGGCATTTGTCCATGACCCTTCCTTGTAAAACATGCAAAGATTTGTGTACTATTAAAAGCTCTTTATACTGTGTTTGCATGAAACATTTTTTCCACAGGACATAGTGCATCTGACTGAGACAGACAAATTCTTGCAGAGGTGGAGCCACCCACATTCTCAACCTCTCCAAGTCCTTGACCGAGTGGAGCCACCCATATTCTCCACTTCCTCGAGATGAAACAAATTCTTGCAGAGGTTGAGCCACCCACATTCTCAACCTCTCCAAGTCCTTGACCGAGTGGAGCCACCCATATTTTTCACTCCGTCGAGATGAGATTGATTCTTCCAGAGGTTTAGTCACTCATATTCTCAACCTCTCCAAGTCCTTGACCCTGTGGAGTCACCTATATTCCCCACTCCGTTGAGATGAGATTGATTCTTTCAGAGGTTGAGCCACCCATATTCTCAACTTCTCTAAGTCCTTGACCGAGTGGAGCCACCTATATTCTCCACTCCGTTGAGATGAGATTGATTATTGCA
This sequence comes from Luffa acutangula, assembly GCA_036850905.1. Classification (NCBI taxonomy): domain Eukaryota; kingdom Viridiplantae; phylum Streptophyta; class Magnoliopsida; order Cucurbitales; family Cucurbitaceae; genus Luffa; species Luffa acutangula. The sequence goes on along the minus strand of CM072092.1, from coordinate 46,911,248 downwards.
GAGGTTGAGCCACCCATATTCTCAACCTCTCCAAGTCCTTGACCGAGTGGAGCCACCCATATTCTCCACCCCGTTGAGATGAGATTGATTCTTACGGAGGTCATGCCAACGGAGCCAAGGTCTTATAGTTTGAAGAAAACAGTGTCGAGGTTGACCTTCAAGGAGATGAGGCCGAACATCTCACTAAGGTACAATTCCAAGTTTCATCTAAACTTATAACTCAAAAACACTTTTTGCTATACGCTAAGTTTACCCAAACAGGGGGCTACATAAGGAAATTAATATTTGATCTCATTTCTCCCTTAACAACAATGTATGCGTAAGTGTAGAAATTTGGGTTGTGATCATTAAAAGGTTTAAGGGGCAAGGGCTGACCCTAGCCTTTCTACCCGTTTTCCCTTTTGCAAGAACTAACGTTCTGATGCAGGAACCCAAAATGTGCAAGGTCATATAAGCTCTTTGCCTGTAAGCGTATCCGCCATGGGCAGAAACCCGGAAACACCCCCAATGACCAGAGAGAGTCTTTCCTCTGAGCCAGGAAGAGATAAGTATATAACTTGAAACAGAACGAGAACTATACTCCCAAATTGGGGTTGAAAGACTTAACCGATGAGAGTGGAGGCTTAATGTTGTGGATGATTTTGAGCCATTCTAAATCACACGAAAACCATGGGGACAACGCAAAATCGATCCAGAAGCACAACGAGGAATCAAACACCGAGAGAGGGACGAACCGAAGGATCCGGGCCAAGACCGGAACGATCGGGCCTTGGCCCGATCCCATGCTCAACTTCAGCCTTGGGCTGAGGACGAGCATAAGGTCAGCCCACTTATGTGGGTCAAGTCAGTCTTCCTCCGCCAACGTCTCGTGCCCCGATTTGACCTGTTCTCAACTCCCGAACGGCCCCGAAAACAAGGAAAAACTCTAGTGGGTGAGACATGTATAAATTCAGTCTTTCACACCTTGAAAAGGGTTTGACAATTAGATACAGAAACACTTTTTACTGTTTATCTAGCTTAGGCATCGGAGTGCATGAGGCCCACACCACACTAGTGTGCAACAGTTTTTACTAGTTCTGCAAGTCACATCTTCCCCGTCTTCAACAAATTCACTGTTGGTGTCAAGTGAAGGTCAACTGAGTTGCTTGACCAGATTTTGCCATCAACAGGTTACAACCTTAAATGACGTAAATTAGAAGGGTGAAATAGTCTAATGACTATTCTTAAAGGAGCAAGGAGACTCATGGGAGAGAATGACTAAAATGATGAAGTTGAATGAACCAAGTGGAAGAAAAATTAGGTAATGAATATTTATAGTAACATTTATAATATGTAATATTTTTTCCACCCTTTTTTCATTTTTTTTTCTTGACAAACGTTTTCTAAAATTAAACTAGATATATATGAACAAATTCTTTAAAATTAGAGAAACAAGCATTTTTAACCCTACAATTCATCCATTTGTGAGCTAACTTTGGGTGTGTTTGATTTAACTTTTCTAGTGTTTAATTTTGAAAAAAAAAATTATTTTGAAAAAATTTCTAATGTTTGGCAACCACTAAAAATTGCTTATTAAAAAATGAGATTGAGAAATAAACCATTTTAAGAGAAACACTTGAAAACAAATTTTGTAAAAAGAGTTTTTTTTTTTTTTTTTTTTGAGTCGTTGTAAAAAGAGTTTTTTTTTTTTTTTTTTTTTTTTGAGTCATTGTAAAAAGAGTTTTTTAAGTATATAGTAACTAACATATAAAAACACTTATGAGAATGTAACCAAACATAGAGTGTTTAAATTCTAAACAATTTTTATCTAAAATATTTAAAATAAAATACATTTTTGAAAAACATTTAAACTAAAAGGTATTGCAAACGTGTCCTTTATTTATATATGTGTGTCTCACTATCAATTAAATATTAGATTTTTCAGTTTTATTAAACTTTAAATTTGAATAAGCGGTCAAATTAACATTCTTCCAGAAGTAAAAAGGAAAAGGTTGATCATGAATCAACCAATACTTACCTAAAACTGAAACGACAAAATATTAAAATTAACCAACAAAATATTCAAAATTAAGTAAGAAAGTGCTCAAACTGAAGGAAAAAGGCATCAAACACGACTGGGGTAATTGACAAAAATAGGACAAAAAGAAAGGCATTAAAGAGAAATAGGACTCATTTTAAATTGGAAGAGAAATGGGATTTTTAGGGCTGTGAAATTACTAAATTACCCTTAATGAAAAGTCCTAATTTTTTACCCTCTCCCACAAATTTCTCCCAACCACGATTTTCTCCAAACCACGATTTTCTCCCAACCACATCATGACAGACACGACAACGACGACGACAATAGTGACAAGCACGACAAAGGCGACGGCGAACAAGGCACAGTGACAGCGACCATGCACGATTTTCTCCAACGAGTTCGACTAACGGCGACCACTGACCAAGTGAGATTGCGAGAAAAAAAAATCTCCCAGAGATTGCGAGAAAAAAAAATTCCTACTGAGATTGCGAGAAAACAAAGATTTGGAGAATAAAAATTTCTCCCAGCGAGATTGCGAGAAATTTTTTTCTCCCAGTGAGATTGTGAGAATTTCTTTTCTCCCAGCGAGATTGTGAGAAAATTTTTTCTCCCAGCGAGATTGTGAGAAAATTTTTTCTCCCAGCGAGATTGCGAGAAAAAAAACAGCAAGTCACAATTCTTGGCCTAATTCTTAACCCAATTGACAGTTCAAGTCATACAATAATGAAATAAAATTCTTAAACATCTCGTGACGTACAACAAGTGTATTTCGTTCAACTCAAGAGATGAAACACAACTGTAATGTAAGAGTTTACATTAATCTCGTACAACTGACTTTTCGGTAAAGTACCTCCTTCGTAGATTTATTTACTCTAAATTCAAAATTCTTTTTCATTACCATGACACTTAATTTCATGGACAATTCTTTCTTGCCAAAAAATTGAGGTTGACCCTAATAGGAGTATTAACATTTCAATTTTCATCTCACATACTTACAACATTGTGCAAGAAAAGTGTAAACAAACAACAAACAACATTTTTCATAACATTCTCTTAAAAAGGAAAAACAAAACGTTCTTAGTCTACCCAAGAGAGGTATTAGGAAACCAAAACAAAATAAAACTAAACTATGAAGAAAGTTTCTTACCGTCTACCCAAAGAGAGCCCTCAGATTGTTGGTTCGTGCGTGAGAGAAGAAGAAAGATGAGTTGTTGTTGTCCCTTGATAACCGGTCATCAATGGAGGAAGAAATCGCTCATGCGTGAGAGAGGAAGATCATTGTGTGAGAGAAGGAAAGAAAGAAAGAAATGGGTTTGAAGTATGGAAAAAAACGAGCAGCTGAATTCTTCAAGATAGATTGGGGATTTTCATTAAGGGTAATTTCGTAATTTCACAGTCCTAAAAATTTCATTTCTCTTCCAATTTAAAATGAGTCCTATTTCTCTTTAATGCCTTCCTTTTTGTCCTATTTTTGTCAATTGCCCGAGAATCATGTCCATAAAAATAATCTAATGAAATTAAAAAAATATATTCATAGTTAACGACAATTCTTTGTTTTGTTCAAAAAAATAAGTTTATTTGAAAGTATATTTATTTCTCCGTTTTTTTTCCAATTTAGAGTGCATTAGAATGAAAACAGAAGTGTAAGTCTTTCCAGGAATATAAAAAAAGGGAAAATTACACTTTTAGTCCCTGAAGTTTGAGTTAGGTTTCATTTTGGTCCTTGAGTTTTCAAACTCGACAGTTTAGTCTCTGAGGTTTGAATTTTGTTTCATTTTGGTCCCTCCATCAAATTTTCTGTTAAAAACTAATGGAATGCTAACGTGGCACTGCTTTTTTATTTCAAAAAATATATTTAAAATTTTTAAATAAAAATATATTAAAATAATGAAAAAATATATATTTTTTATATATTTCTTCTCCCTCCATCTTGTTCTTCCACTTCCTTCTCTTCAATTTCAACTTCTTCAAACACCCACCACCAAACTGCCTGCGACAATTTTTTTTCCTATTTTCTTCTTTTTTTTCTTCTTTTTTTTCTCTTTCCCTACTTTTTCTTTTTTTTTAAAAAATAGAAAATAGGAGAGGGAGGAAGCTCCTCCTCTCGTTTCTACCGTCGAAAAACGGGTTCCTCCTCCCTCCCTTGTATGAGATCTAGCCCGGAAACAAGAAGAACAAAAAGACCCACACGCTGCAAAACATGTAGGAAAAAAGAAAGAGAGAAAAACCTACTGTCGAACGAACTTCCCCTTGAAAAATCAAGACAACCCACAAGCCGAACGACACCCGAAAACCTCCTACATACTGCCATCAAGCCCAAGCAGCGGGAAAATGAACCTTGGAGCACCGGAAACATTCTTCTGTGTTGTGTTGCTTGTAGGAAGAAAAATGGAAAACAATTGTTGTGTCGTGGAGATAACCACTGCCTTGAAAGCAATTTCGGCACGACCACGATGTTGAATTGTTTTTTACCAGTTGCTCCCCAAGGTTAACACAACACCCTCCTCGTTCGTGCACTCGAGAGAGAAGGATTGGAATCGAAGGAAATGTAGGAAGATAGAAAATGAATTCTGTATCTTCCACCCTGCTCAGAATTTCTTTTATAGTGAAGGAGGACAACAAAATTCCCACAAAGGATGCGCCACGTGTCACTGCAGGAACGGTCAGCAAAACGTGTGGACGAGAAGGCGCCACGTGTCCGGTCAGCTTGCAACTCCATTGACTCCAACGCAAAACTCGATCAGCAGCTCGTTCAGGGTCAACAACATGCGCGGTCAGCAGCGTGAAGCTCGGTCAGCGCGGGAGGCTCGGTCAGCGGAGGACACGTGGCGATCGGTGGGATAAGTAAAAAATGAAATAAAAAATAAATAAATTTTGGCCCAAAAGGTAAAACCCATCTCTTTCTTACGCGCGAGCGCGGTTACCCAAACCCGCCCGTCCGACCGACCGACAGCGGTGACAGCGCGCGCATGTGGGAAGAAGCCTTGGTTTCACCCTTAACCACATTTACAAAGGCAAGGAGGAGTGATGTTATAGAAACACTCATCCCAACTCAAATTTTATCCATGTGGGACAAACCACTCCTTTTTTTACTTCTAAAGGCCAAAATTAAGTCATTCCCAACAGTCCCCCACGAATGACTGTAAACAATATTTTCTGAGCAAAGGAGGAAATAAACTTAAGCATTAATATCTTTCGATTTGAATTAATGCATAGTGAAGTAAGACAATAACCAGGATAGAGAAAGTAAGTTACCTTTTGAACTTTCAATAGTCATGGTTTAGACCCCCACAACACTTTTGAATCCTCATGTTTCCCTTGATTCCGCGATACAAGTGCTATTTAAGGCCATGCACAAAACACCTTGGGTCGTCGTGAAAGCTCTAGAAAGAGATTCATTACACTCTTTCATAGAAGGCGGCCACACCTTCACAATCACGTCGTGCTTCATCAAGTCTACCGCAGTAAACCACTCAAAATCTTGAGCTATGAAGACTTTTCAAAAATGTGTCCATCAAGTCCGTATTTGGACCACCCAAATAAAGGGCTATGGACTCATTTCAACAATTTGAGTCTCATATATGCTGATGACTCTAGAATGACTCTCCTTATTAGGCCTTTGGTGAGAGGATATGCCAAATTCCTCTCAGATCCCACATACTCCAAGGAGATAACTCCATTTTTTAACAACTGCTTCACAACTCCATGTCTCAGGCGTATATGCCTTCTCTTGCCATTATATACACTGCTTTTGGCAATCCCTATGGTTGCTTGTGAATCACAGTGCAAAGAGACTGGCACTGTCGCCCCCCACATTGGTACGTCTTGAAGTAAACTTCTTGTTGGATCGGTATGACAACCCTAGAGGGGGGTGAATAGGGTTTAATGAAATTTTATAAACTTTTTAGTACAGTGGGCCCGATTTAAACAAATAAGTGAACTTTTTAGAAATAATTAATTTTAACACAAATTAGTCAACAAATTAGAAATAGATTTTAAACACCCAAATTAATTCCAATGTAAATGTTGTTCAAAAACATTAACGATAAATTATAGGAATTAATATCATGCAAATAACGATAAAGACAATTAATTACAAAAATTAAATAGTAGAGGGTTAAAGAAAATAACACCGAAAATTTATAGTGGTTCGGCAAACGGCCTACTCCACTCCCCAAGCTCCTCTTGGGTATTCGATTGAGGAACACGACTCTTTCCACGGCTTAGAGTCAAATCGGTACAATGTTCTTTTTGCGGGAGCAAGAACAAACCCGATCCTTTCCACGGTTTAGGATCAAACCGTTACAACCGCTCTTTTTCGGGCTCAAGAGCAACCCTTACAAAGAATTTGAAATTTGAATACAATCTTACAAACTCTCTCAAAAGAGTAGATATACAAATTTACGCTCACAAAATTGTAAGAAAAACTCTTACAAATTAATGCCCTCAAATGACTAAGAAAAATAAAATTGAATAGCTCAAGAATCTCTCAAAATAAAACTCTCACAATAAATTTAAAGCAACATTGAAGAATTGGAGAGAACAAATATGTAGAAATTGGAGAGAATTTAGAGAGAAAAAATCGATGTTCAATTTTGAAAGAATGGAGGTATAAATAGGAAGAAGATGAAGTTGAAAAGAATTTGAAATTAAGCTTAATTTGGACCATTGGATTGGAGTTAAAGAAAAATGAAGGGTGGAGATTAAAAGAAGTTAAAAGTAAAAAGAAATTTAAAATAATAATATAAATATATAATAAAAAAAACTTTTTAAACTTATAACAATCCAACGGTCAAAACTTTTAAAACATATAATAATAATAATAATAATAATAATAATAATATATAAAAATAATAAAAAAATATATATGTGTGTAAACGGTTAAAAAAGATTTAAAAAAAAATATTATATATATATATGAATTTTGGCAAAGCATTAAATGCAATTTGATTTTTTTTTAAAAATATTTTATATATATATATTTTTTTTCAAACTTACAAACCGTTACTCACATTTCTTTTTAAATAAAATAATATATATATATATATATATAATTTAAATAACCAAAAGCCCATGTGTCACTCTCTCATTGTTCCACGTGTCAACGCCGGATTGGTCAATTTGATGTTGATTCAACTGTCACGTCATCATCACGGGTATTTTTTATCAAACTTGTTTCGGCTATAACTTCTTCGTTTTAGCTCCGATTTGAGTGATTCAAGAGGCGTTGGAATCGTTGTTCCGAGCTCTAAGCTATGGGCACAATGAAACAGTAAAATTTTCAGTAATTAAAAATTTGGTTTGTTATCATCAAAACAATGATTAATTAATTAATTTGAGATTAAGGGCTAAAAAGCCAACAATCTCCCCTTTTTTATGATGACAAACCATACAAGAAAAATGACTTGAAATTCATATAAACCATATGAAGTACATATATCAAGTGATAATTTCAATATAAAGCCCAACAAATCATCATAAAGATCATTCTTGAAATTCACTCAAAAATAAATTCTCCCCCTAATTAATATAATCAAAATCATAGCAGAAATACATAACATATTTTTCTTAAACTTCTCCCCCTTTGGAATCATCAAAAAGAATAATTAAGAGACATTTAGAACTACATAAATGATTCCCTTAAAAACATGAACATAAATTTAGCACAACTCTCCCTAAAAATATTAACACATGCTTTCCATATCTCCCCCTATCAAAATGCCTTCTAAAAGATGTAACAAGAAAATCGAGAAGCATTAGTTATAAGAAATTCTAAAATAACATTTTTCTTCAAAGATTACTTAGTCCCCTTAAATAGATAAACAATATGCATAAGAGGGGTAGAGTTTCGAACATACCTCGATAAACTTGAACAACAATATGTTTTACATTTTTCATCTTCTTGTCAAGTTGAGTGGATGTACTCATAGAAGTTTTTGCAAAAATTACCTTCAATGAACTTGTCTTTGAGTAACTTCTCTCAACATATCCACTTGAAACTTAGTAGGCATGTACTTAGAAAATATTTTGGTTATACTTTTCACATAAAGATGAATAAAAAACAATATCATGAAAATCATATAAATAGTACAAATCCCCCTAAAAACATGCATTCTCCTATTTAAAAAAAAAAATTAATAAATATCAAGGTGATGAAGCAACACAAGGAAAATCACCCAAAAATATCAAGTTAGATTAATCTATTTCAACCACATCATCAATAAATTTCACTAAGTTTTTATTCGAGAGAATATGACATGAGTGAAGTAAAATTCCAAATAGAAATTCAATTCTCATGGTTATGCACATAAACAAAATTTTCATACACAAAGGATACATAAGCAAATTAATCTTAAAAGAATCAACTTTTCAATTTATCAAATCCAAGCAACATTTAAAACATTATCATGATACCAAAATATGAAATGTAAAACAAGCATATCATCACATAGGCCACTTAATAAGAATTTATCAAATAAACATATGCAAATAATACCATAAAAAGATTAACTAAATAAACACTGTTCACACGAGATTTCGACAAAGGAAATTTAATTCGTGGAAATGAACTTGATTTTATTGATTTTGTATGTAGAAGTGTTACAATCTCTAATATTTATCCTCTGATTCTTTCTCTCAAAATATGGAGTCTGATCTGAGGGCTGACAAGCTTGATCTCAGATGGAGGAAGGTTGAATCTTCAACTTGTATCTTGATGAAGAAACGGTTGATTCTTTGGAGTCTTTCAGTCGTTGGATCTTCTGAGTCTGGAGATGACCGAATTCTGAATCTTTGATATTCTGAATTCTTTGGATTCTCTGACTTCTGAAGACTCTGGACCTTGGGAGAATGCTCTGGGCTATGGCTTCTCTGACTCTGTCTGAATGCCCAAAATGAATGGTGGCCTCCTCTATTTATAGAGTTTGATGGACCTCATATGGGCTTGGGCTTGGGCCCAATCTTTGGGCTTAGGCTATGTTTGGGCTTTAATCCAACTTATTTTTAATAAAATTGGATTATTTTAATTTAGCCCAATTTCTTCGATGATCTCGAGTCACATTAGTCTCGAGTCCAATTGCCACGTGGCATAATTTGATTGGACTCGACTTGTATCAATAATAGACAAGTGGCTTTGTTTGATTTGCCGAATTTTAATGTCTATTAATTTAATTTAGAGACACGTGTAAATTTGTAATTGGTCCCAAAATTATTTTATCATTAATTTAAATTAATGACGTGGCCATTTGTAATTGGCCGAAATTTTTCACTCAACAAATGCCCCCTTTTCGAAATTTATGCACCTATATGCGTGCATGGATTTTGAAAAGTATGGTTTGTCAGAAAAATATATGACGTTTAGTCATAACTTTAATTTGTGTCGATAGGCGAAATTAATTAGAATATTAATTTATAATTCCAAATAATTTCGTTTTCGCTACCAACATTGATTTTAGGCAAATTTTGAATTTTGATTTCCAATACTTTTTTTTTTTTTTTTTTTTTGAAATTGGAAAATTAATTTTCGCCAAAATTGCCACAATTTTTTTTTTCTTTACCTTGGACATGAATTTGGAGGTAGACAAGTACTTTGAACAAGAATTGGAGGTCTCTTGGCTTGTCAATTTTATTAGGCCAAAAATTCTCTCTTGATTCATGTAATTTGGAGGCAAATTTTTTCCTAAATAGCAATTGTAGGAAATTCATTGCCATATTTGATTAGGCAAAAATTTCCTTGGCCAAAAAGCAACTTTTCCTTATGTGTTTGACCTAATTTCTCCCTTATAAATTGAATAAGTTGCATAGGCCAAGACACAAAGCCATTCAAGCAAGAAGTTAGGTATTGAAAAAAAAATTCTCCTCTTTAATTTCTCTTTTCATCCTTTCATTTGACTTCAAATACTCATATATTTTCTTCTTTGTGTAGGTCTTGAATTCAAAAATCTTCGTGCCTCCTTGTCACGCCGTCGGTAAGTTAAAGAACAATCTTGGATTTTTTTTTTTTTTTTTTTTTTTTTTTTTTTTTTTTTTTAATTTTGTTCTACACTCTTAGTTGCAAGCTTCATCAATCTGTAATTTCTTTTTTATAATTTATTTCTTTAAATGTTGCCGCCGCAAGAGTACATGCATCTTTTTTTTTTTTCTTTCGTGTGTATTGCCGCAGGTTGTAACTTACATGATTTTTTTTTTAATTTTTTTTTTTTTAGTTTACAATACAAGATTCTCTTAATTGAAAGTTTTGTTGCATGTTTACATATATATAAATGCATATGTGTTTTGTGTGTCACGCACTGCAACCTTCATATTTTTTTTTTTTTTTTCACTTTTAACTAATGAATTGCTGCTCCTTTTTTTTTTTTATAATTTGGTTCGCATGTATATACAAAGAACTTGCTGTCAATGTTTTTTTTTTTTTTTTTTTTCTTTTTAGTTTGCAGTCGCTTCTGTATACTTTTTTTTTTCTTCTTATTTAAAAGTTGTCGCATGTGTAGGTTAAAGGATGCTTGACCTTTTTTTTTTTTAATTCACTTTCAACTTAGTTACCGCACATTGCAATTTTTTTTTCTTCTTTTTTTTTATTTTTTTTTTCAATTCTTTCGGAGCGGCGCAACTGCCATAAATGTTGCAGCCGCCTAAGGTGTTTTAACCCCTTTTTTTTCTGCAAAACCAAACATTCAGTTTTTTTTTTTTTTTTTTTTTTTTTTTTTTTTTGTCAATTTTCAACTTTCTTCAAAATTCCCCCCCTTTTTTTTTTTAATTGACGTGGGTCTTTTTTTGTTTTTTTTTGTTTTTTTTTTGTTTCTTTGTTTTTACTAACACCGCCATACTTTTTTTTTTCTTCATTTGTTTTTTTCTTTTCCATTTTTTTTAATTATGCACTGCAACATGATTTTTTTTTTCTTTCCTTTTGAGTTGAATATTTCCTTTTTTTTTTCTTAATTTTTTTCATAGGAATTGAAATCAACAAATTTACTAGACGATCTCCTTAGACACAACATCAATCCTTGTCCACCACTTGAAAGGTATATACATACTCAATTTTTTTTTTTATTTTTTGAATATGCATATATTTCATTGGCGTCTTTATTGCATGTGCACATATGAACTGCTTTGACTGTTCCGTAGAGCTTTTTGTCTCCTACTTTTTTTTTTTTTTTTTTTTGCACACATATTATTGCAACTTGTTTCTTTCTTGCTTGAATGTGTAAGCATCGTGCAACTGTCGTCACCAAATTCACTTGCAGTGATTTCACTCCTGCTAGACCAGTCCCCTATTTTATTGGGTGATCTAAGTAACCTGCAGGGGTAGTCACCAGATTCGCCTTCAGTGATGCACTCCTGCTAGACCAGTCCCCATTTTATTGGGTGATCTGAGTAACCTGCAGGGGTGGCCACCAGATTCGTCCACAGTGATGCACTCCTGCTAGACCAGTCCCCATTTTATTGGGTGATCTGAGTAACCTGCAGGGGTAGTCACCAGATTCGCCTTCAGTGATGCACTCCTGCTAGACCAGTCCCCATTTTATTGGGAGATCTGAGTAACCTGCAGGGGTAGTCACCAGATTCGCCTTCAGTGATGCACTCCTGCTAGACCAGTCCCCATTTTATTGGGAGATCTGAGTAACTTGCAGGGGTAGTCACCAGATTCGCCTACAGTGATGCACTCCTGCTAGACCAGTCCCCAATTTATTGGGTGATCTGAGTAACCTGCAGGGGTAGTCACCAGATTCGCCTTCAGTGATGCACTCCTGCTAGACCAGTCCCCATTTTATTGGGAGATCTGAGTAACCTGCAGGGGTAGTCACCAGATTCGCCTACAGTGATGCACTCCTGCTAGACCAGTCCCCAATTTATTGGGTGATCTGAGTAACCTGCAGGGGTAGTCACCAGATTCGCCTTCAGTGATGCACTCCTGCTAGACCAGTCGTTTTGATGACTATAGTGTCTTATAGAGTTGATTATATATATATATATATATATATATATATATATATATATATATATATATATATTGTATGATTGATTATTCATGCATCACTTTCTTGCCTTCAAAACTTCTTGGATAAGATTGACATTTTTTTTTTTGTAGAGAAACTTATCTCCATCATGGTGTATTTCACTGAGCACCCTGATCCTGAGAAAAATTGCTTAGTCGTCTTGAAGGATAGAGACCAGCCTGTTGAAAATGGCGTTATTCTTCCTGTAGGAGAGACAATATGTGGTAATTTGAGGGGATCACAACATTGCCTGGATAATTCAACCTCTTTGTCTAGATGGTCAGAAGAAAGACTTTTGAGTCACGACTCTTCATTGAAGGCGTGGTTTTTAGAGTCCCTAATACATAGCAAGGTGCCGGGTGAAAATCCAGAATCAACTTTAGGTCGTCGAATTATTGGAGACGAACAAGTTCGTTGGGGTAATTCAATAAGAATTCATGGAGAATTCTTTTATATTCCTGATTATTGGGAATGGTTAGAGGTCGTAATTTCTTTAAATACGCCGATACTGAAGAAGGCTCGTTTGTTTGATGCTGTAATGGCTTCCCTATACACTTATGATCGCAATAATGATATAGTTCGAGCTTTTTGTGAAGCATGGTGTCCATCCACAAATACACTTCACACATCATCAGGAGAGTTGTCTATCTCTCTATGGGACATGTGGAGATTAGGAGGTCTTTCCATCAAGGGTAGGTTTTATGATGAAGTTGTCCCTTGCTGTAAGGAATTATTAGGCTCGCCTGATCGAGAGGATGAAGATTGCCCGAAAAGTTGTGAGTACCTTTTTGCTGCGTACTATCACATTGCATCTCAACAACGCGATCGCCTTCAAATTCCTATCAAATCGTGGATTTCTTTCTGGTTCAAAGGAGATTCGAAATATGAAAAACCTCCTTCCCGAAAGTCGAAGAAGACTTCTCGTCCACGTCAGACCCATAATCCGAATGGGGCTCCTATCAAGCGTCACAGTTGGTCCGAAAAAGAAATGGATCTATTTTGCATGTTGGGCGTAGAAGATGAATTGAAAGATAAGACATACTTGGCTGCCTTTCTTTCTTGTTGGTTGTGCGCATTTGTATTTCCCGACCAACGTGCTTCTCTTCGTCCAGGAGTTTTTAAAGTCGCCAGTCTTATGGCTGAAGGTTACGTTTTCAGTCTTGCTGTTCCTGTTTTGGCCAATATTTATCATGGACTTGGCCAGATTCACAGTGCATCTCCTTCTGCTGGATTTTCAAAGGCTTGTTTCCCTTTGCACTATGTCCATGCTTGGCTGGCTTATTATTTTAACACGCATTACAAAGTCCCAGCACCTGTCATTGGCCCGATGATGGTTGAGTTTTCTGGCGAGGGTGGGGCTAAGTACTTTAACGATTTTGAAGCCCGTGTACATATTCACAAAGGTAAATATGTGTCATGGTATGCGAGTCTTCAAGCCAGAAATACAGGCGAGCTTTTGAAAGATGACGGGAAATTATCGTTTTGGCTTTCTTCATTCTTCATAAGCATTCGGTCGTGTTTCTTGTCTTCACGTTGTGGATCGTTGATGGTTATTGAAGCTTATAGTCCTTGTCGATTTAGTCGACAATTTGGATTCTATCAAGACATACCGAATGACTTGGGTAAAGAAATTCCTGAGGTAAATTTAGCGAATGTGTTACATCTTTGGAGGATATGCACTCAAAGAGAAACATTATCCCAAGTATACCTTCCTGCTCGTGCAACGAAACCACACACTCAAGTTACTCAACGCTACAGAAGTTGGTGGTTAGCCAAGCATGGGAATTATCTTGAAGAAGGCATACAAAAGTTGGTGGACAGCGCTTCTCCTCTTCCCTCTAAGCCAACATTTCCTAAAACGGTTGGTAATGATAATGGAGGCAAAAGGATTAGCATGTTTGAACCTGGTGAATTTTGCTCTAAGGATAATGATGGTAGTAAGAGCAGTAGCGACGATCATCACTGGAAAAGATCTAAAAAGTCCAAACAACCATCAGTATGTGAAGATGAATATTTTGATGGAGTTCCTAGCTCATCACAATTTCCTGCACTCCCTACACTCCTGGTAAGTGTTTCATTCGTTCTTCGTTATAATATTTTACTACTATTATTATCATTATTACTTACTTTTTATTTTTTATTTTTATTTATTTTTTATTTTATTTTTTTTATTTTTTTACAGTCACCTTTAAATGATCCTCTTATAGAAACCGAGGGGCATCACAGTCCTCCTTCTTTTGTGAGTCCAGACGTTTTTAATTCCGTAGCTGCGCGTGTGGGCAATTTCAGAGCGCCAATGGATAGAGTTGTGACTCAATCTTGTCCTCCTGTAACTGATGAAATTTCTGGACAAATGAAGACAACAAACCATGTAGCTGCGTCTGAGATCTCTGATTATTGTGCTGACAATGTGATTTCCAACTATAGGAAACAAGCTGCCCTTGCCCTGTGGGACAGCATACATCAAAAGATCATACACACTCCTTTCGACAAAATACTTCGCCTTGAACAAGAGACAGCCAAAATACTTCATGCCATTTCTGAGACTCGTGCACCCGGCTTGGATCCTCTTGAAGGGATTGTAAGTGCGTATTTCAAGAAGGTAGAGAAGTATAACCAGCTGCAGTCGTCATTTTCTTCTCAATTAACTTCAGAGAGTAAGAATCGCCAATTGAAAGAAACTAAGTTTAGCTTGGAGAAGGTACTATATAGTGAAAGTGAACTACTCACAGCGAAGAGTATACTTCAGCAACAACATTTGCAAGCATCGCGAGAAGAAAAAGAATTGGAAGCTAAGCTTGAAGCTGTGAAAGCTAGGCGAGGCGAGATTTCTAAGTCGATTGTCGGGAAAGAGGACCTTTTAAAACAACATCAACTCGAGGCTTCCAAACTGCGAGGAATTATAAGTAGTATTGAAGATGCCCCTGTTCTTACTGATGCTGATACTAACCATTTGACGATGCTTCGTGGGATGTTGGAAGATGCACAAGAAGAGCTGAAGAACTACAAGTGGATGCCGTGATCAGACTTCAATTTCTTTTGTAGCAATTTTTTTTTTATCGGAGATGTATCTCTTTTTTTTTTTTTTTTGTAATAGGCAAACTTTGTCATTCAATATTAGACTTGTTTCTCATCATAATTCACTTACAATTTTTTTTTTTGTATTATTCAAGAACGAATTTCCTTCTTTACCAACATGAGATAATGATTTTTTTTTTTTTATTTTATGGACTGAGCTTAAAGTTTCCTTTAAGTTGCCTACGTACCCATTAATATATGGGATCAAGTCATAACGTAGTTCAGGGTACAAATTTGATTTTTTTTTTTGGGCCGTTCACCTTTTTAACTCATGCAGGCCAAGAGTATCATGTAGTTTATACTCTTACGATAAGGAGTATTACATTTTAAGCATAATATTTCTTGAGAAACTTGCCGTTGATTGGGCCAATTTTGAGCCCGTCTTTGTCAACTATCTTGTATGCTCCATTTGTGTAGACTTCTTTCACAACGTAGGGTCCGTCCCATTTAGGTGTAAACTTGTGTCCTGTATGTCGAGTTGTGATGATAGGTCTTCGAACCGCGAGTACGAGCTCACCAACTTGAAATGAACGAGGTCGTACCTTTTTGTTGAAAGCTTTAGACATGCGCGCTTGATAGCATTCCAAAGCTTGTTGAGCATCCAGTCTTTTCTCATCTAATGCTTCTAACTCTTGAAGACGTAACTTAGCATTGTCTTCTACAGTCAAACCTTCTTGCACCGCCATTCGCAACGATGGGATCTCTCTTTCCAGAGGGAGGACAGCTTCTACTCCGTAAACAAGAGAGTAGGGTGTGGCTCCTGTTGGAGTACGATAAGTGGTCCGGTACGCCCATAACGCTTCACCAATTCTTTCTTGCCAGTCTCTCTTCGTCTTGGAGACTACTTTCTTCAACAAGTTGCATAACGTCTTGTTGAATGCTTCAGCCAACCCATTCGCAACAGCATTATACATAGACGAATTATATTGTTTGAAGCCAAATTTTTCACATAACTTGTCCATCAAACTGTTAGAGAACTGTCTTCCATTATCTGTCACGATGCGATGAGGAATGCCATATCGATAAATGAGATGATTACGAACAAAATCTGCTATATTTTCTTTCTTTGCTTCTTTTAATGCAACAGCTTCAGCCCATCTTGAGAAATAATCAGTTCCTGCAAGGATATAAGAGTGTTCTGCCGATGATTTTGGTGTTATAGGACCAACAAGGTCAAGCCCCCAAGCTTCAAATGGCCATGAAGCTACAGTTGGGTGGAGCGGCTCTGGTGACTGATGTATGAAGTTGGCGTGAAATTGACAAGCTTCACACCTCTTTGCATATTGCATCGAATCCTGAACCATCGTAGGCCAATAGTAGCCCATTCTCTTTAGTTGAAAATGAAGCTTTGGCCCGGATTGATGAGCTCCACAAACACCTGAATGTGCTTCCTCTAAAGCCTGCACTGATTCATCTTTTCCCAAACATCGAAGATAAAGGCCTTCATATGAGCGACGATATAGGGTATCTTTGTAGTAGATAAATCGAGATGCTCTTCTTCGTATCTCAGTCTTATGACGCGTCTCGACAGGAAGCTTTCCATGCTGTAGGTAATCTATAATCGGTTGTCGCCAATCTTCTTCTTCAATCACATAGACAGATATTGCATTCGTTTCTTGACTTCCCTTTTCAATTGGAGGCACAACCCATCTTTGGCAGAGTGGAATGTTTAGAACTTCAACTTCTGAAATCGTCAGAGCAGTGGCTAAATTTGCCAATGCGTCAGCCTTTGTATTTTCAGATCTTGGAACATGTTCTATCGTCACACTCTCGAAGCTTTCCAATAATTGTCTGGCGTAATTGAAGTAAGGTATCAAATCTTCATGTTTTGCCTCATATTGGAGCAATAATTGATTGACTATCAATTTTGAATCTCCAAAAATTTCAATGTACGTCACCCCGATCTCTTTGGCTATTTGAAGACCAATGATGAACGCTTGATATTCAGCGACGTTGTTCGAGCACGCTTCTCCAAATGTGAAGCTATATGGCAACATGTGTTTTTCAGGCGAAATGAATATTACTCCTGCCCCTGCGCCATTCCTTCGAGCTGCTCCGTCAAAATACATAGTCCAAGGCTCGGCCAATTCAATGTAGAATATCTCCTCGTCAGGCAAGGCTTCAGATAATTTCCAGTCTGACGGTACCGGGTGGTCGGCTAAGAAGTCTGCCAAGGCTTGCCCCTTCACCGCCTTTTGCGAAACATAGACAATGTCGTATTGCTGAAGTAAGATCGCCCACTTAGCCAACCTCCCTGAGATAATTGGTCTAGACAAGACATACTTGATCGGATCAGCCCTTGCCACCAAGTGCACCGTGAAGGCTTGCATGTAATGTCTCAGTTTGTCAATGGCAAAGAAAAGTGAAAGGCACATCTTTTCGATGGGTGAATAATTTAGCTCTGCCCCATTCAAAGTTCTACTTAGATAATACAAAGCACCTTCTTTGCCTTTCTCTCCCTCTTGAGCGAGCAATGCCCCAAGTGATCTTTCTTGTGCAGCAATGTACAATATCAACGGTTTTCCTGCAATTGGAGCGCTTAAGACGGGAGGATTAAGCAAATACTTTTTAATGCTATCAAAAGCATTTTGACAAGCTTTATCCCATTCAAAGGTTGTGTCTTTTCTCATCAGTCTTTGAAATGGCTGACATCGACCTGCTAGATTGGAGATGAACCTTCTGATATAGGCCAGACGTCCTTGGAGACTTCTTAATTCTCGCAAGTTTCGTGGTTCTGGCATTTTCTGAATGGCGTCAATCTTTGATTGGTCGATCTCAATTCCTCGATGCCTTACTACGAAACCAAGAAACTTTCCTGATGTCACACCGAAGGCACATTTAAGAGGGTTCATTTTCAACTGGTACTTTCTCAAACGATCAAAAACTATCTTCAAATCTTGCAAGTGGTCCTCTCGTTTCTTGGATTTGACCACGAGATCATCAACATAGCACTCAACGCGTTTGTGGAGCATATCATCAAAGATCTTCTGCATGGCTCGTTGGTAAGTTGCCCCGGCGTTCTTTAATCCAAAAGGCATCACCTTGTAACAGTATATTCCTTTTGGAGTTCGAAATGCCGTCATCTCTTCATCTTCAAGGGCCATTCGAATTTGATTATACCCTGATGATCCATCCATGAAAGATAAGGCTTCATGTCCTGTAGTGGCATCAACCATAAGTTCAGTGATGGGCAATGGAAAATCATCTTTGGGACATGCATTATTCAAGTCACGGAAATCCACACATACACGCAGTTGTCCGTTCTTCTTTTTGACTGGCACAATGTTTGCGATCCATGTTGGATATTTCACCTCTCGAATGAACCCTGCCTCTATCAACTTGTTGACTTCAATTTCAATTTGAGGAACGAGCTCTGGTCGAAAACGCCTTTGGGCCTGCTTAATAGGTCGATATCCTTGTTTAATCGCAAGATGGTGGACTGCTATTTTTGGATCGAGTCCTGGCATCTCTTTGTACGACCAAGCGAAGACATCTTTATATGTAACGAGCAAATTCAAGTATTCACGTTCCTCTTCAGCACTAAGTGACGCACTTATGAATGTCGGGCGCGGTTCTTCTGTCGTACCCAGGTTTACCTCTTTGAGTTCATCAATCGTTGATTGACTGCCATCTTCTAACGATGCGGGTGCTTCTTCAGCATCATCTTCAGAAATTTCAGTATCTGGCATTTCTTCGAAAGAAATATGGCAACAATTGACACGTTCTTCTTCAAGCTCTTGGTTCACCTTCGAAGGGTTAGTTAGAATGACTAACTGTCGCTTTACTTTTAAAGAACCTTCTGTATTTATGAGAACAAAAGGTTTTCTCTTCATCCGTGAAGGAACGATACTGGAAAATCCGTTGTTGTCATTCATCTCGTCGGATTCATCTGTTTCAAGACTTTTCAACTTTCCCTTGCATCGGCCATAGGTTGCTTGAAGGCGATCGAACACGGATCTCGGCGGTTCATCTACTTTCTTCGATGTAGACACACTCAAACGCTGAAACACTGAACGTCGGGTAGGAGTAGAAGTTTTGCTCTGACCTTCCTTTTCCAAAGATGAATATTTCAGCCGCTGATGAACTGAAAGACGAGTAGTCGGCGCTTTAATGCGATCGAAGACAGAGATTTTCTGGCTATCATCATTCTTTTTATCTTCTGGATCGCCCATCTCTTCTATCGTTATGTGATGTGCATCTACAACTTTCCATTTTCTGGTTATACGAACTGGCTCTGGGGGATTGTACCCTAGTCCGGCTCTCGAGGATGGTATGGCATAACCCTCTTTTTGGAGCTTCTTCTGTGTCGGAGAAGGTTCAGATCTCCCATCGAAGATTTTTGGACTTTTAAACTCAGTATGAGTTGAAAAGTCGTATCCTGCCTTTTCTAGGAGTTTGTATGCATTTGGATCAAATCCAGCCTTCGTTCGTCTTTCCGGCAAAGTCACTTTGGTACGATCCGTCTTTGATTCCTGAATCTCTTACTTGGTGATTGCTGTAAGAGGCGTGGTGAAATTTTCTTTTAGAATCTCCACATCACCAACCTTCAAAATTCCTGAACATTCTGTGAATGGTGATTCCCCTTTCTTGCGTCGAGATAAAGGAACGTAGCGCAATACAGGGGCATTTGTTGATGCCTCCTCCTTTGGAGCTTTTGATTTTGCAGGGTGAGTGGATGTTTCCTTTGATTGAATTTCACAAGCATCTACTTCTTTGATCGAATCCTTCTTCGCATTCTTTGGATGCTCTATTTTCTGACTTTCAATCAGAGGAATCTCACCTGGGATGATCTCTCCTGCTTTATCATTCTGCATATAAAACTTTGCATCTGCAAAGTGGGATTCTGCCTCTGAGAATGGATTAGTATCGGCTTCAACTTTCTTGACACCGTCTTGATAGAACTTGAAACACTGATGAAGTGTAGAAGATATTACTCCATTTCCATGAATCCAAGGACGACCTAACAATAATTTGTAAGTGGTCTTGGAATCTATGATATGGAATAAAGTGTTGGCCTTCAAATCTCCAATAACAAGCTCCAAACGGATCATACCGATTGCTCGTTGGCCGCCTTGGTTGAAGCCTTGAATAACCAACCTACTATTTGATAGTTCGTCCATTGAAATTCCTATCTGTGTCATGGTTGACTTAGGCATTATATTCACCACAGATCCATCGTCGATAAGAATTCGGCCAACTTTTTGCTCTCGAATATATCCGGAGACGAATAAGGGCCTATTATGAGGCTTCGATCCCAACATCAAGTCTTCATCTGCGAAGCTAATGGACATATAACACGAGGCACGTTTGTGTTCTTGCAGGCCTGGGACGTCTGAAACGTTAGAACCTATCAATGTTTCAACAATAGCATCTTTGGTTGCTTGAGGAAGTGACAACAAATCCTCTATTGTAAATGAAGGTGAATCTTCTGGCCTTGTCATCACTTGAGATGGACTTGAGGAAGAATCACCCTCTTCGAATGCATTGACAACATGACATGTGACTATCTCTGGGACGTTCTCATGATAGTCATTAAGAAAGTTCTTCGGGAAGAAATCTTTAAGGGTCACTGGTTGTCGAGACATAACAAAATCTCGATTCTCTTCGACAACTAGTTTAGGCTTTCTCAAACCTTTTATCTTTCTTTTCTGTTTTTGTGACATGTTCTTTCTCCTGTAGTTTCGGAACATGTGAGGTTCTCTTTGAGCGGAATGTTTCTTTTGCTTCTTTCGACGAGTTACCAAAGTCCATCCTTCGTCTTCATTTTCAACAGACTCAAGTTGGTCTTGGCAGATGTCTCTTGCAGATTTTTGCTGAAGCCAAATAACAATCGGCTCTAATGTCCCGAACTGGATCAAACTTGCTACTGAATCATGAACTGGGCTTGGAGCTACTTGGTTGTTCAGATTCGTTGCTATCGTCGCATGATTTGATTGAGCTACCTCATCAAGATCTAACTCAATCTTCTTTTCTTTAGCTAATTTCAAGATTAGCTCCTTCAGGACGAAGCACTTTTCCACCGGGTGACTGATGACTCGGTGATATTTGCAGTAGTTGGGATCATTAACTCTCCCCATCTCTTCTGGTCGCTTGCATTCTGGTAGCTCAATAAGTTGTTTCTCCAGGAGTTGTTCTAACATATCTGAAATGTCAGAATCTGGAAAAGGGTAAACTTTCTCTTGCCTTTCTTTCAAGGTCAGACGACGTCTTTCACCTCCCTCTTGTTGTTTCTCTATCTTCTTTTCTTTTCCTTTCGACGAAAACTTGAAAGGAGCTGCATTGACTACCATTGACTCTTTCGTAGTGCTTTTGGTAGCTTTCTCAGTATTTTTAACTTCTTTCTTTTCTTTCCTGCCTTCGGGGACAACAGAATCTTTGTTCCCTCTAGTAGCAATGCTCAATTCCATGTCATGAGCGCGAGTTGCCAACTCCTCGAAAGTGCGGGGTTTTATTCCTTGCAGGATATAGAGGAGTCCCCAATGCATGCCTTGGGTGCACATTTCAACAGCAGACAATTCGGTAAGCTTGTCCTTGCAATCTAAACTCAAAGCTCTCCAACGGTTGATGTAGTCAAGAACCGGTTCACCTTTCCGTTGTTTAGTGCTAGTGAGCTCTGTCATACTAACGGTTCGTCTTGTGCTGTAGAAGCGGTTGAGGAACTCTTTCTCAAGTTGTTCCCAACTATCAATAGTCTCAGGCTCAAGATCGGTATACCAGTCGAAAGCATTCCCCTTCAGTGTTCGTACAAACTGCCTGACTAGTTGGTCTCCTCTAGTACCAGCGTTTTCACATGTCTCGACGAAATGAGCAACGTGTTGCTTGGGATTGCCCTTCCCGTCGAATTGTTGAAACTTTGGTGGCTGGTATCCATGAGGCATTCTCAGATTGTCGATTCTCTTGGTATACGGCTTGGAATACAAGAGAGAGTTATGGGTCGGTCCACCATATTGAGCTCTGATGGAATTCATGATCATATCCTGGAGCTGCTGAACAGACAGTGAAGCAATAGAAGCGGAATGTTGTGACTGATCTTGTGCAATGATTTTTCCCTTGTCTTTGATGGCAGGGGTCTGACTCGATTCAGCAACATCCCGACTTTCCATCTGGTTCCTGAGAGAGGCGATTTCTTGGTCTTTCTCTTCGACTATCTTCAGTAACATGCTGATTTTCTTCTCAACTTCAGCCATCCGTTCTTCACTAGTTCCAGCATCAGTCATCATAACAGACATCACATCAGGACTGGATGTTTCGTTTGGTTGCTGAGAAGAAGAGATGAATTTGCCGAGCATCAGATTTTCTGCAGCGGCGATTTCAAGTTGAGCAGATTCTGTCATGCGTCTCAGCATCTTGTTTGCAATGACAGGAGTTTGGCTGTCTTCGTGTTGGGTTTCCTTGGAGCGACTACGAGTAATTGGCCCCACATAGGAGTTGCTTGAAGCAGCGATCTTTGAAGAAGCTTCTTCGGAAGTCATGATTTCTTTGTGAGAAAAAGAGATGAGAGGTAGAGATGGTCCCACTGGGCGTGCCAATTTGTTCACACGAGATTTCGACAAAGGAAATTTAATTCGTGGAAATGAACTTGATTTTATTGATTTTGTATGTAGAAGTGTTACAATCTCTAATATTTATCCTCTGATGCTTTCTCTCAAAATATGGAGTCTGATCTGAGGGTTGACAAGCTTGATCTCAGATGGAGGAAGGTTGAATCTTCAACTTGTATCTTGATGAAGAAACGGTTGATTCTTTGGAGTCTTTCAGTCGTTGGATCTTCTGAGTCTGGAGATGGCCGAATTCTGAATCTTTGATCTTCTGAATTCTTTGGATTCTCTGACTTCTGAAGACTCTGGACCTTGGGAGAATGCTCTGGGCTATGGCTTCTCTGACTCTGTCTGAATGCCCAAAATGAATGGTGGCCTCCTCTATTTATAGAGTTTGATGGACCTCATATGGGCTTGGGCTTGGGCCCAATCTTTGGGCTTAGGCTATGTTTGGGCTTTAATCCAACTTATTTTTAATAAAATTGGATTATTTTAATTTAGCCCAATTTCTTCGATGATCTCGAGTCACATTAGTCTCGAGTCCAATTGCCACGTGGCATAATTTGATTGGACTCGACTTGTATCAATAATAGACAAGTGGCTTTGTTTGATTTGCCGAATTTTAATGTCTATTAATTTAATTTAGAGACACGTGTAAATTTGTAATTGGTCCCAAAATTATTTTATCATTAATTTAAATTAATGACGTGGCCATTTGTAATTGGCCGAAATTTTTCACTCAACAAACACTAATACCAATTGTTTTTGTGCATAGGTCCATCCCAACTCATGTAAAAAAAAATCAATCAGGTATAGGCAAGAAACATCATAAAAGAAAAAATTGATATCAATTGTGGTTGATCATAGGTTAACTACGATCTATGTCATAAAGAAAATATCGATCAAATATGGACAAAAAATCACGAAAATTAAGTAAGCACTTTTGAACATGCTATCAAAAATTTAAAATCAATTTCCTAAGCAAAATTTAAAGACAATCAAATTTAAAAAAATAGCACAATTTTGAAATTAATTTTCAAAGAAAATATATAGTTTATGGCCAAAAAGCATTCAATCAAATTATTCGAAAACAACATACATCCATCAATAACAATAATTCTTATTTTCAATATTTGGACAAATCATTGACCAATAAATGGGATAAATATCAACATTAAAAACCAATAATCTAATATCATGCAAAATATGCCAAAATATATATTCAATAATTTCTCATGGCATATAATCCAATTTTAAATAAAAAACAATAAAGATTATGGATAAATCTCAAGAACGTTCCACCAAAAATTTTCAAGAGCATTAATCCATTAATCCATAATATTCAAGCAATACACATAAATGTCAATAATATTCTCAAGTATCTCATAGACATTTAATCTAGTCAAAAAAAATTCAAGAAACCCATCAAGAATATATAATTTCCATATCAATAAAATAATAAACTAAAAAGATACAAAGTTACCAAAAATATCTTTTTCTTTGATGTGTTCAAGCAAGCCACTATGTTGCTTTATTGAAATTTATTTCCAAATTATAAGACCAAAGCAACCACTTGCTTATTGAAATCACACCTACAAAGACAAAGCTCAACCAAAAGATCTTGGTACCCATTTCTTGGGTCCTTCATTGTTAGTGAGCATTGATTTTGGAACTCATTTCAAATTTGTTCCAACACTTTTAGCATTCATTTTTGGCAAACAACAAATATCAAATTTATTATCAATTTTGCCACAATTTTTAGACAAGAATTTCTTCTTAATAATTTGATTTTGCATAATATTTTTCTTTAAGAAATTCTTTCTTGGAGCATTTTTCAATTTAAAACAATTTTGTGTAATATGACCTTTAACTCCAAAAAAATGACATGTAGGTACAAATGTAGATTTTACATTCATATCTCTAACCTTTCCATGCATATGTACAAACTTGGTATTATGCACACATTTAGATTTTGCATGAACGTGCTTAGGCAATAATTTAGCATTATGCAAAAAATTAGTTCTAGCATAAGCATGTTTAGGCACAATATTCAATTTTACATGCATATTTCTATCATTTCCATGCTTATTCTCATTATGGGCCAATTTTGAGCTAGCATGAAATTGTCTAGGTACAAATTTTGAATTTCCATGTATATTTCTACCCTTTTCATGCTTTGGCACAAATTTATTTTTAACAAAATTAGGCACTTAGTGCAAAACATCTTTAGGCATAGAATGAGTAGTTTGAGCATATTTCAATTTAAAGCATTTAGGTCTAATGTGACCTTCAACACCACAATGATGACAAATAGGTACAAAACTAACATTCTTAGGAACGATATTAGGCATATTAAGCTTAGGCACAATAGGAGATGCTTTAACAAATTTAGTTTTAGAACTTGAGGAGTAGAGCATTCATCAATGTAGCCTAAACCTTTTTTATCACCGTAAGACTTTCCTACTTCAATTATTTTGTCTAATTTTTGAGCACCTATAGCCAACTTTTTAATGGAATCTTTTGCAATTTCAAGCTCTTTACTAGCAAGCATTTCTTTTTCTTCAACCACATGCAAAAGATTATTTTTCTCATAATTATCACATTCAAGAAATTTAATTTTGTCAATAAAGGAAATTTTCTCTTTTTCTAAAGATGTATTGCTAGTTTCAAAAATAGCAATTTCATTTTTCAAACTAGCAATTTTATCTTTTAATTCCAAAGAAAAAGATTCAATTTTCTCATTCTCTTTTCTCAAATCATTCAATTCGATTTTTAATTCACATGCCAAAGATTTGAGATCCTCATTTTCTTTCTCAAGAAAATTAATTCTATCAATCAAAGTATTTTTCTCATCACAACAATCATCATGCAAAGCATCATTAGTAGTTCTATTTTTCAAGCAAGTATTTTCATCTATCAAAGATTTATTTTCAATGGACAAAGCTTTGTACTTCTTTGATAGTTTCACATATTTAGAACTAATTTTTTCTAAATCATTTTGCATATTCTCAAAAGCATCATATAGTTCATCATATGAAGGGGATTTTCGATTTACCTCATCCTCATCGGTTTCAACATCGCTCACATCATTCGAACAAGCCATCAAGCATAAGGAGGATCCATCACGGTTTTCTTTTTCTACTCCATGAGACTTTTCTTGATTTTGAGAATTGTAATTCTCATTCACATCAAATAAATCATTAGAAGTACAAGGAGAATTTTTAACACTATAAATATCATCAAGAAATTTCCAAATATCATATGCATATGTAAAATGTGAAATTTTATCACATAAATTTTTATCTAAAGCACAATATATGATATTTATAGCTTGAGCATTTAAAGAAAGCATTTCATCATTTAATTTTGATTTTGATAAATCATTTTCACAAACATACAAAATATCAAAATCAATAGCAAGCAAAAACGTTTTCATTCTATGGCTCCAAACATCATACTTTTTACCATCAAATAATGGAGGTTTATCAATACAATAACTTTTCATAAAATCTAAAGTTGTCATAGCTCTAGCAATTAAGCTTATCTAGAAAAAAATATTTCAAGAAGAGCAACCTGCTCTGATACCAATTGTTGGATCGGTATGACAACCCTAGAGGGGGGTGAATAGGGTTTAATGAAATTTTATAAACTTTTTAGTACAGTGGGCCCGATTTAAACAAATAAGTGAACTTTTTAGAAATAATTAATTTTAACACAAATTAGTCAACAAATTAGAAATAGATTTTAAACACCCAAATTAATTCCAATGTAAATGTTGTTCAAAAACATTAACGATAAATTATAGGAATTAATATCATGCAAATAACGATAAAGAAAATTAATTACAAAAATTAAATAGTAGAGGGTTAAAGAAAATAACATCGGAAATTTATTGTGGTTCGGCAAACGGCCTACTCCACTCCCCAAGCTCCTCTTGGGTATTCGATTGAGGAACACGACTCTTTCCACGGCTTAGAGTCCAACCGGTACAATGTTCTTTTTGCGGGAGCAAGAACAAACCCGATCCTTTCCACGGTTTAGGATCAAACCGTTACAACCGCTCTTTTTCGGGCTCAAAAGCAACCCTTACAAAGAATTTGAAATTTGAATACAATCTTACAAACTCTCTCAAAAGAGTAGATATACAAATTTACGCTCACAAAATTGTAAGAAAAATTCTTACAAATTAATGCCTTCAAATGACTAAGAAAAATAAAATTGAATAGCTCAAGAATCTCTCAAAATAAAACTCTCACAATAAATTTAAAGCAACATTGAAGAATTGGAGAGAACAAATATGTAGAAATTGGAGAGAATTTAGAGAGAAAAAATCGTTGTTCAATTTTGAAAGAATGGAGGTATAAATAGGAAGAATATGAAGTTGAAAAGAATTTGAAATTAAGCTTAATTTTGACCATTGGATTGGAGTTAAAGAAAATGAAGGGTGGAGATTAAAAGGAGTTAAAAGTAAAAAGAAATTTAAAATAATAATATAAATATAATAAAAAAAACTTTTTAAACTTATAACAATCCAAAGGTCAAAACTTTTAAAACATATAATAATAATAATAATAATAATATATAAAAATAATAAAAAATATATATGTGTGTAAACGGATAAAAAAGATTTAAAAAAAATATTTTATATATATATGAATTTTGGCAAAGCATTAAATGCAATTTGATTTTTTTAAAAAATATTTTATATATATATATATATTTTTCAAACTTACAAACCGTTACTCACATTTCTTTTCAAATAAAATAATATATATATATATATATATATATATATATATATATTTTAAATAACCAAAAGCCCATGTGTCACTCTCTCATTGTTCCACGTGTCAGCGCCGAATTGGTCAATTTGATGCTGATTCAACTGCCACGTCATCATCACGAGTATTTTTGATAAAACTTGTTTCGGCTATAACTTCTTCGTTTTAGCTCCAATTTGAGTGATTCAAGAGGCGTTGGAATCGTTGTTCCGAGCTCTACGCTATGGGCATAATAAAACAGTAAAATTTTCAGTAAGTAAAAATTGGGTTTGTTATCATCAAAACAATGATTAATTAATTAATTTGAGATTAAGGGCTAAAAAGCCAACACTTCTCAACCACTCCGCCTCTTGCCCTGCAAGTTCAAGAGCTATAAACTCTGACTCCATGGTGGATCACGCAATGCACGTCTGCTTTGTAGATTTCCATGATATAGCTCCTCCTCCAAAAACGAACACATATCCCGCTAGTTGAGCTTACTTCGTCGTTATCAATTACCCAGTTTGCATCACAATAACCTTCTAATACTGCAGGAAAATTATTAAATTGCAAACAGTAATCTATTGTACCTTTAAGGTACCTCAACAAACGACGAAGTGCCACCCAATGATCTTTATTAGGATTATGTGTATACCTACTCAATCTACTCACAACATATGCAATATCAGGTCTAGTATAATTCATCAGGTACATTACGCTACCTATAATTTTTGCATATTTAGATTGAGAGACACTATCCCCTTTATTTTTCTTAAGTTTCATACTAGCATCATAAGGTGTTCTTACAGGCATATCATCAAAACAATCAAATCTCTTTAGCATCTTTTCAACATAGTGTGATTGATTCAAAGAATACCCATTTTCGGTTTTTCTCAATTTAACACCAAGTATCACATCAGCCTCACCTAAATCTTTCATCTCAAAGTTTGAGGATAAAAACAACTCGGTATCATTTATTACTTCTAAATTCGTACCGAAAATAAGCATATCATCAACATACAAGCAGATAATCACATAATCAACACCAAACAATTTCGAGTAAACACATGTGTCAGAAGAATTTACCCTAAACTCATTGTTTACTAAGGTATTATTAAATTTCTCATATCATTGTTTGGGAGCTTGTTTAAGACCATAAAGTGACATACCTTGTCTTCTTGACCAGAAGTTACAAAGCCTTCAGGTTGTGTCATATATATCTCCTCTTCTAAATCTCCATTGAGAAATGTTGTTTTCACATCCATTTGATGTATTAACAGTTCACGAATAGCTGAAAGAGCGACCAAACATCTAATAGTAGCTATTTTAGTTACAGGAGAATAAGTATCAAAGTAATCAATACCTTATTTTTGCGAATAGCCCACAACCACTAATCTGGCCTTGAATTTTTCAATTGAGCCATCTGGTCTAATTTTCTTTTTAAAAATCCACTTTCACCTAATAGGTTTACTCCCCTTAGGTAAATCTACCAAGTTCCACGTTTGATTCATAATTAAAGAATCCAGTTCACTTTTAATGGTCTCTTTCCAGAAACTAGAATCTACAGATTTTAAGGCCTCTTGGTAGGTTTTAGGATCCTCATCTATTAGATACATGCATGCAAATTGATCGTCAATTTTATCTGAGTTTTCAACGAGAAAAACAGTTAAAAAATATGATCCAAAATCTTTCTCAGTTCTTTTTCTCTTACTCCTTCTAGGTTCATATTCATGCATAATATCAGCAGTAGATGAAGGACAAACAAACATCTGACTAGATCGTGAGATATTATCTAACTCATTTTTAATCATAGGAAAAATGTGTTCGAAAAATTCAGCATCTTTATATTCACAAATTGAATTATCATCTAAACACACGAACCTATATGCAACACTATTATGAGCATACCCAATAAACACACGATCAAAGGTTTTAGATCCTACCGTAGGTTTCTTAAATACCGGATATGCCACTTTAGCTAAGCACCCCCATACCTTCAGATAGCTCACAGGTTTGGCAAATATCATTTCCAAAGCTCGTATGGTGTCTTATCTAGCCTTTTGTGAGGAACTCTGTTAAGAACAAAACAGGAAGAAAGCGCAGCTTCCCCCCCACATACTATTAGGCAATCCAGAACTTAGTAACATAACATTCATCATTTTTTTTAATTATCTATTTTTACGTTCAGCTATGCAATTTTGTTGAGGAGAATATGGTGCAGTACTCTCATGGATAATACCATTTCGTTCACAAAATTCTTTGAGAGATTTGTCACCGTACTCACCTCCCCTATCGGATCTTAACCTTTTAATCTTTTTATCCAGTTGGTTTTCTACTTCTGCTTTGTATTTCCTAAACATGCTACTAGCTTTATCTTTTGATTTCAGGAGACATATTTTCGTGTATCTAGAGAAATCATCGACAAATGATATATAATAATTTTTGCCACCTCTACTAGTAGTGTTTTTGAAATCCGCTAAGTCAGAGTAATTAACTCAAGCAACTCAGTACATCTCGTTGTAACAGGCTTAAAAGGTTTTTTAGCAAATTTTGCCTCTACACATACAAAGCATCTACTATTTTCAGGTGTCTCAGATACATTAAGAAGATGCAATTGTTTAAGCCTTGGGAAAAATACACTTTTGGTCCCTAAGGTTTGGGTTAAGTTACACTTTGGTCCCTGAGTTTTCAAACTGAACAAAAATACCCCTGAGTTTTGAGATAAGGAGCACTTTGGTCCCTGCCGTCTATTTTTCTGTTAAATTCTAACGGTTGCTGACGTGGCACTATTATTTTTTTAAAAAAAAATTATTTTAAAAATTTTTAAATAAAAATATTAAAATAAAAAATATTATTATTTTTTATTTTTTTAATTATTTCTCCTTCTCTCTCTTACTACTCTTCTTCTTCTCCTCCTCTCTCTTCCTACTCTTCTTCTTCTTCTTCTTCTTCTTCCCACCGGCGCCGGTGACATCGCCGGCCACCGCCGACGAACCTTTGTTTTTTTTTCTTCCACACGAACCGCCGTCGAACCCATATCCGGTGAACCTCATTTTCTTTTTTTTTTCTTTTCTTTTTCTCCCCCACGAACCACAGGTAACGTGGTCTGAAATGAACCCCCGTCGCTGCCACAAACACTCGCCGCTCCCACGAACCCCCACAACTCCCATTTCAAGCTCAAATGGTGTCTGAAACGAAAGGGAAATCCCCTTCGTTTCAGATCTGAAACGAAGGGGATTTCCCCTTCGTTTCAGACCACGATTCGTGCGGTTCGCTGGAGAAGGAGGTCGAGAGGGAGGAGCTCCGGTCGTGCGTGGATCTGCTCACTACGAGTTCGCGCGTGGTGGATCTGCGAGAGAGAGATTGAGAGGGAGGGTTTGGGGAGAGAGAGATATTCGAAGAAAAAAATTACTAGAACGTCGCCGGAGTTGGGGTTAGAGAAGCTGCAACCATCGGGTAGAGAGGAAGGAGATAAGAGTGTTAAAAAAAAAAAAAAAAAAAGTCACCGGCGAGCGGTGGTCGCCGGCCATGTGTTGGAGAAGAAGACAAGTTCATGAAGAAGAAGGAAGGAAGATGGAAGAGAGAAAAAGAAATTAAAAATAATTAAAAATAATAATATTTTTATTATTGTAATATATTTTTAATTAAACAATTTAAAAAATAATTTTTTTAAATAAAAAAATAGCGCCACATCCTCCATCCGTTAGTTTTAACGGAAAAAATGGATGGAGGGACCAAAATGAAACTAAAACCAAACCTCAGGGACGAAATTGTTGAGTTTGAAAACTCAGGGACCAAAGTGTAACTTAACCCAAACCTCAGGGACTAAAAGTGTATTTTTCCCTTAAGCCTTTTAATAGATGCAAAGTTCACATGACCTAGTCTACCATGCCACACACCAACAGATTCAACAATATAAGCAGAACGAGATGTACTTTCATTCATTTCAGTAGGAACAAAGACAGTATTTAAAACAAACAGACCATCAGCTAAATACCCCTTACCAACAAAGTCACCATTTTTAGTGATGACAACCTTGTCAGCTTCAAACACAATTCTAAACCCTGCCCTGTTCAACAGACTTCCAGATACCAGATTCCTACGCAATGAAGGAATATACATTGCATCATTCAAAGATAAAGTTTTTCCAGAAGTAGGTTTTAAGAGAACCTTCCCTTTCCCAAGTACTCCAGTCGTGGTCGAGTTCCCCATGTATACGCATTCGCCGTCAACAGTGTCCTGGAACTCGTGGAACAAGCTTCGATTTGAGCATAAGTGTCTTGAGGCACCAATGTCAAGAATCCAGTCTGATTTATTCTCCACCAAGTTAGCCTCCACCACCACTGCAGCAATGATATCGTCTGCTTCAACAATCTGTGGTGAGACCAGTTGGTATTGTAGAAAATGTGTTAATCAGAGTAGGTAGATTTTTCCTCCCTATTGACTTGTATGTTATGGACATGATAGAAAATCCTTCAATGCCTGTCATATTAGGACAACCATTCCTCGCTACTGGGCGAGCGATCATAGATATTGAGCGTAGGGAGCTCACTATTAGAGTCAAGAACGAAAAAGAAATCTTTAAAGCAGTTGAAGACTCTAAAGATGAAGTGCTTTACATGGGCTACAGGAAAGGTGCAAGAAAGAGCACCTCTGTTGGATTCACAGAACAAAAGCCTCCTTGAAGCACGTGCAACACGTCGAGCTAATGACGTTAAACAAGCGCTTATGGGAGGCAACCCAAGTAAGTTAGTGTGTTTTCTTTTTGTTTTTGATTTATTGTTTGTTTTTGTTTTGTAGGTCCTGTTTTCTTCCTCTCCTTTGCTTTCAAGCCTTCAAGATTCAAAGCTCTCAAGCAAGAAGTCATCATCATTCTAGGCCAGTATTATTCACTCCTGTCATTCTTTTATTGTTCTCATGCTTGTTTATGCTTTATTTACTTTATACATTGAGGACAATGCATGTTTTAAGTTTGGGGGTGGATTAGCATGTTTGTGGAGCCCTTGAGCATCTGAGTTCGGGCTATAGTTTTGAGCTTTCTTTGAATTATGCATATGGTTGTTTTCTGGATGCTACTTTTGCATGATTATGATGTCCTAGGATAGGCTTTCTTGTCAATTTTCAAGCTTGTGATGAGATGTAAGCATAAGTGCCCAAAAAGGGAGACTTTTTAAAATTTTTCTAGGAGATGGCTTGCATGAGTAGAGTATCTGTCTTGGCTAGACTTGGATTTGAATGCTTAGGAGCGAATTATTGAGTTCATATACTTGTTGTCACCTCGATAGGTGTAAGGTAGAGCTAAAGAGTTATTTTTTTGCAAATTAGCATGTTTGATCTTGCTTAGGAGAAAAGAAAAGAATATCTGCTATTTATGCTCATAAAGAAAAATCATTCTTGTTGTTACTGTTGAAATAAGATAATAATGCCATGGCTTGTGCACAATATGCAATGTTTAATAAAGTTTAGGCAAAAAGAGCTACCCCTATTGTGATCAGTTAGGCCAACCAGAGAAAACTCAGGTTAAGGGTCCCTGCAATGGGTGTGTGAAAGCTAGTGCCACATTTAAATGCTTAATTCAATTGTTAATTAAAAGCACCTAAGTTTGGAGGAAAACAATCTAATTTGTTGCATTAACTCATTAGTGAAACCTTAGTGCCAGTGTAGAGGGAAGATGAGCTGAGAGTTTAATAATCCAATCCCGAGCTAGTAGAGTCTGATCTTGTTGAGTTAGATCTCGCTTGTGCAAGTTAATTTTGGAAAAATTTTAATTTGTCTTCCTCATTGGTCCTTTTGTGCATATCTCTTGCTTGCTTGGTTATTGACTTCTGAGCCTTGAGGATTGAGTTATGATTGTTGCATCCATTCTTCCATTGTATGTTTGATTTCTAGTTTGCTCGAGGACTAGCAAAAGCTTAAGTTTGGGGGTATTTGATAGCGAGCATAGCTAGCTATCTTTACAGATTTAATTTAGCTAGTCTTTTATGATGTTTGGGCCATTTTATTGTGCTTTATTGTTTATTTTGTAGGAAATGGTTGATTGGAGCTATAATGCCATATTAGAGTTAATCGGGTGCTCGAGGCGTGAAAAGATGCATAGGAATGAAAAGGAAAAAAGTCAAATCTCGGTAAACATCAGGCTAGCGTCGAGACGCTAGCTCTTGAGCGTCTCGACGCTCACATTCCTTATCAGATTAGGCGCGTAAAGCTCACAGCGTTGAGACGCTATGATAGGAAGCGTCCCGACGCTACCGTTTTTCCTTATTCAGAACGCGCGTACAGCGTCTCGACGCTAAGACGAAAAATCAGAATAAAAGCTTATTTTCGGCTAGGTTTATGGGGAGATCAATTTGGGACCTTTTGGAGCCGTAAACAGGGCAGAACAGAGGACTTTTGGAGCTGCAAACAAAGGAGGAACTTGGACATCAACCCATTGTTCGTGGGGATCGTGACGGGGACGTCGGGACTCGGCCTACATTGAGTTTTCTTTTCCCTTTTCTTTCTTTAGTTAGATTTATGGCTTTCACATGTTTAGTTGAGCTTGTATTTACATTCATGAGTAGCTAAACTTGTAGCTTAGGGATTGATGTAGTTGATTAAGTTTATGGATTGATTTATGGTTTAAGTTGTGCAATGTTAGTGTGTTTGTAATCTTGATTTAATGCTTTCAATTAATTGGCCATTAGTTGGATGATTTAAGTTTCGAATCTAGCTCGGGAGAGGGGATTTGATATAGACTTACTCAAGATTGCATGAATAAAGTTTACTTTCTAATTCTTGACGGTTTTAGATTGTCTTTAGAATTGGTTAAAAGATCTCATTGCCTTGCATGTTAATAAACTTAGATAGGAATATCAAGTTGGTTAATTTGCATGAGAATCAATTATACTCGAGAGAGGTAGTTGTGATTAAAGGGTCTTTGGCTCATAATTTCATTGTGCATAATAACTTATTCCTTAAAATCAATCCTAAACGAAATCGGCGAAATCAATTCCCTAAGTAGTTTTCCCAATTGAATTTCCATTCTTTTTACTTGCTTTGATTTGGTTTTATCATCATCTTTTCATCACTTTTTGATCCCTAAATAAAATTGGGCAAGATAATTCACAATACTCGATTTGATTAAAAATCCAATCCAGAGGATGACATTCGAATTTACTATTCACTATATTATTACTTGACCCGTGCGCTTGCGGTTAGGAAAAGTCCACATCACTCACAGCTACGGGTCTTTGGTTCTTTGTGTTTTGCTTTCAGCTTGCCCTCCCAAAGGTTGAAATTTCAACCTAGAGCCATTCCTTCAGTGTTTATTGGTTATCCTCAGGGAATGAAAGGTTTCAAGCTATATGATATTAAGCTGAGGCGTTTCTTTGTATCTCGGGATGTGGTGTTTCATGAGAGCATTTTTCCTTTTCATCAAGTGGCTCTACCAAAAGACAGTGTTGACCTTTTTCCAGACTTAGTTCTACCTAAGTCCTTTGGCTATACTGGTTCTCACACTCATCACACTACTGGTGACCTGCCCAGGAACACAGTTCAGGAGGAAAACAATAATATAGTACCCGAGACTGATATGCATTCTGGTCGCATTTCAGTACCCGAAAATACTAATATTCCTACTATAGTTCAACAGCCACTTGATGCTCTGAATACTGAGCCGTGTGCACAGTCCAGTTCTCAGGTGAATCTTCGAAAGTCTTCTAGAGAAAGGAAGAAGCCTTCCTACTTAAAAGATTTTCATTGTGCTTTGTTGAATGCTCACCCTCCTGTGTCTCAGCCTACTAAGTTTCCTTTACAAAGGTTTCTTTCTTATGATCGATTGCCCGATGATTATAAGAATTTTGTGCTCCAAATATCATCTGAAGACGAACCACTTTATTATCACCAAGCAGTTCCTTATGCTCATTGGAGAGATGCTATGAACAATGAGCTGTTAGCTATGGAAACTAATCACACTTGGTCTGTGGTTCCGTTACCAAAAGGGAAACATTCAATCGGCTGCAAGTGGGTCTACAAAATAAAGCACAAAGCTGATGGTTCTATTGAACGCTTCAAAGCAAGACTTGTTGCTAAAGGGTACACCCAACAAGAAGGACTGGATTACATCAAAACCTTTTCACCTGTAGCAAAACTCGTTACAATAAGAGTTTTACTCACCTTAGCAGCTTCTCATAATTGATCCCTTGTCCAGTTGGATGTAAACAATGCTTTTCTACATGGCGATTTGTTTGAAGAGGTATATATGGACATTCCGTTGGGTTATAAACATGGTGTTGATCCTAAGGGGGAGCGATTGGTTTGCAAGCTTCATAAGTCCATCTATGGACTCAAGCAGGCTTCCAGACAGTGGTTTGATAAATTTTCTTGCTCTTTGTTGTCTCTCGGGTTCAAACAATCTAAATCTGACTATTCGTTATTTACTAAGGGTCATGGTTCTTCCTTTATTGCACTCTTAGTCTACGTGGATGATATCATCATTACAGGGGCTTCATCCCACGCTATCGATGCTCTGAAAATTTATCTTAACAGTGCCTTTAAGCTTAAGGATCTTGGCCCTCTGCTATATTTCTTAGGACTCGAAATTGCAAGGAGTGCTAAAGGTATTGTTATCTCTCAAAAAAAGTATGCTCTTCAATTGATAGAGGATGCTGGTTTGTTGTCATCAAAGCCGGCATCCTTGCCCATGGATCCAAATGCCAGACTGACTGCTGAAATGGGAGACTTGCTCCCTGATCCTACACTTTATCGACGACTTATTGGACGACTTCTTTATCTCAACATCTCACGGCCTGATATTACCTTATGTGTTCACAAACTTAGCCAATATGTGGCTAAACCACTCACTGCTCATCTTCATGCTGCAAATATGCTACTTCGATTCTTGAAAGGATCTCCTGGCTGTGGCATCTTTTTGCCATCATCTTCCTCTTTTCAACTGAAGGGATTTTCTGATGCTGATTGGGCATCATGTTCTGATTCAAGGAAGTCAACCACTGGGTTTTGCATTTTCCTTGGTGATGCACTCGTATCATGGAAGGCCAAGAAGCAGAGTACAGTCTCTAGATCCTCAGCAGAGGCTGAATATCGGGCCTTAGCAGCAACGTCTTGTGAGATTGTTTGGCTGCAACAGCTGCTCCACGAACTACAGGTTCCTTCCCATGGTCCAGCTCTCTTGTTTTGTGACAATACAGCTGTTGTTCATATTGCTTCTAATCCAATATTTCATGAGAGAACAAAACACATCGAGCTGGATTGTCATTTTGTGCGCGAGAAGGTTTGCAATGGTGTTATCAAACTTCTCCATGTTCGGACAGATTCTCAATTGGCAGATGTCTTTACCTAAGCTCTTCCAACTTCTTCGTCTTCACCTCTATTATCCAAGATGGGATTGTTGAATTTTATGGGTCCATCTTGAGGGGGAGTATTAAACAAAGAAGTCATATTATTTGGAATTAGTTTTATTTTCTGTTATATCTCAACTACTTGACATCTGTACTTGATGGCTATTTATAGCCCTTACATTGAATAATAAAGTATGCAAGATTATTTACTTTCTTGAATTTGTTAGTCGCGCCTCCCTTTCTCTGGGATTCGAAGGGAATCTCCTTTGATTTGGTCTGAAACTAAGGGGAAATCCCCTTCGTTTCAGATCTGGAACGAAACTCAGGTGGGTTTCGTTCCATATTAGAAACGAAGGGGATTTCCCCTTCGTTTCAAACCGATTCAGCTTGAAACAGGGCGGCAGCGCAAACCAAAGGGGTGAGACCCATGCAAGTTTGTCGTTCGCGCGTAGCTATGATGGCGTGAAGTGGGCGGTTGTGTGTTTATTGTTCACCGTTCGTGGGTTTAAAGAAAGTGTTAATTTGGTTTTTCATTAAACGCAAAATTTTGAATATAAAATTTCTATATATATAAAGTTTGCATTCAAACAAAATTTCTTTCATAGAAGAATCTCAAATAGATTCGAGTTTAAAAACCTCCAGCTTCAATTTTTTATAAAATGGGAGCAAGCTTTCCTGTCTCACATTCAAAATCTTCCAAAATCAACAATACAAGAAAAGGCTTCCACCATGGTTGAGTGCCGTAACAAAGCTTGGTGGACAGCTCGTTTCAAAGCCACAAAGGAAACAAACAAGCTTTTAGGTTTTTGTATGAACTTTTGATTCCATCGGAATCAGTCTCCCTCTGTTTTTTTTTTTAAAAAAAGAAACAAAACAAAAGAAAGAAAAGAAAGGAGAAGAAGGGAAGACGAAGAAAGAAGGGGAAAAAAAGAAAAATAAAAAGAAGAGAAGAAGAAGAAAGAAGAAAAAAAAAATCAGTCGGCGGCGGCGAGCGGTGGCCGCCGGTCGCCGGACATAGGAAGAAGAAGAAGAAGGAGGGAGAAGATGGAGAAGATGGAGAAGAAAAGGAAGAAGATGAGGGAGAAAGGGAGAAAGAATAAAAAAATTAATATTTTAGTCTTTAAATATTTTTATTTAAAAAAATAAAAAAATAATAATTTTTTATATTAAAATAATAGTGCCACGTCAGCAATCGTTAGTAGTTACCAGAAAAATTGACGGGAGGGACCAAAGTGCTCTTTATCTCAAACCTCATAGGTATTTTTGTTGAGTTTGAAAACTCAGGGACCAAAGTGTCACTTAACCCAAACCTCAGGGACCAAAAGTGTATTTTTCCCAAAAAAGAATTCTTGATATTCATTTACTACCTCCCACTATATTTGACTCATCCTCTAGATTTATGCATTTTTAAATTGTTCCTTATTTTTCGAATTTCTCCAATTTCAAACACTTCACCTAAATCCTAAATATCAATCTCCTTTATCTATCGTCTTTTTTTAAATAAAATAATCAATGAAGTTGGAGTGGAGACAAGTTGAGTATAGGAGGCTATGGAAAGACGAAATAGAATTGGAGATTGAAGGAAATCAAAAGGACGACATGGTTTCAAAAGAAATTGGGTTGTTTGAGAAAATGAAGAGAGTGGGGTTGCTTAGGAAGATGGAGGGTTTTTTATTGATTCAATAGATGGTAGTAGGTAATTATAAGGTTAAATTGTCAAAAATACCCCTCGACTTTAGGGTTTGTTTCAATTATATCCCTGGACTTTCAAAAGTTTCCATTATGCCCTTAGAGTTTCAAATTTGTTTCAAAACTACACTTGGAGACATTTTCCGTTAAATTTATCGACAAAAATTGATGCGTTTGCATGTGTTTTTATCGTTTTTTCCACGTATGTGTTCAAATCTATTCACATAAGCAACAATATATATGCAAACACGTCATTTTACATCCATGAATTTAACAAAAAAAAACCTTCAAGGGTAGTTTTGAAATAATTTTGAAACTTCAAGGGCATAATTGAAACTTTTGAAAGTCTAGGGGCATAATTGAAACAAACCCTAAAGTTTAGGGGTATTTTTGATAATTTAACCTAATTATAATATCGATTTAACCTTCTTGCGTTGGTGAATGCAATAGGTGAATCAATTTGTGTTTTTTAAATCTTTTGATGCTGTTCATTTTACTTGTCACGGTTATTCATTTTTGTGTTCATATATGTATTCCAATATACTCCTATTTAAATCTGCAATTACTATTTGATGTCAAAAAAAAAAAAAAATCTGCAATTACTATTATTGAACACAAAAACTGTTTTCATAAGTCTTTGTGCACATTTTATTCGTTCAACAGGCTAATGTATATATTTCATTATACTTATATTTAACGCTATCATAATGTATCATAGGTTCAATTACGATTATATACACACAATAGAAGCTATCAAGGCATCAATTTTATCCGTGTGTTCATATGTAATTACAATTATTTACTCCACAAACTATTTTCATAAGTCTCTATGTACATTTTAGTAGTTAAATCTGCAAAACATTATACTAACAATTAAATTAATTTGAATTAATGTCACATCTTACAATTTATTTTGGTTTGTTAAGTTTTTTTTTGTCACTTTGTATTTCTTTCCACATATTTATCTCTCCCCTAATACTCTTTCCATTCTTGTTTTTTAGAATTACTTTTTCATTACATGTGTTTCTCTCTCCCTTAATATTATCTTCATTTTGTTTGTTAAGATTTTTTTTTTTCACTTCATATATTTCTTTTTTTAATAGTCTCATTTTGGTTGGTTGAATTAATGTTGTAAATCTTAATTGAGGTTATTTTTGTACTCGCAAAGTTCTGTTTAAAATTATGTTCAGCCATATTTATAAAGGAACAAAACTTCCTCTCCCTACATACCCATTAAAATCTTGACAATTAAGAAAGAGGAAGGGAGAAAATGAGAAATTTTTTTTTATCTCTCCTAGTTGTCAACATTTTAATGGTGGTATGCATGGAGATCCCTACTGTAGGAAAGTTTTTTCCTTTATAAAGCCTATTCGTTTAGCCTTTTTTTGAGTTTTACTATTTAAAATTAATCATTTTTCTGGTTGAACCCACTCTTGTGGCAATCATTTAGGTTATTGAAATTGTGAGGTATTCCAAATTGTCATTGAAATGATGAGGTTCTTTCTTCCACTAAAAGTTAATAGAAAAGTGTGCCTGAAAACAGTATTTTATGTGGATATATAATTTGATTACATATCCTCTTGTTTACAAACTTTACAAATTAAAAAAAAAATTAAAATAAAATAAAAAAAATCAGTTTACAAAAGTGTTGCAGTTATTGTTATGGTTAAAATTAGAGAAATTTTAATAAAATAGCTTATTTTAAAAATAATTGTAAAAATATACCTTTATATAAGTATTTATTCATTTAATTAGTTTTTGAAAAAAATATTGATTTATGTTTTCAAATGTATAGTATTTTTAGAGTGAAAAACTAAACAAAACAACTGAAAAGGTATAATAAATTTAGTTTTCTTTTTTGAAAAAAACATAATAAATATGATTTTAAAGTAATACTAATAATTAATTTTAAAATAAATTATATTATAATTGGTTAAAACTGTACATTTAAGTAAAAAAGAATATTAAAGTATTATAATTTTTTTAAAAAAAAAAAATCATAAACTAAATAACATAAAAAGTTATGGGTACGTTGCAAATGATTCTCACCCAGTTGGACCAGGGTTCCTAGTCGTCTCTGACAAGAGGTTTAGCTGGTTGTAGGGTCTTCTTTTAAATTAGGGGTGGTACAATTTTGTAGTTTTGAAATTATTGAAGAATATTACAAATAACAAATTGGACTTAACATGGACAGAAACAAAGTTGAGACGAATATAAGTTGCTTGTTGAGGAGATTTAAGTCTCTACAATAATGTATACTGAGACAACGTTCCACGAGTTCTTTAATGCTCACTTTTTGTATTTTCGTTTTCTTTTCTGTAGCTCTATTTAAAAAGATTCAAGCTTATGTAGGGTATATTTCTTTATCCATTACCAATGTAACAAGTTTTCTCTATCATATTTTCCTCTAGGTTTTTAACAACTCAACGGAAGTGTTATGTAGCTCAAACCATTATGAAAGGTAGAGTTCAAAGCTCTTTTGACCAATCGTTCTTAAAAGAGAAAACAAGATGAGAAAGTAGAGAGAATAAATATTGAAATTGTTGATGTCAAAATCTGGGCATGAGACTCATCTGACCTTCATGTGGCAGGAACAGTGAATTTGTTTGAAAGAGGAAGACGTGA
Organism: Luffa acutangula; assembly: GCA_036850905.1. Taxonomy (NCBI): domain Eukaryota; kingdom Viridiplantae; phylum Streptophyta; class Magnoliopsida; order Cucurbitales; family Cucurbitaceae; genus Luffa; species Luffa acutangula. The sequence goes on along the minus strand of CM072092.1, from coordinate 46,870,205 downwards.
CCTGCAAAACTAGTAAAACCGTTGCACACTGGTGTGGTGTAGGCCACTTTCACTCTGATGCCTAAGTCAAATAAGCAGTACAATGTATGTGTAATTCTAGTTTCCCGACCCTTTTTCCAGGTGTGAAGGATTGTATTTATACCCTGCGCCGCCTGCTAGGGTTTTCTCTCGTTTCCGAAGCCATTTAGGATTGAACCAAGTCAAATCGGGGCACGGGAAATTGATAGAGGAAGAACCGGCTCGACCCAGGTGGGCTGAGGCTGACCATAGCCTCGGCCTTGGCCCTAGGCAGAGTCCGAGTATGGGATCGGGCCAAGGCCTGATCCCTTTAGCCTTGGCTTGGTTCCTCCAGTCCATCTCTTCTCTAGTGCTCGACTATTCATTGTGTTTCTGGATTGATGTTGCGGTGTCCCCGTCGTCTCCTTGCATTCCGAAGCGGCTCTAAATCACCCACAACATTAAGCCCCTACTCTTGAATTGGGATTGTTGTAACTTTGTCACCATTGGCTAAGTTTCTCAAGCTCAATTCGAGAGTAAAGTCCTTGCTCTGTATTAATTTACACACTTACCTCCTCCTAGCTTGGAGGGAGGTCCCTTTCTGGTCATCAGAAGTGCTTTTGGAGTTCTAGTCATGATGGGTATAACTGCCTGCAAAGGACCACAAAGCAATAAAAGAAAACAGTATACCCCCTTGACAGAGGTTAGGAGAATGGTGAGTTGAATGGAAAATGATGAAAGAGAGACTTGAAAATAGTTTGGCAGTCCTTAACTTCTCCTCGGCCTTTGGCTGGGATCGAGGCTGTGGATCAAATTTTAGCTCAATTCCATCTTTTCCTCTTCTATTCTCTCCCGGGATGTGTCTCTTTGCAGGGTTTAAAGCCCTTGCGCAGCGGAAACAATATCAAAGACCTTACTCAGTTTTTAATCACAAACAAAATATCAGTAGAAAGGCAATAAATCACAGCATACAATAGCAATTATTTTTCTGTAAATCTCTAAGGCTAAGCATGCTTGATTTCAGAGTTTATTCTAGGATCTAATCTAATTAAATCCTACACTGACACAAAGAAAAGGAAACTTACGATCGTTGTCGTCTTGACCGAATTTTCGCCAACTCCTTAGGATCTCCTCTCTGTAAATCAGCCCCCAAACTCAATCAAGGAGACACCACCAAAAGACTCACACTACTATGACTCAAAGGATTGTTAAGGATTTTGGGAGTGGGCACCAAAAAAACTCAGGGAAATCTACTTAGGAGAGTTTTTCTTTTTGGGAGAGATCTCTTGAGCGTAAACACAGAGAAAGAATGAACACCTTCGGTGAAACGACTCCCACGCCTAATTGGAGAAATCACAAGAACTTCGGGAAATTGTCAAAATTAACCCATATGAGTTTTGGGTTTTCAAAATTGACCTAGTTTCTAAAAACTTGTTTTTTTAACCTATTTTATATAAAACTATCTACTTTTTAGTGGGACCCACGATGCGAAAAGTCATTTTTATCCTTCCCATTTTCATTAATGATAAGAATTAAAATTTTCAACCAACCAACTCAACTAATTAATTTTAAACATCAACACATCATTTGACCCACAAAATATTTTTAAAAAATAAAATCAAAGACGTGAAATCAAACAAATGGATAGACCCACTTCAAAATTTTAATATCGTCAACGTTTTTTTGAAAATTGAGGATGATTTTACATGTTCTAGATAACAAGGGGTTTGTATAAGATATTTTTACAAAAATCTGGAAAAAAAAAGTATGAATATCGACCGGGAAATTATGAATCCCGGCCAGGAAATTATGAATCCCGGCCGGGAAATTATGAATCCCGACCGGGAAATTATGAATCCCGACCGGGATTTCTTGGTCGGGAAACTAACCAAGAAATTTTTCAGAAGTTTTTTTTTTTTTTTTTTTAAATCTTCTTTGTAAATTAACCACAAAGTTGTGATCATTCTCCTATTTTCTATCTTTCTCTAATTGTCCAAACACAAACACAAGATTTTTCATTATTTAGTAGCCATGAGTTTGTTTTCATGTGGGGATTCTTCAACCCATAGGATCTTTTTTTGTTTTTTTTTTTTTTTTCTTCATTTGATGTTTCTTTCTTTCTTCTTTAGAGTTTATTCATTCGTTTCTCGTAAGAAAATTTAACCAAGAAATTTCAAACACTTTTTTGCAAAATATTGGGGGAAAAAAAAAGGAAAAAGAAGTAAGAAAAAAATGTGGAAAATAATATGAAAAAAGAAACAAAGAAAAATTCAACAAAAACTTTTTTTCGTCGGACAAACCAACAAATTTTAAAAACACAAATTTCAATCTAAATTTAATTAAGAAATTTTGAACACAATTTTTTATGACCTAATAAAGGAAATTAAAAATAAATACTTCATTTTGATGGATAGAGAAACTTCAATCAATGATTAGAAGTACCCATTTTTTTCAAAATCTTTTGGGAAGAAAAACCCATTTTTTTCAAAATTGTTGTTTGAAAACTCGTTCTTCCTCAAGCTTTAATCAAACTCCAACATATTTCAACACAAAGAAGTCGTCGGAAGGAGCCGCCGGAGTTGCTGGAAGCCGAATAAGAATTAAACCCAGATTTTTGGGAATGGGTTTTTAGCCGAATGAGATTTTGAGAATGAGTTTTTTGTTTGTTTTTTTGACCTCTTCAATGGAATGGTATGTTAGTAATTGCACAAAAAGGTGTGACATCAGCAGGTTAAAAAAAACAAGTTTTCAAATAGTGGGTCAATTTTGAAAACCCAAAACTGAATGAGGTTATTTTTGACAATTTCCCAAGAACTTCCCATGTCGTTTGGCGTGCGGTTAGGGAAGTGAGGACTAACGTGTACCATACACGTGTTCCATCAGTTTCTTTAAGTTGAACTTAAAATTTAATTTAAATAAATTAAATTAAATTTTTATTTATTTAATTAAAACCATTAATTAAAACCATTAATTAATTAATTAATTAAATGATTAATTAAATCATTAGCTAATTTTTTTTTAGAATCATTAGTTAATTAATCACCTCATTTAATCATACTAAATGAGTATTTCACATATAACCTATAGTTTTAATTCAATTATTTTAATTAAATCAAATTTAATTAAATTGAATTAAACTACATAATTAATTAATTCAATAATCAATTAATTATTAAATCAAATAATGTATATTTAATTCAACTTTTGAATCATATTCAATTATTATTCTCCCATATAATTGAATCATATTTAATTATCTTTCTATCATGTAACCTATAGTTTTAATGTGCATCTAATGCACATTAATTTTAACCTATAATTTTAACATGAATCTAATTCATATTAAAATTAATATTTGAACTCTTTCAAATATTCAATTCCCCATAAATTAATTTTGAATCAAATTCAAAATAAATTTATATTATAAAGTTTAATAAAATATAAACTTTATATTATAATGTATCTCCATACATTATATTATTTCCTTTAGTAAATTTGAACATTTCAAATTACTTTAATTACTTCAATATTCTTTATGAACTACCAGTGGGACCTAATGCACCTACAGATCAGAAGCTCCAACGATACGAGATTAATTAGTCAAACTCTTCAACCAAATTAATCAACATTTGTTAACTGTGGGTCATTCCACTAAAGACCCACAGTTGCTCGTAACGCCAGTAAATCAATCATTGACCAACACCGGTAAATCAATCATTCACGAGTGCTCGTAACGCCAGCTGGATCAAATTACCATTTGGCCCATGAGTTACCTATAGATCCTTAAGTGTCACTGATTCCTCTAATGACCAATTTGTTTATGATCTAACCAATAAACAGCAGTTCCTTTCGGGCCAGGAGAGGACGGGCACCCTTGTTAAAGACCTGAAATCAACCCTTAAGGGAACACTCATCTACTTGCCCCAATAGGAGAAGGAGTGAATTCTATCTTGTAATGTTATGTTCCCAGCCCTCACTTGATCTTGCCCCTGAAATGGTAGACATATTGAGTCGGCGAATTGACCACTCTCACTCATACAAGTCTAAGGACAATCTCTCATGAAAAAAGGGTTCATAACATGCTCAGGATTCAGATTGAGTTACCTAGGTCATCCTATTGAAGTAGAAACCTAAGCTAGTTAACGGTGTTACATCTAGTGGTTACTATTTTGCGGTCTGATCTTATGCAAACTCATTGCATAGGATACCCCCACTCACATGTCTACTACATGAATGCTTTGGATCATTGCATCTGTATCGAATACAAAACGGATCGTAACACATAGTGTCACCAGGATAAGGTACCCAACCTTATCCCTATATTATAGATCATTTAGGTTGTTACTTGAACATTGATCCTTGTATGTCGCCACAAACTAGTCCAAGCTTCATTTAAACAACCTTGGATCTTAGCTTATTGGATTTTAGGGTTAATTAATGTAAAACTCAATTATTCAATAACAAATTACTAAATTACTCAAATAACACTTTATTGAGGTTAATTAATTTGTTTCGTTTACTATCTACGAGTTTTAGGGCATAAAACCCAACACTCTTTACTTGGAAGCCTCCAGCGTGGGTACTTTTTTTCTGCTAACCTCAATTCTTTTTTTTTTTTTTACTAATCATAGCAAAATAGTAGGGTTAAACACATGCACCCTTTATCCCTTTGCAAATTTTGGATTCCTGCATCAGAATGTTAGTTTTTGCAAAAGAGAAATGAATGAAAAGGCTAGGATCGACTTTTGCCCTTTAAATCTTTTAACGCTCAAAGCTCGAACTTCTACATCTATGCATATATTTTTGCTGAGGAAGAAATGAGATCATGGACTAATTTTCCTAGTCAATCAATGCTGAGCTAGTTTGCTTTTTGCTTAATCCGGGAAGCACATTCCCGGTGCAGCCTCCTAATCAAGCAAAACTCTATGCACAGTAAAAAGTGTTCTTGAGTAAAAGGTTTACATAAAACATTGAATCATACCTTAATAAACTGTTCGACCTCGGTTCCTCGAAGGTCAACCTCGACATTGCTTTCTTCATATCATTAGACCTTGTCTTCGTAGGCTCAACTAAGTGGAGAATATGGGTGTGGCTCCACTTAATTAGGAACTTGGGAAGATTGAGAATATGGGTGACTCAACCTTCACAAGGATCATTCTCGTCTCAACCAAGTGGAGAATATGGATGGCTCCACTCGTTAAGGACTTGGGAAGGTTGAGAATATGAGTGGCTCAACCTTCGCAAGGATCATTCTCATCTCAACCAAGTGGGAGAATATAGGTGCCTCCACTCGATTAAGGACTTGGGAAGGTTGAGAATATGGGTGGTTCAACCTCTACAAGGATCATTCTCATCTCAACCAAGTGGAGAATATGGGTGCCTCCATTTGATTAAGGACTTGGGAAGACAATTATTTTAAAATTTGATATGATTTCAATCATAAGAATTAGATTCAAATTACACTATATTATTTTATAAAATATTTGGAAAATTAATTTTTATATAAAAGAAAATATTGAATTGATTAATAAATTAAAACATAAAAGAAAAAATAATAATAAACTTGCAAAGTTTTTATAATATTTTATTAAATTACAAATTTAGTGTTTGAGTTTTTAAGGATCGTATCTATTTTAATCTTTAACTAATTATTTATTTTTTTAAAAAAAATCCAATTACATCCTTAAATATGGAGGGGTATGTCAAAAAAAAAAAAATTCAAAGACAAGCAAACGAGATACATTTTAAACCTATAAATAGTCATTCATTAGTTCAATCAATGTGTCATGTCAACATTGTTAAAGTGAGCATAGCTCAATGTAATTGGCATGTAATCTCGACCAAGAGATTAGAGATTCAAACCCCTTCATTTCCAAATGTTGTTGACTAAAAAAAACGTCATGTCAACATTGTAAGGGCGAGCGGACACGACATAGATCTCCACAATGGTATAATATTGTCCACTTTGGGCATAAGCCCTCGTGGCTTTGCTTTTGGTTCACCCCAAAAAATCTCATACCAATGGAGATACTTGTCCTCCCTTATAAACCCATGATCATCCCCTTATCTAGTCAATGTGGGACTTTGGACTCACTCCCAACAATCCTTGTAAGGGACGAGGACACGACATAGATCTCCACAAAGGTATGATATTGTCCACTTTTGGCATGAGCCCTTATGGCTTTGCTTTTGGTTCACCCCAAAAGGCCTTATACCAATAAAGATACTTGTCCTCCCTTATATACCCATGATCATCCCCGTATCTAGACAATGTGGGACTTTGGTCGCACTCCCAACAATCCTTCCCTCGAACAAAGTACCACCGAGCCTCCCCATCAAATAGTCATCTATCCATCCAACTCTCTAGGCTTCACCGCTTTACCGAGAGTTCTTGCTCTTATCCAAGACGACTCCTCTTCTCCGGAGTATACCCGCTTGCCCAGAGCTCAACCACAGATCTTCACCATGACTATTAAAGGCTCACAACTTTTCTTTGTTCGACACCTGAGGATTCCACCCGACACGACTATGCCTGAGATATGGCTCTAATAACAATGTTCATAACCCAGTTTTAATGAAAATCATGAATTTAATTGATTTTTTTTTTAAAATTCAGATACCAAATAAAGACAACAATCAAGTTCTAATACTAAATTTAGAATTTAAACTCTTTTTTTTTTCAACCCAAGAACTTCATGAACATTATGAGAAATGTTATTCTAGTAATAATAAGAAATACCACAATACCATTACATAACAAAAGAGAAAAATTGTCTTAGGATTGTCATATAATATCACATAAAACTAAATAATAGTACGCAAAAACAAAAGAGAATATGAACCCAACGAATCTACGTTGTCTCCTTAAGATAATTTTACTATCTCTGGAGATAATTTTACTATCTCTGGTGCTTAACTTTAATAAGTAATTGTCTCTCTCAAGATAGATCATATATTACCTTCTTATAGATGTAGCACTTAATTCCACAAGACTCAACTAGCATTACTTTGTTGAGCAAATTGAACTTCACCAGAGTTTTGATGGGAAAAAGTGTATGGAAAAAGTATGTCTTCCAATTTGGAGAAGACACATATTTATAGACTAATTTGTGGTCATTCAAAAAGTCATGATTCCTCTTCAAATTGGTTATCAAATTTGAAAAAGTGAAAAGACATGATCGTTATATGAAAGAACTAGATGTTAAGGGATGAGGACAAGATACATATCTCCACAATGGTATGATATTGTCCACTTTGGGTAGAAACCCTCATGGCTTTGCTTTTAGAGTGAGTTTTTGCTCTTAGAGCTAGATTACGGATTCTATCCGTCCAGATCTCCGTTCATACGGAGGAGTTTGCTCTTTGAGCCAGATTACGGATCTCTCCATGACTATTTCTTTTAAGGCTCACATATTTTGTGTTCGATACTCGAGGATTCTACCGGTATGGCTAAGTCAGAGTCTAGCTCTGATACCCCTTGTTAAGGGACAAGGACACGTTACAGATCTCCACAATGGTATGATATTGCCCACTGAACCTATCATTGAACCAGAATTTCAAGGTCTCAACCTTGAAGAGACCATTTCCAATAGGGTAAAATACCTTTTTGGTCCCTCATGTTTCGGATCAGTTTCTAATAGGTCTTTAGGTTTCAAAATCGAACAATCAAGTCCCTACTGTTTCAAAAATAATTCTATTGAGTCCTTGGGTCGTTAATTACTTAACGGAAGATGACGTGGCGCCATTTAAAAATAAATAATTAGTTTTTAATTAAAGTAATAATAAAATAAATAAAAATAAAGATAATTTAAAAATAAAAAATTCTTTCACTTCTCTCTCCTCCCTAATCGGTTCCCTTCTCATTTTCTTCCTCTTCCCCTCCCCCTCCCCCTTTCCCTTTCCCTTCCCACCGCCGACGACCTCTGACGCCACTACCTCCTCTTTTTCTTCTTCTTCTTCAAAACCATCGAACCCACCTCCTTTCTTTTCTTCTTCTTCAAAAACAAACACACAACAAACCCACCTCCTTCCTTCAAAGAAACCCACAACCACAAATAAAACTCATTCCTTCCAACACGAGGCGGCAACCAAAACAGCTTTACCAGCGCCCTTTCTTCGACTCGACGCCATAGTCATAGCCACAACCACAAAAGGATTCGATTGAACAAAGAAACCCACCATTTCAACTCATAGCAAGAGAGAAGCCGAAGAAATTGTGAAAGGTGGGCTTTCACACAGAGATATATGGATTTCTTTTTCTTTGAAGGAAGGAAGGTGGGTATTGTGTTGGGTGGGTTTTTTGTTTTGATGAAGATGAGGAAGGGGTTGGGTGGATTTGGGTTTGGGTTCTAAGAAGGAGAAGAGGAGAAGGACGTGCGACCGTCGCCGACGAGAAGAAGAAGATGAACAACAACGATGATGGTAATCAGTGAGAATAGAAAGGAAGTGGAAAGGGAGGGAATAACTGAGGGAATTGGGTGGGGGAGAGAGAATAGGAGAAATATATATTTTTTTCTTTTTTTTCTTTTTTTTTTAAAAAAAATTATTATTGTTTTTAATTATTATTATTTTATTTTTAAACGGTGTCACATCATCTTCCATTAAGTAATTAACGGCGAGGGACTCAATAGAACTATTTTTGAAACAGTAGGGACTTGATTCTCCGATTTTGAAACCTAAGGACCTATTAGAAACTGATCCGAACATGAGGGACCAAAAAGGTAGTTTACCCTTTCCAATATGTATCCATCAAGCTGTAACTTTATGCCTGAAGTCCTCCAGAAAACAAGAACCTTTTATGAGTTTATTCTTGTTGATACAAAATCAGCAGAAATAACTCATATCCCAAATAAAAACGATCCATCCAAGATCGCTTATTCCAAGTTCAAAATCTTTAAAGCCTTGAATCCAACACACTGGAATCAAGGTCTTTATACCGATAAATCCTTTTCAAAAACCTTCGTATCACAAACATACTCGTATCGAGACTACGTAAGGGCCTGGTATAATGTCATGTGGTATTCAAACTATAACAATTCTTGGTTTATTTCATTTTTTCAAAATGCCTACAAAATTATTTTTCCTCTTTGGTTCATTCAATGGTGGAATACATTCGGAATGACAGATGATATTTCGCCAACACCCTTGTAAGAATCTTATTATCATTTTGCAAGCAACATACAAAAGACAGTGTTTCATAATTCCATGAAATTCTGTCTATATTTTCAAATCCCGTGGATCTTTTGTTGGAATTTCTCGACCAGCAACCATCCTCAATACAAAACGGTCACAAAGATCTTAAAAATCAAAGGGTGAGATAAATATAATTTTTAGCATGTCACCCTCAAACAAATAAAAGAATGGTTCGCATAGAACGACTATCTCCAAGATATTAACATCAAAAGGAATGCCTAATTCCTAAATGACAAATCCAAACTTCTGGCAGCTCTAGCTCAAACGACCTCTAATGCAGACTTCCAGAGAATTCTTCAAATGGCAGCTTCCTCAAGAAGTGAATCTCATGCTTCTTCTGTACAAGGAGAAGAGAACGGACCAGATTATGATCTGGATGATCCATACCTCGACTCACAACCCATGTGAGCTCTGAATCAATTAAAATTTCCTGTTTCACAAAGAAACAAATGGTGTTCATAAGGGATGCTTCATAAAGAAGTGGTTCCATCATATTTGTAAAAAAAAAACATGTATATTCTCATCTTTAGAACTAGTGGGTGTAAATTTTGCCTGAAATCTCTCTAATCTCACCATTTAAGGACTCCGATAACCTCAGTTGAGTTAGACTCAACAACCAAAGGCGGCCTGATTCTCATTCAAGGATGGCTTTCGCTTTTAGAAATTTGGTCGCTCCTCCCCTGAAGATTCGTTTGCACCCCGCTCCAACTGAAGAACTGAGGAATCGCGAAGGGACCAGCCTAGCCCACCCATCTTCATCTTCTCATTCCAAGAAGCATCTGTGTTAAGCTTAAGTTGGTTGTTGTCCGACGATTTCTAGTGGCTGTGATTCAACTGGTTCTCCGTCGATTGGGATTCCAAGTTAGTCCCCTCTTCTCCTCTCGATTCTTCAAGAAAATTTGACCCACATGATTTGCGCCGCTTGGTTTAACTCTTCTTTGTTGAGGTTCTTGACCATCCATTCCCAGTAGTCCAAAGGGCTCCCCATGAACCTGCAATTGGAAACAAACCTCGTTACCTTGGGAAGAAAAACAGACCATACTCCTTTAGAAAATTTGCACTTCCAAAATAGATGCTTTGCCGATTCCTCCTACGCCCAGTTAGGTTTCTTGAGGCAAAGAATTTCTGGGGATATTTCTCTTCACTGATTTCATACATATCAGATGAGGCAAGATGCCTATTTATACAACAATTCCCATTAGGGCAAATCATAACGAATGGAAAGAATATCAGAGAATGAGGACACATGTCCAAATATTACAGGAGACAAAATCATTGACAGAATAATGTAATAACAGAATTCAGTACAAGAAGATTCTGGATTTCTCATTACGTGTCTGAGCTGACTGTGTTTACCTTGCTGGGCTGGGTATGCTGATTGTTCTCCTTAATATCCCCCCTCAAACGAGAGGGGAGTTCCACGACACCGAGTTTGGATCTCAAGTAGGAGAACTGAGAATGAGATAGAGGCTTTGTTAAACAATCTGCAACTTGATCCGCCGAAGGAACATACCGAACTTCAAGAAGTCCTTTAAGGACTTGATCTCGAACAAAATGTACATCAATCTCGATGTGTGACTGAATGAGACAACAGATTTTTGAGCATTTTGCAGCTCCAACCTCTTCTCAAAAACTAATAGTTCCGCTTGCATTTCTGACCAAGACATGTTTCCTCTCCCCTGTATCATTGCTACAACAGGGTTGTATTCTTCATCTAACCCCAATAGGACTTGAGAGATTAATGTTCTTGATGTCACTGGACTTCCAGATTGCCCTAGATTATCAGCATGAGATTTCATCAGCCTTAAATAATCAGACATTTTAGAGTTACCTTTTCGTGTTTGTTGGAAGATTTGCCTCAGATAATCTTCCTCTGCCCTGGATTGTATACGAAAGAGACTTTGAATGGCATCCCAGAGCTCCTTTGCATTGTCAATCCCCATGACTTGAACAGCTACTTCCGGTGTCATGGAATTATAAAGCCAACCTAATAGCAGTTGGTCTGTGGTGATCCATGCTTCATATAGCGGATTAACAGTGACTTCAGAAGTCGAGCTTGATGCTTCTGTGCTTGATCCTTCTCCGCTGACTGGTGCTATCACAGTTGCATTGTTTGAGATGGCCTTCGGGGGACACGACTTTGTGCCCAGCAGATGTCCTTCGAGCTTATAGCTCCTTAGAATGGGTAGAGCTAGGTTCTTCCATAAGAGAAAATTCCCTCTGTCTAGCTTGATTGTTGTTATCTGATTCAGTAGTTGATTGAGTGGTGGTGTGCTGAATGGAGTAGGATTTCCAGTGATCGGGACGTTGGTCGCCATCAGCTCTGATACCAAGTTAGGTTTCTTGAGGCAAAGAATTTCTGGGGATATTTCTCTTCACTGATTTCATACATATCAGATGAGGCAAGATGCCTATTTATACAACAATTCCCATTAGGGCAAATCATAACGAATGGAAAGAATATCAGAGAATGAGGACACATGTCCAAATATTACAGGAGACAAAATCATTGACAGAATAATGTAATAACAGAATTCAGTACAAGAAGATTCTGGATTTCTCATTACGTGTCTGAGCTGACTGTGTTTACCTTGCTGGGCTGGGTATGCTGATTGTTCTCTTTAATACGCCCTGCATAGAAAACACAAAGGGTTAGAATCTATTCTTTTGGCTTTAATATTGTTGACTTGTTTTTTAAAACATGGGAAGAAGATGGATAACAAAACAAAGAAACTTAGGTGGAAGTAAGGTGGGAGTGGTATTTATAAGCTTAATTTTAAAAAACCTAAATGATTATCAAACGAGACCTTGTACTCAAAAAAAAAAAAAAAACGAGACCTTAATTATTAAATTTTTATTTTTTTTCCATATGATTATATGGTTCAAAATGTAAAATTTTACTTCTTAAATAAAAAAAAGTAATCTTAATAATATTCATATTATATTATTGTAATTAAGTAAACTATACCAATCAATTTGTAAAATATTCTATTTTCTTGCTTTTTTAATTATAAAAAAAATTACAAATAAGATTTTTTTTTCTAATTATCTAACAATCTTTTAAAAAAAAAAATTAAACATTAATAATTTGTAATTGTGAATAAATTGGATAAAATATTATTACTTTCTTTTAAAATTTTTAATACTTATTAAATAAATTTGGCCCCCATGTCATTTTAGCTAAAAATTCACCAGTGCCACAACCAAGACTTTTGTTTGAGATTGTTGTAGCTTTTAGAATAATTGCTGCCAACTATACTTTCAGAAAAATTAGCTGTGATAAGAAGAAAATTAGTATTTGGTCAATTTCAATTTTAAACTTCAAAAAATAAATGAGTGTTTGGTAAATTGATACTAAATTGTAGGGGTGAAGAAAACCGAACGGAATCGAATCGGTTCAGTTCGATTTGATTCGATTTGGTTCAGTTTTTACATATATACAGATCGAACTGAACCAAACCGAGTTGGTTCGGTTCGGTTCTTAGTTTTTACTTAAATAGACTTTTTAGGGTTTCACGTCGCCTTCCCCCTTCTCCGTCTCTTTCCCATTCCAAGCAGCCCTCCACTCGAAATCTTGATGCGAGTGTTGAAATCTTGCACTTTTCGAAGAAATCGACGATTTTCTTGCTCGATTCGTCTCCTTCAACGTCTTCTCCATCTCGATTCGTCTCCTTCTCCGTCTTCTCCGTCTCAATTCGTCTTCGTCTTCTTCGTCTCGATTCGTCTCCTTCGCTGTCTTTTCCCTTCAGCCCTTCTCTGCCTCTCTCAGTCGTCGCCTTCTCCACCACGAACATCGTCTCTCCCTCTTTCTCAATCGTCGTCTCCCCCTCTCTCTCAGTCGTTGTCTCCCACACTCTTTCAGTCGTCGTCTTCCCTTCTCTCCCAGTCGTCGTCTCCCGCGATAACAACATGCATGTCCCAGAAATTTTCCCTCTTAGTCTCTCGCGATTAACAGCGGTAAAAAACGCCGTCTCCATCCTCTCTCAGTCCCTCGATTTTCTGACATCATCTTCTTCTTCTTTTTTTTCTGAAATCTTATTTGACGAAAGAAAAGTGACCGACCCGATCGGTTCGGGTCTAGTCGGGTCGGTTTGTCTGTACAAACCGACCCGACCCGAATTTCTTACACCCCTACTAAATTGTTGTGATCACCAATAATTACTAAAATAGATATATTATTTCAATTATTGTTATATTAATTTTTAATATTTAAAATTAACTGTTAGAAGACAATTATTTTAAAATTAGATATGATTTCAATCATAAAAATTATATTCAAATTACACTAAATTATTTGATAAAACATTTGGAAAATTAATTTGTATATAAAAGAAAATATTGAATTGATTAATTAAAATATAAAAGCAAAAATAATAATAAACTTGTAAAGTTTTTAATAATATTTTATTAAACTACAAATTTAGGTCCATACTTGAATTCCTAACCAAATTCTAAAAACAAAAACTACTTTTTGAAAATTACTTTTTTTAGTTTTAAAAAATTAGCATGGTTTTTGAAAACATGGGAAGAATGTAGGTGAAAAGCCAAAGAAACTTAAAGTTGGAAGTGATGTTTATAAGCTTAAAAACCAAAAACCAAAAACCAAATGGTTATCAAACGGGGCCTTAGTGTTTGAGTTTTTATGGATAGTATCTATTTTAATCTTTATCTGGTTATTTTTTTAAAAAAAAAATCCAATTACATCCTTAAATATGGAGGGGTATGTCAAAAAAAAAAAAAAAAAAAAAATCAAAGATAAACCTATAAATTGTCACTCATTGGTTTAATCAAACATGTCATGTCAACATTGTCAAAGTGAGCATAGCTCAACGGTAATTGACATGTAATATCGACCAAGAGATTAGAGATTCAAATCTTCTCATCTCCAAATGTTGTTGAACTAAAAAAACGTCATTGACATGTAATATCGACCAAGAGATTAGAGATTCAACTCTTCTCATCTTCAAATGTTGTTGAACTAAAAAAATGCCATGTCAACATTTAAGTAATAACAACGTTCATAGCCTGGTCTTAATGAAAGTCATGAATGCAATAGATTTTTTTTTCTTTAATTCAGATACCATATTTAACTTTTTTTCCCTAACACAAGAACTTCAGGAACATCGTGAGAAGTGTTATTCTAGTAATAATAAGAAATACCACAATACCATTACATAGCAAAAGAGAAAATTTGTCTTAAGTTATCATATAATATCACATAAAACTAAATAATAGTACTGCAAAAACAAAAGAGAATATGAACCCAACGAATTTACGTTGTCTCCTTAAGATAATTTTACTGTCTCTGGTGCTTGAGTTTAATAAGTAATTGACTCCCTCAAGATAGATCATATACTACTTGTTCACACGTAACTTCGGAGATGGAGACACGTGGAATAAATAATATATTGTATTGATGTTTGTATGCGTGTGGGTGTACAATCTCTAACCTTAATCCTCTGATTCTCTCTCTTATGTGTGTGGGTGTGTTTCACTCGAGGGCTGGAACGCTTGATCTCGAGTCTGAAGCTTCAATGGATTCTTGGAGCTTGAAGTCTTTCAGTCTTGAAGGAGTCTTCAATCTTCAAGAAGTGTTGATGTCCTGAAGAGTCTTTGATCTTCAAGGAGTGTTGAAGTCTTGAAGAGTGTTGGGTCTTCAAGAAGTGTTGAAGTCTTGAAGAGTGTTTGGTCTTCAAGAAGTGTTCAACACTTGGACTTATGAATTGCAGAGAGTCTTCGGTCTTCAGACTTGGTGGAGTCTCTCTAAATTCTCTAGTTCTGCTTGAGAGCTTTGAAACTCTAAACTCGTCTTTGTGGGAGTGTAGAATTTCTGAACGGTCTAAAATTTCTGAACCCCTGAAATGGAGAAGAACCCCTCTATTTATAGAGTTCTCGCTGGATGGGCCCTGATGACTTTTGTGCTTAACAACTTGGGCTTGGGCTTTTATTGGGCTTGGGTCTGGTTTATATTTGACCCAAAACCATATGACCCAAATATTTAAAAGACCAAAATTTGATCCAATTAATTATTTTCTTTAATTAATTGGTCAAATCAATTAATCTGATCAAAATAATTTATTTTTAATTAATTGATCAAATGAACATTTGGCCCTAAACATTTATAATTGGTCAACTTTGTCTTCAAATTAAATTTGGGACACATGTCGATTTATAATTGGTCCCAAATTTAATTAATTATAATTTTGTCATTAATTTTAAATAATGACGTGGCAATTTGTCATTGGCCAAAATTTCTCCTTCAACACTACCTTCTTAGGGTTTTTTTTTTTTTTTTTTTTGAAGGTAGATGTCCGACATCTTCAGATGTCTGGAATCTAAGATGATTGGAATATTAGATATTCGACATCTTCAAATGACCACGTTTGTTTTGTAGGAAAATTTATAAGGGTGTCCCGGAATATTTCGATAGTTTTGAAGGATTTATTCTTGGAAATGTTGTAAATTTATGTAATGTTCCAAAAATGCTCTTATTAATATATTAATATAATTCATATATTGATTTAATATAATTTATATTTATATAATATATTTGTTTTTATTAATTTAAATTTTTAATTTAAATCCGTGTACACTAATTTTTGTATGTTAGTTCGTAGAATTCATATCAATATATGACTTTTTTTTAAATAAAAAAAACTATATTAAATATAAATTTTATTTTTAATTTTAATATTTTTCTAAAAGACAATTATATAATTAATGTTATATGAGGTGAAATTTATTTATTACATTATAAATGATATATACTTTTAAAAAAAGCAAAATAACAAATGTACGTTGGTAGTTAAAAAACGTTGCTTTAAAATTATTTATATAAGATAATAAATATTATTGACAATAATTCATTCCAAATATTAAAAATAAATGGATATATATAATTTAATTGAAGTCTATTTTATATGTAAATGTAATATATAAATATACTTAATTATATAAAGTTGTTTATTAGACATTAACCTATTTAAATCATAAAATTAAAAAGGCTAAATTATAAGAAATACCCATGAACTTTGGGGTTTGTTTCAAAAATGCCCCTAAACTTTAAAAAGTTTCAAAAATACTCCCGAACTTTGAAAAATGTTTCAAAAATGCCCTTGCCGTTAATTTTGGATGGAAACCGTTAAAGTTTTAGTTTCAAAAATACCCTTGAACTTTTAAAAAAAATTCAAAAATTCCCTTATTGAAAAATGTTTCTTTTTTTTTTTTTTCCCTTCCCCCACCGTAAATTAATCTTTTTTTCATGAAAAGATTATTTTACGGTGGGAGAAGGAAAGATTTTCGTATCGAAACTTCAAGATGACTTTTGTTTTGTTCTTGAAATTCTACATGTGTGAGCTTTTCAATATTATTTTCTCACCAACTAGTATCCATTAACTTTCTTTATATTCATATTATGAAAAATGAATGAAACTATTGTTGTATACGAGTTCTAACAATTTTTAAATATCAATAATAACAAAATTGTTGATGCCAAAATTTGGCCAAGGGACTCACCTGACCTTCACGTGACATCAACGGTGAATTTGTAGAAACTGGGGAAGACATGACCTGCAAGATCAGCAAAAATCGCTGCACACCGATGCTTAAGTCAGAAAACGGGAGGAGAGTAGGAAAGTAAGAGAAGAGAGTCGATTATTCAGTTCGGGTCCCCTTCTTCAGTGGCGAAGAGGGGTATAAATACCTGCTCATGCTCCTAGGGTTTTTTAGGAGTTCAGGGGCGTTTCGGGACAAACCAGGCGGATCCAGGGCGGCTAGAGGCTACAGGGACCAAACGAGGCCCGACGGGCTCGGCCCGCACGAGCGGGCCGAGGCCGAGCAGGGGGTCGGGCCAAAAGCCCGACCTCTTCGGTCTTAGCCCGTCCCGCTCGCCGGTTTCGCCTCTTGGGTCCATCTTCCGGTCTGATTTCTGCTCGGTTGTCCCTGTCAGCTCCTTGTGCATCGGGGTGGTCCAAAATTACTTATAACAAAAATCACATGTAAAACTTTTGATTAATTAATCTTATAAATTGGACCAAATCCACAGTCTTATAAACTTCTTCTTATCACTAACATACACAAACAAAAAGAGGAAAAAGGAAATAATTTTTTTTAGGAAACAAAAAGGAATAATATATACATACATACATACATACATACATACATACATACATACATACATACATATATATATGTTGTTTTCTCACACTTATCTTTTTTACGCTTTTTAAAAGAGAAAACTCGATTTCAAAGTCTGTTTTTATCTGGTATTGTGGTGTACACAACCTTTATAAGCAAAGTTTTGCATTAATTTTCATTGAGAAAGAGTTTACAGTGAGAAGAGGAAAAAAGAAAATTTTTCATTAAGGGTATTTTCGAATTTTTTTTTAAAGTTCAAGGGTATTTTTTAAACTAAAACTTTAACGGTTTCCATCCAAAATTAACGGCAAGGACATTTTTGAAACGTTTTTTAAAGTTCATGAGTATTTTTTAAACTTTTTAAAGTTCAGGGGTATTTTTGAAACAAACCCCAAAGTTCAGGGGTATTTCTTATAATTTAGCCAATTAAAAATAAAGATAAAGAAAATTGATGAAAGAAAATAGGAAAAAATACACTTTTGGTCCCTGAGTTTTCAAACTCGACAATTTAGTCCCTGAGGTTTGGATTTTGTTATACTTTTAGTCCCTCCGTTAATTTTTGTTAAAAAGTAACAGATTGCTGACGTGACATTAGTTTTTAATAAAAAATATATATATATTTTTAATAATTTTTTAAATAAAATGATATTTTAAATATTTTTTTATTATTCTTTTTCTTTTTCTATTTTCTTTTTCTCTTTTTCTTTTTCATCTTATTTCTTAAGCTTCTTCTCTATTCTCTTCTTCTTTAGATCACAAACTTGCCGGAGCTATCGCCTGCCTTGTTGGAGATGCCGCCTCACCGGAGCTGTTGATCACCTCACCAGAGCTGTTGAACACCTCTCTGGAGCTGCCGTCGAGCTTGTCCACACGAGAAGCCGCCGTTTCAGATCTTGAAATCGAGCTGTAATCTAGAACCCCGTTGCTTCGTCGAGCCTTCTACACAAAAACGCCACTGTCGAACCTTCAACCTTCTGCACGAGAATGCCACCGCCGCCTTAGACCGAACCCTGCTACGCCTCTTCCTCATTCACTTCTCTCTATCCTTCGATCTAGTCTTGAAACGAAGGGGAAATCCCCTCCGCTTCAGATCTGGAGGTTTCGTTCCAAATCTGAAGTGGAGGGGATTTCCCCTTTGATCTTTTCACTTCGATTCAGTCTCGTTCCTGTGAAGGTTTCATTTGTGTACGGCGGAGATTTGGTCTTCAGCGGCGAAGCTTCTAGAAATGTCGCTACTAACGCCACCTCCGACCATCGATTCTCCAACGTTAGCGATCTCCAATAGCTGCGTTTCCGGCGAGGCAGACAACAGCTCCGGCGAGTTTGTGGTCTGAAGAAGAAGAGGGATGTAAAACGAGGAGGGGAAAGAAAAAAGAAAAAAATAATAAAAAATAAATAAATAAATAAACTCTGCCGCCACCGGCGGCTAACGACGGTAGCCGGAGGAAAGCATTTTCCGGCGGGGTTGTTGCTGGAAAAACTTGAAGAAGAAAGTCTTGAGGAAGAAGAAGTCTTGTGGAAGAAGAAGAAGAAAATAATAATATTATAATTAAAATAATATATTAATTATTTTTATTTTAAAAATAAAAAAGTAAATTTTTAATAAAAAAAATTAGGTGCCACGTCAGCGATCTGTTAAAATCTAACGGAAAAATGGATGGAGGGACTAAAATGTAACGAAATCCAAACCTCAAGGACTAAATTGTTGAGTTTGAAAACTCAGGGACCAAAGTGTAACTTAACCCAAATCTCAGGGACCAAAAGTTTATTTTCCCAAGAAAATATATAAAAAAATGAACGAAGGGCAAAAAAGTAAAGATGAGATGCCTGCAACATGGGAATCTTCAAAACCCATGTTTCACAAGGGCATCCAAAAGTACTTAGATTACCTCCTGTATGGGCATTCTAGGATACTCAGGCATCTCGAGATACCCGGGTATCAAAACAAACGTGAGAATCCAGATGTCCGACTCATGGGAATCTTGGATTTCCACGAAACAAATGGCCCCTTATAGATGTAGCATTCCATTCCACAAGACTCAACAAGCATTACTTTGTTGAGCAAATCGAACTTCACCGGAGTTTTGATGGGAGAAAGTGTATGGAAAAAGTATATCTTCCAATTTGGAGAAACACATATTTACATACTAATTGGTGATCATTCAAATAGTAATGATTCTTCAAATTGGTTATCAAATTTAAAAAAGTGAAAAGACATGACCATTAAATGGAAAAAAAACTAGATGTGAAAAGATACAACTTAGGAAAGAGTTACCGCAAATAAATGTAAAATTATGGAATTTAGGGGCCGTTTGTTTGACGGTAATCCAAGATGTCCATGGAATGGGCATCTGGATTACCTCGTTTGTTTTGTGGTAATGTTGGATACCTAGGAAATTCGGGATGCCCATACGGGAGGCATCCGAGGAGCTTTTGATGCCCTCGTGAGAGATGGGTTTCAAAGATTCCCATGTTGAGGGCATCTTCGGATGACACTTTTACCCCTCCATTTTACAATTTGTATTTTTATTTAAAAATAAATTAATTTATTCATACACTAAGAAATAACTATTTATTTTTAAAATTTTACGTTAAGAGGTAAACTAAATGATAGTTATATTGAATAATATTTTAATTTATTTTTTATTTATTCTCTTACTAATAATACTAAACTATATTAAACTAATAGCTAAATTAGCTAAAAATTAGTAAGGACATTATTGGTATTATATATAATCTAAGAACTTTTCCGTACAAAAATCCTGCAAAACAAACATAGTTATTTGAATATTCCCATATATTCTTATAAATTATTCCTTCAAACCAAACACGGTTATCTAAAATGCCGGGCATCTATATTTCCGGGTATCTATAATTCCAGGCATCTGAATATTCCGGTTATCTAGATTCCCAAAAAACAAACGGCCCCTTATGGAATTCATGTACCATTTATTCCAACAAGCAATACAAGGAATAAATAGTATATTTCAAACCTATTTTTTATAGTTAATATTTTTATTTAATTTTATTTCGACTTTCGAGTAAGTTTTCAATTATGCTGTTTTTTTATTAGATCTAGCAATGTTTATTAAATTAATATTTCATCATTATTAAACAACTCATGCAGACCATGCACTTACAAAATTGTCTTTTATAATAATAATAATAATAAAACAAATCAAGAAACTATCACTTAAAAAATAATGAAATTATATAATGCCGATTTTGTCCAATCTTCAAATCTGGTCCCTCTGTCTTCTCAAAAAAATTAAAAAAAAAAAAAAGAATAAATAATAATAATAAAAATAATCTGGTCCCACTGCGTAGAAAGATTGCTGGTTTTTGTCCTGTATTACCGAGTTGACTCTCTCCATAACCACGTATGACTCGTCCCGATTCATTAGTTTCATTGGGGCCTCTCATCTAATTTCCAAATATCTTTTCTTAATTCAATAATAATATGAAGTGGAGATTCAAAATTCTGACCTCTTGGACGAGATACATGTCAATTATTGTTGACCAAATATCATTTTACTTTCTTAAAATAAAATCTCACCCACTGACTAAATGAATGGTCTGTTGAATTGTAATTTTGTTCGAATGGTTGAAGTATAGTTTCAGTTTTTTTTTTTTTTTTCTTAATTCAACATCTAGAGTAAAGATTCAAACTTTTAACATTCCGATAAAATATATGTCTTAACTAGTTGAGGTATGTTCAAATTTAATATATGTCAACAAGAACATGACTCAACTGACATAAAACTTGTACTCCGATTAAGATGTTAGAGGCATGTTGTCAAAATAATAATAATAATAATTAATATATGCCTTCACTTTAATTTCTATGATTTTGACTTTACCTCAATTTAGTTCCTATAGTTTTAAAAGGTTTAATTTGGTTTATATTGTTTGACTAAGGGTCCGTTTGTAATACGTTTTAATTTAAATGTTTTTCAAGAATGCATTTTTTTAAAAACATTTTGTATAAAAATTGTTTAGAATTTAAAACACGCATATGTTTGGTTGCATTCCTTCATGAGTGTTTTTATACACAAGTTATTGTATGCTTAAAAAGTCTTTTAAAAAAAGTTCGTTTCAAGTGTTTCTTTCAAAATGATTTATTTATCAATCTCATTTTCTAATAAGTCATTTTTAGTGGTTGTCAAACGCTAGAATTTTTTTCAAAATAATTTTTTTTAAAAAAATTAAACACTTGAAAAGTTAAACCAAACACACCCTAAATTATCTAGACTGATTTTAACTTTTAAAACCATGGATTAAATTTAAACTAAATTCGAGAGGTTTTCAAACTATAATAGCTCAATTATTGAGAAAGAGGATAAATTTAACAACCTGGCCAAGAAAAAGGTTTCATTCAACGATAGTTTAATTTTTTTGGGTTAAATTACATGTTTAGTCTCTAAACTTTTAAAATTGTGTCAATTTAGTCCCTAAATTTTAAAAAAGTTCAAATAGGTCCTCAAACTTCCAATTTTGTTTCAAATAAGTCTCTGAACTTTAAAAATATCAAATAGGTACTTAAATTTTCACTTTTGTGTCCAATAAGTCCCCCAGCTTTTAATTTTGTGTCTAATAAGTTCTTGACCTATTCAACATTTTTTTCAAATTCACAAGCCTACTAGATACAAAATTGAAAGTTTAGAGTCTCAGTAGTCATAAAATTCAATTTTATATATAGTAAATTGGTTAATTTTTTAAAATATAAAATATATCAAGGACCTATTAGACATTTTTAAAGTTCGGAGACCTATTAGAAACAAAATTGAAAGTTCATGAACCTATTTAAAACTTTTTAAAGTTCAAAGACCTAATTGATACCATCCTGAAAGTTCAGAGACTAAACTTGTAATAAAATTTGTTTTTTCTCATCATACACTTCAACTTTTTTTAAGGAAAAAAAAAACTTTTTGAAGGCCCAGTCATTTTTGTCTTTTGGTAAAAAAATGATTGGTCCACAAATAGTGTATTTTGGACTCAACTTTTTTTTGTCAGTACCCTAAATTAAGGGGAATTGTGCTAGATGGCTACAAAAAAAAAAGCGTTCTTGATTTTTGGCTACGGAAGTTTGGTCTTTGCAGGCGTGGCTACCGGAATAGTAGGAACCGTTTACCTGGATTTTTTTGGACGTTTTTACCCCTGGTATATACGGCTATATATAGACGGCCCTAACGTCCGTTTTTGTTACATGCAGGTTGCTCGCCTTTTTCTTGCGCGCTGGGTGTATTTCGGTTTACACGGGATTTGGTCCCTTTATTGCGCGCTGGATGTATCCCTATTTACACGAGATTTTGGGGGCGGTCTGTTGTGATCTGTTAGGGACTACCTACTGTTCAGGCGTAGGTAGTTTCCAACAATTATTTTTTTATTCCTTCACATTGTTGCCCCTCATATAAATGTCATAGTGTATTATCTTTTTGTTTCATATCACGATCACATTGCGACAGTTCAACAGGTCATGATTTTGTTTGGTGGTGTCTGGAGTGTTGAGGGTATTTACAGTGATTTCAAGTCCGGAAGCGTGGATGTTAGAAGTGATTCGAGTCTCCAAGAGTTTAAAGTATGTCTGGCGAAATACCTTCAGCTCCAGGACAGCAATATGATTACTCGGCTAACACTCTTCAGGAGCTGGTCGAATAACCCAATTAACATAATCATTTCTGAGGACAGAGATGTTTTTTGGATGGTCAACGAATTTCAAAACGGTACATATAGGGGGTGTTGTATAGTCATTGACACCCCGGGGGTCAATACTGGTATACACCCCATGGGGACAGACGGGTATACACCCCTCATATACGGTTACAATAGAAGCGGGACATTATCAGATTGCAAGGAAGAAACAAACCCCTAAAATCTCAGGGGTAATGAATCTTTCTGTTGCAAATATAATGGAGGGGGAATGAATCCGTTACCTTATTTCAAATTTTTTAGTACCGGCCTCGCGTAGAAGAAGAAAGGATTGAACATGCAAGAGGTGTTCGTCGGCGTACTGGATGAAGGTCGTGGGGCCGGCGGAGGGGGGTGTCGACGTGATGCGAGAGGTAGGTAGCGATATCCACTATGGTTGGCGGTGGGAATGCAGTTTTTTTTGGCTCTCAAGGGGTTTGTCAAGGTGGAAGATGGAGGATGTTTTGGCGGTGGTAATGGAGGTTTTTTGGGTCTCGAGGGTTGTGGGGGATGGAGACGAGCAGACGGGGTTGGTGCACGGGGGGGGGGGGATTTGGTGGGTGGGTGGGGCGGTGCTCATAATTGCAGCAGGTGTGTCATAATTACGGTTTCTTTTTTATTTCTTAATTTTTCAGAGGTTCTTAGGTGCATGTAGTAAATATTCAGATGGACAAGAATGTTGTTCCCGATCAACATTGCAGCAGGTGTGTCATAATTACGGTTTCTTAATTTATTTCTTAATTTTTCAATTGTGTGTGTTTTTTATTTTCGGATTTTCAAACCTCCTAAAATGTCTCCAACTAATTTTAGGGGTGTTTTTTTATCTCTCTTAAACTCTGATTTTGGTTTTAAACGTTAACAACACGAAGTTTGTTGAAGGGCATTTTTGTCTGGTATAATTAGGGAATTATTAATTAATAAATGGTTTAGCCATCTATTTAATTTACAAACGTTTGTAGCCATTTTTCAAGCCACCTTTTTATTTTTAGCCATTTTTCTTGTTGCCCCCTAAATTAATGTTGCAGATCTAGCTTAAAAGAAGTAAAATATTACAAAAAGAAATAATAGTTACCCATTAGAGAAATTAAAAATAATAGGAAAAAAACAGTCATTCAATTATACAATGGTTGTCGTTTATGCACCGTTGAATCTTCTTACTCTTTATCTTTTTTAAATACAAAAAAGTAAAATTAAAAAAAAAAAAAAAAAAAAAAAAAAAAAAAAAAAGACTACTACCACTCACTCCATAGTGGTTTGAGTCAATTACATCAATTTTATAAGTTTAAGGATATAATTGAAATCGCACCAACTTTATAAGTTTAAGGATATAATTGAAATCGCACCAACTTAATTTGCACATTGTTTTTCAAGCTGCAACTAATGAAGTTACAATGACAAAGTACAATTTTAAAAATTTTATAAGTTTTAAGAGATGGTTCAAATTGAAAATATATTAAAAAAATGATTGTCACACCCCCTACTATTTAAGGTAGCTTAAATTACAAATTTACGAGAAAAAAAAAAAGATTGACTAATAATTACTATAATTACACCTTCCGTCTTTTTTTTTTTAGCAACATGTGAGTTGAGAGATTTGAACCTCTGACCTTGGTCAAGAAAGTTTTATATAAGTTAAGTTATGTTCTTGTTGGTTACCCATTTTGTCTATACTAAGGATAACTTAATGTATTTTGGATTCACGTATTCATGATAGATAGAGGGAGGTTAAATTACAAAAGTTGAATCTTTAGACTGCATTATTTGAGAACCATTTAGTTTTTTAAAATTATGTTTGTTTTCTCTCAATTTTCTTATTATGGTTTTCATTTTTGTTAAGGACATATTTGAATTCTCAACCAAATTAAGAAACAAAAACAAGTTTTCAAAAACGGTTTTTTTTTTTTTTTTTTTAGTTTTCAAAACATGACTTGATTTTTGAAAACATGTGAAAAATGTTGATAACAAAACAAAAGAAAAAAACTTATAGGTACAAGAAATGTTTATAAGTTTAATTTTCACAAAACCAAAAAAACTTATAGGTAGAAGAAATGTTTATAATTTTAATTTTCACAAAACCAAAAACAAATAACTAAGGCCCGGTTTGATAATCATTTCGTTTTTTGTTTTTTGTTTTTAAAAATTAAGTCTATAAACACCACTTTTAGGGTCCGTTTGGAATGCATTTTAATTTAAATGTTTTTTAAGAATACATTTTTTAAAAAACATTTTGTATAAAAATTGTTTAAAATATAAACACTCATATGTTTGGTTGCATTTACTCACAAATGTTTTTATACACAAGTTATTGTTTACTTAAGAAGACTTTTTTAAAAGTTGGTTTCAAGTGTTTCTCACAAAATAGTTTATTTATCAATCTCATTTTCTAATAAATCATTTTTAGTGATTGCCAAACACTACAAATTTTTTCAAAATGAATTATTTTCAAAATTAAACACTTGAAAATGTAAACCAAACATACCCTTACCCACAAGTTTCTTTGTTTTGTTATCTACATCATTTCCTTGTTTTTAAAAATTAAGTCAAAATTTTAAAACTAAAAAAAGTAGTTTTCAAAAACTTGTTTTTCTTTTTAGAATTTGGCTAGAAATTCAAATACGTCTTAACAAATATGAAAACCATGGTAAGAAAGTTGGAAGGAAACAAACATAATTTTCAAAAATAAAAAATAAAAAACCAAATTGTTATCAAACGGGGCCTAAATGGTTATCAAATCGGACCTAAGCTTTCAAGTTTATGTTTGGTAAGTCAAAAACTTTAAAAATAGTTTAATAAATCCTAAGACTTTCAATTTTATATCTAATAAGTAGGAGCATTCATGAGTTAGAATGGATCAAATATGGATTGAGATACTTTAATTTATAGACCCAACTGGATTGTTTGGATTGTAAGTTTCTTCAACCCAAATAATAATCCATACTAGGATCTATTTGACACAAAATTGAAAGTTCAATGACCTATTTGACACTTTTTAAAGTTCAAAGATCAAATTGACATAATATCGAAAGTTCGGGGACTAAACTTATAATTTAATCTTAATTATAATAACAGGAATTATAATAACAGGGAAATGCATTGAACTAACAAGAAATCTGCAATATTCTTTTTGAATGAAAACCACTTGAAAATAAAGCACGATTGAATCATAATTCAAATTATTCTAGACCGTCCAATTTTTATTTTTTATTTTTTATTTTTTGTCACAAAATGATTAATAAAAAATGATATATTTTGAAAAACAAAATTCATAAAGAAATTAACGACTAGCAGGCAGGAACGTTTATCTCATGAGCAAGATCACCAACCAATCACAAACGAGTTGAACCAAAGCAACGAGACAAGGGACTCAATAATTATTTTTGGGTGCATGGAGTTTCTAGATGATAGAAATTAATCATTCTAACCCTAATAATGAAAACCTTTAATTTCTGAAACAATTTAGAAATTAATTATTGAATCAAATGGATTTATTAAAATTATAAAAAAAAAAAATTGCACAAACCACTCCTAAATTATATAGGATCCGTTACAATCACATTTTTAATTTTTTAATTTGATCAATTGGTTTTTGTGCTATGTTAACTATTGCAATCACACCTATGAATCTTTAATTTGATCCATAATCTTCCTATACTTTATTAAGTGTTGCAATCAGTCCCTTCTATTAGTTGCTATTAAATTACCATTTAATTAGACTTCACATATCTGACCCATATGTGAGTAGGAGAGAACAAACTTGTCATTAAGGACCTTTACAAGAGTGACCCCTCTTTTTGAACGGTACATATTGGGGAACATCATCATCGCAAATTGAGAGATGGAGGTTTCAACTATAGAGGCTGCAATCCTATTGGAAATATATGTTCAATATAAGAACTGAGTAGCACTAACAAATTGATTACACCTTAACTAGATATTAACAATTACAACGTAAATAATAATACATACATTGTATATATAACAAATGTTGCAAAACAACATTGTCAATAAGTAGTCGAGGGCACGCTAACAAAGCGTTATCCTGAAAACGATTATTCACTCTGCACAGGTTGCAAGCGTGTAAAACCCAAACCACAAAATGTGCAAACTCAAAAAAATGTCCAAACGATCAAGTAAAATCAGTACACAAACAAGATAAAAAGAAGAGAGAAAAGGAAGAGCAACACCGTGATTATAGTCGTTCGGACTAGCCTACATCCACTTTGAATAAGAGATTTCCTTATTCTTCTTTATACATGCGAACTGATTTACAGAGCAAAAGAGAATCGGAAGAAAGGGGATTCGAGAGGTAAGGGAAACCAAAGTGGTCAAATGAACGTCTGAGGAAAACCCTATGAAATAAGTTGCTATTTATACTAACAACACACACAAAACTCACGCCCCAATTGGTAATAAAAAACGAACAAATAAAGTCCAACTCAAATGGTAAAAATAAACTTGAGAAGGACAATAACTCAAGTGGTAAATAAAACCACAATTACAATTACAAAATTGGGCAGATATAAATCACCCTTATTTCAACAATCACCCTCTTGATGCATATATGAGCCATCATCATAAAGAGAAGAAGAAAATCTCTGATCTAGTAATTTGTTTCAATTGGGCGAGCATACTAGCCGACTCCAAGTTTGAGCAACGTCGTCAAGTATTCGAACCTATCAGAAGCAAGCACTTTAGTCAATAAATCTGTAGGTTTATGGATAGTATCAATCTTGGTTAAACAAACTTCCTTGTTTTGTACAACATCTCTAACATAGTGAAAACGCACGTCAATATGCTTAAAGAGATCATGAAAAGCTGGTTTTTTAGCCCATGCAAGAGCAGTCTGACTATCACAATGCATTTTAACAAAACAAGGACAACACATTTCACAAATCAAGCCTTTTAACCATACCGACTCTTTCACAACTTCAACCAAGGCAATATATTCAGCTTCGATAGAAGAAAGTGCAACAACACTATGTAAGGTACACTTCCTACTCACAATATTACCAAACAATAAGAAAACATACCTTGTAAGAGATCGTCTTTTATCAAGGTCGGCAGCATAATCAGAATCCAAAAACCCACAAATAATATCATCATCAAATTCAAAATCTTTAGAATACAATAGACCCTTAGATAAAGAGCCTTTAACATATCTCAAGATCCATTTCGATGCTTCCCAATGGGCTTTGCCCGGATTACTCATATAACAACTGACCATGCTCATTAAATATGTTAAATTAGGCCGACAAGTAACCATGTTATACATAAGGCTACCAACTAGATTAGCATATGGAGTCAATTTCATCTCATTAATGTCATTCAATTCAATAGGAGATTGAGCTGCAGAAAGTTTAAAGTGTGGGCCAATGGAGTTTTGACTGGTTTAGCAATCTCCATATTAAACTTCTTAACAATTTTACTCAAGTAATCAGATTGAGAAATAAACAAAGTATGCTGAATTCGGTCCCTAAACACCCATTTGATAACCATTTGATTTTTGAAAATTATGCTTGTTTTCTCATAAATTCTCTACCATGGCTTTCATCCTAGTTAAGGTTGCATTTGAATTCCTAGCCAATTTTTAAAAACAAAAAAAAGTTTTTGAAAACTTTTTTTTTCCAAAATTGGACTTGGTTTTTGAAAACAAGGTAGAAAATTTATACTAAAACCAAAGAAACTTATAGGTAGAACTATGTGTGTATAAGCTTAATTTTCAAAAATAAAAAACCAAAAACCAAATGGTTATCAAACGGAGCCCAAACAATTTCATTCCCAAAATTTTCTTAGCAGCCCCTAACTCGTTCATTTCAAACTGACTGTCCAATTGATGTTTAACTTTCTTAACTTTCATAACAGAATTAGATGTAATAAGTATGTCCTCCACATACAATAGAAGCAACATAAACACATCTTTATCAACCATTCTTTTATATACACATGGATCATGAGAATTCCTCACAAAACCAATAGAAGTGATAAAAGAATCAAAACATTTATTCCATTGCCTTGAAGACCGTTTCAATCCATATATAGATTTTTGCAATTGACAAACCAAATTCTTCATAGTCGGGAGATTGTTTCATATGGATGTTTTCATCCAAGATTCCATACAAGAAAGCAGTAGTAACATCCATTTGTTCAAGTTCCAAGTTATATTTAACATCCATAGACAAAATAACTCTAATTGAAGCATGTCTAACAACTGGAGAGAATACTTCACTATAATCGATTCTCTCCTCTTGTGTGAAACCTTTAGCTATACAAGCCTAGCTTTATATCTAGGTTGCTCAAAACCTTTTACGTCTGGTTTAATTTTAAACAACCATTTATAGTCTATCACTTTCTGATTAGAGGGTCTGTCAACAAGTTTCCATGTGCAATTTCTATGAAGAGAATTTGTCTCCCTATCCATAGCTTCTATCCATTTTTTTAGCATCAACACAATTGATGACTTGTTTATATGTGTTTGGTTCATAATGATTAACATCATCAAAGCAGTTCAAAGCAAATCCAAGATAATAAGCTCATCAAATCTAATAGGAGGCCTTATCACCCTTTTAGCCCTATCTCTTGCAAGTTGAGATGGGGCTTGATTTAAAACAGGTGAAGAGGTTTCACCCTTTAAAACTGTTTCAACATTTTCAATTTGAATTTCTTCAAAATTTTGAGGTATTTCTTCAATAGATTCAGATGAAGTAGCTAGATTTTCCCTTAGGGGTCGTTTGGAACGCCAAAATGGAATTTGGATGCCTTGGAATGTGATTCCCATGGGAATATTTTTCTGGCATCTGGATTCCTGGAAATCTTGATGGTTGTGTTTAGTGTGCTGGATTTGGGCTGGAATTAACCTGATGTCTGTGTTTGGAGTGCAGGGTTGAAGTTGAGCTGGAATTGAGTTGGCTGTTTTCTTGTAAGTTGTTTTTTACCCTGTTTTTTTTTTTTTTTCTTTTTATACACATGTATATTTTCGCTTATTTATGTGGTTCCACTCCTTATGACAATGCTCACACAATTTAGTTTGTGAATTTTTTGGAGTTCATTCCACCCCAAACGTCTTATAATATGAAAGATGCTTTATGCAAAAATTAGAAAACACAAGACATGCGCCCGGCGAATACGACATAGAACTTCTTCCCCCATAGCCCTAATATTCAAACTAACATTGGTCAAAACCTATATCCTATGGTTATGTCATCTTACTTTTGTTTCAAAATTTCACCAAAACAAAGGTTGAAAATAACTCTACCAAAGTATGAGAATGAATTAACATAATTTTCATTTTCTGGTTATGTCCTCTGTATAGAAAAGAGAAGAACACAACAATGGTATCAATTATTTGCTTATTAAATTCTCAAAAAGTTACTATAGTATATATTATAGCCATCGGTGGAAAAGTTTCTATTATTCCCTTCTTTCTTTTTAATTATACAATACTTTATATGTACTAAAATTATGCACTTAGTTGAGAAATTTGAGATATTTAAATTCAGTACTAAGTTTCTTTTCAAAAAAAAAAAAATCAGTACTAAGTTTAAAATGTTGTAATTTATTTTAAAATATGAAATAATTTTATATTCAAAATCTGTAGTAATTATAAAAGCTATGCACTTACTTAAGAAATTTGAAATATTATTTTAAACCATTACTAAGGTTAAAAAGTTATAATCTTTCTTTAAAATCTACAATAATTTTATGTTCATAGTGAACAGTAATTATGAAAATTTTTATAGGCAATTTTGGACCACCCCTATATACAAGGAGCTGACAAGGACAACCGGGGAGAAATCGGGCTGAAAGTGGACCAAGGAGGCAAAACCGGCAAGTGGGACGGGCCAAGACCGAAGGGGTCGGGTTTTTTGCCTGACCCCCTGCTCGGCCCGCTCGCGCGGGCCGAGTCTGTTCGATGCCGTTTGGTCCCCACTGCCTTTGGCCGCCTCAGTTTCGCCTGGTTTGACCTAAAACGCCTCTGAATCCCTAAAAACCCTAGGAGGATGAGCAGGTATTTATATCCCTCTTCGCCACTGAAGAGGGGATCCCGAATTCTATCCCTAAACTCTATTCTATATTTTCTACTCTCTCCTCTTGCTCTTACTTTTCCACTCCCTACCGTTCTGTTTGCTGACTTAAGCATCGGAGCCGATGTGGCGAGCACCACACCGGTGTGCAGGTTTACTGTCTTGCAGGCCACGTCTTCCTCCTCATCTACAAATTTACCATTGGTGGCACGTGAAGGTCAGGTGAGATCCTCTGACCAAAATCGACCATCAACAAAAACTATGCACCTATTTAAAAAATTTGTAATCTTTTAAACCCTAATTTTAAAAAGAAATTTATTTTAAAATATGCAATAATTTTATGTTCATAGTCAATAGTAATTATAAAAACTATGCACCTAATTATGAAATTTGTATTATGTTAAACCATTTCCATTTGCTTCAAAAAGTTATGCTTTTGCTCCAAAAAGTTGTAATTTTTTTAAATGTAAAAGTTGTAATTTGCAATAATTATGAATGTGCATTACAATGACTAAAATTAGACATTTAAAAATATAGGGACTAAAAGGAAATAAAACTGAAAAATATAGGGATCAAGATGATATTTTAACCATCATCTAAAATATATTTTCCTTATCTTAAAATTATAAAATTTTATATATATTCTACTATTGTTAATTTTTTTTAAAGAATATTCTAGTATTGTTAATTAAATATAGATTAATGAAGAAATAAATTATGAGAGAATAATAGTGGGACCCATCAAATTTATGAAGAAAAATTGAGAGAGAAATAGTGGAACCCACCAAAATTATAAAGAAAATAGAAAAAGAAATGGTGGATCCCACCAACTTTATAAAAAAAGTGTTGAAATAGGTTGGAATCCTCTTCCATTCCAAGGATTCACATTGGAATCCAAAAGGTGATCCCATTCCAACCCAAATTTGGTCCAACAAACATTGGAATCTCATTTTCAATCTAATCTATTCCATTCCAATCCCATGCCCCCAAACATCCCCTTAATGTTTCAGAATTCGGGTTTAAAAGTTCAATTTCAAATTTCTGTGTTTCACTTTCAGTAGCTTCTTCTAAATTTTTCCATGGCATAAGATCTTCATTAAAGGTAACATCTCGACTCACAAAGCATTTTCTATCACCTTTTTCTAAGGACCACAATTTATAACCTTTGACTCCATGAGGATAACCAATGAAAACATATTTCTTGGCTCCAGGATCAAGTTTTCCCTGTTTTAAGTGTGCATATGTTGCACAACCAAAGGTTCTTAAGTGGTCTAGTTTAGGTGGTTTGCCTACCCAAATTTCTTGAGGGGTTTTAAATTCAAAGTTGTAGATGGGCTACGATTCATAACGTAAATGGATGTAGTAACTGCTTTTCCCCAAAAAGATTTAGGTAGGTTCGAATTGGAAAGCATACACCTAGCCTTATCAAGTATGGTTCTATTGTATCGTTCAGCTAGTCCATTTTGTTGAGGGGTTCCTGGCACAGTCAAATGTCTAAGGATTCCAAACTTTTTACACAAATCATTGAAGTTCTCATTTAAAAACTCCAAACCATTATCAGTTCTTAATGTCTTAATCTTGTTATCCGATTGGTTCTCAACATAAGTCTTCCATTCAACAAATTTAGCAAAAGTTTCATCCTTAGTTTTGAGCAAGTATATCCACAATTTTCTTGAATAATCATCAATGAGCAAGAGATAATATTGAGTACCTCCATGAGTTTTAACTCTAGATGGACCCCACAAATCAGAATGCACCAACTCTAACTTGGTTGTAGTTTTATGAGAGTTTCTTTCTTAAAGCTCAATCTAGTGAATTTACCTAAGATGCAATGCTCACAAAAGGTAATTTAGAAGGTTTACTTCTGCCTGTAAGACCCTGTCTAAACAAGCAATCTAGATCTCTATTACTGATGTGTGTCATTCTTTTATGCTAAAATTTTGTGACTTTATCATTATCATTCATCACAAAATTAGCACTCCCAACAAGAGCATATCTCTCAAGAACATACAAACCATTTTTCAAAACTCTAATCAATTTAATAGAATAATCTCTAGTTATCAACAAAATGTTATTTTTCAGATTTATAAGTGAGACCAACCTTAATCTAAAGTACCCAAGGAAATCAAATTTCTTTTCAATTCAGGCACATACCGAACAGAAGATAAAACAATAACAGTACCATCAAACATTTCAAATTTAATGGAACAAATTCCTTTAATTTCACACATCTGATCATTCCCCACAATGACTTTATCACCATTCAAAGCATCAAAATCAGAGATATAATGTCTATTTGGTGTATTTTGTGTCATATGAAAAGTACATCCATAGTTTATTTCAAAAAAAAAAAAGTACATCCATAGTCCATAATCCAATCATCATTCAAATAGGATTCACTGACCATTAAAACTTCAGCTGACTCATACCCTTCTGGCACATTTGCAGACACTTCATTCTCATTTCTAACAGGTAATTTTCCTTTCTTTCTAAGTATAGGACACTCATATTTTGTGTGACCCTCTTTATGGCAGTAATTACAAGTCATTTTATCCTTAGATTTATTCTTGGAATTAGACTTAGAGGTATTTTTAGATTGCTTAGAACTTTAACCTTTGGATTGTTTTCCTTTAGTAAAAAGTGCTTCAAATTCTTTCTTTCAATTATGATTTCAAGCTCCCTTGATTTTAAATAACTAAGAACAATATCAATGGTTAAGGTATTCCTACCATATTTAATAGCACTTATAACCTCCTTATATTTTTTAGGCAACAAATTAAGGAGTATAACAGTTTGGTTCTCACGGTCTAATTTCTCACTCGAATTAATCAAATCCATACATATTTTATTGAACTCATCAAGATTTTCTTATAAACTCTTAGATGGATCCATTTTAAATCCAAACAACCTTTCTTTAAGATAGATTTTATTATTAAGAGTCTTAGACATGTACAATTTATCGAGTGCAGTCCATAAATCAGACACATTATCAGTGCTACTGACCCTTCTCAACACATTATCAACTAGATACAGGATGACAGTACTATAGGCGATTTCAAACATCTCACGTTTTTCATCCTTAGTCATATATAGTAGGGGGAAACTTACTTAGATCCTCAAAGGCTCTTGCCACTTTTTGCTGAACCAACAACGCCTTCATCTTTTTTCTTCCAAAGGTCGAAATCCCCCTTCCCATAAAATCTGTCACGCTCGAATCTAATCGTCATAACACAAAACCGATCACAACTTGAGAATGAACTAAGAGAAAAAATGCACAAAATCGCGAGGCACAAATCGAGAAACGAATCCCTCTCAAACCTTGTCTATGATACCAATTTGTAAAACCCAAAGCACAGAATGTGCAAACTCGAAAAAATGCCCAAACGATCAAATAACTGAAGAACAACACCGTGATTATAGTGGTTTGAACTAGCCTACATCCACTTTGAATCAGAGATTTCCTTATTCTTCTTTATGCATGTGAATAAATTTACAAAGTAAAAGGGAATTGGAAGAAAGGGAATTTGAGAGGTAAGGGAAATCAAAGAGGCTGAATGAAGGGTCTGAGGAAAACCCTAAGAAATAAGTTGTTATTTATACAAGCAACAAATACAAAACTCACGCTTCAGCTAGTAGTAAAAAAACGAATGCTCATTACAAATAAAGCCCAACTCAAATGGTAAAAATAAACCTGAGAAGGACAATAACCCAACAACCTCAAACTACTTGGATCTAGTAGAACCTCTTGAATACTTGTTCTCAACTAAACTTGTTGAGAAATTAAAACTGTTGTTCGAAGAAGTTCATACCAGTTGAATGCAAGAACAGAGTATACAGAGATCAAGTGATGAGAAAATACAAAGAGAAAGGGAGAAGAAGATCCACACAAGACTTATAGTGGTTCCACCTTTAGAAGGTGTACGTCCACTGTCAAACTCCAGGAGAGAAATTCTATTCAAGTATCAAGACACAAAAGGACTTCAATGATACACTCACAAGCCTCACCTTTCAGCACTCTGTATTTTTCATACCAAATGAATACAAGAGTTAAGTTATTTATAACCAATCAACAAAGAGGTAGAAGAAAAGACTTCCTTGCACGTGTTCTGCATACTTTCACATATTAGGATATCATTTTACAACAATCATCCTCTTGATATCCAATGAGAGAAATAGAACAATCTCCTGGAGTCTGAATGTTTCTCAACTGTCAGCAAACATTCATCTATGATCCAGCTTTAGGAGATCGCAGAGGTAGATTAGCCTGCTAGCTGGAAGAGACTTTGTCATCATATCCGCTGGATTGTGCGTGGTGTTGATTTTCTCCAGCTTCACAACACCCTCTTGAACAATATCTCTTACATAATGAAATTTAACATCGATGTGCTTCGTCCTATCATGGTAAGTAGGATTTCTTGACAAGGCTAAAGCACTCTGACTGTCACAGTATATCTTAGCATCACATTTATCATCAAGCATTTCTGATATACTTCCTCTCAACCCCATAGCTTCTTTAACGGATTCAGATAAGGCAATATATTCGGCTTCGGTTGAAGATAAGGCTACAACCGATTGCAAGGAGGATCTCCAGCTAACAACATTACCAAACAATGTGAATATATATCCTGTCAACGAACGTCTTTTATCTAAATCAGCGCCGTAATCGGAATCAACAAAGCATGTTAGAATATCAGTTGAAGAGTTAGATTTCGAGTAAAACAGGCCCTTTGTTTTTGTTCCTTTTAAGTACCTGACTATCCATTTAGACGCATCCCAATGCATTCTTCCAGGATTATTCATATACCGGCTGACAACGCTTAAAGCATGGCCCAAATCAGGTCTACAACACACCATGCCATACATTAAACTACCTACCAGATTTGCATATGGGACTGCCTCCATATCAGATTTTTCAAGGTCATCAACTGGAGACTGGGAAGCTGAAAGTCTGAAGTGTTGGGCAAGAGGAGTTCTTACTGTTTTTGCCTCTTCCAAATGGAACTTTTTTATAATCTTTTGAAAGTATTCATTTTGAGAGATTAACAAAGTACTTTTGGACTTATCCCTCGTTAGTTCCATCCCAAGAATCCTTTTCGCTGAGCCTAAATATTTCATTTTAAACTCTTTGGACAAAGCTGCCTTTACTTTATCAATTTCAATTTTACTTGGTGAGGCAATCAATATATCATCCACATACAATAAAATCAGAACATACACAGCAGTGGAGATAGTTTTCTTGTAAACGCAGCTATCATAGGCACTTTTAACAAATCTATGAGCAGAAATAAACAAATCGAACCTCTTATTCCATTGTCTCGGTGATTGCTTCAGCCCATAAATTGATTTTTGGAGATGGCACACCAAATTCTCCCCTCCATCTTCAATAAATCCTGGAGGTTGGGACATATATATATCCTCCTCTAGATGCCCATACAAGAACGCTGTAGTGACATCCATATGTTCTAAATGCAGTCATATTGAACAACTATGGACAATAATATTCGAATGGAAGTATGTCGTACTACGGGTGAGAATACCTCTGTAAAATCTATACCTTCTTCTTGAGCAAAGCCTTTGGCAACTAGCCTAGCTTTATATCGAGGAGGATCAGAGATATTTACACTCGACTTTAGTTTATATATCCACTTGCAGTCGATGACTTTCTTACCAACCGGTTTTGGAACAAGCTTCCACGTCTCATTCAAAAGCAAAGACTCCATCTCTTGATTCATGGCACTTAACCACTGATCTCTTGCTTCAGATTTAAGTGCTTGGTTATATGTACTAGGTTCAAAGCAAAAATTGTCAGTGTAACAGTTAAATGCATAACCAACGAAGTCTGAATCACCATACCTGGCAGGAGGTCTAATAGTCCTCCTTGTTCTGTCTCGAGTTAGTTGGTAAGAGTCTAGTTCATTTGTTTCAGCGGCTATTGTCTCAGACACTTCAGGGCTCTCAATTTGTTGTTTTGCTATGGCTTGCGTCTCTTGTTCTAAATTAGTTTGAGAAGTGGAGGCTTCAGGAGCAGACTGAAGCTCAATTTCAAATGAGGTCTCATCTTGAATTTGTGTGCCTTCACTGTTAGCATTTTTCCAAGGCATATATTCTTCATTAAAGTGGACATCCCTGCTAATGATACACTTAGCTTCTCCAGATTATAAACACCACAGTTTGAAAGCTTTTACACCTGGGGGATATCCTAAGAACAAACATCTCTTCGCTCGAGGCTGCAATTTATCTTGTTTGGTATGTGCATATGCAGCACAACCAAACACTTTTAGGTGCTTTAGGCTTGGTTTGTTCCCTGTCCAAACTTCCTCAGGGGTTTTAAAACCAAGAGCAGACGAGGGACTTCGATTAATCAAATAAGTTGCCGTGTTCACTGCTTCTCCCCAGAATACTCTTGGAAGATGAGCATTAGAGAGCATACAACGGACTCTCTCTAGTATAGTCCGATTATAACGTTCAGCCAAACCGTTTTGTTGGGGAGTTCTAGCAGTTGTTAAGTGTCTATTGATACCAGCCTTTTTGCACAAATTATCAAATCTCTCATTCAGATATTCCAAGCCATTATCTGTCCGTAAACACTTAACTTTTCTGCCTGTTTGATTTTCAACAAAATTTTTCCATTCTAGAAAACGGTCGAATGCCTCAACTTTTGTTTTTAGCATATAAATCCATAATTTTCTAGAAAAATCATCTATGAGGGACAAGAAGTACCTTGCTCCACCATGAGTGGTTACTCGAGCTGGCCCCCATAGATCCGAGTGCACATAGTCCAGCCTTTCTTTTGTTGTGTGAGTAGCTGTTTTGAAACTCTTCCTTGCTGATTTTCCCAGTACACAATGCTCACAAAAAGGTAAATCAGTTGGTTTCTTACTACCAAGTAGACCTTGTTTGTACAAGCAACTTAATCCTCTGTCACTGATGTGTGCCAATCTTTTGTGCCATAGGTAGGTTTCTTTATCAAATTGACCATCGATAGCATGTACCTCTCCATTCAAAGCTCTCCCCTGCAATACATAAAGACCACTACACAACCTTCCGGTCAGTTTTAGCCCACCATTTTTAGATACCCTCAAGATACCTTTGCTGGACTCGTATATGCAACCTTCCTTGTCAAGAGTTCCCAAGGAAATCAGATTCCTTTTCAAATCAGGCACATATCTGACTGATTGTAGAAGTTTAATCGATCCATCATTGAGTCTTAGTTTCACATTGCCAACTCCTTTAACCAAACACTGTTGGTTATTGCCCATGACTACTTTGCCTCCTTCGAATTCATCTAACTCAATGAAGTACGATTTCCAAGGTGTCATATGAAATGAACACCCGGAATCAAGTATCCACTCTTCTTTACTGTCAATTTATGATGCAACCAACACCTCAGCTGATTCATAACCTTCATGAAGGTTAGCTGAGTTTTTATTGTCTTTGAAATTCTGTCTACTAGCCTTTCTTTTCAGTTGTGGACACTCCCATTTGCAATGCCCATCCTTATGACAATAGTTGCAATTGACATTTTCTTTATCGGTTGGCTTGGCATTATTCTGAGTCTTTCCAGACTGTTTTCCACCTCTATGCTGTGAGGATTGCCCTCGATGCTGAGAATTTTGCCCCCTGCCACGAAAATTTTTCCCTTTATAACCATTCTGTTGTGTCTGCTTTCCTTTTGCAAATAACACATCAGGATCTTTCTTCTCAACTTTCAATTCTAGCTCTTTTGTTCTCAAAGCATCAAGCACTACATCAACTGTCAGTTTTTCTCTTCCATACTTGATTGCTGCCTTTATTTCTTTAAAGGATTCTGGTAAAGAGTTTAATAGAATCACGACCTGATCAACCCCCTTCACTTCTTCGCCTGAGTTTGCAAGTTTAGTGCATACTGTATTAAATTCGTCTAGATTTTCTTCTAGATTCTTTGAAGGGTCCATCTTGAACCCAAAGAACCGTTCCTTCAAGAAAATTTGACTCAACAAGGATTTGGGCATGTATAACTGCTCTAATTTTGCCCATAGCTCCTCTACTTTCTCTATTTTACCAACCCTTCTAAGTACGTTATCAGATAGATGTAGTATAATAGAGTTGTGGGCAATTTCTTTCATATCTTCTTTTTCATCATCAGTCATGGTCGAAGGAAGTTTACCTGGATCCAGCAATACTTTGGCGACCTTTTGTTGGATCAGTAGGGCTTTCATCTTCTGTCTCCAGAGCCCAAAATCGCTTCTTCCATCGAAGCGCTCCAGTTCGAATTTCTCTGCCATGTTGCGAAATGGTTCAAGAAAATCTCTCTTTAATCACAAGAACGAGATTTCGAAAACTTTCGATTGACTGATTCACGAATACAGACCAGACGAATGCTGAGGAGGTAACCGACCAATTTCTTGAATTCTATTCTCCAAGCTCTGATACCAATTGTTGAGAAATTAAAACTGTTGTTCGAAGAAGTTCATACCAGTTGAATGCAAGAACAAAGTATACAGAGATCAAGTGATGAGAAAATACAAAGAGAAAGGGAGAAGAAGATCCACACAAGACTTATAGTGGTTCCACCTTTAGAAGGTGTACGTCCACTGTCAAACTCCAGGAGAGAAATTCTATTCAAGTATCAAGACATAAAAGGACTTCAATGATACACTCACAACACTCACAAGCCTCACCTTTCAGCACTCTATATTTTTCATACCAAATGAATACAAGAGTTAAGTTATTTATAACCAATCAACAAAGAGGTAGAAGAAAAGACTTCCTTGCACGTGTTCTGCATACTTTCACATATTAGGATATCATTTTACAACAAAACTCAAGATGATGACGATGAAAAAAAAAAAAAAAAACTTCAAATGGAATGTGAGGATCCAAAATGAAGAAACAAGTTGTTATTTATAAGCCAGAAACTTAGTAACTCTAAAAAAACAAAATAAGTAAAAAATATTGAAACATATGTCAAACATAACTCAATTGAGTTATAACAACAAATTTAACTAACATATGTTAAATTTGTAAATGAAACACCATGAATTGAAAATATACATCACTTACTTCACATTTTATTTGTATTAATATCCAACACAATCTCCATGGTCTTCTGGGGTTTCTTTTTTCTCATTTAAAAAAAAGAAAAGAAAATTCACACATCCCAAATAACACTCACTAAATTGAAACTTCCACCCTTCTTTTTCTAAAACGTAAAACTCTCACCCTTCTTTGAGACGAGGATTCCTCGCAAGACATTTATGAAGATTGGATTCCCTTCAAGGAATTATTCTCTATTTATTTTTTTTATAATCTCAATTAAATTAAATGTTTTTGTTTTGATAAATTAAATGAATTATTTTAGAAAAGTTTCATTAAATAGTTAATTTTCAAAGAAAAATGTCTATTTAAATGGTAAATTTATTGCAGTTAATACTCAATTAAAGAGAAAATTCTTAAACCATATAATAGAAACAAAATAAAATTCTATTTCAAATTATCTAATTATTCATACATATAGTATAAATGTGCAACATCAATCCAAATATAGCTTAACGAATAAGACACCAATTACTATCCCAAATGTCAATGGTTCAATTCTCTACCCCATAATTGTTGAACTAAAAAAAAGTTCAAATGTTCAACCATATCGTTCAAACATATATTCTTTGTCTTTGTTTCCATTTAGTTCACAAGGATTTCTTCTTCCACTCACTCTCGTGTTTCTTGCAGGATCCGGTAAGGAAAATGAACACACCCTTAGTAAGCATTTAAACCTTGTCCAATCTTAATAAAGAAAAAGGTTTAAATCCTATTTTGCTCCCTAAACTTTTAGGATTATTCTATTTTGGTCATTGAACTTTCAAAATGTTCATTTTAGTCCCTGAACTTTCAAGTTTGTTTCATTTTTGTCCATAAATTTATAAAATGTGTCTATTTTAGTCCTTGAACTTTCAAAAAATGACTATTTTGATCCTTACTTTTATTTCAATTTTAATAAATTAATGGCATAACCCTGAGTTTGTGTATTAGATTGTTAATATGAGCATGATTTCAAATCAAATAAGTTAAAGACAAACATTAGGGAAAACAAATTTGAAGTATAAAAGTAACATAACAAGGACCAAAGTGATTAATTTTTTAAAAGTTCCGGGT
Organism: Luffa acutangula; assembly: GCA_036850905.1. Taxonomy (NCBI): domain Eukaryota; kingdom Viridiplantae; phylum Streptophyta; class Magnoliopsida; order Cucurbitales; family Cucurbitaceae; genus Luffa; species Luffa acutangula. The sequence continues at coordinate 46,829,040 of CM072092.1, read as the reverse complement.
CTAAAGTAGGAATTTTGAAAGTTCAAGGACTAGAATAGAACAAATTTGAAAGTTTAAGGACCAAAATGAACGTTTTAAAAATTTAAGGACTAAAATAAAACAAATTTAAAAGTTTAGAGACTAAAATGAGATTTAAACCTAAAAAAAAAGAGTAAAAACTTTAACCATTGAACTAGATGTTGGGAGTGCAACCAAAGTCCCACATTGGCTAGATAAGAGGATGACCATGGGTTAATAAGGGAGGACAACTATCTCCATTGTTATGGGGCCTTTTGGAGTGAACCAAAAGCAAAGTCATGAGCTTGTTTTCAGTGTATCCAGATTTTAAATATAATATTTTCATGTTATAAACTCAATTCATTTTCTGAATCCGCTACCAAACACATATCTGAAAACATGAAATACTTTTCAATCCCTTATTTTCAAATTTTTGTTTTCAGATCACCTACCAAACAGACCCTAAGAAATTGAAAAAAAAAATTATTCCTTTGGGAAGTCTTCCCAAGGAATGATTTAACATATACTTTTATTTCTTTTTTTTTTTTTTTCAATTTCTTATCTTTCATATCTCTCTCTACTTACTCTTCTTTTTTCTTTTTTTTTTCTTTCGTATCTCTCTCAGACTTCATTCTTCTTTCTTTTTTTTTTCTTCAAACCTCTCAGACCGTCATGGTGTCTTTTTCTTCTTCATTCTTTATGCTGCCTGCAGCAGCGTCAACTCAAATTTCAAACGTCTATCAGTTTTTTTTTGTCAGTTCTCGCCCCTTTTGGGCGAGCCGACCGACCGAAATTTCGGTTTTTTAAAATATAAAACCGATTCCGACTGAGTTTATCAAAAAACCGACCGATCGATGTTGGTTCGGTCGGTTTCGGTCGGTCGGCTCGGTTTTTCGACTTTTCTTGCTCACCCCTACCCAAAGTGGACAATATCATACCATTGTGGAGATATGTACAGTGTCTTATAATCCCTTACACTAGAGTCTAATGCTACTATATGAGCAATGAATATCACATAAGTCAAACAAAAAAAACCCCGAAAAGGAAATGGAGTGGGATGCCAACAAAGTTAGTAAAAATTGATGCATTGAACATTTCTAGAAGAAATACTCTTATTTTAATTTATTGCATTTATGGAAGAGAAGAGCGTGATGGGCATGAAGGAAATCAAATCCCCCGTTGACTGAGGCAGCAACTTAAACGTACGTTTACAATAATTAAGCAGTTGTTCCCCACGCGCCGTCAACCGAGCGTAGAGATGGTCCACACGTCCTTGAAGACTCAACAAAACCGTCATTAAAATTTTGACGGTTCAGATCCTTCGAAGAAGCATCAAGATGCCACCCACGTGGAATAAAAAAAAAAAGAAAAAGAAAAAGAAAAATGGCACTCGTTTTTCGCCCCTATAAAAACTCCCAGATTCTGCACCTGTTTACAAGAAAGCCATTCCTCTCCATCGATAGAGTCGCAATCGGAATCGGAATCCTCCATCGCCGCCGTCTCCTCCGGTCCTCCGCCGATGGAGAATATTCTCGACGAATATCAGAACTATTGGGAAACGAATATGTTTCTGCAGACGGAAGAGTTCGACAGGTTTCTTGATCTTAATCTTTTCGTGCCTCACTCTGTTTTTCTTCTTCTGTGGAGTTTTTAGGAGTTGTAATGTAATTGATTTCAGTTGGGGACTGGACGAAGCATTTTACGGTTCTTACGATTCGAGCTCGCCGGACGGAACGCCGTCGTCCTTAGAGGCTTCCAAGAACATCTTATCGGAGAGGAATCGGAGAAAGAAGCTTAACGATAGGCTTCTCGCTCTCAGAGCTGTGGTCCCTAATATTACCAAAGTGAGTTTATTATTTCGCTTTTGTTAAATTCCTCATATTTCTCTAATCTCTTTAAACAAAATATAATGTCCATTCAAACATAATTTCATTTTTTTTTTTTTTTTTTGAGTTCTCTAGCGAAGATTTGAATTCTTGATCTCTTGATCGTGACAATTTAATATGTATTGTTAAGTCTCCGTTTGATAACCATTTGGTTTTTGAAAATTATGTTTGTTTTCATCCAATTTTCCTACAATAGTTTTCATTTTTGTTAAAGACACACTTGAATTCTTAACCAAATTTTTAAAAAAAAAAAACAAGTTTTTTAAAACTACTTTTTATAGTTTTCAAAATTTAACTTAGTTTTTGAAAACGAGAGAATGAGTTAACACAAAACAAAGAAACTTAGAGGCAAAAGGTAAAAGTAGTATTTCTAAGCTTAATTTTCAAAAACAAAAAACCAAAAACCAAATGGTTAGCGGGCCTAATTCAAATATATTCTTTTTCTTTTTTAAATTCTAAAATTGGTAGATTCAAACATTTGACCTCGAGGTTACATGTCAGTTACCGCTTTAGTTTTGTCAAACATAATTATATCATCTTATTTAAGATGAAGTTTTAACCTTCCACTGCCTCCTAACATTTATTGAATAATTGGATTTGGGACATATTTGTTTTATTGTCTTTTTTTTCTTTTGTTTTTTTAAAGACGACAAATTATTTTACATTAAAAAACGGGTGAAAGGACTTAATCATGGGTTGAGTTGACACCTATTAAGTTATTATTTTATTCATTTTTAGACTGAATTAATATTTTAATCACTCTAATTTGAATTTAGTTTCTAAGATTTTTTTTCTAAAATATTTTTTTTTAGTTCAACCACACGGGAGAGTCAGAGTTTCGAACTTGATCTCTTACTAAAAAAAGCATATGCTTTAACTAGTTTGGCTAGAACTTTTTAAATTTAATTTTTTTTATAACAATTTAATTTGTTATTATTGATCAATAATTATCTAACAATGTGAAAAACATGTGTATGATTAGGAAAGACAATAAGTTAGATTAAAGTATCATGAAAGTTGTCCATGTTTCACAAATTTAGAAATAATATGGAAAATTCAATCAATTCATATGAATTAAATTAAGAAAATGTAAATGTAGAGATTAAATATAAATTAGCAAAGGACTAGCATGATTTGATCATATAACATATATTAAATTGTTGTTTAGTTTAGTTTATTAGATTAAATCATTGTCTAGCACTTTTAAACTTCTTTATTAAAATTTTAAAATATTTTAAATCACTAAAAACATTTATGTGGTCACTCGAAGTTAAAAGTTAAATGTTGTCTTATGTGATAGGTAAAATACTTTCGATGTTTAAAAAATTTAGGTACATTTAGATACTATAAATAGGAATTTTTTAATGATAGAAATTATAAAAACTCAAAGTCAACAAAAGCATGATTCAACTTGCATAAGGATGTATTCGAAACCAACCACTTCCATATATTGTCAAAAAAACAAAAATTATAAAAACTAAAATAGTAATTTAACTTTACTATTTTTGCTATTATTACCAATTATCTTTCTTTTTTTTTAAAAAAAAAATAATACAAATTATCTAATCTCGAACCTCCCGCCTAATAATAAAATAGGGACTTGCGTAATTATTAAAGCAAAGATCCTGAGGATTTTATAGAAATAAAATAATGCCTTTAATATTTTTTTGGACAACCTTGCTAAACTTATTAAAATCAACACGAGATTTAATTTTATTATTTTTTATAAGAACATGATTTAAACAACTATATTTTAATTATTTAATTCATTTTGAAACATTATGCCACCACGATGCATTTTAAATTGGAAAGATTGGGTGGTATTCAAGAAAAAAAATAATTGTTTGGATTGTTGAACGAACACAAAATTTAATCATTTTTTTTAATCAAAATTTAATCGTTTTTATGATCTATGATAATAAGACAAAGAAGTAAATGATGAAATAATGTTTTTAAATTCTATTTTATTTTAGAACATTTATATTTTTGTTTTGCCTCTAAAGCTGAGTCATTGTTGTTAATGGTATGCTACCTAATATGAATAGTTTTGAAGCTGGACAATTATATGTAATGAAGAGAGAAAAAAAAATATCTATTAGGTTAAAAAAGCTCAATAGAATAATTTTTATGTTTCAAATTTTGAATGAGAGAGAAAATGAAGAAGAAAAACAATTAAAATATTTTTTTTAGATTTAGACCCACTTTCCAAATCAAAAAACATGTAGGTCCAAGTTAAAATTTAGGTACCGTTTGATAACTATTTGGTTTTTGTTTTTGGTTTTTTAAAATAAAACTTATAAATCCTACTTCTACTTACAAGTTTCTTTGTTTTGCTAATACTTTTCTTTCATTGTTTTTGAAAACCAAGCAAATTTTGAAAATTTTAAAAAATAGTTTTCAAAAACTTGTTTTTGTTTTTAGAATTTGGCTAGGAACTCAAATGTGTCATTGGCAAATATGAAAATCATGGTAAGAAAATTGGTAGAAAACAAACCTAATTTTCAAAAACCAAAAACGAAAAACCAAATGGTTATCAAACGGGACCTAAAAAACTTTAGTTTCGTTTTCTAATCATTTTAATTTTTGTTTTTGAAAATTATATTTTTATTGTAAGCTATCTTTTTCTAATGTTTTCAAAAACCAAATTGAGTTTTGAAAACTAAAATAAAAAAAAAAGTTTTCAAAAACTTGTTTTTGTTTTTGAAATTTAGCTAAGAGATCAAATGTGACCTTAACAAGAGTGAAAACTATCGCAAGTAAATTGGGAGAAATCAAAATTATTTTCGAAAACCAAAAATCAAATAATTATCAAATGACTATCAACTTTTCGTATTTTAACCTATTTTCCAAATTAGAAAACATTTAGTCCACTTTTTAAAATTTTCCTTCCCTTCCTCTTTTGAGTTCAACAATGCGTGGTGAAAATTCAAACTTAAACATTTTTTTTTATCTAAGTTATATTGCATTAACCAATTCTTTTTATTTTTTGAGAAGCATTAACCAATTCGTTAATAAATGCTTGACATCAAAATACATTTTGTAATTTGTCAACTTGAGTGCACCTCGACCAAATTATTCGAGATTTTGCATTTATGAAATAGATTTTGAAACCTGAAAAAGAAAAACACTCGAGTGAGGGAGGGAGATGAATGGTATTTGCGGTTAGAAAAGAAATAAAATGGTAAATTAGCATTGGTTTGTTGATCGCAGATGGACAAGGCGTCGATAATCAAAGACGCGATCGAGTACATCCAAGAGCTGCGAGAGCAAGAGAAGAGAATTGAAGCAGAGATCTCAGATCTCGAATCAGGCAAAATCAACAACAGATCAACAACAACAACAAATCAATCGATCGGCGAAAACGGCGACCAAATCTCAACGAAGAGGAGAACGAATCGGCACATATCCGACGCGCCGTCCACTTTCCCGATCGAAGTACTCGATGTAAGTGATTCGAAATTGAAATTGAAACTGAATTTGTAGGGCTCTTTTTGTTGAAATCGGATTGAAATTTGTTGTTAGTTGAGTGTGAATTACATGGGAGAGAAGACGATCGTGGTGAGCTTGACGTGTGGACGAAGAGGCGACACGATATTGAAGGTGTGCCAAGTGATCGAATCGCTGAAGCTCAGAATCATAACCGCTAACATCACCGTCGTTGCGAACAGGCTTTTGAACACCCTCTTCATTGAGGTTAGTGCTCTACTCTCTGGCACGTCTCTCCTTTCACTTGTCATTTTCATTGCCTCTTTAATCTTTGCAAGCAAATCACTTTGATTAGTTGGACAACATTTGGGGTGTCGAATTTGAGTACATACCTTTAAACTATGCTCACTTTAGCAATGCCTATTTCTCTGGAATAATTTTTTATAATTCTAATAAATTTCAACAAAGATGGCCATGTGGATATTTTGATTGACGATTTTTCAAATGAAAATAATCTATTATTATTATTATTATCTCTTGACAATATATTGGTTGGGGATAAATTGCAATACTCACCTAAGTTTAGACTGCAATTTGTTGAAACTAAAAGTTCGGGATAAAATGGAATATATGCACCTTACCATGTTGTATGCAGAAAAGGACTATATTTTTGTTTCTTTTTACTCTATTGTCTCTCTTCCCATCCTAGTCCCACATCGCTTTTTGCTCTCTCTCTCCTTTCCCTTTCCCTCTCACTTGTCTCTTTCCACCCTCTCTACTTTCTGATTTTCCTATGCTAAATTTGCAGCTCTGTGATTTATACTAACTGATAGGGATTGAAGAATGATTGGAACCATAGAGTATTGGTTAATTTGGTTTTGGTTTTGTTTCTGTTAAATTGTGTTCTTGTCTATGATCCCATACTATGTTATATATATTCTATAAGTCACGTGTCTGAACTTGTGATAGATCCAATCCCTCCATTGATTGTATCTTTCTTCAATGATGAGTGGTGAGAGAATAGGCCTCATAAATGTCACTAGCTACATCATTAATTGTGTAAGCCAAATTTTTTCAAATGGGGTCAGCCATAGATTGTTAAGTGGTTTACATTGAGGTAAGTTTAGTTTAAGAAGTTTGTGTTTGAGGTGCAGGTTTAGACAATCTAAGTAAAGGAGTGAGTTTTGAGAAACTGATTTGTGGGATATTGTTGAAACCTATACAATTTGTCCAACATACTCCAAATTGGATAAACTTTAGTGGAGAAACATAAATTTGACATCTTAAGTTAGACCTCTCGAGAAAATTTCTAAATCTACATGTGTTGTACTCTCCGACTTGCATAGCTCGTGGTATGAATTCTAACAACAATAGGGGGAGAGTGGATGAGGAGTAGAACGAGAGAGAAAAAAAAAAAGCCACACTATAAAGTAAGTTTTAATATACTATTATATAAAAAAGAGTAGGTATAAGTTTATGCAAAGTCAAAATACACTTAATCGTGAATCACGTTAACTTAAATGAACATTTAAAACTATTTTCTAGCAATAAAATATTAAAAGTTACTTTTCTAAAAAAAAAAAAAAAAAAAAAAAAAAAGAAAGTAAAAAAAAAAGTTACTTTTTTAAAATCCTAAAAGATATGATAGTTTATGGACTAAAAACACATCACATAAAAAAAGATAAAAGTTGTTGATGCCAAAATCCGAACAGAAGGCTCACCTGACCTTCACGTGACACCAATAGTGAATTTGTAGAAGCGGGGGAAGACGTGACCTGCAAAACCAGCAAAAACCGCTACACACCGGTGAGGTGTAGGCCACACCGCCTCCGATGCTTAAGTCAGAAAACCGAGAAGGAGCTAGGAAGTAAGGGGTCGAGCATAAAGTTTTCGGAACCCTTATTCAGTGATGAAAATAGGTTTTTATACCTATTTTTCCTCCTAGGATTTTTAGGAATTCGGATGTGTTTCGGGACGAACCAGGTAGAACCGGGGCGATCCGAGGCATCACGGGTCGAAAGGAGGTGACCGAGCTCGACCCGTGCAAGCGGGCCGAATGGTCGACCTCGGCCTTTTGCCGAGGCCGACCATATGGGTCGGGTCATGTTGGCCCGACCCATTGGTCCGATCTTCCTATGGGTCGGTTTTCTGGTCCCACCTTTGCTCGATTGTCCTTGTCAGTTTCTTGTTCGTCAGTGTGGTTCAAAATTACTTATAACAAAAGTAAAAACTAATTTCAAACTTCTTGAAAAGCTAATCGGAGCTCTTATTTAGGTAAAATGAAATGAATAATTTCAGTATTAGTAAGGACTATATTTTTTGGGAAAGGACAACCAAATAAGGGTTGCATGTCTGTCAGACAGAGGATATGGTATCTTGTCAAAGGTCATTCCAATGCGTCAGGATAGTGTCCTCACAACATAGACAACTAAAATAAACAAAATCAAACTAAATTCCAAGGTTACCAATTTCGGGTCCGTTTGGAATGCCTTTTAGTTTAAATGTTTTTCAAGAATGCATTTTATTTTAAACATTTTTTATAAAAATGATTTAGAATTTAAATATCCATATCTTTGGTTACATCTCCTCGTAAGTGTTTTTATGTCCAAGTTATTATATACTAAAAACTTTTTTTGAAAAATTTGGTTTCAATTGTTTTTCTCAAAATGATTTATTTCTCAATTTCATTTTTTAATAAGTTATTTTTAGTAGTTGTCAAACACTAATTTTTTTTTTCAAAATGATTTTTTTTTTTTAAATTAAACACTTAACAAAGTAAACCAAACACACCCTTCTTTTACTTAGCTTTCTTTTTCTTTCTTTCTTGCTTTACTAGTTAAGTTTTAAGTACTTCAACTGGTTGCCTTTAGATCTTTTTATAAGTTAATTTTGAGTATAGATGGATTTAGGACCCGCTTGAAATATCTTTTAATTTAAATGTTTTTCAAGAATGCGTTTTTTTTAAACATTTTATATATAAAAAAAAAATGTCTAGAATTTAAACACTCATATGCTTTTTTTGTTACATTCATTTCCTCATAAGTGTAAACAAGTTATTATATACTTAAAAACTCTTTTGAAAAAATTCGCTTTCAAGTGTTTTTCTCAGAATGGTTTATTTTTCAATCTTATTTTTTAATAAGTCATTTTTAGTAGTAACTAAACAATAGGTTTTTTTTTTTCAAAATGATTTTTCTTCCAAAATTAAACACTTGAAAAGTTTAACTAAACACATCCTTATTAATTAGCCAAAACTAAACACATCCTTATTAATTAGCCAATCTTAATCTTGTGGTAGTTGTTTTAATTTCATACTCGAAAGGGATAAAAATGATTTTCTTTTTCAAATTTCTACTACCACTCTTGCATGAAATTTTTATAACAACATTATCTTCAAAAGATGATAAAGAATAATTTACCAAAATTAAATATAAAACAATAAGCTTTTAAGGAGTAATATGGTTAGAAAAACTTTTGTTCACCCAAACGTATTAGCCAGTTTGAGTATAGTTTAAGTAGGGAAGACATTTGAATCTATTAGATTACATGAGGTTTCATCTCAAAACCAACTGACAATGGGTAGAGTAACCAATGTATTTTATAAATTGTGAATTCTCCACTTATCTTTTCAATGTTTTACCTTCAACAGAATCTTCATCTCTCGTGTTTTTATTATAATACGAAAGAAAATGTTATGGTCTTTTTGATGTCATGTGTTCTAATAGGAGTCATGTGTTCTAATAGGAAAACATTGGGTTTTTACAGGCAGAGAGATCCGAGGAAGAGGAACTAAAGGTAAAAATAGAGACAGCAATCGCAGCAATTAGTGATGGCATTTGATAAACTTCACATACATCTCTTGTGGCTCACACTTGTCTCCTAATTTCTAGTAGAGTTGTTTGTTTCTCCTTTTCTCTCTCTCTCTCTAGCTCTTAGAAAAAGAAAATCATAGAAAATATTGTCTCTCTACTCATCATCCCACCAAAGAAATAAAGGAGACAGATGTGAAGCCAAATTGAATAATAATTTGAAAGAGATAACATGTGAATTAAAATTATGGTTTTTGTTATGACTCTTCAATGGGAACACTGTTACATCCATGTTTGAATTATTAAAAAGAAAAAAAACGACAACATAAACATATTTGAGATCTTGTAAAAAAATGACGTTTAGGAAACTTGAGGATTTAAATACGTAGTATAAAATGAGTCGGGAGGAAACGTTTGAAATTAAAAATAAAAAGGTGTGAAAATGTTATGAGTTAAATTATTAACACTCTATTTTTTATTATTTATTTATTTTTATAGTTTTGAAATTGTGGAATGGGAAGATCAATCATTGGGTTTGAGTTTGAGTTAAGTTTCATTTTGGTCCATAAGTTTTCAAACTCAACAATTTAGTCCATGAGGTTTGAGATAAGGAGCAATTTGGTCCCTACCATCCATTTCACCGTAAAATCTAACTGACTTGCTGACGTGACACTATTATTTTAATTAAAAAATTAATTTTTATTTTTTAAAAATAAAAATATATTAAAATAATAAAAATATTATTTTTTTAATTTATTTTATTTCTTTTTATTATTCTCTCTTCCACCTTCTTCTTTTTCATCCTCCTCTTTCTACTTCTTCTCCTTCCATCATCCTCCATGGCCGGCAACCGGCAGCCGGCGACCACCGCTTGCCGGCGGTTACTTTTTTTTTTCTCTTCTCCCTTTCTTTTCCCATCTTCTCAAGTTTTTTTTTTTAAATAAAAAATAAATAGAGGAGCTCCCTCCCTCTTCGCCAGAAAAACAGAGATCTCGGTTCGTTAGCAGATCTGCCAAGCAGATCCACGAGCGCGGTGAACGGATCTGGGTTTATGAGCTCCGAATGAGATCAACGACGAGGTCTGGAATGCTTGTTGTCGTCCACGACGAGCTCTGAACGATCCACGACGCGCGAATCCGTTGTCGAACACCTCTCTTGGAAGTTTGAAAACCAGATCTGGAATGCTCTTGCTCGTTGTACCCGTCGTCGATCCACGACGCCCAAGATTCGTCGAAGCCTTGCTCGTTGTAAGTCCGAGAACCAGATCTTGGTTGCTCGTTGCTGGTCGGTGCGAGGGAGAGAGACATGGAGGAGGGAACGAAGCTTTAAGGTCGGTGCGAAGGATAGAGATAGGGAAGGGAGAGAGATGAAGAGGGAGAGAAAGAAACAAGGAGGAGGGAAATGGAGAGAAACGGGGAGGGAGAAGAAGAAAGAAAGAAAACAAGAATAAAAAGGGAAGGGAAAAAATAGAGAAGAAAGAAGAAAAAAAAAAAGAATCACCGTCGGCTGCCGGCCATGGAGAATGATTGAAGAAGAAGAAGTAGAAGAAGGATGAGGAAGAGAAAGGTGAAAGAGAAAAGAATAAAAAGAAATAAAATAAATTAAAAATAATAATATTTTTATTATTTTAATATATTCTTATTTTAAAAAATTAAAAATTAATTTTTTTAATTAAAATAATAGTGCCACGTCAGCAAGCCGGTTAGATTTAACAGTGAAATGGATGGCCGAGACCAAATTGCTCCTTATCTCAAACCTCAAGGACTAAATTGTTGAATTTGAAAACTCAGAGACCAAAATGAAACCTAACTCAAACCTCAGAGACTAAAAGTGTATTTTTCCCATGACTTTTTAATTGGACATTTTGAAAAATGGTCATATGATTTTTTCATTTGAAAAATGGCCAATTGTTATTTTTAGTAGGTTTTTTATACAACGAATCAAACAAAAATGCCCCTAAATGAAATCTTAATCCAATAAATCGATAAATTCAAATACACTCGAGTGAACTATAAATACAATACAACGTAAATTTATAAGAGAATCTAGGGTTTACCCTTAATTTAAGGCTCATTGAAAATGAATCAAATTCAAATTTAACAAACATAACAAATAAGATAACAAAAAAATGCTTATTTTTTAACAAACGTAAAAAAATCTTTTGTGTTGAAAAATATGATACGATGAGGAAAATAATCATTGATAAATACAAAATACAATATTTAACATACCTATGATGTTAGATCTGTTGGGTTTTATGTTCTAAAACTCATAGATAGTGAATGTTAATGAATTGTATACTTGTGTCAATAAAATGTTATTGAGGTTTCTACAATAAAGTATTATTGTTATTTTAATTCTAAAATTTCAAAATATGACCAAAATCTAATAAACTAAGATCCAAAGTTGTTTACACTATGTGATACGACCCGCTTTATATTTGATATAGACGTATTGATCCAAAGCGTCCATGTAGCAGACACATGCAAGCGGGGTATCCTATGTAATGAGTTTACATAAGACCAAACCTCAAAATAGTAAACCACTAGATGTAACATCGTTAACTAGTTAGGTTACTATTTCGATAAGATGACCTAGGTAACTCAGTCTTAATCTTGAGTGTGTCATGAACTCCTTCTCACGAGGGATTGTCCTTTGATTAGTATAGGTGAGAGTGGCCTGCACGTCGACTCAATAAGCCTACCTTCTTGGGGACGAGACCAAGTGGGGGCTGGAGACATGACAACATAAGATGAAATTCACTCCTTTCCACTTCTAATAGAAGTAGAAGATCAAGCGTTCCCTTAAGTAGTGACTCCAAGTCTTGAACAAAGGGATCCCGCCCCATCATTGGCCCAAGAGGGATTTTCTGTTTACTGGTTGGATCATAAATAGTGTGTTCATTAGAGGAGCACTGGTACTTAGAAGACAAATGTAACACAGAGGTAAAACGGTAATTTGACCCAGCTGTAGTTACGAACGCTCGTGAAGAATTGACTTATCAGTATTGGTCAATATCCATGGACATAGAAACATTTCTACAATGAGAAGAGTGCAACTATGGGTCTTTAGTGAAGTGACCCACAGTTAATGAATATTGTTGGTTAACTCAATTAATGTGTTTCATTAGTTAACCTCATATCATTGGAGCTTCTGATCTGTAGGTCCATTAGATCCTCTGATAGCTCGTAAAGAATAATTAGGAACAATTTATCTTGAATAGAATTTGAACTGTTAAAATTCATTATGAGAATCATGTTAATTGTATGAGTTACAATTAATATAATGTATTTTGATACATTATAATATAAAGTTTAATATGAGATTAAACTTTATTATAGTGAGAGAATAATCTATTTGAAAGAGTTCAAATATGTAATTAATTAAATATATGATATTTAATTAGTAGATAAATTAATTAATTATTCAATTTAGTTTAATTTAAATGTGATTTAATTAAATTATATATATATATATATATATATATATATATAAAAGAGATATATTAGAATATGATTCTAATGGATAATTAATTAAATGTGTATGATATTTAATTAATTGAAAAATTAATTAATTAATTTAATTATATGTGATTTAATTAAGGGAAAAATACACTTTTAGTCCCTGAGGTTTGGGTTAGGTTTCATTTTGGTCCCTGAGTTTGATTTTGGTTTCATTTTAGTCCCTCCATCCATTTTTCCGTTAAAAACTAACAGTTTTCTGACGTGACACTTATTTTTTTATTAAAAAAATTATTTTTATAATTTTAAAAAATAAAATAATTAAAAAATATATATTTTTTTAATTTTCATTGTCCCACATAATTTTCCCTCTATTTTCTTCTTCTTCTCAACCATCGCTATCTTCTTCCTCTCAACCACCACCATTCTTCTTGAACTTCGGTGGTCGCCGATCGACGACCGCCGTCGACACTGTTTTTTTTTTTCCTTCTCTTCCTCCTGCGCGAAACCGAGGAGGAGGGACCTCCATCATCTCTGGTTTTCGGCACAAAACCGAGGAGGAGGGAGGTCCCTCCTCTTCGATTTTTGACGTGAAATCGAGGAGGAGGGAGTACCTCCTCCCTCCCTCCTCTATTTTATAAAAAAAAAAAGAAAAAAGAAAAAAGAAAAGTGGGATAGGAAAGAAGAAGATAAGAAAGGAGAAAAAAAAGAATAACAGTGCCGACGGCGGTCGTCGGTCACCGACCACCAGAGTTAAAGAAGAATGGTGGTGGTCTGTTGAGAGGAAGAAAATAATGATGGTTGAGAAGAAGAAGAAAAAGGGGGGGGGGGGAAATAGGTGGGAAAATGAAAATTAAAATATATATATATTTTTTAATTATTTTATTTTTTAATTTTAAAAAATAATTGTTTAATAAAAAATAAGTGTCACGTCAGCAAACCGTTAAAATTTAACGGAAAAGTGGATGGAGGGACCAAAATGAAACGAAATCCAAACCTCAGGGACTAAATTGTCGAGTTTGAAAACTTAGGGACCAAAATGAAACCTAACCCAAACCTCAGGGACTAAAAGTGTATTTTTCCTTTTAATTAAATTAAATCTATAGGCTAATTTTAATGTGGATTAGATTCATATTAAAATTGTAGGTTACAAGAGAGATACACATTTGAATATGATTCAAATGTTTGATTAATTAAATATGTTTAATTGATCAAAGAATTAATTAATTGTGTAGTTTAATTAATTTAATTAAATGTGATTTAATTAATTTTAATTAAAACTATATATGTGAGGACAATATATTTAAATATGATTTAAATGCAAGATTAATTAATTAACATTTAAGTAATTAAATAAATTAATTTTATATTATTTAATTAATTGTTTTGATGTAACGGTCAAGATCATCTTGTTCCTCACATTAGATCTCACACGCCAGAATAAGGGGTCAACCCCTGACGACGTTCATTTGGCAATCTTTGTCACAAGGTCTCTCTTAGACTTTCTCAGACTCTCTCATTCTCTCTCAACCAAAAAGGAACAAAGAAGAGCATTCTTCTCTTGTGATTCATTCCCAAATTCAAGATGGATCCCACCATTCGGTTCTTAAACTCAAAGTCATAGCGGGGAAGATTGTACGGTGGTGTTCTTCACGTTGAGTTGCAGTAGCATTTTAGTCCTCGCGATATCAAGAAAACGTTCTTGATTGTTCTGAGTTGCCCACGACGGTGAGTTTATGCTTCCCGTTCATTAGATTTAAGATCTAATTCATATATGCTTGCTTGGCCTATGTTATGTAGAATTGAGAATTCTGAATTGTTGCCCATGTATGAGTATTTTGTGAAACTTGATTAACTACGAACGATCCAATTGCGCTTTCGCTTTACGAAATTGGGAATTCCAATCCTTCAAGATCAATAACCCTTTCAATAGTGATAAGAACGATGGAGCAATCGATGACAAAAAGTTGGGAAAAACAATGAAGATGCTGATTAGATAATTAAAATATAAGAATCTAATCGAAAATTATAAATGACAACCTAATTTCTATGTAATCTTTCACTTAAAAGTTATAATCTGAATTTTAATTTTGAGAGATAGGAGAGAGAAAATAGATACTATAATTTCTTGATTGGGATTCTGTTCTGTTTTTTTAAAATTAAATCAGATGGTGGCTTCCTAAAAACAGAGTGTGAACGTGAAACTTGACTCAAGGGTATAATTGGAAAGACGATCCTCATGCAAATAGGTTAAAAAAAAAGATTTAGCCATTTTTCATTGAAAAAAATTGTTTGACCATTTTTCAAAATATACCTGGCCATTTATAAGGATTCCAAAAAAAAAAAAAAATAGATACTTATTTATTTTATATTAATGAATTAAAAATTGTACAATCGTGTATTGAAATAAAATTGGCAACATTAAAAGTAGAATATTTGAAAGTTTTTAGGAGGGAAGAAACGAACATAAGTCTAATTTTTTTTTAAAAAAAGAATTTAATATGGTTTTTGTACGGATGATCCTTTTAAATAGGTGAAAATGATAAATGTTTTACCTTTTCGATTTAAGATTATATGTCTTTGTCAGCATGCTAGTAAAATTATGATTTTACTCTCTACTCTAAACTCGCTTTCTCTCTTGCTATTCTCCTCTTTAATTTCTTGCTCTCTCCAATCTCTCTCTCATTTCTCTCTCCAATCTTGCTCTCTCTCAAATCTCTCACTCTGTCTCTAATCTCGTCCTCTCTCTCGTTGTGTGCTCTTCGAATAGACCAAATTTGAGAAACTACAAAAAGTTTTTCTCAAATTCTGTTTTTGTTTTTTTTTTTCTATCTTTGTATCCATCTCTCCATTCCATTCCTAAACCAATATCTTCTCTTCCTCTATTTTTTTCTTTTTTTTTTAATCTTTTCCGTTATTTCATTCTCTTTCTTTTTTTTTCGTTATTTCTCTCTCTTTCAATTTTTTTTATTATTTATGTTATTTCTTTCCTTTTTTCCCTTTTTTTTATCGCCTCCGTCGACTACCGGCCGCTGTTGACCTCGACCGACCGGCCGCCATCGTTGAACTCCGACTATCGGTCGCCGATGACCTCCACCGACCATCCGCCACCGTCAACCTCAAAAAAGAATGAATCTAATTATTACACGGAGATAACATGTTTATCCTATACAACATTAAAAAGAACAAACTCGACGATGCATATAAAGCTTTTCACATGACATATATGAAAAAAACGACAATAATTTTACCATATAGGTAAGAAAAAGAAACATCAAGCATAATTAAGAACACATTATTTAATCTGATACTAATTCTAACTCAAGATCGAGATTCATTTACGATCCAGAATTTTTCCTCATCGTCATTGAATAGACCGTTAAACCGAACATTTATTCGAAGAGGAAAAAAACTAATTTAACTAAAAAAATTCAAAATAATTAGAAAATAAAAGCACATGGGATCAACCATAAAAGTTAAAGAGTCTTTTAATTCCAAAAATCAAATTTAGGAAAGAGATATTGGCAAAAGCTCATTTTGAGAAAGAAAAAATGGTTACTTTCTCATTTTGCTTCAATCGCTTTTAATTATCCTCAAAACATCTAATTAGTAATTATTATTTTTATAATTATTTATTTATTTATGCAAAAAAAAATAAAAAAATTCAAATCAAAATTTCGACCGTCGTCTTCTCGCGCCCATTCAAGAAATCGTATAAATATCGTTTCACTCTTTTTGCAGTTGCAGAGTTCACATTCAAATTCCTCTGTGTTTCTCTCTGTTTTTCTCTGATCGGCATCAATGGCGGACGAGGACAGATTGGACACGCTGCCTGATGTTCTGTTATCGATAATCGTCTCTTCTCTGCCTTTCAAGGAAGCCGTGAGAACTTCAATTTTGTCGAAGCGTTGGGTGAGGATTTGGCAAGCGACGAAGAACATCGAGTTGCAGGAGAGTTTCTTCATCCGACGAGAGGAATCCGATCAACGAATTAGAGACGCAAGGAGAAGAGTATTTATCGATTTCGCGACGAATTTCATCAGAATCTACCAAGAACCGACGGTGCGTAAGTTTTCTCTCTCGTTCTCGAATCCGAAAGACGACGGCGGATTCGTCGATGAGTGCATTCGATTCGCCATTTCTCACAACGTCGAGATCTTAGAACTCGATTTCTCTAACGCGGCGTGGATCGAAGACGAAGACGGCGAGGATCAATCGGAAATAATGTTCGATTTGCCTCCGATCGTGTACAACCACGAGAGTCTCCGATCTCTGAAGCTATTCGCGTGCGGGTTTCGGGCGGCGGAGTTCGCGAATTTGATCGCGCTGAAGCATCTCTGTTTAGGATGGATTGAAGTGAGAATTGGAGAGATCAGGAATTTGATGAAGAAATGCGTGATGTTGGAGAGTTTGAGTCTGAAGAAGTGTTGGAATGCATCGCATTTGGAAATTGGGGGAAACAATGATGATTTGAAGCTGAGGAGTTTGGCGATTGAGAAGTGTAGTTTTCTTCATGATTGGATATCGATTGAGGCGCCGAATTTGACGTACTTTCGATACTTGGGCAGCGTTGGTTCGTTTCGAGTGGAAGTGAATCATCGGTGTTTCGAAGAGGCTGATCTTGGTTTTGAGATTGACGATGATCATGATAGTTCTGAAATTTCTAACCTTCTTTATGTTCTTCTTGATAGTCTCTATCCCGCCAAAGTTTTGAGTGTTTGCAGTTCTTTGCTTCAGGTACGGTATATTCGTTAAACAAATTTACTCGTTTACTCTTTCTTTATATATATAAAACATGATTAATTTACATCATTTTTAGTTTTTTTTTTTTTTTTTTTTTTTTTTTTTTTTTTTTTTTTAAAAAAAAAATCAGCCTAACATTTTTAGTGGTATTCTAATTAAGACAGTTTTTTATTCCTTTTAGAGAGAAGCATAAAAGATTTGTTTAATCATGCATGCAGGGATTTGGAGAAGAGCAATTAGCATGTGACGGCTACATTCAACCATTATATCAATGTTTAAGTATAAATGGGTTGAATTAGCCAATGTTTTTTTCTTAAAAATTGTTGATAGATTGACATTGTCAATGTGTTTTTTTAGAACAATATTTGGCCACACCCCATTAAAATCTTACAACTAACAGAGAATGTACAATCTCTATTGTGATTCTCAGCATTTTAATATACATCAATATACAATGAAGTACGTTTTGTTGTTGTTGTTCTTATTTATTCAAAAAGAGAATCTAACTTGAATAGACCTGAACTCAATCTAAATAGATAGTTTATTTAGGCCCCATTTGATAACATTTTGTTTTTTGTTTTTGGTTTTTGAAAAATATGCTTATTTTCTCTCAAGACACATTTGAATTCCTAGCCAAATTCCAAAAACAAAAACAGGTTTTTGATAATTTTTCAAAAATTGGCTTGGTTTTTGAAAACATGGAAAAAATGTATTAGGAAAACAAAGAAATTTGTAGGTGGAAGTAATGTTTATAGGCTTAATTTTCAAAAACCAAATGGTTATGAAATGAGCCTTAATTTCTAGTTTTGTACTTTAGAAAGTTTAATTAACCAAAACATGCATGTACACACTTCAAACCAACCGAACTTAAGATTTCGTTTGGTTTTTTTTTTTTTAACTTGCATTTCTAACCAATTTGATTACTCAAACTTTAAGATTGTCAATTCAAAATGTTATAATAGAGTTCATTTTTAATACTTATACATAATCTCTCTGCATTAGAGTTGTTATAATTTCTTGATTAAAATTTACATTACTAAGGACCAGATAAACGTAATTTAACCCTAATTTTTTTAACTTCATTTTTCTTGATTTTGGTAACTTATTATCATTGTCGTTGTTGTTTTTGTTGATGTTGGATTTTGTAAAACGAAGGTTATTCCATGTGGAGATGAGCCAATTCGCATGCAATCACTATTGAATGTACAACATTTAACGTTGAGGACTAGTATGCATCCGAATGAGTTTTATGGCATAACTTTTCTCTTGAATAGTTGTCCCTATTTGAAGAAGCTTACAATCATGCTTGGTCAAGGAAAAATTTTACAAGTGAGTTTTTTTTTTCAACAACCTTTTTCTTTTTCTTTCTTTTTCTTTTAAGGTCTTAACAATTAATTATTTTTGTCTTCACATATTAGAATAAAATGTTTCAAATCGATATTGAATATATATATTTTTTAAGGTAGGTATTAATGTTTCATGCTTTTACTTGTTTCTTTACTTTTGTAATTCTTTAATGTGTTTAAAATTCTTTTCAAATTTTTAAAAATAATTGTTAACTTTTTTATTAAAAAAAACTAAGAATGGGTGATTTCAAAAAACTATTTTTTAAAAAGAAATTGTTAATATACAACCATCCATAATCTCTTTTTTTTTTAAAAAAAAAAAAAAAAAAGTTAAGCAACCAAATCTTTTATGATTTATTTGGGAACTATTACATGCTTTTATGGATGACATTTTTTAATTAAAAAAATGAAATTATCCTATTTCTTCTTTTAAGATTGAAATTAAGCTATCTCTGATCATGATATTTTTTGAGTAATATATGTAGAACACTAATCCATACATGAGACCATAGTTAAAACCTTTGCAAAAACAAAACCCTAATTTGTACCATTAATGAAGTTATTTACATGTGTTTTTAATCACAAATATATATGTGAACAATAACTATCAAAATCATGAGTGTTCATGATTCATAACTTCAACTTTGAATGTATTGTTTTAAAAAAAAACCCTAAATTTTGAAAATACAACTATTTCTATGTTTCACATTAATTATTGTGAATTCATTTTTTTTTTTTTTATATATAGGAATATGAGCCACCATTTCCAATGGACATAGCCAGCTTCTGGGCCACAAATATGAGAATCATAAAGTGCTTATCAAAATCTCTTGAGACAGTGGAAGCCAAGTGCTTTAGAGGGAAGCAACATGAAATCCACTTTTTGGCTTATCTTCTTCACTACGGTCGTCTATTAAGAAACCTATCTCTTGCTGTTGATTCCGATGATATTGCAAACAGCCAACTCTACTTTCAAAAGGCTCAGGTTCTCAGGAACATCACACCAGCCTCTACCAACCTTCAAATTCATATATGTTAATTTTAGTTTGGAGATTAAGATTATTATTGGTTGCTTTTTTAAAATGTTGTTTGTTTTTAGAAGATGATTAGTAAGTATAAGTGTTGTGTAATGTTTTTATATTTTTGTATTGGTTGAGAAGACTTGTTATAGGTTTTTATATATCATATTGTCTTTTTTTAGCTGTGGGGTTTTATATTATGTTTGTTTTTTTTCGTCTCTTGACTTTTCAATTTTAATCTTCTTTTGGAATTGAATTTTGCATATTTAAATCTTTTTGTCTTTGTTATCAATTTGGCAAATATATCAATGTTATTAATTATTTGAGTAATATAACTTACATCAACGTTCATAACAAGTATATGAGACAAACATTTTATGTTATAAAAAATAAACATTTCGTTTAAAATATGTAAATAACACAACACAATTCAATAAAGAGAAAAGAAAACATAACAAATATAAGTAAAGAAAAGTGATACATATATCAATATTCATATATATCAAGTATATCATTCTTATATCAATACTCATAATTGGGTATATCAAATCAATTATATAGGTATATCGTTGTATTCATTCAAGTGTATCAAATTTGGTATATCAGTTAACTAATATACTTTATATTTCGTATATCAATAAACATAAAATATATCAGATATACCACTAATATACATATTTATATACCAACAAGGGTAAAATTGGAATAATAAAAAAAAACGAAAATCAAAATTTAAAAATTTTGCTATATTTGCAAATCTCAAAAAGTATAGCTAAATTTGCAAATGCCCTAATATTTTTTGCTACCCATTACAATTTCCTTAAAAACTATATACGTTTGCAATTTCCTTGTAATTTCTTTAGTATTGTTTTCTCACCTTTACGAGAAATATATAGTAACTTAATTTGCCAAATTTCAAAACCAAAAACAAGTAGTAAATATAAGTTCAATTAAATAAATAAAAGGTAAAAATCACTTTTGGTCCCTAAACTTTCATGAAAGTAACAATTTAGTCTTTGAATTTTGATTTGTAACAATTTAGTCTCGATACTTTTGATTTTGTAACAATTTAGTCCTAAACTTTCGTATATAACAATTTAATCCCTGTACTTTGAAATTTGTAACAATTTAGTCTTTATTATGAAAATTAATGTTAAAATTTAATGAAATATTTTTATTTTTTTTGTTTAAGAGACAAGGATTAAATTGTTAAAATTTTGAAAGTAAGGAACTAAATTGTTATCGTTAAAGTTTAGGGACTAAATTGTTACAAAATTGAAAGTACAAAGGCTACATTGTTACAAATCAAAGTTCAATGACTGAATTATTACTTTCACAAAAGTTTAGGAACCAAAATTGTTATTTTCGAAACTAGACAATTTTTTTTATTGAATATATTTACTTTCATATTGACATACATATATAACTTCATTTAATAATAATCCAACATATATATTATGTTTATATATAGGGTAAAATACCTTTTTGGTCCCTCATATTTCGGGCAAATTTCCAATAGGTCCCTAGGTTTCAAATTTGAACAATCAAGTCCCTACTGTTTAAAAAATGTTTCTATTGAGTCCTTGGACCGTTAATTTTTTTAACAGTACTGACGTGGCGGTAACGATGCTGACGTGGCACGTTAAAAATATTGAAATATTCATTTTTAAATTAAAATTAAATAATAAATAACTAAAAAAAAGAAAAATAAATCTCACTCTCTTCCCTCTTTCTCCTCCACTCCCCGAAATCCCCCTCCCTCTTTTCCTTTCATTTCCCTTCTTTCACTTTCTCCCTTCCTCTCGCTCTTTTTCCTTCTTTCGCTAGTGTCGTTGCCGCTACCACTGCAGCCACGCAGCGCATGCCGTCGCTACCGCCAGCCTCCGCCCCATCTTCAACCGCGAATCTAGCACAACGGTCTCGACAAAGGTACAAACCAGCCCCTCCCCCATCTCTTCTTCTTCCTCAACCCCCCTCCCCAATCTTCTTCATCACCAAACCATCTTCCTCAACAAACCCACCATTTTTCTTCAAACTAAAAAACTCACCCACCTCTTCTTCTTCAATCTAAAAAGAAACCATAATTTTCTTCCACAAACATGTTAATTATTAAACTTGAAATTACTATTGGTACATGTATCCTTGAATTTATCTAATATTATGTTTCATGTATCTAGGAGTTAGTGATTCATGAATCAAGTAGTTCATGAATTAGTAATTAATATAGAGTTTAAGTCCATGTACCAAAACTACTATAAATACCCTTATAGTGTTGAGATCTTCTCAAGAGTGAAAGTAAGAAGTCATTTTTAGAAGAATAAAAAACTTCCTCTTCTTCTTTCTCTATTTGGTTTGTGAGTGTTGTGCCCCACCACATTCCAACAAAGTGGTATCAGAGCTAGGATGAATTTCAAAGCCTCCCTTTCTTTCTAATATCCACAGTTTACCAAGCTCAATTATGAGAATTGGGCACTTAGGATGAAGGTCATACTTGGTTCCCAAGGAGTTTGGGAAATTGTTGAGAAAGGCTATGAAGTACCGGAAGATGAAAACGCTCTTCCGTGAAACGAGAAGGAAGCATTGGAGAAGGAACGAAAGAGAGATCAATATGCCCTCACGATCATCCATCAAGGCTTGGATGATGATATGTTTGAGAAGATTGCAGATGAGACCACCTCCAAACAAGCGTGGGAGACGCTTCGTAACTCCGTCATGGGAGTCGAGAAGGTGAAGAAAGTTCGACTTCAAACTCAAAGGGCAGAGTTTGAATCACTTTGCATGAAAGAAAGTGAATCAATTCAAGACTACTTTACAAGAGTCTTGACGGTGGTGAACCAAATGAAGTGGCTTGGAGAGACCATGCAAGATGTTCGTGTGATCGAGAAGATTCTCCGCCCTCTAAATAAAAGGTTTGACCATGTGGTGGTAGCAATCGAGGAGTCAAAAGACTTGGAAACCATGACCATTGATGAATTGAATGGATCGTTGCGAGCCTATGAGGAAAGGATGAACCGTGGCAACCAAGAGCAACCGGAACAAGTCTTGCAAGCAAAGACAACTTTCAAAGGAGATGGTGGTAGAGGTAGTGGTCAAGGTTATGGAAGAGGGCGAGGCCGTGGACGAGGTCGTGGGCAAGGAAGAGGACGAGATGAACAATTTTCACCAACCTGAAAAGAGGGCAACCATTTATGTGGTCGAGGAAGAGGAAAAGGTGACAAGCATGACAAATCCCAAGTTGAATGTTACTCTTGTAACAAGCTTGGTCACTATGCATGGGAATGCCGATCCAAGAACGTTGAGGAGGAGACCAAATTTATAGAGTACAAGGAAGACATCGTGGAGGAGTCATTGCTTCTAGCTTTAAAGGATGATTCCATTGATGAGACAAGCACCTGGTATCTTGATAATGGTGCTAGAAATCATATGACGAGAGATAAAAGCAAATTTGTGGAGCTTGATACAAGCAAGAAAGGCTTTGTAAGCTTTGGTGACAACACAAAGGTGGAGATCATGGGCAAAGGTAAAGTTTTGCTTGAGACAAAAGATGAAGGCCATAAAGTTCTTTGTGATATTTATTACATTCCAAAGTTGACTAGTAATATTCTAAGTATTGGTCAGCTTTTGGAAGAAGGCTACAAGATTCACATGGAGGATTGTATGCTTTGGCTTAGAGACCAAGAGTCCAAACTTGTAGCTAAAGTGCCAATGACCAAAAATCAGATGTTCTTGTTGAACTTGAAGAATGGTGGTGCTAAGTGCTTGAAGAGTTGTGTTGATGATCCATCATGGATTTGGCACATGCGATTTGGTCACTTGAATTTTGGAGGAATTAAAGCCTTGGGAGATAAGAAGATGGTTAAAGGCATTCCGGTGATTGATCATTGATAGCGAGCTATTTTTCTCTGATTAATTAAGCTAGTCTTTTACAATTATTTGCCCAAATTTATGCATTTTTATGTTTTATTTGTAGGAAGTATGTGTTTGAAGCTTAATTCAGCAATTGGAGTCAAATGGAGTTCAATCCTTAAAAAAAAAAAAAAAGTGCCGCGACGCTAGGACCAACGTCGCGACGCTCTCGACAAATTTTCCAGAATCGCGGTTTCGCGACAGCGTTAGCGTCTCGACGCTGTCGCCAGATTTTCTATAAATTCATCCTTTTGTGCTACAAATTGGGAGAGTCCAATTGGTGAGATTTTAGCCCTAATTTCGACTAGAGACCTTTTGTGGGAGCTAAAGGCAAGGCCAAGGAGCGAGAATCAAGCGAGAAGACATGGAGATCGTGACGGGGACGTGCGGTGTCGGCGGATTCGAGTTTTCCTTTCTCTTTCCCTTAACTCCTGTAGTTTTTATGGTTTTTCTTACAATTAGTGTTTGTGGTTTAAAGACTATGAATTGCTAGGTGTTTGTCTTAGGGATTGATGTAATTGTTTTAGTTGTTGGATTGATTTTTAGGTATGAATGTGTTTTTATTTTACTCATGCAATTTTGTTTAATGCTTTCAATTACTTGATCACTAATTGAATGATTTAAGTGTTGAATCTAACTCGGGAGGGAGGATTTGACCTAAGACTTACTTTGTTTAATTGCATGACTAGAGTAGAAATTCTAAGTTTGTGACGGGATTTGGAATATCTTTAGAAGCGTAACAAGGACTAAACCGAATAATGTCTTGCATGTTAATGAACTTAGATAGGGATATCAAGTTAGTTTATATGCATGAGAATCAATTATACTCGGGAGAGGTAATCGTGATAAAAGTTTCCTTGGCTTGTAGAATAATTGCACGGTCAATTTATTCCTATTAATCAATCCTCAATCTTAATCAATGAAATTAATTTCCTAAGAGTCTTTCCATTTGAGTCTCCACTTTTATTTTTATGCTTTGTCTTTATTTTTATCTTTATCATTGAGTTTTGCTCCCTAAATAAAATTGAACAAAAGTATTCGCAGTGCTTAATTTGCTAGAAAACCAATCCAGAGGACGACACTCGTTTTACACGAAAACACTATATTATTACTTGAGCCGTACACTTGCGGTAAGCAAATTGTACATCAATCATCCCAATCAATTGCGTTAAGCATGTTTACTTGGCAAGCATTCAAGCAGAAGCTTTTCAAAGCAATCCACCTCAAGATCTACCAAGCCACTCCATGTAACGACCCTACATTTCATGACTAGATCCTAGGGCCATTACCACATACATTTCATTTTACTTCTAAGAACAACGATGAAATGACATTTAAAGTAAAACATGCTTAGAAAATACGTGAAACTTTTCAGCTTGGGATCCTAGTTAAAATAGAATAAGAAAAAATTTTAGCCAATCAGCAAAAGTCTTTAAGCGGGATAAATCTTAAATCATCACATAACAAGTTCCAAAAGAAGAAATTTGAAAACATAAAATGCGGAAATCTATCCTAAGGAAATTCATGGCTCGTTCAGCAGCACCCCATCACGCGTTCTGTACACCCTTGCCTTTACTTGCAATTACATGTTAGGGAAAAGAATGAGTATTTAAGAAAAATACTCAGTAAGTAACAACACTGCTGGACAGGCAACAACCAAGGTTTCAACATATTATTCGAGCTAAGGGCCTAAAGGTTATGTCATCTCATTCCCATTCATTTCATTTCATTCGTATGAGTCTAGTGATCAGTCAACTCACCTATAAAAAATTGTCAACTCACTGAAGGTGCACATGTGGGTGTTTTGGGAGATCTCTACTCCTACTGATGGTAGAAGGCACCCAGTCAATGGAGTCAAGTCTCACCCATCAGGGTACTATTGTGCGCATAGCGCACTAACTACCATTTCACTGGTGGGGCGTCCATGGGTTTTAAGTCGGAAATTAACTTCCACAATTAGTAAATGGCACCTAGACTGCGACGCCAAATCCCGCTCCTTTAGCTCCTCATTTCAGTCTAATACTTCTCAATCCTAGGTGATTAACTGACACGACCCCCTACTAGAGCAACTAGCTTATTCTTTTCCCTTTAAGGCCTCTTAACACTCACTAATTTTAGCTGCAACCTAACCAATGGAACCTATTATCTCAAAAATTTATTAACCGACTAAACCAGTATGCATCATCCCAATTCAGTCAAATACAGGAAACACAACAGACATTCCACACTTCTAATCAGAGAAAACATGTCTTATATAGTTGTCTACTTACATTGTCAGCCAACCACAAGATACCACAAACGCACTCACATTTATCCCATAGCACAAGTACACAAAACCCATACTCTTGAATTCAACAGCATACGCATCATCTCAGTCTCAGCTCAAACATATAACCTAAACTCATGCCAGAAGCACAATCATCATATCTAAGCACAATTATAGTTTAATTATCAGTGAGTTAACTTACATTAATAACTTAGTACAGAATGAAACGACTTGGTCCATAGGTTTCTTCCCAACAATCCCACAATTCCTACCAATTTAACATCAAGTTTAGATCCTAACACAGTGCTGCCAAGAATAGAAATACAGCAACTTAAGGTCCAAGTTTCTTACCCAACTGAGATTTTGGGCAAACATCCACTTCATCTTTAGATTAAATTGATTTACTACAAAGATCTGTCCATAATTTGACATTTAGCTCGATAAAACATAAAACATTAGGACCAAAAGATCCAACCAATCCTTACCCAATCGATCCTTTAGAAAAAACAGGTTGGAAACCCAACCGGCGGCAAAGTCGATTCACCGTGGTAGCGTACAATTTTGGGTGGGCAGTGTCAATGCTCGTGGTTGCTGTAGTAAAGAGGGAGACTGTGAGAGCGATTGGGAGAAAGAGACGAGAGAGAGAAAGCTAAGCACTTACCGACGGCGCAACAATTAGACGGCGGTCTGCTACGGAGGACTGCGGCGCGCGGAATAGATATGAGAGAGAGAGAGAGCGAGTGAGAACGCAAGAGGGAGGGGATTATCGGTGAAGCCCAACGACGAGAGGCGGTGCGCGACGTCGACGGGCGGCGTGCAACGAAGGAGGCGACAACGTGGCGGCGATACGACGAAGGGAGGCATCGACGGGTGGCGGGCGGGAGAGAGAGAGCTGAAAGGGAGATGAAAGGGAGAGAAAGTTATCGAGGAGAGAAAGAGGGGGAACAATGTGAGAGGAAGAAAGAAAAAAAAATATGGTATTTTTTTTAACGGTCGATTTGACTGAAATTTGGGGGGAAATTTCCCCCCTTTTTTCCCCTTTTTGACCGGCCCAAATGCCCACTTTCCCCACTTCATTTTTTTTTTAAGAAATTCGAGCTATTACATCATACTAACCTTAAAAGAACTTTCTTCCTCGAAAGTTGCTAGTACTGGAACAACTCTGGATACTTGGTCATCATTTCTTCTTATCTCTCCCATGTTGCTTCTTCAGACAGATGATTTCACTAAAGGACCTTTACGAGAGCAATCTCGCGATTACGAAAGACCTTCACCTCTCTATCAAGAATTAGCATAGGCTTCTTCTCATATGACAAGTTCTCGCTCAGTTGTAAAGGTTCGTAGTCCACTCTGTGGGCTGGATTTGCCAAATACTTACGCAGCATGGAAACGTGGAAAACATTGTGAACCGCTGAAAGAGCATGCGTTCTGGATTTCTCAGGTAGCTGGGATGCTCACCTGCACTTAATGGAATTCGCTTAGAACAATAGTTATCAAGCAACCATCGGAATGTCACCGTTTGAGGCCCTGTATGGGAAAAGATGCAGGTCTCCTGTTTATTGGGATGAAGTCGAAGAATGTCGGTTGTTGGGGCCTGAATTGATCCAAGCCTCTAGTGAGGCTATTCGCACGATCAGATCGAGGATGTTAACGGCTCAAAATCGACAGAAGAGCTATGTAGATGCAAGAAGAAGAGAGGGGCACATGAATGAATAAAATATCCGAATGAGGCTATTTTTTTTTATTTTATTTTGAGCATGTAACACCCAAGTTAGGAGGGCTACATGAATGAACCGAGGTCATATCCGAATGAGAGAGACCCTGAGGACATGAAAGTATGGTCAAGATAAGCTTAAAAGAATTGATAGATACTACCTATACCAACAAGGTGCACCTTCATTTTCGGTGGCTCAATCATAGGAACTTTGAAGTTAAGCGTGCTTGGCTTGGAGAAGTTCTATGTTGGGTGACCTCCTAGGAATTTTCCTAAGAAGCATGTGAGTGAGGATAAAGCATGCTAAAAGGACCCCGTGTTGGTTTGTGGAGATAGTCTTCACTCTTAGAAGCAGTTTTAGACAAGTATGGTGACGTCGCCAGGCCACAAAGGATGTAGGGGAATGTCGAGGTCGTGAGGTGCCGAATCCGAATTATGAATCCTGGACCTGGGGCGTTACACTCCAACTTGGTCATGTCGATGTTTGTGGATCCATCAAGCCTCAATCTCTTGGTAAAAGCTCTTATTTTGTGCTTTTTATTGATGATTATAGTAGAAAAACATGGGTTCATTTCTTGAAAAGAAAATCTGAGGCATTTGATGCATTTAAGAAGTTTAAAGCTTATGTTGAAAAAGAGAGTGGATATGAAATTAAATCAATGAGAACTGATAGGGATGGTGAATTTACTTCTAATGATTTTAAAGATTTTTGTGAGTTGCATGGTATTCAACATCCTTTGACAGTTTCCAGATCACCCCAACAGAATGGGGTTGCTGAAAGGAAGAATCGGACAATCCTCAACATGACAAGAAGCATGCTAAAGTCAAAGAACATGCCAATGGAGCTTTGGGCTGAAGCAGTTGCATGTGCAGTCTATCTTTCAAACCGATGCCCAACCAAGAGCTAGAAGAATGTGACACCACAAGAAGCATGGAGTGGACGAAAACTAAGTGTTTCTCATTTCAGAGTCTTTGGATCCATTGTTTATGCTCATGTTCCTAAGCAAGAGAGGTCCAAACTTGATGATCGAAGTAGAGAGCTTGTTCTCATTGGATATGATGAGAATTCCAAGGGATACAAGGTGTTCAACCCGAAGTATGGAAAGATTGTGATTAGCAGAGATGTGGAGTTTGATAAACATGCATCATGGAATTGGAACTCCAAAGAGGAAGAATCTTATGATTTCCTTCCTTACTTTGAAGATGAAGAAGGGGCAATCCAAGAAGTTCAAGTTGAAGCTACTCCACCAACCACACCAATTTCATCTTCACCAAGTTCATCATCATCGTCACTATCATCTTCTTCAAATGAGAAAACTCCAAGATATCGAAGCGTTGATGATCTTTATCAAACGACTCAAAGGTTAGATGATAATTTGTATTGCTTATTTGTTGATTCTGAACCTTTAAGTTTTGAAGAAACCATGTGTGAGGAGAAATGGGTTCAAGCCATGGATGAAGAAATGAAGGCCATTGAAAAGAATGATACTTGGGAGTTGGTATCTCCTCATTCTAATCATCAAGTTATTGGTGTCAAATGGGTATACAAGGAAAAGAAAAATGCTGACGTGAAGTTGAGAAATATAAAGCAAGGCTTGTTGCCAAAGGCTACAAGCAAAGACAGGGCATTGACTATGAAGAGGTGTTTGCTCTAGTTGCTCATATGGAACAATTCGTCTATTGATCTCCCTTGCTGCCCAAAATCTTTGGAAGATCCACCAATTAGATGTGAAGTTCGCATTTCTTAATGGCTATCTTGACGAGGATGTCTACATTGAACAACTGATGGGGTATGTTGTCAAAGGCCATGAAGACAAGGTATTGAAGCTAAAGAAAGCATTGTATGGGCTCAAACAAGCACCAAGAGCCTGAAATAGTCGACTTGACAAGTATTTGCAAGAAAATGGTTTTTCCAAATGCCAACATGAGTATGCCCTCTATGGAAGAGAAGAAAATGGACATGTTTTATTTGTTTGTGTCTATGTGGATGATCTTATCTTTACAGGTGACTGTCCAAAGATGTTTGCAAACTTTAAGGAGGTCATGGCTCGAGAGTTTGAGATGAGTGACATGGGCCTCATGTTCTATTACTTGGGAATCCAAGTAAATCAGATGGAGGAGGACATCTTTGTTTCACAAGAAGTCTATGCAAAGGAGTTACTCAAGAAATTCAACATGCTTAATTGTAAGCCGGTCAACGCCCCAATGGAGTGTGCATCAAAGTTGTCCAAGATGAAAACAGATGAAGAAAAGGTTGACTCTACCATGTTCAAGAGCCTTGTTGGAAGTTTGAGATACTTGACTTGCACAAGGCCTGATATTCTTTTTTCAGTTGGGATCGTGAGTCGTTTCTTGGAGGTTCCTACTGAATCTCACTTGATGGCAGCCAAGAGGATACTTCGCTACATTAGAGGTACTCTTGACTATGAGATATTTTATTCATCCTCTAATGATTTCAAGTTGATGGGTTACTGTGACAGTGACTTTGCTGGAGATATTGATGATAGAAAAAACACTACTAGTTATGTGTTCTTTATGGGAAATAATGCAATATCTTGGTGTTCAAAGAAGCAACCAAATGTAACACTCTCCACTTGTGAAAGTGAGTATGTTGCAGCCACATCTTATACTTGCCATGCTATATGGCTACGAAGATTGTTGAAGGAGATTCATATGGATCAAGGGGATGCTACGAAGATCCTAATTGACAACAAGTCAGCTCAAGTATTAGCTAAGAATCCTGTGTTCCATGACCGCAGCAAGCACATTGACACCCGATATCACTTTATTTGGGAATGTATTGAGATGAAAAAAGTGGAGCTTGAGTATGTCAAGTCTATGGACCAAGTTGCTAACATCTTTACAAAACCCTTAAAGTATGACAGTTTTCAAAGACTTCGGCTGCAGCTTGGAGTTCAAAAGTGTGCAAGTTTAGGGGGGAGTGTTAATTATTAAACTTGCAATTATTATTGGTACATGTATCCTTGAATTTATCTAATATTATGTTTCATGTATCTAGGAGTTGGTGATTCATGAATCAAGTAGTTCATGAATTAGTAATTAATATAGAGTTTAAATTCATGTAACAAAACTACTATAAATACCCTTGTAGTGTTGAGATCTTCTCAAGAGTGAAAGTAAGAAGTCATTTTTAGAAGAATCAAAAACTTCTTCTTCTTCTTTCTCTATTTGATTTGTGAGTGTTATGCCCCACCACATTCCAACAAATCCACCATTTTCCTCATCTTCTTCCCCAAACCCCTCCCCCACCCTAATCTTTTGTTCCATCTGAACATAAAAACCCTCACCATCTCTATTTCTTCATCGAAAACTTTCGTCTGTCCACAACATTTCAGATATGAAAACTTAAATATATATATATAAAGAAAAAGCAGCAACCTCACACCCACGAGCTCACCAACGACAGAAAAGAAAGGAGAAGGACGTAAGACAAAAAAAAAATAGAAGAAGAAGAAGGAAAAATGTGAAGGCACCGTGAGGGTTGGGTGAGGCCGTGAGGAAGGGGAAGGGAATGGGAAAGAAGAGAGAGAGAAGATGAGAGAGAGAAAGGATTTCGGGAAGTGGGGGAGAAAGTGGAGAGAAGAAAAGATTTCTTTTTCTTTTTTAAAAAAAATTATTATTTTTTAATATTATTTAATTTTAATTTAAAAATTAATATTTAAATATTTTTAATGTGCTACGTTAGCACTGTTAAACAAATTAACGATCCAGGGACTCAATAGAAACATTTTTTAAACAGTAGGGACTTGATTGTTCAATTTTGAAACCTAGGGACCTATTGGAAACTTACCCGGAATATGAGGGACCAAAAAGGTATTTTACCCTTATATATATTATTCAATCTTTATTGAGATATGGATTCCACCTTTATGGATTTTGTCATATACACTTTCAATAATATACTTAGTCATTTTTGTTGACTTTTTGGCCCTTAATCTCACATTAATTAATTTTAATTAATTAATTAATTAATCAATATTTTGATGATAACAAACCCAATTTTTAATTACGCCTCTTGAATCACTCAAATCAGAGCTAAAACGAAGAAGTTATAGCCGAAACAAGTTTTAACGAAAAACACTCATGGCAATGATGTGGCGGCTGAGTTAGCATCATGGACCAATCAAGCGGCGACACGTGGAGCAATGAGAGACTGACAAATGAGGCTTTTTGATATATATATATATATATATATATATATATATATATATATATTAATTTTATTTGTAAAAATCTTTTTCTTAGTACATCAACATTTGGGGTGGGGGGATTCGAACCTCTGACCTCTTAGTCGAGGGTACATGCCAATTATCACTTACTTAAGCTAGCTTTGGCTATTTGTAAAAATCTTGTGCCCAACGTTTCTTTGTTTAAAAAAAACTGAAATGATGTTCTGCATTAGATGCTGAAGCCGTTGGAAATTTTTTAAATATATATATATATATATATATATATATATGTGTGTGTGTGTGTGTATTTTTACTTTTACCGCTAACTCAAACACACTTATATATATATATGTGTGTGTATATATATATTATTTTTTTTATTATTATTATTATAATATTTTATGTTTTAAGTTTTAACCTTTTTTCAAAAGTTAAAAAGTTTTTTTTTATAAAATTTTATTGTTATTAATATTATTTGTTTTATATTATTTTATTATTTTTAAATTTCTTTTTTACTTTAATTTCTTTTAATCTCCACCCTTTATTTTTCTTTAACTTCAATCAAATGGTCCAAATTAAGCTCAATTTCAAATTTCTTTCAACTTCATCTTCTTCTTATTTATACCCCTATTTTTTTCACAAAATTAAACAAAAATTCCTCTCTCTAAATTCTCTCCAAATTTCTAAATGTTTCTGCTCTCCAATTCTTCAATGTTACTTTAAATTTATTGTGAGAGTTTTATTTTGAGAGATTCTTGAGCTATTCAATTTTATTTTTCTTAGCCATTTGAGGGCATTAAGTTGTAAGATTTTTCTTACAAATTTGTGAGCGTAAATTTGTATATCTACCCTTTTGAGAGAGTTTGTGATATTGTTCTTAAAATTTTCAAATCTTGTAAGGGTTGCTCTTGAGCCCGAAAAGGAGCGGTTGTAAAGGTTTGATCCTAAATCGTGGAAATGATCGGGTTTGTTCATGCTCCTGAAAAAAGAACATTGTACCAGTTGGACTCTAAGCCGTGGAAAGAGTCGTGTTCTTAGTTGAATACCCAAGAGGAGCTTAGGGAGTGGAGTAGGCGTTGTCGAACCACTATAAATTTCCGGTGTCAATTTTCTCTAACCCTCTTCTATTTAATTTTTGTAGTTAATTTTCTTTATCATAAATTGCATGAAATTAATTGTTAATATTTGTTCTTCATGCTTATGGACAATATTTGCATTGGAATTATTTATGGTATTTGAAATATATTTCTAATTTGTTGATCAATTTGTATTAAAATTAATTATTTGTAAAAAGTTCACTTATTTGTTTAAATTGGGCCCACCGTAGTAAAAAGTTTATAAAGTTTAATTAAACCCTATTCACCCCCTCTAGGGTTGTCATACCGATCCAACAATTTTCAAATATATTCTCAATATATTTTTGTTTGTCATGACTATTATGTCATTGGCAAATATATACTTGGTGTATTTGTTCCTCATGACCATTATGTCATTTGCAAATTAATATATACTTAGTATATATATTTTTTTTTTCAAAAAAGAACTTGTATATCATATTATTAAATATACCCCTACATTTAGGAAATATAACATCGTATAAAAAAAACTTTATAAAAACAACATGTAAATATAAACATGTATATATTTTGATAGTTGTTTTGCAGGAAAAATGAGCTTATTAATTTGATGGAGAAAGGAGCTCGTTCACTGAAAATAGAACCTTTGTCGTTCGAAAGAAATATCCCACCAATTGAAAGATATATATATATATATATATATATATATATATATATATATACATACCGTCATTTGAAAGAAATACACCGTCATTGATCGTTGTTCTAAATTGGAACGTCGTTAATTGCTATTTAGTGTTAAAAAATGTTTGAACTTCAAAGATCTAAAATCAGAACGGAGTGAGTGTTCAAATTTGAGTTCAATAAATGTGTGGGTATTCACTCGACCTAAAATTTGAGTCGATTGGGTCGTGGGTATTGTGGGTCAAGTGTCAAAATGCTCACTAAGGGTTAAAAATCGTCGCAGGAAAGAACCGTCGAACATAAGGGAGAGAATATAACGTTGCAGTTCATGATCATATTGATTGGTGCTTAGAGGAGGAAATCATGTGGGTCTTTCAAAGAAGCACAAAAAACCGAGGAGAAAATCACGAACTAAGGACAAGAGGATGAGACGAGGAAAAGAATAATTAGGACTCTCTCTTTTTCAATATATTTTGGAGGGAGGTTATGAAAACGGAGTATGAGTGATTTTAGGGATATTTTCTAATAAATGGTTATGGAAAATATATTTAGTCTATTTTATTCATTTTTTAAATTCAATGGGTGCAAATGTGTTTGGAGCAAAGAGGTGTGAAGTAGGAGTTAGGTGGAGTTAATAACTTCACCCAACTCCTTGTTTGGCCCAAGGACATATAAAATCCAATTGTGGGGCTCACAAATTTATCAATCAATTACAACATTCTATTGTGGGTCTCACAAACTTGTTAACTCATATTTCAACATTTTATTGTGGGTCTCACAAACTTATTAACTCCTACTCCAACTTCTAAGACAAAACAACTCCAGATTTCATAACTTCAACTCGTTGCCTCAAACACCCCCTAAAATCATACTTAAATTGATTTGAGACAACTTTTTTTTTTTTAACTTGACATAAATAGCCTAGGGTCAACTACATAGATAAGTCATTTCAAGATCCAAATTATACAAATGTCCAATTTTCAGCAATATAGATAAGTCATTTCAAGATCCAAATTATACAAATGTCCAATTTTCAGCAATATTTTAGCTTTGTCAATGACATAGTTCATTGAAGCCCAACAGATGATTGAATTTTACATATGTGCCCATTAAGTTTTATTGCAATTATTGTAAATTGAAGAACTGAAAAGGGAAAAAACTAAACTTGTATATTTTCCCTATCTTTTTTTTAATATTTTAAAATAACTATAAATTGGTTATTTCCCAAAACTTTCCACAACCTCACACGTCCTTTCCTCTTCTTCGAGTCACAAAATCAAAATAACCCTCCAACAAGCGGTTTCCTTCTAAAAAAATTCTCTTAAGCTTCAAACGCTTCTTTGTCCAACAAATGACTTGATTTTATATTCCTGTTTCAGAATATCAGCACGCCGTGGAAGATCAGCTGTCTCAAAACTCTAGCGATCTATGAAGGGTTGCAGGTGATTCCGACGACTAATGTTCCTATCCTAGTGGAGAGCGATTTCCTTCAGATGGTGAGGTTGCTTTGTGGGGAGGAAGATGATATGACTGAACTAGGTTTCTTCATTAAGGAAGCCAAACAACTTCTCTTAATCAAGATATATGATCAATTTTTTTTTAAAAAAAACAAAATAGGATACCACCAATCCCATGAATCAAGGAATGAACAGTTACAACATAAATCTTCTTTCTCTTCCCATTTGAAATTCAAATCCATTTTTTTTTTTCTTTGCAATATGATAGACTACCCAAAATATAGGTTTTTTATTCAATTTTCCAGTAGATTTTTATGGGTTGCTTCATCGTCTTTTCCAGGAAGGTTGATCGATTTTTTGGTTCATTGTTCCTTCTGACACTATAGGTTGATCATAGGTATGTTTCAACGTATTTGTTAGGAGTGTTCGTCGGTCGGTCAGAGTTGGTTTTGGACTAAAACTGACGCCGACCATCGACAAGTCGGTTTTCATCGGTTGGTTTTTATCGGTTTCTTAGAGATTGGTGGAGCCGACCGACCAAATATGCGGTTGGTCGGTCGGTTTCCGTCAGTTTTCTCTGATGAACGAAATTAAAAAAATGGAGAAAAGAAGAAGAAAAAAAAAAGAAAAGAAAAAGAAAGGAACACACCGAGACCGACGGTTGTTTTTTCGTGACTCCGGTGAACTAAAAAAAGGAGGAGAAAAGAAAGAAAAAAATGAGAAGAGGAAAGAAATGTAGAAGAAAAGAGAAAGAATAAAGAAAATAAGAAGGAAAAAATGGAGAAGATGCACATCATGGGAGGAAAAAAAAGAATAAGAAGGAATGGAGAGAGAAAAGAAGAGGGGGACATGGAAAAATGTGAATGCATAGGGAAAGGAAAGGAAAGAGAGAGGAGAAAGATGAAAAAAAATATTTATTTATGTTAAAACCACCCGTGGTTTTGAAAAAACCATGGGCCTCTCATTAATGCTATCAATAAGCATTAATGAGAATGAAAGGGAAAAAATACATAAGAAATCTTATGGGTATATATTTGGTTGGTCGGTCGGGGTTTTTCAAAATTTTTCTCCGACCGAACCGAGTCGATTTCGGTCGGCCGAGTCGGTTTTGAGAGCTCCCATGAACACCCTTAGTATTTGTATTAATTTTTTAAAAAATCATATTCATTCTTTTGTTCGTTAATGTAATTTTCTCTTTCTTTTCAAATTTAGATGTCTACTATTCTCCTTTCTATATGGTAGGATGGGCTGTAGGATAATTGCAATCAATACACTGGATTCAAGGTGTCAACAGTGTCAGTGCATTCAGATTGTTCCTTCGAACAACTCATCGATTGCATAAATAGTAAGCTTACATTTCAGAATAATGAAAAAATTAATCGTCTCTCCTTGTATATCAATATTTTTGGAAATCTGACAGTATTTAGGCTTTGTGAGGATAGAGACGTTGCATGGCTATTATTTTCTATTCCAACAGCACGACCAATGAAATCAGTATTGTAGTAGACTATGATCATTCTGAAACTATAAATGCTACAAATACAGTGTGTATGCAACAAAATCCTGAGAAGTCCATCATTCTCTAAAAAAAACAAAATTTAAGTTCATTGACTCCAATGACATTGATTCCTACGCAGTAAACATACCTTTGGAAGAAAAGTATGTGTTCTAATCAAAGATTGATATGAAGAAAGTCATATATATATTTGCCTTCAAACATAGTTTTCATTTTAAGACTGTGAAGTCAAACAGGAAACAACTAGTGGTTAGGTGCAAGGAACCATTTTGCAACTGGTATGTTAGATCCTCCCGCTTTCTGAATGGTCAACTTTGAGTTCTTCGAAAATTTGTTGATAGACATCCATGTTGTCTTGACGTGGTAAAAAATTACCATAGGCAAACCACGTCTTTCATTCTAATCTTCCAATTTTGGAAACTTACTAAAATTAATTAGAATTACAGTGTAGATGTGTTGGAATGTATTGTCTAATCATATAACAAATACAGTCCATTTATCTTCCAGCTAACTAGAATTATGCCTTTTTATCTTACGTTTCCAACTAACAGCCATATTTTTCAAGTTAACTTGGGATTAACAACAATTTTAAAGTAAGTTTACTAGCAACACCAATCACCCCAAACTAACTAGTACAAATAGAGACACGTTTCTTTAAGTCTAAATCCTCAATAAGGATTAAGGATCACTTGGAAATACCAACAAACATCAAACTACTATGGGAACTTGTAAAATAAATTAAGAGCAAACATTAAACTATTTTGGAAATGGCCAACAAGAGTATTGTTCAACTGACATTAACATTATAATAGTAACCACGAGGTCTGTGGTTCGAATCCCCTACTTCCACATATTGTCAATATATATATATATATATTTTGGAAATGAATTTACCTTATTTCCATTCCAACAAATACGATTGTCATTTCTATTCTATAAACCTTATCAAAACAAAATATACATTGTCATTCCAACAAGTCAAATATACCTAGAAAACTTTGAAACATCAATTTGGCATAGACAGAATCCAAAAG
Source organism: Luffa acutangula (assembly GCA_036850905.1). Lineage (NCBI taxonomy): Eukaryota > Viridiplantae > Streptophyta > Magnoliopsida > Cucurbitales > Cucurbitaceae > Luffa > Luffa acutangula. The sequence continues at coordinate 46,791,510 of CM072092.1, read as the reverse complement.
TCAAGCTTTCGTTTAAACGTTTCGAAGTTAAGTTGTATGTCATACTCCTCTAAACATGAAGTCCAAAATATTACATAATCATAGTTCATATATTCAAAATGGCAAATATAGATCAAGTCTTACATAAGAAAGGTTCGTCTATTTCTAAACAAAACCATGAGGCAATTATCATTGTGTCGCATGAGTGAGATTGATATTAAAAGACGACCAACCCTTACATTTTTTCATACACACTGTAATTGTGATTAGACAAAGATCATGATACAATAAAGTGTTGAATTCTTATACCTTAGATTACTCTATTTCCTCTTCAGCTTCTTCTTTATCATCCGCTTCACCTTTTTTTTTTTATTCTTATACCTTAGGTTTTATTGTAATTATTGTAAATTGAAGAACTAAAAAGGGAAAAAACTAAACTAGTATATTTTCCCTTTTTTTTTTGTTAACATTTCAAAATAGCTTTAAATTGGTTATTTCCCAAAACTTTCCACAACCTCACGTGTCCTTTCCCCTTTTTCGAGTCACAAAATCAAAATAACCCCCCAACAAGCGGCTTCCTTCTAAACAAAAATCTCTTAAGCTTCAAACGCTTCTTTGTCTAGCAAAATGGCTTGATTTTATATTTATGTTTCAAAATATCAACACGCTGTGGAAGATCAGCTGGCTCAGAACTCTAGCGATCTACGAAGGGTTGCGGGCGATTTCGACAACTGATGTTCTTATCCTAGTGGAGAGTGATTCCCTTCAGGTGGTGAGGTTGCTTTGCGGGGAGGAAGATGATATAACTGAATTGGGTTTATTCATTAAGGAAGCCAAACGACTTCTCTTAATCAGGAAGATTGGTTCAATTGTTCACATTTCAAGGGCCCATAATCTGGCTCGCAGGACTTGTGAGGAAAATGATTCTAAAACATGGCTCAACTCTTGTCCCACATGTTATATCCCTATTAACATTTTTGCTCCTAATTAACGAAGGTTAGTTTCTTCTAAAAAAAAAACCCACCTAGTTTGATTTCAAACCGTTAGTAGCTTCTATTTTATTATTTCCAACGAAATAATTTTTGTCAATGGGTGAACCACATCCATGTCGTTGACATCATGTTTAACTTCGAATTGGCAACAAAAGGCATGAAAGTAGAGACTTTGTACTTTTTCCCACAAAAATTCCACACTTGATATATACTTTTTTTTTAGTTCCACACTCGATATATACTTTATACCGAATGTGTATGCGAGTGAGTATATATAGGTCGAATACATATTTGTATAAGATGATATAATATAGGTAAACATACTATATATGCTGAATTATATTAATTTATTAACATTACATATATTATTGTGTTTTTTACTATATGCGTGAAAAAAAAAATCCAATATATGTGTCTACAATGAACAAAACAAAACAATGTGTACGCTCTATATATATATATATATATATATATATATATATATATATAATATGGCAAGAGTAAAATTATTTTCAAAAATCATAATTGTTTAAAGATTATGAAATATTATACTTAATAATTATTTTTGAAAATTAGATTTATCATAAATGTAAGAAATAATTGTCCAAAATGAAAATATGCATATAAGGAGAGGATTAATTCAAAATAGAGAATTTAAATATAGAGAGATAATATTAAATGAGGTAAAATCGTAAGAAAAAAGTGGCAAAAACTGAAGCCAAGTGAAATTTCTGTAAAAATTGACATTTGTAAAATATTGGTCCGGAATTGGCTATCTAACCATTTTTCGAGTTGGACTATTTAAGCTCTGGGCCTATTTTTCATCCCTCTGTAAATGGGCCGCGCTGTTAGCCCATCAAAGGTCCAACGGAAGCCCAATTATCTCTATACAGTGGCCCAATCCACCGACTAAGTCCGACTTCATCAATACAATTCTTTTGAGTCCGACGGAGAGGAATCTGGTTTGCCAGCTCCAAGCGTTTCTTCCTCTGTCTATCAAATCTTCCGTTTTGGTATCCGAATTTCAATATTTCTCGGCTCTCTTCTTCTGCACAACACTTGCAATTTCAGTTTTCTTTGCAGTATCTTCGAAACAACGAACCCCAATTTGCGTGATCAAGATCTGCCTCGCTTTTCCTCTATCTAACGAACTCTCGATCAGATTGAAAAGCTTTCTTCAATTGCCCTGTGTCGGAGGCAGGCAGTTGCCGTGGTAGAGAAGAACTTCGCTGAAATCATATTGAAACCTTCAATTGTGGGATGGATTGGGTTTAGGGTACAGAATGATTACTGGGTATCTGATTTCGGGCCTCTGATTGTTCAGCCATGTGGTTTTCCTTTTGGAGATCCAGGGATCGATTCTCGTTGGAAGAACTCAGGTTTGGAACTGAATTTCAGATAATATGTTGTTTTTACTATTTGTGTTGTACTGGGGCTCCGTCAGTATGACTGTTAGCTACTCAACATTGCCTCAATTGCTCAACTGGCAAATTTTCTTTCTCAATTCTATTTCTTCACCTTTGCTGGGTGTCTAATTTTATATATTTTTTTGCTCTGGTGCCGCTGTACTTGCTGCGAGTTTATAAGTGGGAAAATAGATCTCCGTGTTACATAAGTTCAACCATTACATTGTCTCTTATGATGTATTTTATCATTTAAACTAGACCGATGGAACTTGATTACATTTCGGTTTTGTATTGTTAGTTATAAGTTATATTCTTATGTTTTATTCATGGAACAAATTTTGTCGCAAAAAATATGACTCAGCTTTGCAGCTGCTTAGAGCTTTCGTTCAACTGTAAGACTGCAGTGTCGGGCATAGGGATAAAATAAGGAAATAGAATGAATCTTTTCTTCGTCCTTTCTTGGTGTATTCTTTGGACCACTTTGAATACTGTCAGCAGTATTATGGCCCTGATCAGAGAGAGTGCACATGAAAATCTTAATCTTCTCGGGAACTTTAAACTTCCAAATAGCCTTGCTTAGTAAGGGAGGGTGGATTGGATTTTCACTCCTCTTATTGGTGACATATTTGACTAAAGGTTTAGAGGATAGGTCTCCTAAGCCATGAATGCATCAATGTCTAGCATCTTGGATACCATTGAAGGTGATGGTGCTTAAAAAGGAGGTGTTTATTTTTTTTTAACTTTATTCTTTAATTTTTAAAATTTTTTATTTTATTTTATTCTTTTAACTAAAAAAATTAAAATTTATTTATCTATTTTGAATGGAAACCAAGCTTTCATTGAGAAAAAAGAAAGAATAGAAAAGGGCAGAAGAGAGATGAGGTTACAACTTACAACCACTTTTTACTGGTTAGTAGAATCTTTATGCTCTAAATATCAATTCAAATAATCATATATTTGATACTCTCAAACGAGCAAGAACTTCCATTTTAACCCTTTTGTTGATTCCATTTGTCGCCTCACAATTGAGCCCATCCCAACACATTTTGATGGTAAAGCTCTTTAAATCTACAAGAGAAGAATCTGGGGAAAAAGCCAAAAAAGCTTATAAATACCATTGCCCTCCTTGAATTTATGAAAAAAGTTGAGCAGTTGCTTACATTTAGAAGTGAAACTACAATGTTGGTTTCCAACATCCCAACTTCTTTCTCATGGTAGAAATAAATTTTTAAAGGAGATACATACATACATATATTACCATCATGGGTTGGGCTAGTGGTCAATAAGAGCCATGTAAAAAATAAAGGGCTGAGGGGGAATGGTTTCCTACGTGTTTCTTGGCAACCAAATGTAGTAAAGTCAAATGATTTTCCTGTGAGATTAGTTGAGGTGCACGAAAAACACATACATACATATATATACACACACACACACAACCATCATGAGTTGACCCTAGTGGGTCAATAAGGGCCATAAAAAAATAAAGGGCTGTTAGGTATCTAAGTAGTTGGAGAGCCACACCCCAAACGCTAGGCGATTGGGGAGGGAGAACCAACCACTTATATACCCCATTAGGAGCCCATATCTTTCCAATATGAGACAAAGGCATCCCATACTACCTTGGTCCCTAACAATTGCCCCTCCCCAGAAAATCGATGTCTCGACGGCTGTGCACGACGACGCTTCACTCGGTTGGTTTCGGTCATCCCCTTTGCTGCCACTCCTCTCCGAAGCCGTCGACCATCGACTCTGATACCAATTGTTAGGTATCTAAGTAGTTGGAGAGCCACACCCCAAAAGCCAGACGATTGGGGAGGGGGAACCAACCCCACTTATATACCCCATTAGGAGCCCATACCTTTCCAATGTGAGACAAAGGTATCCCATACTACCTTGGTCCTTAACAATTGCCCCTCCCAAAAAGCCGATGTCTCGGCGGCTATGCACGACGACGCTTCACTCGACTAGTTCTGGTCAGCCCTTCCACCGCCACTCCTCTCCGAAGCCGTCGACCACTGGCTCTGATACCAATTATTAGGTATCTAAGTAGTTGGAGAGCCACACCCCAAAAGGCAGGCGATTGGGGAGGGAGAACCAACTACTTATATACCCCATTAGGAGCCCATATCTTTCCAATGTTGGACAAAGGCATCCCATACTACCTTGGTCCCTAACAAGGGCTTATAGGGAATGAGTTCAATCCATGGTGGCCATCTACCTAGGATTTAATATCCTACGAGTTTCCTTGGCAACCAAATGTAGTAGGGTTAGACGGTTGTCCCGTGAGATTAGTCGAGGTGCACGTAAGCTGGCCTGGACACTCACGAATATATAAAAAAAGAACATATATATATACACACACACAAGGAAGTTCCATTGCTTAAAGGGACTCCAATCAAGTAAAATGAGACCGAATGAGTAATTACAAAAAAATTCTTGTCATCAACGTCCAAAGAGAAATGTGGAACCTAATGAGGGATCACAAAGACTCCTCTAAACTCCCCTAAAGGTTCTATGGTTCCCCCACCCCCAAAGACCCCACAATATCGCACACACCTAAGATTGTCAAAAAAACCTTCCATTCTCTCAAAAAGGTGGATGGAGGAGGAACTTTGCAATCATCCCCTTGTCATAGACATTGGATACAAAACACCTCAAAGATATATCTCCCCAGATTGGGGCAAAGTCGTAGTTTCATAGGATGTGATCCAGGTTTTCTTCTGCCTTTGACAAAGGTTGCAACAAAATGGCCCAACCAGCTCGACTAGAGAAGACAACTTTCTCAAAAGTCTAACAAGAGCGTCAACTCTTTCATGGATAACCTGCCAAAGGGTCTTTAGTCGAGGTGCGCACAAGCTGACCCGAACGCTCATGAATATAAAAAAAATTGTATAGTTAGAAGTATGAGGAACTTTAACAAAATTATTTAGATTATTTCTTTGATGGAAACCCCTTCGATGAATGGTTCTTATTCTTGGTCTAATATGAGATAGTAACTTGTTCTCTCTTTAATGGAGCTATATTCTTTTATCTCAAATGAATGTAATTCTAAATTTTTCCATTTGAGGGTTTTTTTGTAATTAACCATTAGGTCTTCTTATGTGGGGTCCTCGGTTGGAATAGAGCCACAGAGCCTTTGAAGATAAGTCCACTGTAATCTTTCTTTTTTGGAACAATGTGTTCACTACTTCTGGGTTGTGTTACAGTTTTAGGAAATTCTGTTGTAATTACCCCTTATCTAAGATCCTTCAGGATTGGAAGGTGTTTTTGTAATTGGCTTTTATGTGGGATGGGGAGTCTTTGAAGATAAGTCCACTGAAATCTTCCGTTTTTTGAACGATGTGTTTGCTACTTCTGGGTGGTATTACTACTTTAGGAAAATCTTTTGTAATTACCCCTTATCCACGATCCTAAAGGAGTGGAAGGTGTTTTTTTTTTTTTTGGGAGAGGGAGCCTTCTTCCCTTGGCCCTTGGGCTGTGGCTACTCTCTCTTTTTTGTTTAAATACATCCTTTCAGGGTTCATATGAAGCAAAAACAGAATCACGAGCTTCATCCTAATCAAATTTAGAGCACTGCTCTCTAATAACCAAAACCAAACAATAGACGAGTGAATGAAAAACCCCAAAAAGAATGAATCTTATGTAAAAACTTTTTGCCCTTTAGAAGTAGAATGTTTAGATTTTTCTTTGTGCTTGATAGGAACAAGAGAAATGCTAACTTAATCAAAATAATGTGACAAGCCATGTGCTTCAAAATGAAAGGGATAAAGATCTTTGAGCATCGCTGGATAACCCTTGCGTAGAATCTTCATCAAGGATAGGCAAGCAAGAAAATTTTCAATCCAAACTTGATCTTCAACCTCGTCGAATAGAGAATAAAACCATCTTTAAAAGAATCATCCAAACAACCAGCATCAGAATCTTCAGCAGTGATTTTTCTGTCAAATTAATCGTAACTACTATTGTTGAATAGAGAAATCAAACCATCTTGACTGTGGAGCTTGTTGTTGTTATTTGCAGTATCAAGTTCCTTCTTCTCTATTACCAACTCCATTGCCAACTTGTTCATGTGCCATAAATTGCTTCTGTTGCCTACTTTGTGCATCTGCAAGACTGCAAAAAGTGCTGGTCAAAATTGTAAATACTATTGAAAAGAAAGTGAGGAATTAGGAGTTTTTTTTGTTAAAAAAGTTTTATTATTTATTTGTTTTAAGAAATGAAGCAGAAATATCTAATTGAAAGAGTACAGGGAGTATAAAAAATGGGAGATGAGATATCCTCACCGGCCCTAAAGGATTACAAAAAGGACTCGAGATTATGAACTAATGAAGGTTTAGAAAAAGTAGTAAAGCTAATAAGTTGGAGGAAAATAGTCAATCACAATGACAGAGGAGGTCTGGGAGTTGATAATGTCATGGAAATTATTTTTCCAGTTTCTGACTGGATTGGAGATTTTTGTTTGAAAGGGTCTTTTCAGGAATGTCATTTTGTTAATTTGAGCAAATATGATTTGGATGATTTATGCTGGTTCAAGCTAATCCACGAGAGAATTTGAAGAGACTGTCCTTGGAGATTTGTGACCTTGCAGAAATTTTTGCATCAATCACCTTACTATAAAGGATTGGTAATGGAATGGATAATAGCTTCCAAAACCATACTTGGATGGGGGAGCTCTAGAACTTATTTCCCCCAGACTTGACCCAACAAAGAAGGGAAAGTTGCTGAGATGTAGGATCAGGAATCTAGGCATTATAATCCCAGAATTATTATGCGGCCTTGTTTTATTGCAGAGATAAATCACTCTTCATTTGGGAGAACTCTATTGGCGAATCTTATAAGAAGTTTGGATGGAGAGTAACTAAACTAGTTTGGCTAGCGTGTCCGTGTCTGACACGTGTCGTACACTTGGACACTCTGACACTTGCTGGACACGTATCGGACACTTGTTAGCACAATTGATATGTGGCAAACACTAGTTGTAGGTTCATTTCAAATCCTTGTTAAGTATACTAAATAGACACAATGCTTAAATGACAAAAATAATAAAATTTAAAAGTAAAATACATTAAATTCATTTTTTCAAGCATACAAATGCATAAACTTATTGATTTTGAATTTCCTTCTTGTATAAAAATGATATATAGTTTAAAAATGTATATTTTTTTAAACGTGTCATTGCTGTATCCGTGTCCTAGATTTTAAAAAAAATGACGTGTCACTGTGTCCGTGTCGTATCGTATTCGTGTCTTGTGTCTATATCCTTGCTTCTTAGGTAGAGATTGTTGGAATGTTCTTCACTTCAAAATCTTTTTGTGGAGCTTTTTTTCTTCCTCTCCTCTTTCTCGTTCTATCAAGGCTGAATACAAGAGCTTTTTGTAATCCCCTTGGCTGGCTCTTGATAGGTTGTTCTTCATTGTTGGAATGCAAGAGACTTTCATTTTTTGTTGGGATGTTTTTTAAGCCCTTCTATAATCTTTCATTTTTCTCAAAGCTGGTTTCTCACTTGAAAGAAAGAAAGTGTTTCTTTTTTTTTGGGGGGGGGGGGGTGGGGGGGGAAGTTGAAAGAGGAACATAATTCTTCTTTGATAGGGTTACACCAATGAAAGTGAGAGAGAGGTGAGAATGTTGGATGCTGAATTAGGGCTAGAGTTTTGAGTATTTAAACATAATTTTCTCCACTCATCAACCTCAAACAAGAATTTCTAAATTTAAAATATTAAATGCAAAAATGAATTATCAATGAATGGCAGAGGTATCCATTATCATAGTTACAAGCTTCTAAGAAGTATACAATCAGATATATTGTATTGGATTTTCTTTACCATAGATTTTGATCTGTATATGGATTCAAATATTTTACTTCAGTAGGGAGTCTAGGGACAAAATATTCCAGAGCTCCTACTGTATACATATCCAAATCATCTTAAATCCATCATATTTATTTTAAAACATAACTATAATAATCCTTTCACATGAAATGATGTTTTTGTCATCTTAAAAACATTTTACATTACAGTTTTCTTGTTGAGGATGTGATGAACTTGCATCCTTATTTCTTGATTCTGCTTCACTTCAAATTTTGTTAAATTTACTGGATACAGGTATTTAACTGATCAGCTGCTAAAGATTCAAATAGTCAATGAGGTTAACAAGGTAAAAAAATGCTTCTTGATTTTTTCCTTCCAGTGTTAATGTGTTGAACAGTAATTTTGATGGATATGTAATATCACTATTTAATTATTTACCTGGATGAAGGATTTTGTTATTGAGGCACTGCGATCAATATCAGAGTTGATAACTTATGGTGACCAGCACGATGCTTCCTTCTTTGAGTGAGGCTTTTTTATTGCTTATTGTTTCTTGGTAAACTTATAATGTTCCGGAACTTTTATGTACTTCTGCCTGTTTTCAGGTTTTTCATGGAGAAGCAAATCATGGGAGAATTTGTACGTATTTTGAAGATTAGCAGGACTGCAACTATTTCACTTCAATTGTTGCAGACAATGAGCATTATAATTCAGAACCTTAAAAGTGAACATGCTATATGTAATTTCCTGAATATAACTTGATAAATGAATTCAATCTTGCCAATGCAGTTCGTAGAGTTGACCATTTTGGGTCTGTTGCAGATTACCTATTCAGTACTGAACATATGAACAAGCTAATAACATATGCATTTGATTTCCGGAATGATGAGTTGTTGTCGTACTATATATCTTTCTTAAGGTTTGTTTTGAATTGTTTGCATTATTTTACTACAAAGTATTATCTTTATATACAGTTTTTTTTGGGTATCATCTGCTATAATTTCAGTCATCTGACAACTATATGTTCTCATGGTTTTTATAAGAGCAATTAGTGGAAAGCTGAACAAGAACACAATCTCCCTACTTGTGAAAACTCAAAATGTAAGTTTTTCTTGTTATAAATTTTGTGTCCAATCTTTTCTTAAAAGTATTATTTTTCCCACATTTAATAATTATGATCCAAATCCTAGGCAAAAGTCGATTGCAACTGCATATGATTTGAGGGAGATGTTAAAACTGCTGTATTTCTAGTTATATAGAGGTGTTTGTATATTGGCTAGCGTGCAGTGCACGGGTCATAGAAAGAGAAACATGTCTGTGGTATTCATTTCACAAAGTGTCAATGGCTATTCTAAGAGCAATCATGAAAACGTTAAGAATTGTTTGGAAATACTTTGCCAAACTACTTGCTGACTCTCGGGGAATAATCTTGAAAACAGTTTGATCTATAAGACTATACTGATTGGAGTAAAGCTCCTATGAAGGTGAATGGATTATATTGCTATTATTAGGGACATCAACATATATTTACAAGAATCTAGATTTCATTAAAAGCGAGTGTCTACTGACCACAAAGTTACAAAAAATGATCTCAAGTTGGTGAATGAACCTGTGAGCTTGTTAGTACAAAAGTGTTTGGACTTTAAATACCAAAAAGACACAATGTAAGGCTGTAAGTATAAAAGTGTATAGACTTTAAAGGCAAGAACTATTAGGGATATGTCAGTAATTAACTAGCAAGTTTATTATAGTTGAATGGTTGCAATTAACGAGCTAGGTGTTTTGGGAACTAAGTAGATTTTTTGGAGAGTCTAGGTCTCTTGAGGTTCTTAGAACCTTCCACTTTCCTTTCTTATACCTAGCGTTTTGATTGCCCTGAAGGAATAAGTTTACTGTTTCCATTTAGAAAAAAAGGATCTTTGTCTTCATTTATTGTACATATAAGAGCCCTGTATCAATAAAATCTTTGCCATTTTCACATCATTCATTGATTTTATAAAGACCAATTATCTGAGCATGTAGAACAGTAAGAAGATTGGACTTCCTACTCACTGCATTACGTCTTTAGTTCAATTTGATTATACTTTCTACTAAAGCCAAATTACTTGAATAATTATACCCATCAAGTATGCATTTGTTTTCTGCGAGTTAGTAAAATGATTTGTGGTCACTAAATGGAAGAAATTGTTTTTGGAATGAAGTAATGCTTCCATTGCATGCGAACCAACAAGTATATTTCAAACTTTTCTTTTCTTAATCTTGTAGGAAAAGTAGTATTTGTATCATAACTTAAAAAGGAAAGGTCTTTAGCGGCTAGAAGGACCACTAGTTTATAGCTAATTGAATTTATTCCGCTAGACATGGAAGATGCAATTAAACAACACATTTATTTGACAGAATCATTTACAATTATAAAGAGAGGATCTGCCTAATTTCCAACAGTTACTCTTTTATTTAGTATAAGTCTATTTAGCAGACATTATTCATAGTAAGTATATGTCTCTTGTTCATAGATTGTTGGGAAATGTGAACTTGTGATTTTGTTCTTACAATGAGATTTTTCCATGTAGGATAAAGTAGTATCTTTTCCAATGTATGTAGAGGCTATACAGTTTGCTTTTCATGAAGAAAATATGATCCGCACTGCAGTTCGGGCTTTGACGCTTAATGTATACCATGGTTAGTTTATCCTTGCCACTATTTTCTTATATATCTTTCTCATTAAGAGTATCATGGTAACTTTTTTTTTTTTTTTTTGAGGGAGAGTATCGTGGTAACTTGATAGGCTTCTAATGTGCTAATTTTGATTTCAGTTGGAGATGATTATGTCAATAGATTCATCACCAGCCCTCCTCATGAAGAATATTTCTCAAATTTAGTGACCTTTTTTAGGAAGCAGTGCATTAACTTGAATGAGTTGGTCTTTGAGACAATGAGGTAAAAAGTTAGAATAACTTTTTCTTTTTTAATTTTAGAAATAAAAATCTTTCATTTCTCTCCCTGAAAGCTTGGTTTCTTATTATTGTTTTTGAACAAGAAACAAAAATTATTATTATAATATTGCATATAAGATGACTATTGCTTTAAACGTCTGTTTGGTTTTTTTGACAGAAGCACTGAGCTCTCAACCTCTACAATTCTTGCTGCTGTAGATGAAATTGAAGACAACCTATACTATATTAGTGATGTTGTTTCTGCAGGGATTCCTGACGTGGGAAGATTAATAACCGATAACATTTTGCGGCACTTGATCTTTCCTTTGCTTCTTCCGTCTCTGAGGATAGAGGCTGTTAATGTATGGCATTTTCTTACTCTCTCCTTTATCCTTTATGGCATTTCTTTTTAAATCATACTATTATCAACATTATGAACGGTCATATTTCAACATTTTCTTTAATCAGAATAGTTTTGGTATTTTGATTATTATTGTTTAGTTGAGAAACATTTTATTGAAAATCCAAAAGGGAGGATAAGACATCCTCTCATTACAAAACTTAAAAAAATGAGTAATTACAGTACTCAATGTCTTTCTTATCTCTAAAGTAGCCTTAGCTAAAAAACTCAACCTTAAAGCCTTAGAAGAAACCTTGTCTCAAAAAAAAAAACTTGTTTAAAAAACCCTTAGAAGAAACACTTCACAAGCGTAATGATGTCTTATACTTGCTTTATTCACTGGCCCTTTACACTTATTTCTTTATTTTTCTTGTTTCTTTTTTCTTTTTGAAAGGAAAACATATTTCTTAATATTTCTTAATGTAATGAAATATATGAAAAGCTAATGGAGATTGCAAAAAACCTTTCTAATTTGCACAAATTTCACTAAGAGAGTAATTACAAAAGGGTTTGTCTAGTTTGCACCAAGAGGCTGCTGTGTACAAAATGAGGTAAAAAAGGAATGGAGTTAGTTACTCTCCTTGCCATTGAAAGTTCTGTTAGTTCTCTCAATTTAGTTTTGATCAAGTTCAACCATAAATATTTGGATTGCGTTTTGAAGGGGTGAGCTGCGAACATAAAATGGAGATTAATTATTATGTTGGTATGAAGAAGGGTATGCCATCCAGAAGCCTGAGTCATAGCATTCCAAAAGAGGAGGCAAAGTGACAGCTCATATGCATATGGTCAAGGGTCTCATTGGTCCGCTGATCCTTCCAGCGGATTATCTTGTCATTCCTTTTTTCCATATCTTGTTATTGATTGGAGCCCCTTCCATTAGAGGGGTTTCCTTTTTGGGCTTGTTTTTTGGATGCCCTTGTATTCTTTCATTTTTTCTCAATGAAATAAAAAAAGCATCTTGTCTACCCCTCTTCCCTCCCTTGTTACCTCTACTCTAGATGGTTGAAATTCCAAAGAAGGTTAAGGTGTTTGCGTGGCAGGTTTTAAATGGGAGAGTTTACACCATGGATGATGTTCAAAGACATTCTTCCTATGTTTTGACCTGAATTGGTGCATTCTTTGCAGGAGGCTTTCTTGATCATTTGTTATGGGATTGAGTTTGCTCACTACTTTGGAGTTGTTGGATGAGATCATTTGGTGTTTGTTGGGCTCGGAATAGAGATAGCAAGGCTGTGTTGGAGGAGATGCCCATGAATCCTCTCTTTAGGGAGAAGGACAAAGTATTGTGTGGGGTATTTAAAATTGGAAGGAATAATAGAATTTTTAGAGAAGTCGAGAGATAGGTGAGGAATTTTTAGAGAAGGCAGCAATTATTAGGGAAGAGAGCAGTAAGAGGGCTTCTTTATTGCATATAATCTATAGTGTCTATCTTGCTCACGAGCATCTCCTTAACTTTCTTGGTTGACTCGAACAAAATCGTGGTGAAGGTAGGGATTCCTTGTAGCCAAGAAGTGATGGAGAGACTTATAAGAAAAGGATCCTTTGGGTCAAGAGGCCACTTTCAGGAGTCTGATTGGTTCCCAAGCAATGGGTCCTTTGTTTTCTGATCAAAGAAGTTTCTATCCATGATGGTTGGTACAAAATCCTCCAAGCTTTGGAAATTCACTGATATCCCTTCTGCTTGAACCCCTTTACATCCAGAAAAGGTTCTCATGAAATGAAAAAGATAAAGATCAAGTCCAGGTCTTTGTTACCAAAAGGATTGGTGTGTAGTTGGATCCTTTCAACTCTTTCAAACCTTGGGGAGTGGGAAAATTTACTAAAAACCAGATGGTTCATTCTTATGGTGGGTGGATTGCAATCAGGAACCTTCTTTTAGATTCTTCTGAAAATCCACAAAAACCATTGTCTTTCTCCTTCTTTGAAGACATTCCAGTGCTCAATCGGCTTTATCACTTGGTCTCATCATAGTGAATCTCTCAATTCTTTTCATATCGATTGATTTTACTTCTCTCATGTTCAGGTGCAAAAATTTCAACATCCTCAGTCGGAATGCTTCCCGGGACAATCTCTTATTCACTTCCTGTCGTACTCGAGATAGGTAATTTCAGATATGGTCCTACTGCCTTCTGGTTTGAAAATATATGGCTTAGTGACCCCAAATTCCTGGATCTTTGTGATTAATGATGGATAATCGTTCTGGCCAACTAACAATTTGGATATTCCCTTGCATGCTATTTAAAGGCCATTAGTGTGAAATTCATATCCTAGAACTAAGATTATTTTGGCAAGTTTTTACGTTGCAAGACCAAGATGCAAAGAATTTTCAAGGATGTTGATAAGTTGGGTTCTCTGGAGGAGGTTAGTGTCCTCTACCCTGTGGATTTTGATGTTAGAAAATCCCTGGAGATAACTCTTCATGATCTCACTTGAAAAGAAGCTACGTTGTGGAATCATAAATATAGGAAGCTGTGGCTTCTTGATGGCAATGAGAACTCTTTTTATTTCAAAATGTCTATTCTGTGAGAACTGAGAAGAAAAAGTTTCATATTGGAGCTTATAGATTCCAGTGGCAAGTTTCTTAATTTGAATTATCTTTGGCATAGGGTTGGAAAAAGAAACCAAAGAATAATCAGGCTTTCAAGAGGGTGCAATTTTAATGAATTATCTTTATATCAGACTTCATTGAGATGTTCCAATATATATATTTATATACACACACACACACAAGGTTAATGTGAAGGTTAATAAAACCTTTATTTCTTTGATCCCGAGGATCTCTTGCTCCTGTAAAATTTATGAATTCAGGTCTATAAGTTTAACTATGGGAGTAAAAATTCATTGCTGAAGTTATGCAGATAGATTCAAATAGGTATTGTATAGTACTATCTCCAATAGTCAGTTTACATTGAAAAGGGATTCAACAAAGTGGACATAGATTTTCTCGTACTCCATGATGCTTCAATAATAAGTGAAGAAGGACCGACATGAGCATAGCTTAACAATTAAGGCATATTTACTTCCTCTAAGAGGTCACAAGTTCAAATCTCCATCTCCATATGTGTTGTAATATTCTAAAATAAGTGAAGATGAACAACATGCTATGTCGTTATTGTGTCCTATTCTATTCTTGGTAAAGTTATGTTACCATGGATGTGACAATTTGTGGAAGTATATCCCTTCTTCACCACCAATCATTTCCAGGGAGAGCTTAGGGGAAGTGGCCTTTTCCAGTTATTGCTACAATGAATTCTACCAATTTATAATTTATAACCACTTAGTGGGCTGATGCCAGTGTAGTCATGTTTGCAATCAGAAAGCTAGTTACTATAGCTTCTGTATCGTGAACTTAGAACTGGCAATCATATCCTTTAATGTCTACTATAATTTCTAGTTCTCCTCTTATTAGAACAAAACCCTCTACCTGGACGCCCCCATCCATGCCTGCAATCGGGTGAGAGAATCTTGTGTTTGAGCTAGTTATTAAACCTGAGGTAGGTAATGAAATTTAATCTCTCAAAATTCTTAGTGGTTAGGCCTTCAATGTTTATCCTTTCTTGGCCTATCTGCCTTCATGAGTGGATTGTTCCTTTTCTGACAGATTATAATATCTTTAAGCTAAGTCACATATTTGTATCATTTACGAGAAAACATATCTTTTCTACTTCATAGCATTTTTTTTTATTTGACCATTGGTAGTTTGAACATCCAGGGAATTCAAATTGGAGCTGTCACTTCTCTGTATTTACTTTGTTGCATTTTGCGCATAGTTAAAATAAAAGATCTGGCAAACACCATCTCTGCTGCATTTTTCTGTCCATTGGATGCCTTCTCCCCACACTGTGAAGGTACAATTAATGGAAATATAACTCA
Organism: Luffa acutangula; assembly: GCA_036850905.1. Classification (NCBI taxonomy): domain Eukaryota; kingdom Viridiplantae; phylum Streptophyta; class Magnoliopsida; order Cucurbitales; family Cucurbitaceae; genus Luffa; species Luffa acutangula. The sequence continues at coordinate 46,776,120 of CM072092.1, read as the reverse complement.
ATTATGTTGCGAAAATAGAAGCCAGTCATCAGGAGGTGATGATGTTGTGAGGCAGCCGTTGGATGCTGAATCTTTAAGAAAAGAAGTATTGGATTCATCTGCTCCTAAAACTGAGCCAGAAGATGGGACTGTGAAGATTGATTGTTCAGGCTCCCAATTGGAATTAAGGTAACGTTTTATGCCAATTAGAGCTAGCTTAAAGTTCTCCTGTCATTTTAGTCATATTCAGACACCCTTTTCAATTATCAAATGGAAAAGAAGTTTCAATGACTGAAGTTATGCCTTAAATGATTAATCAAGAGAAAATGATCTTATGGCAATGGTTCATGAACTCTGCAAAATATGATATCTGAAATCACAATGCTCTGTTTTACTTGCCGAAAGAATTTGGTTGCAAATATTTAGCTTCCAATTTTATTTATTTTCCTGCTCTTATTCTGTTTTAGAGTTGTTCATTTTTCTTTTTTTTTTTTCATCACCTCATAGGATGTATCATCCTCGTGCAATGTTTTGTACTTTTTGTTTTGTTCATTTACACTTGTTTTTAGTTTCTGCATCACAAAGATCGGATCCCATTTACAGACGAGAAATGTGCATGTTGTACTTAATTTCCTTGATTTCTTAGTTATTATCAACGCCTTATTTGGTTTTTTTTTTTAATAACAAAAAACAACTTTTCATGGACAAAATGTGGGTTGCATTCTTAAAAATTGTTGCATTTATTCTTTTCATTAATCAATGAAAAATTTGTTTCCAGTAAAAAAAAAAGTTAGGAAATGAACTTCTCATTAAGAGAGGTACTAGTACGGATGGTTTTGACTTTTGGTCAGAAAGCTATTCTTTCTTTCATACTTTTATTGTGTATTTCAAAATTGATGAATGCGGAAGCTAATCACACAAATGGGTTAATTCACATGTTAACCAAGGAGTTTTAACCCATTCATTCTGATATGGCTATGTAAATCTGACTGTTGTGTGCGTTTTTGTCAAGTACCTCTTGAGGATGAGTCCTAATGCCGATATAGTATTAACTATTTCTTTTACTTTCAACATTTCTGATTTGACATAGTACTTCCCATCAAATGAGCGGCTTGCTTCATGTACTTCTTGTCAGGGTTCTTTTAATTATTAATTTTTATTTTTTAATGAGGATCTGATTTATCTGTTATATTACTTGTCTTTAGCTATTGTTTTATTCGAGTTAGACTGGTCAGTATGCTTCAAGTGGCTGCTATGCCTATTATTATATATGAAGGCTTGCTCAGTAACTTGGTTTCTTTATAATTTATCTAGGAGCTATTTGTAAATAGCAGCTTTTGACTCTTGATTAAAATTTCTGATTTTATATCATGCGTTTTCTTTCTTTTGTGCATACCATATAGGGTTTCAATCCAAAACTTCCAATTTCTATGTTCTGGAGTGGTTCTTGCAGATGTTAAAAACTCCTAATTCAACCATTGTTCTGATTAAATATATTTGCTTTTCTCCTTTCCCTCCATCAGGAGGCAGGCTGACTTTGCATAATCTATATATACTCATACTAAATAAATATTGGTCCAAATGATACTTAATGTGTGTCCGCAATATGTTCCTAAATCCTAACAATCTGAACATGTATGCTTTAGCAGGAAAGCTTTGCTTTCTCATATTACAACTGGGGATGATGTACAAGTCTTGGGTGCTTTAAGCGTTCTAGCTACACTATTGCAGACTAAAGGTCAGATCCTTATAGATATTCAGTTTCCTTCACTCCATTTTCCTGTTCTTACTTCTTATCATGCATCTCAACTTCTCTGTAGAACTGGATGAGTCGATGCTGGATGCTCTCGGAATCCTTCCTCAAAGAAAACAACATAAGAAATTGTTATTGGTACTCTTCCATGATGATCCTATGTTGCAATTTTTGGACTCTGTTTCAATAGATAGCATGTGTTGGTCCTTTTTCATGATGTTCTTAACATTATCGAGCATCTTAAATTGACAATATGGTGAAGGAAACTGCCAATCATTAATAATCATCAACACATTATAATTACAGTGGAACTTTTTATGTAAAGGAATCCACCATGAGGCCGTATTTTGTACATAGTTACAAAAAAAGTTAATCGAGAGGACTTATCTTCAAACTTTCTCGTGTTCCTCTCCTTCCACGAAAGCCATAAAGTCGCTCTGAACGCACAACTAGCAATCACTTTGGCTTTCCCCTTCAGATTCCAAGCTTGTAAACCTTCAAAAAGCCAATCATCCACCTTTCTAGGGTTTCAAAAAGAGATTGCTAGCAGCCCAGCAACAAAGTTGTACACCTTATTGGCGAATTCACACTGGAGAAATATGTGATCGAGGTTCTCACTATCTTTTAGGGAAAGTCTATATCCAGAGGGAGAAAGAGGCCAATTTTTTAACTTTCTTTGGAAATTCTCATCTGTATTCAGGCTGCGATATGCCAAGAACCACAATTTTTTTTTAACTTTCTTTGGACTTTTATGCTTAATCAAACTGAGTAAGGTTGTATTAATCTTGGAGGATTTGCCCGAGAGATTTTGGACTAGAGTACCTCCTGATCCTTCCAGCTTCCTTATAATTTTATCCATGCCCTAACCCAAGTGCACTGCATTGAGCTTTTCAATCAAAGCTACTCAACTTCCAATCTCTGTCAAACAAAGCTCTTCGGATGCCCAGGTTCCATGTCCCAACAATCATGAATGAATGCATTCCTTTTATGGGAAATCGAGAAAATTTCAGGGAAACTACTTTTTAGGGGCTGCGAATCACACCATATATCTTTCCAAAATCTAATATTTTTCCCACACGACTTTGTAATTTGGTAAATTGCTCAAAAAGAGGATATATTTTAGCAATATCCGAGCACAACCCTAGCAATGACTTTCCTCCCCAAAGCATTTTCCTCTTGAGTAAATCCCCACAACCATTTAGTAAGGATGTATTTCAGTGCATCGTAGAGGCCACTCCAAGGCCCCCCATGGCTTGTTGGCAAGGCCATCCAGTCCCCATTTGACAAGGTTAGAACCCGGTTTGTATATGCCTCCGCTTCAAATGAAGTCGGATGATCTTCTCCATCGACTTAATCACTGACCTCGAGGCCTTCAAGAGAGAAATAATATATGGGTGAGCTATTAAGTCGATTGAGCCAAAGTCACTCTCCTTTCTTTGGATAGAAGGAAGCATCTCCACACATCCAACTTAGCTCTAAACCAGAGGATCCCAAAACATTTTCCCTATTGTGATTTCCACCCAAGAAGGGGAAACCAAGGTAGCTTATCAGCAAGGATTCAACTTGACACTCGAAACTTATCTACCCAGGCTGCTACATCTTCCATACACATGTTGAACCCAATCATCAATGATTTAGCGAGATTTAAAGAGAGGCCTTACCCTGCCATGAACAAATTCAGAATCTCCCAGCATCTATCAAGAACTGATGCTTCGTTGGGACAAAACACTATTATATCGTCAACATATTGGAGGATGGCAACTTCAATATTATCTTTACCCACTGAGGCCTTTTAGAATTCTTCTTTGCAGGAAATATTGAACTGACCGGCTAAGGGCATCCTCGACAATGGTGAAGAGAAAAGGCGATAATGGGTCTTTCCATATTTAAATTGATCTCTTGAACTTCAGATTTATATAGCAATTTATTGATTTTTGAGTGCTCCATCCCATCACGCTGAACTTGATTTTAACATTATTCTAAATTTAGTTTGAAATCATTCGCTTCTGAACTTATGATTTATTTTCTTGTAATCATGTGATATTTGAAGATTTGTATCTGTTTATATTCCATTGCCAGTTGATTTCAGCATTTTGGTCAACTTCAGTAGTAAATTTTAACCCCGTCTGTGGGGATTGAATCCATGACTACATAGTTAACATTTTGGTAATCTTCAATGGACTCTGTAGTTTAAAAATTTTATTTGTATTTCAAATGTTTGTATGAATGAAGGTTTCAAAATTTTGGATCTGTTAATTTGAACTGTGTTTAATTCTTTTGTGACGCTCTTGTATATGTACTTATGTAGCCCATTCTTGTAACTGTTTTCTACCCAGTGCAGTATACGGCCGCATTTTCTCATGTTTTCCGAATTTGAGTACCTACTACCTGTTAAGAACCTAAGATTATGCTGTTTTATATTTGTACATTCTTTTGAACAAACACATTCAGGACAGGGTTCAAATTATGACTTATATTCAACAGGAAGCCTTAGTTGGTGAGGATTCAGGCGAAGAACAACTATTTTCTTCAGAAAACACATCAGTGAAAGGTGGCATCGATATTGAACTTGATGGTTACCTATCGAAGCTTAAGGTACTCTTATTGTCTTCCATGCTTCCGCTAACCTTCTTCCAACTACTCCACCTCCTAAAGAAGAGAAAAAAGGAAAAGAAGGATGCTAATATTAGGAAAGGATTCCATCTTTCTTTGGTCTCGTATTGTTGACACATATTACTTCATGGAAATGTATTACTGGAAGGCTTTAAAGGCTGCTTGGATAATATCTTAGTTGCTTTTCTTCTGGAGTTAGGTTATTTATTATGGCATCTTACTTTGAGGAAAAAAGGATGTAATCTTACCCCGCTATATTACCACTATTTGACGCCCCTTTAATATTATGCTGCTTGATTCTCATTTGATCATTTGCTGACTGATTTCTGACCTACTCTCTATCTATCAGGATTATGGCATTTCATGTTTTATTAAAGTAGGTGCAAGCCCTCGTGTCCATAGGTTTGAGGTACTTCTCTCTATCTAATAGACATGAATTTCATTTGGATCAGAAACACTGTTCAACATATATGTGTATTAGTGTTACAAAGGTCTAATGTTAAAAATATCTTTAGCTGAAGCAAAAACCAGCCCAAAAAACAGATTATTAAAGCTACCGTTCATCATAAATGATTCCATTGTTGCATGAATCAAGAAGATGGTCATGGCTCCTGAAATGTTATCATTTTATTCACATAACAGTGAGCAAGATCTTTTATGAACACAAGTAACTTATTCCATCTTTATTGGCCATGTTTTAGGTGCTAGATGCATTGGTCAGTCTCTTTTGTCGTTCAAATATATCTGCAGAAATATTGTGGGATGGCGGGTGGCTTCTGCGGCAGTTGTTACCTTATAGTGAGGCAGAGTTTAACAGCCATCATCTAAAATTGCTGAAAGTAAGTTATATAAAGATGAGTTATGAGAAAATACATTCTCTCTCTGTTATTGATTCTTTGAAGGAAATACATCATGATTATTACTTGTATCTGTAAAAGAAAAAGGTTTAACCTCATTTTTTCTGATCTTCTTCTCTTTGAAATTTAATAGAATTCATATAAGTACTGTGCTACTGAGCTCCTACAGGAAGCTAGAGGGATTTGGTCTCTGTTATTGATTCTTTGAAGGAAATACATCATGATTATTACTTGTATCTGTAAAAGAAAAAGGTTTTTTCTGATCTTCTTCTCTTTAAAATTTAATAGAATTCATATAAGTACTGCGCTACTGAGCTCCTACAGGAAGCTAGAGGGATTTGGTCTGATTTCCTCATAATACTTCTTTATGACGAGTGGAAAAAGTGCAAAAGAGGTATTTAATATCATCTGTTGAATGATAAGTTTAATAAGAGTTTTCTGGGTGCTGAACCACTGAACTTTCCATAGCAATTGAAGCCCCATCACCAAGGAAAGAACCAAAGTGCATGCTCTTGCACTCTGCAAAGGCTTCTGTCGTAGGTAAGAATAATGACTCATCATAAGATTCATAGTTTGTGATTACCTTAGCTCTTGGAATTTTAGGTCTTATTATTGTCAGTTGTAGGGTGGTTAGTTTAATGTATGGTGTGGCGGGATGCTACTGCCCTAAGAATTTAATGTAACTTCTTGTTCATGCTGATACAGACACGGTTCCACCTGAATCATCATTTGCTGCTGGTAAAAAAATGTCTGAGTTGGTAAAGGTATCTCTCTCTCCCCCTTTCACTCTCGCCAGCAAAATATGTAACAAATTACAAGGGAAAAAAGGACAATAGGCTTATTTATTGGAATAAAAAAAATACAATTTTATACAATAGATTGCCATAAATTTTGGAAAGGAATCTTTAAACACACAAGTTATTGATGCCTGACCAAAAGGCAAATTTAAGGCAATTGCATAGAAGGGAGTATAAGATTTTAATATTTAAAAGGGCTATATCTAGGCATCTTTGTTTTGGGAAGATTCTCTTGGGCGGGGGTTATCTCTACTCTGAGCCCTCAGGTTGTTCGCCCCTTCTTTTTGTCTATAATACTTCTTCTGTTTCTTATCAAGGCATCATGCTTTGTATTACACTAAATTTCAAAATTCTGTGAGAATACCCCAAAATATCTTCTGAACTCATTCAATCAACTTGCAGAAAGAAATTGGAACTTCTAAACCATTCTAATCATTTGAGAATTTAAATTGTGACTCAACGATGGTCAATATAAGCAAGGAAATGATCAACCTAAGTAAATTCTTCCCAAATTCTAGGGGTGTTCATCTTCAGACCGAAAACCGACACGACCGACCGAAACTGACCGAACCGACGTCGGTCGGTCGGTGTCGGTTCTTAGATTGAGGAGGTCGGTCGGTCGGTCGGCCAAACAATTTTACACATAACCGACTGACCGACCGATATATTTATATATATAAAAAAACCAATTTTTTTTTTAAAAAACACATAACCGACCGACCGACCGACTTTACACATAACCGACCGACTGCCCTATATATTTATATATAAAAAAACTATTTTTTTTAAAAAAAAACACATAATTTACCGACCGACCGACCGATTTTACACATAACCGACCGACCGTCGTTCTTCATCTCAATTCTCATGATCTTTAAAAAAACCGACCGAACCGACCGACCGAACCGACCGTTCGGTCGGTCGGCTGGCAACACCCATCGAAATTTGTCGGTTTTCAAATTTCTGGAAAACCGACCGACCGGTCGGTGTCGGTTTTCCCCCAAAACCGACACCGACCGACCGATGAACACCCCAACCAAATTCTAATGAACTTTTGACTTCTCACTGAAATTCTTGATATGAAGGGAAACCTCAGCACTTGAATTTCTGCACTGCGTAATTGTTTGATCACCATCAACTACTTTCCAGTTGGAGTGTGAAAAGATTTGGGATATGATCGCATTTCCTTTTTTCTTTCTTTCTTTTTTTTTTCTTCCTTTTTCCTCAGTAATTTGCTATTTTGTATGAAGCTTCTTTTAACAATATATTGCCCTCTTTCCATTCAGGTATTTGTTCTTCTACACCAACTTCAGTCATTTTCCCTTGGCAAGGCTTTGTCAGAACAGCCCGGTATTGACCCTCCCTCAGAAATTTCTGAATCTTCCCGTGCAAAGGTTGCTGGACTAGATGTTTCAGGACCTAAAGCGGGTGCTGATTTGAGACTTGGTTAGTTTTAGCTTAGAATTGCTTACTTTAGGTTCTACCATATTTTTAATTCAATCACGTAGGCTGCAGTGAGTTTGTGAATAACCACCGTAGTTGTTGCTATGTAGATGGTGCTGTGCCTTGTAGAATTGCATTCGAGAGGGGCAAAGAGCGCCATTTTTACTTTCTTGGAATTTCTATGGGAACTTCAGGATGGATAATTCTTGCTGAAGAACTGCCATCAAAACTGAATTGTGGAATTATTCGAGTTGCTGCACCTCTTGCTGGATCAAATGTAAGAGTGCATTCACATGAAACCATTTGACGGCAAACAGTAGCCTAAATATGTCTTGTCAATCACAATGATGCCCTCATTACTGGTGTTTTTCAGTATAGGTCATGGCAAGTCTTACTTATATGGTCGAAATTGAATAAATATGTAAAGAATTTCCAGTTTCCCATTCCTCATTTTTGTCAAAAAATTGATCCTCGGCCAATCTTTAATTTATACTTGCTTGGATGATTGTGAATTCTCCAGTTATAACACGTTTTTTTGGTTCCTATCAGCCTAGAATCGATGAAAAGCATTCAAGGTGGCTGCACTTGAGGATTCGGCCATCAACATTACCCTTTCTGGATCCTGCTAAACATGGTACCCCGTTAAAGTTAAAGACAAAACCTTTTGTGGATGGGAGATGGATCCTAGCATTCCAGGACGAGGATACTTGCAAATCTGCTTTGTCTATGGTTATGGAGGAGATTAATCTGCAAAGCAAGGAGGTAGAGAGAAGACTGAAACCATTAGTCGACCTCGAAAGAGCTGTAGATTCTTCAGACGCATCTTTATGTTCTGCTAAGACACTGACCTCTAATACAACTCCTAATCTATTGTGAGTATCAATGTATCAATTTTCATATATGATTTTTTCCTCAATAATATAGAATTGGTTAATCACGGGTGATGTATTATTTATGTAACCACCCTTCTGTATATGTTCAGCCCCTACCTCAGAAATGCAAAGCAAAGAGAAGTAGTTTTAGCGTCTGAGAATTTGTATCATTCTTTGTATAGTATTTCTTCTTATTTGTTGATTTATCAACAGGTTTTTGCCCTTCATTCTTTTGTTGATCTAACCATCGGCTTGTGCTCTCTCCCTCTTTGTAAGAAATAAACAGTATAATTGATCGAGAAGTTTAATGGTGGTGCAAATTTTCTTAAGCTTGTCTACACTTTTAATTGAATTGTGATAGGTTTGACCATTTCATTGTCTTTAAATGACATGGTTGCAAGTATTGCATATTCCTTTTTATAAATGTGATAATAATCTTCAATGCAGGTACATTGTGAGGTCTCTAGTAATATAATATGCAGGTGAATAGGTGATTATTAGCACACTCTTGGTAGAATTTGATCCTATTAGTCAATGTTCTTTAGTTTTGGCTTTATATTCTTTACGCGTCAAGTTAAATGATGAAGCAAGAAAAGAAATTAAGAGGTGGAGAAAGAGTATCACAAATTTTAAAATAAGAAATCAACGGTCATAAAACCGAGTGGAAGTGATTAAAATTTACAATTTAGGATAAAAATTTACTAGCATTATCTAGGTCACTTGCAGTTGTACTATTCCCCATCTTCACTAAACCATTTGCAGTTCTACCGTTATCCATCTTCACTAGGTCATGATGTCCTCCCGTGAAATATATAAACAAACTCTTATTTGAAACTATGTATATAGAAGCTACACTGTCTAATATCCAATCTGATAAGTGATTACCACATCTTGTGTTACTCGGTCACTCAATACAAAATAGGACTTATGCATTACATTTGTCTCTTGTTTCCTTGTTTTCTTTTATGATCTCTCCTAATTTTCTACATTGACTTTTGTAGCGACCTTTCTTATGACAAAAAAAACATTCTACCTCATTTCTATTTCTTCATTTTTTCTTACGGCTACTTGGTCTATTCTCCTCATTAACTTTATCGTTACCCTTGGTTATAACCAAATTTAACTCTATTGTAGACTCTTTATTACTATCATGCCTTTGAATTTCCTCGAATGTAGCTAAATCACAAACTTCTAAAAATTTCAAAGTATTGTTTCTAGTCGAATTAGACACTGTTGTCTTCTCCATTTCCCAACTATCAAGTAAAAATGTTAACAACTTAATAGCATTGACTTCATCAGTAAATTCTATCTTAATCAATTTTAATTGATTAATCAAAGTGGTAACCTCATTTATATAAGAATTTATAGAAGCTTCTTCAAACATTTGCCTATTGAAAAACTTTTTAACTAGGTAGACCTCATTATTAGCAGAAGGTTTTTTCATACCTGTCGCTACCATCAATTTAATTGCAATTGTCTCATTAGCCACTAGGTTAGCCATGTCCATTGACAAAACACATCCTTATGGTTGCAACTGCCTCTTCATCTAGAGCTTTCCAATCTTCATCTGGCATCCCTTTTGGTTTCTCCTTTACCTACATCTTCTAATATCCAAATTTTTTCCCATCAAACTTCATGACCCCCTCAAAACTTTTTGGCTCTACAAATTCCATCACTCTCGAACCAAAAGTTTTAATACCACTTGTTGGGAGAAAATTGCAGAATACGCAAATAATAATATTATGACAAAATTCACAATACTATAATTATATCTCCTCTTCCATAGGTTAAACCAAACAAGTCATAAGTTATAAAAATAATAAAATACATCTGGCTAAGAAGCACGAATATGATACGACACATACACGTTGACATGTCATTTTTTTAAAATCTAGGATACGGACACAGCATGGACATGTTTAGTAAAATATGCATTTTTAAATATATATCATTTTTATACAAGAAGGAAATTCAAAATCAATAAGTTTATGCATTTGTATGCTTAAAAAAAGAATTTAATGTATTTCACTCTTAAAATTTAGGGGAAAATACACTTTTGGTCCCTGAGGTTTGGGTTAAATGACACTTAGGTCCCTGAGTTTTCAAACTCAACAAAAATACCCCTGAGGTTTGAGATAAGGAGCATTTTAGTCCCTGCCGTTAATTTTTCTGTTAAATCTTAACAGTTGCTGACGTGGCACTATTATTTTAATAAAAAAATTATTTTTTTTTTAATTTTTTAAAATAAAAATAATAAAATAATAAAATATTAATATTTTTTATTTTTTTATTTTTTTTTTCTCCCTTTCTCTTTCTTCTTCTTCTCTTTCTCCATATCTTTCATCTTCCTTCTTCTTCTTCCTAACTCCGACGACCGTCCGCCGCCGTCCGAAATTTTTTTTCTTTCTTTCTTTCTTTCTCCCCTTTTCTTCTCTCCTTTCTTTCTCTCTTTGCTTCAATTTTTTTTTTTTTTAATAAAAAGAAGGGAGAGGGAGGAGGAGCCCTCCTCCCGTTTCGCGCCGGCGACGCGCCGGAGAGGGAGGAGGGCTCCTCCTCCCTCTCCCTTCTTTTTATTAAAAAAAAAAATTGAAGCAAAGAGAGAAAGAAAGGAGAGAAGAAAAGGGGAGAAAGAAAGAAAGAAAGAAAAAAAATTTCGGGCGGCAGCGGGCGGCGGCCGGTCGTCGGAGTTAGGAAGAAGAAGAAGGAAGATGAAGGATATGGAGAAAGAGAAGAAGAAGAAAGAGAAAGGGAGAAAAAAGAATAAAAAAATAAAAAAATATTAATATTTTATTATTTTATTATTTTTATTTTAAAAATTAAAAAAAAAATTAATTTTTTTTATTAAAATAATAGTGCCACGTCAGCAACTGTTAAGATTTAACAGAAAAATTAACGGCAGGGACTAAAATGCTCATTATCTCAAACCTCAGGGGTATTTTTGTTGAGTTTGAAAACTCAGGGACCTAAGTGTCACTTAACCCAAACCTCAGGGACCAAAAGTGTATTTTTCCCTAAAATTTATTATTCTTTGTCATTTAGTATTGTCTATTTAGTATACAAAACAAGTGTTTGATATGAACCTATATTGACTTTGTACAACGAGTGTTTGTCACATATCAATTATACTTAACAAGTGTCTGATACGTGTCCAACAAGTGTCAGAGTGTACAAATGTCCAATACGTGTCGAACACAGACACACTAGCCAAACTAAAGTGTATGTGCTTCTTAGACACTTGGAAAAGAGAACGACACCCAAAGCTACATTGGCTCGCCCCAAATTCGAGACTACGTCCAATCTTTTACAATGGTAGGTTCTACTATAGTTCTAGAGATTACAAGAAGCCCTCAAAATAGCACATAAACTAACCATCAATAGTCCAACAATAGCTATTGATTTTCAAGTATCACAACGCGATAGTTTGGGATAAACAACAAATAAACACCCTCAATCGACGAGAGAAACACTCTTTTCTCTCTCAAAACAAACACTCACTACTACACACCATTTTAAAAAATAGACATAGTATTTTCACTAAAATTGCAAACACATTCTCGGCAAAAGGAACTCACAAAATAAAGACCCTATAGCCGCAAAACCAACATATATAAGTTTTTTTGTTTTAGAAAACAGATTTCATTAAAGCTAGGAAAAAAAAGGATACACCAACCTCCGTAAAGAGGAGGACAAACCTGTGGGTAATGACCCGATCGAAAAAACAAACTCCTCTTCCTCATTGGAAGAGGCTTCCAAAAAAGGATGGGAAAAACCAAACCTTGTGATTCGCACCAGCTCGTTGGCTATGGCATTACAAGAATGGAGGCAATAATAGAAAAAGATATCTTCTTCAGCTTGCTTAATCTGAGTTACTTCTTCAAGGAGGAAAGTGATTTTTGATTGGTTTTCGTCCTCATTGTTTAGAAGCTTCACAACACCAAAGGCGTCCGATTCAACCCAAATTGAGGGAATTGAAAGATCTGGTCTGGATGCTCTGATTGAAGGTAAACATTTTAGCCCTTTGATTATGGCTTTCATACTGAGAAATTTGAAGGACCAGCTTCTGTTGATCCTTTTGTGGCCCGTATAGATTGTAGATTCAGAAGAGTCACGCATCATCCGATCCTGACCTCCCCTCTTCTTTGACTCGTTCCAAGAGGCATCCACATTCAGCTTCCAAGTGCCACAGAGGGGAGGATACCACTTTGCATGACTCGTTGACTCTTCAACCTTGAGGGGGAAACCTTATCTTCTTATCTCAGGTTTTCTTTTCGCTTTGAAGTTTTAATTGGAATTTTACTTTCAATGACACTCAAAATTTGATTCTAGTTTGGCTGGTTGTGATTGTGTAAAATTCTATTTCTATGGTCCCATAAGTTCCAAAGTACGATCACGATAGTCTCTAAATCCTATGCATTCAAGTTTTGGAGGCACCACTTCTAGTAATTTGTTGGCTTCCACCCGACCCTGATCAAGCCAAAGAGATTTTTTTTTGTTAGGGGAATAAACATCTTCCAAGTGCATTTGGCTATCGTACAATTCCATAGGAATTGGGTTGTCGTCTGATTGGTTGTCAGTGTGATTGGTTTAGTAGTCGTAGATTAAAATTTATCCAAGTATAAACTGACTAAATCAAGTAGTACCTGATGAATCCAGGGTCGAATCCACAGGGAAATGAAACAAAAATATATATATTCACTGATTTAATTTCTCAATGTGCGATGTAAGTTTTAGAAAGTAAAAAGTGATTGGTATAGTTTAAACAATAAGTGTTTTGCTGGAAGAAAATGAATAATACAAATTGAGGAATGGAGTTTAATGCGAAAAGTATCAAGGCTGTTGCGGTAGCAACCTCATGCGTTTATAAGAGACTTGTAGCGCTAATTTTGATTAATTGATCCATTAATGCCTAAGTGAGAAAAAATCATTAAGTTTCCCCTTCCGGTATTCCTTTTGCATTTTAGCAATAAACTAACAAATGATTCTTTGACTAGTTTATGCGTGAAGTTTAGTTCTCTTAACACTTGCAAGGGATTGCATTAGTCACAACGCAATCGAAGCTCAAGCATGCAATATCTTTTAGTGGTAATGATTTAATGCTACCAAGACTACATGACATGCGCTAACTTGTTCTACTTAGAGAGATCCATATGCATTACCTATCAAGGATTTATCATATTGTTACCGCATCCGGCTGGCCAAGCGGGAATTAGCAATGAAAAGATTAATGCAACTAAGTAGAAAGCAATCAATGTTTCAATTAAATCAAAATATGCGCTTACAGGTTGTACTTATCGCCGCATGAGGCGTTTGCGCTAAGCCTTGAAGAGAAGATTTAGCTCATGTGAGCAAAACAAAACTGTATGAAATGATACATTACACACAAGTATGCTCCCATTTACAAATTTTTGCAGTTCCTTCGTGAATTTCTTCTCCTCTCCTCTCCTCCTTTCTTTCTTGATCGAATGATTCTCCTCTTCTATGAGTAGGTGGCTTCTATTTATAGGCGAGGGAATCTAACTTCTCAAAGTAATTTGCTTCAGTCACCAACGGCCAACTTGCAACTTCTCAGCTTCTTTTTAGTCCACTTGCGTTAGTGTGTCAGCGTTTGATCATCATTAGGCCACTTGCGCCTTTCTAATCTCCTTTTTCGCCTACTTGCTCTGGTTGTGCCGGCGCTGTCTTTTCATCCATCTTTTTCTGTCTTTTGATCATCTTGGAAATTTTGCCTGCGCTGTCTTTTCATCCATCTTTTTCTGTCTTTTGATCATCTTGGAAATTTTGCCTGCGCTGAAAAAGATACTTAAAACAACCAGATTAGCTGCGTTAGCGCTCTGTATTTATAATTTCTTTTTGCATACACAAATATAGCCTACCGCTTATAACAAAACACTTTTCCTTTTCTTTATGCGCTAAGATAACGCATCGGAGGTTCTTTTAGCCTTCTTTTAGCCTGAATTTAGAGGGTAAATAACTTGCATTTCGCAAGCTATCATCGTCTCTTCTTTCTTCCTACAAAACAAACAACAAGGGTTAATATCGATGCCTCTTTTTCTAATATTAGATTGAGTAGGGAGAACATTGTGGATAAATCTCCACATACAGATCTTAGCCTTTGGGATAGCTTTGATTTTCCAAAACTTTATCCAAAAAGGATCTGCTTCGTTAGTAGAGGAAGAGGAAGTCTTCAAGCTATTATGAATTTGAGATGCTAAGTGATACACGATTTTGACTAAGAATGTTCCTTTAGAATCAAAATTCCAGATTATCTCATCTTTTCTCTCTAGACCTCCCGTGGTAATGTTGAAAATAGTTGAGGCATCAGAAGGTGTGAAACTGTCTATGATCACATCCTCCCTCCAATTACCATATTCGTCCAATAGATTGGCAACAAATCTTCCTTTATGATTATCTCTCACCAATATAGGGAAATGATTCCCTTTGTTAGCTATCCATGAATTTTGATCTATCTTAATATGGTGCCGATTACCTACCCTCCATCTATAGCCTTCCTTGAAAAGTTTTAGACCCCAAACAATGCTTCTCGAGGTTAAAGAAGGGTTGTTTCCCAACGAGGCGCTTAGGCCAATAGGGAGGTAGGCTTTTTTATTATTCGCCAACTCAGCTTAGCAAGCATAGCTTGGTTGAACAACTTGATGTCTCTAAAACTCAGCCCTCCTCTATCCTTGCTTGAACATATTTTGCTTCATCTAATACAATAAGCTCTATCCTTTGAGTTGGAAGTGCCCCACCATAATTTAGCACATAATTTTCTAATCTCTCTGCATATGTAGTTTGGCAACTTGAAGCAATTCCTGGTATAAGTTGGGATGACCTAAACTATAGCCTTTATCAGAACTTCTTTTCCCCCTGCGGAGAAAAGCTTTTCTTTCCTTCTGTTCGGTTTTATGTCCTAAAACTAGTAGATAGTAAATGTAACATTTGACCGATTATTAATAAAATGTTATTGTTGTATTTTTCAATAAAGTGTTATTGTTTATATTATGTTTATCTTGCCTAAATAACCCTAGTCCAATAAACTAACATTCTAGGCTGTTATATGAGTCTTGAACTGTATGTGGGGACATACGCGGATCACTGTTCAAGATACAACCTAAAAGGT
This sequence comes from Luffa acutangula, assembly GCA_036850905.1. NCBI lineage: Eukaryota > Viridiplantae > Streptophyta > Magnoliopsida > Cucurbitales > Cucurbitaceae > Luffa > Luffa acutangula. The sequence continues at coordinate 46,760,686 of CM072092.1, read as the reverse complement.
CTATAGTATAGGGATAAGACTGGGTACCTTATCCTGGTGACACTATGGATACAACCCGCTTTGTATTTGATACAAACACAATGATCCAATGTGTTCGTGTAGAGGACATGCGAGTGGGGGTATCATATGCAATGAGTTTGCATAAGACCGTACTGCAAAATAGTAATTGCTAGCTGTAACACTGCTGACTAGTTAAATTTCTATTTCACTAGGATGACCTAGGCAAATTAGTCTCAATCCTGAATGGGTTATGGACTCCTGTTCACGAGAGATTGTCATTTGATTTGTATGAGAGTGGCCAGTACGCTGACTCAATAAACCTACCATTTTGGGGACAACACCGAGTGGTGAGTTGAGAACATAATCATATAAGATAGAATTCACTCCTTTCCGACTTTAGGGTAAGTAGATGAGTGTTCCCTTAAGTGGTGTCTTCGGGTCTTGAACAAAGGGCCCTACCTTCAAACTGGCCTGAGAGGATTTTCTGTATATTGGTAGGACCATAAACAGGTTGTTCATTAGAGGAGCACTGGTACTTAAGGACGTAGAGGTAACCCAAGGGTAAAACGATAATTTGATCCAATTGGTGTTACGAACACTCGCGAAGGACTAATTTGTTGTTATTGGTCTATATCCGTGGACACAAAAATATATCTGCATTGAGAAGAGTGCAAATGTGGGTCTATAGTAAAGTATACCCACAGTTAACTTGGTTAATGAGTTTAGCCAATTAATCTCATATCGTTGAAGCTTTTGATCTGTAGGTCTATTAGGTCTCACTGGTAGCTCATAAAGGGTATTGAGATAATTAAAGTAATTTGAAATGTTCAAATTTTCTAAGGGAAATAATATAATGTGTGGAGATACATTATAATATAAACTTTATATTTTAATTGAACTTTATAATATAAATTTATTTTGAATTCGATTCAAGATTAATTTATGGGAGAAATAAATATTTGAAGGAGTTCAAATATTAATTTTAATATGAAGTTAGTTCATATTCAAACTATAGGTTAAAATTAATGTGCATTGGATACACATTAACACTATAGGTTATATGAGAGAAATATAATTGAATATGATTCAGTTATGGATTGAATTAAATATATGACATTTAATTTGGTAATTAATTAGTTAGTGAATTAATTAATTAATTAATTAAATGAATTAAATTAAAACTATAGGTTGTGTGGGAGATGTTCATTTAAATATGATTTAAATGAAACAGTTAATTAAATATTGATTTAATTAATTAATATTTTTAATTAATTAATTAAATATAATAAATTTAATTTATTTATTTAAATTAAATTTTTATAATTACTGATGGATCAGTTATTGGCAACACGTGGAAGCATCTACTTAGTCTTCCCTCTCCCTAACCGAACGAGTCATGCGTCTAGTTACCTGCAGTTTTGGCTTCTTCCTCCTGTTTAGGCGTGTAAAACATTGGTAGTGATCATCATCCATTTTGTAATCTCAGGAAAAGATTCTTCCCTCTCTTAGAACTCTCCGTAGAGAAAAAGCACTCTTAGATTTTCCCTATCAAAGGATCCCACCATCCTCCTATCTTAAAACCTTGGAGAATATCGGTGGAATACGGTGGTGGTGTCCCTCTTTGTTCGACAAGATTGTGGTGAGTTGCTGGAATTTGCAGAGGAGAACATGATCCCAAGGAGTTGGTGAACCGATCAAGTCGCCAACGAGAATAAGTCTTCTCATACTCTGTCTCTATAAAAGGCATGATTAAAATAGGGTTTTAATTATGTTTTAAGCATGTTGTAGCCTTTATTTTACAGTAGATATAGACGTATGTTTGTTGTAAACTAAATTACCAATGTACCAGTATTTTGGTTGTTAATTAAACTGTGTTTGGTCCTCTGAAATCTTTCGCTGCGTGGGGTTTTAATCCCTACATTCCAGACCCTATCTTTAATTCTCCTAAAGACCACACTCTTGTTCTTTTCATTTTGTGAGGGCATCCCAAGGTAGTAGCCGAGTTCCTTAGTGATAGGAATTTCAAGGATTTTCCTGAGCTTCTCAGCTTGATGTTTGATAGCATGCAAAAATGCTATCTTTTTACTCCTAAATTTGAGCTATTTTAATGCTTAATTCAATACATAATTGTATAAAATTGCTTATTTCAGAGTTTTTAGTCCCAAAGGAGCATTTGGTAAAATTAGGGAGAAATTGAAGTTAATCGGGCCCAATTTGAAGATAATTTGAAGATTAGAAGCTCGGACATTCATGTGCAAAGATCCAAGGCCAAGTGAGGATTTGATCCAACCCCGAATTCAACCTCAATCTGCAGTTTTTCAGCCAACTCGAGGCCTAGTGTCGAGACACTAAGCCCATAGTGTCGAGACGCTTACAAACTTGGCTCCACACAATTTACGCCTAGCGTCGAGACGTTAGGGCTGTTGGAGGCCTATATATAGTGCGTTTCTCTTCTGTATTGGCATCAAGGAAGGTTTGGAGGCAAGAATGAGAGTCTTTTAGAGAGTTTAAGATTAAAGTGAGTGGGTACTCTTGGGGAGTGATTGAAGACTTGTTCGGGATCCAATCGAGTCTTTGATCGTGAAGAATCAAGAGCGCAAGCAAGGGATTCATCATTGGTTTAGTCATTTTCCCTGCTATTGTTCATTTACTGTTTTTATGTTGAGAATGTTAGAATTATATTATCATATCGTGATAACGCATAACTAAATTCTCCGCATTTGGGTCTTGAATAAAGAAATGTGATGATTTTATTACTCTAATTGTCTAATTATTGTCTAATGCACTGGTTATTTGTATAAATGTTCTTAATGCCTTATAAATTCTGGTCAAATTTATATTGATCTGCTTCTTGGTGGAAACTCGATGGAGAAAAACTGAGAGTGAACATAGCTCATCCAACTAGGCTTAACTGCTCGTAGTGACAACGATAATAGTTGGTTAGACTTAGAGATCAATAATGAACCAAGACTTAATTAATTAGCTTGATTAATAGCGCTAAGGACACTTATGTTGTTAGTTAAAGCTAGTTATAATTAGGGGAAACCGACAGGAGATCCTATGTATGCAAAAAGGTTCTAGATTTATAATCAGATCAAACCAATAATTAGCAATATGGATAAATAAATACGGTTAAAATATACATTTGGTCCCTGAACTTTCATAGTTGTGTCAAATAGGTCCCTAAACTTCAAAAAGTGTCAAATAGGTCCCTAAACTTTCAATTTTGTGTCAAATTGGTCTCTATCATTAACTTTGTCTAACTTCGTTAGTTAAATGCTTATGTGGCATTGTTGATACTGCATATGTACCAATT